>OU015762.1:10704455-10722623 GCA_907173295.1 Fagus sylvatica | reverse complement strand
CTGTACAGCTTTTTCGAATCTGTGGATTTTGATTTTGCTTACGATTCTTAGTCTTGTAATATTCTCAAGTAGTTAAGCTGATATACCTTTACAGATGCAGCATGGAACCCATTGCGTTGCGGCATACTTGGCCTCTTCATTGAGATGAACTTAATGGAATTCTGAGTAAGTGATATCAGTGACCACACTGTTCATGAGTTTCTAGTCTATACAATAACTGTTATAAACACATTTATGTGTCTATGTGTAAATGTATTGAGAATAACATTTTTAATCTGATTCCTTTCACTTCCATATAAATTTTGCAATTAAACCTATTTAATAAGTCTAAAGTCACAACAAATTTCACAACTATTAAGGTAGCAGATTATGATTGGTGTAGAATAAAATTGAAGTCAATGGTGGTTTTATGTAAAAGTGATGTTACACTAATCACAATTCATAACCTCAACAGTTCTGAAATTTATTATGTTGCATTGCTCTTTTATTTTTCTGATTTTGCCAGTGAGTCTCTCTTAAACCTTACCTCTGTGGTTTCCCAGATGTCTGTGCCTTAAGACACTGATTCCTAGACCTTGCTATTTCTTAGTTTCAAGATAGTCCAATGCTGCGGCTAATTTTTCTTCTACAGCATTCTTCTTCATGTTCTTTGTCTTCACTCACTCCTTCTGATGGTATCATAATGCAGAGACCTTGGCAGATTTGTCCCATAACAGAATTCTTCCAAAGTGGTGTCCTTGAGATCTTGAAGGAGCCCCCTACACTGCTATATCTGGTAGTCATATTAGATTCTTCACTTTCTCCATCCGTTTCAGGGAGTCCATTCTAGAATTTATTCTTCTTACGTCATCTAATTTAATATCTAAACCACTAAAGATTTCATGCATCATATATATGTATTCTCACTCTCATAATGTGTGGACGTTACAAGTTACAAGTTACAACCGTGTGAGATTCCTAATGGGAAGAAGGATGTGTTTAGATAATTAGTTATATTTTTATTTTTATTTAAGTCATTAAAAGAAGGATTGCAAAAAGACGACAAGTCAGGAGGTCACCCTGAAATAATGCTTTTCGTTAATGTTATATTCATTAATTTATCACCCTGAAGATACACATGAACACATAAACACAACCCTGACAAGACAGACATGAACACAAAGAAAGTAGCATTTTCATTGGTAAACTATAACAAATTGAAAAGGAGTTTTTTTTTTTTATTTTTTTTTTATTATGTATAATGTGCTCCTTTCTTATGATTTTCAAATCATTTGTGAAGGTACAAATGAAAACAACCCCAACAAAGGAAGGGGAAAAAAACAGAGAGAGAGAGAAAAAGAAAGGAACAGTACATGAACAAAGTAGTATTTTCATTTAATTAGAGGATGTAATGCCTTTTTCTTTGTCTTGGTTTGTCACACCTTCACCACTCCTGGTTAATTGTTATATCCAACGTCCATGAATTTGAGGGTAATACTACAGTACCCATGTGGGTACGTACCTCTAATAGATAAAATCTCACATTAATGGTACCAATATCACATATTATGGTACCTATCTCACATATGATGGTACCTACCATTTTTATTTATTATTTAAATTAATATATATAAAAAATCAGATAGTACCAACATCACATATAATGGTACTTATATCACATTTGATGGTACCAATTGAGTGGATACCATACCCACAAAAAGAGTGTGGGTATTGTAGAATGACCCTGAATTTGATATAACATCTAGGTGTACGTGGCGTAATAAGTTCTAGTTCGACTGAAACCTTTTCCTCTTATAAGTTCTAAATAGATTGCGAGGTTGTAAATTTATGACCCATTGAATGCCTGTATAACTTACTAATATAAGAAAAATATAAAAATGCTTCCATGGGATTGAGAATTGATATCCTACACATTAAGGTTTTTAAACAATATCTTAACTAAAGACGCTCTTTCACAAGGATTTTAATGATTTGTGTTTGCTTTTTGGGCTAGTGCAAGTGAGCACGGGATGATTGACCTATTCCAACTAAAGGATCAAAGCAAAAATGTGTCCCCATTTGACACACCCTAGAAACATATGGATCTTCTTTGGCCTAGTGCATATATTGCTTGTCACTCGCAACCAAGATGGAGATTCAAACTTATTGGACAAGTTACTCTCAAATTCTTGGCCATGTTATTGTCATTTTGGGAGCACTTTCATCAGTCTCATTGGCAACAATCTTTCTGCCACACTTACTTGGGTGGTTATTTCTTATCATATGGGCTTTTTAGCCTATTATAAGTGCACTTCACTTCCTTACGTGTATATGCAGGTGGATTTGCCTAGAAATCAAGTAGGCAATTTGCTCAGTATGTAACATTTCAAATAGACTCATGGAACGCATCACATTGCAGCAAAGACGTTTGCCTATGTGATATATATTAGGATTTTTTTTTTTTTTTTACGAGCATATATATATTAGGATATTAGCCTAAATATAGGTGGTCTTATTATAGTTCCAGATAATTATTCACATTTGTGCATCT
Source organism: Fagus sylvatica (assembly GCA_907173295.1). Classification (NCBI taxonomy): domain Eukaryota; kingdom Viridiplantae; phylum Streptophyta; class Magnoliopsida; order Fagales; family Fagaceae; genus Fagus; species Fagus sylvatica. The sequence continues at coordinate 10,720,093 of OU015762.1, read as the reverse complement.
TCAATAACTATATTTTCCTCAGATCAAATGATATTTGTGTGTTTTTTAAGGAATTATCCACTAAAGTCTTGTTAAGTTAAAACTTCCAGATTAATATTATTATATAATACTTAATTAATAACTGAATTATCTTATACTAATCTTTCGTGCTTATACTCTTGGAAACTTGTACCAATTGTAGCTAACTTTGGAACCAATACAAGTAACGCTTGGGTTCTAATGTAAATGTAAAGCCTCCTTGAATTTTTGTACTATATTGATCCAGGCAATATAACAAATTAACAATTGCTTTTAACGGAACATTAGATCTAAAATCGAAATGAAAGATAAGTATCCTACAGGCCTAATGAGAAACAGCGTTCTTAATTAATTGGTGTTCAACAAGAACATATTGAACCTAAAGTTTGCTACAAGGTGTTGCAAATAATAATATAAGGTAGTGCTTGATACCGCACAGCACTAGGGGTGGGCTCGGGTCGGGCGGGTCGGGTATTGGGGTAATTTTTTATCCTAATCGACTGAGTCGGGTTTGCAAAGACAGAACCCGTTGACCGTCCATTAAGCTGGTCGGATCGGGCGGGTTGGTGATCGGGTTGGTCGGTCGGTTACGGTCGGGTTGGTCGGGTTTTCTTTGGTTGGAGGAGATGGTGGTGCCGTGGCAAAAAATGGCGAGATCTAACCAAAATCCGGCGAGGATCTCGCTAGATCTGACGAGATCTCACCGGATTGGCGAGGATCTCGCTAGATCTAACGAGATCTCACTAGATTCGGTGAGATCTTGTTAGATCTGGAGCCACCCCGTGACGGCAAGCAAACGCCGAGAGAGAGAAGAGAGAGCTTGATCGTGCCGGTGAAGAAGCTGCCGTGAGCTCGTGCCGATGAAGAAGATGCCGCGCCAGTGAAGAAGCTGCCGTGAGTTAGGGGTTGAAATGCTAGCTTTGAAGGGGGTTGAGAGTGGGGGAGAGACCGAGAGAGGAATTGAGCTCTGAAGGTGAGTGAGAGAGTCGGGTGAGAAAGTGAGGGATGGGTGGGTCATGGGTAGTTTAGGATTTTATATATATTTTTTAATATTTATAATTAAATGGTTGGGCGGGTGGGTATCCACCCGACAAAAAACACAAAACCCGTGGCCCGCCCGAAACCCAAATAAGAAAAATAATAAAATCCAGTATCCGTCCATGTACAACTCACGGGCGGGCGGGCGAACGAGCGGGTCAGGCCGGATTGGTCGGGCGGGTCGGGATCCACGGTTTTTTGCCCACCCCTACACAGCACAAATATATAAGGTAGTGTTTTGGATACCTTACAAGAGTACTAACCCATTGAAGACGATTAGGGGACAAAATGTGGCCCATTGAAGAAGCTATTGTTGGGCTTTGTAGTATCAATCTCAATTATTAGGGGTTCATAAAGTTTCCTAAAAGTTCACACCAACTCCAAGTGTGGCGGTCGTGGGCTTTGAGTGAGGGATTGTGACTTGTAGGAATGGCTGTCCAAAGACTCCATACTCACTAATTTTTTGCTCTATTTTTTTCTTAATTTATTACAATTTACGGATTAATTAAGTTTTAAGTTTTGTGATTTGTTGTGTGGTTCGTGAGAGAGATTGAGATAAATGAGTGTAAAAGTTTTAGAGGAGTAGAATTGATTGTTAGGATTTGGAAGAAACTAAGGAATGTTTTTGTTCTTTATTGTGTTGGCAGTGTATGTAGTTGTTAGGATTTTTTTTCTTCCATTACTGGTGAGAAAGAGACAATGTTGGGATTATTTTTCGTGTTGGTTGTTGTTGTTAATAAAGTCTTTTTGTTATTTATTTTTGTGTTATAGTTATTATGTTTTTCTAAAAAAATAAGTAATTGCATAATATTAGTAGGAAATAATTTACCTCCAATCCAGTTTGGAGTAATACTCCTTCAACCCACTACGTGGCAAGTAAATAAATCATCCACGTGTACTTTTAGTCACATGACATTTTTAATGAGTCACGTAACTTTTTCAAATAATACACGTGGATAGTCTATTTAATTGACACGTAGTGGATTGAAGGAGAATTCCTCTAAACCGAGTTGGAGATAAACTCTGTCCATATTAGTATATAATAAGAAAAATACATCTGGTAATGTTATAGCAAAACGAAATTCCATTTAACGAAATTACATTTTAATAAAAGTTTCAATACAATACCAAACATAATTTTTTTAAGAAATACATTATGTCATAATACATTTTATTAGAATTCATTTTACCATTTTCTATATTGACATAAGAGTTACTATGTACCTAGTCTTATGTGTAATTAAACTTTATTTTTATTTAAGGTTTTTTATTTTTTTGATAATTCAAGTTAGAAACAAAAGCCGGAGATTTAAATCACGATAAATGAAACCAATCAATATCAATAACAATATTCTTGATATTTTTATTTAAGGTAAAACTTAAGTACAGTTCCTTAGGTCAACTACATTAGGTTCCTAGTTGTATTCAAATACATTGAATTTAAATATTTTGGAAAAGATAACATTGTTTGTGTTTTATTGGTTAATGCAACCATATGTTTGAATTTAATTGGAGAACCTAATGTACCTAACCTAAGGAACTGTACTTAAGTTTTACCCTTTTATTTAAATATTTATACAGGAAGGATTGCAACATGACAAGTCCGGAGGTCACCTGACTTTAGGCCTGAAATATTAATGCTCTAATATTATATGCTTGTCGGCCTCTAAAGATAGAGTAATTATTTGCAATTTGCAATTGAGTCGGTCTTTGACACTGATACTAGAGCACTTTACGTCTGGATTGCTCTTTTGAAGTTGCCCTTGGCCCATGCTAACTAGGAAAGAGATTTGTCCTATCTTGCTTTTGGCGGACAAGTCAATTTGGTATCAAAATGTGGCCGTTTCTGGTCATTGATATAGTACTGTTGATGCCAATGACATTTTCTGTTAGAAAGAGAGACAGAGAAAATTTTCTTTGGGAGGCCTCGGTTAACCTTTTTTATTTATAATTCTCAAATTATATGTGCTCAATGATTTATAGTCCCTAGCTTAAAAAAAAAAAAAAAAAAAAAAAAAAAAATAAAAAAAAAAAAAAAAAGTCATAATATGAGTATTTTATAATGAAATACTTTCTTAATAATTTGTTGAAAAATTGATGGGCCAATTTTGCTAAAAAAATGCTTTTTTTTTAATGTTTTTGGGTAAACATGACTCTTCTGATATTTATTTGAAAAATGGATGATTCAAAATCGTCTTTTATAAATATTATATATATATACACATATATAAAATAAATTATAATTATATATAAGTTTAATAGCTTAACTCAATCTCAAAAGACGCCTTGAGAGATAAGAGATGTTCATATCTTATAAAGTGCATTACTCATAAAACTTGTGTAATGTGGAATTAGAGAGAGAGACTATTGTTCCTTAAAGAAGTGTATAATTTTCCACGAAAGATGTCAAAAATTGAAAAAGTTACAACAATGAAAATTATGAGGAAGTTTCCTCCTAATGACAAGATAGCAAACATACACATGCCCCACATTAGAAGATTCAATTGATCCTACTGTCTGAATATTATAATATGCAGACTTTGCAAAAATGAATGAAATTAGTTGATCCGAAACAAAATGACAGGCAAGCAATATCAAGTGGGGACTTCAAAAGAACTTTTGCTGTCGGTTTGAGATATAAAGGGCTTAGGAATTTAGTGTATATATATGTTGAGTACTTGTTTGTGTCATTGTGTGAATTCTAGCCAAACCACAAAAGAGTGAAATGAGGGTGTCAGAAAAGAAAAGTGAGGTGAGAGAGCTTGGAAATGTTAGGGGTCCAATGCGCAAATTCAGAATCCGTAAAACTCGAGTGGCACTAAGGGTGATGGGTGGAAATTACCCGAGGTTAGTCTCAACTCTCAACTCTCAATTACTCACTCTCACTCAAGTCTTTCCATTATTTTTTTGTCTTTCGCTTGCATTATTGCTTTTTGCTACTTTTGTTCCTTTCTTGTCCATATATGTATTACTGTATACTATACTTGTAAAGGGATCACTTGAGTTTTCTAAGCCTTTTGCTACTGCTGTTTGGTGCGTAAGCTTTTTGCTAGTTACGTATACATGCTGACATGCACTATGATTTTTGTGTTACTTCTATATATTTTTATACTCCTTCCAACCTATAATGTATGGAAGTTTGTAGATGACACATATTAATGAAATGAAATAGATATAATAATCCCTCTTGGCCCTTTTAAATTGATCAACCATTCTTGACTCACAACTCACTTAAGGTAATTTAAAAAATATTATTATAACTAGCTTGTTTATTAAAATTTAGGTTAAATTATTGTTTTCGTCCTTAAACTTTGTATGAAGTTCGTTTCGTCCCTGAAACTTCTTAACTTTGAAAAGTTCATTTTTCGTCTCTGAACTTTGAAAAAATTCGTTTTTACACATAAAATTCATCATTTTAAAAAAAAGTTCAAGGACGAAAAACGAACTTTTCAAAGTTTAAAGATGAAAAACGAACTTTATGCAAAGTTTAGGGATAAAAACAATACTTTTGCATAAAATTTATATATATAGTATTGTTTTATTTTATGTTTTTTTTATGTAACTCTTTTATCTGCAAAGCATTATTGAAAAAAAAAATTTATGTCTTATTTTATCAATATTTTTTAAGGTTTATTTAAAAGTTTTAAAAAATAAAAAGAAGAGGAAAAAAAAATAATTGAAGAGGAAAAAAACACATAAAAAATTAAGGTTACCTTTAAAAATGAAAGTGTTAAAAGCTTAAATTCTTTATGTAATCATTTATTATTTTTTATTACATGTTTTGTAAGGTTTAAATGTTGTAAAAGAAAAAAGAATGGAAAAAAAAAAAGTTTTAATTGAAGAGGAAAAGAGCAAATAAAAAAATATTATTACCTTTCAAAACTGTTAAAAGCTTGAATTCTTTAGGTAATTTTATATTATTTTAATTACATGGGTCTATAGAATTCCATTAATTTGATATTGTTTTCAAGTTAACTTGAAGCCACCATTTTTTAAAGGAGATGAAAATTCCTAACTAGTATATTCTAAGTGTATAATTTGATATTGTTTTCAAGTTAAAGGCCACTATACTTTCAAGTCATAAAATAAAATCTTGCGATTATCGTGGTACTCGTGGCTAATAGTAAGGTGTTACGTGCCCCTTGAAGATTAGTTGATGTGCGCGTAAGCTAATTTGGACACCTAGAGTAAAAAAAAAAATATATATATAAAATATATATATAATATATATATATATATATATATATATATTATTAAAAAAAATAATTAACTTATTCTAAGTGTGTGTTCAAACTCACATCCTCTCAAAGATGTATGAAGATTAAGTGGGGGAAAAAAGACACCACTAAACTACTGTCAAGTGGATCACACAAGTTGCTCTTAAGGTTTATTTTCTAAAATTCATTAAATAAGACTTATAAATGGATTTTGCCTATGAAAAAGTTTTAACATTGCTTATATATATATATATATATATATATAACCATAACAAATAAATATAATATAGCCAAAGTCAAATCCGGACTCCGTGGCATGTAAGGCCAAGTTCCCGGGAATCAAAAAGACTCCGTGGGCCGTGGCATGCTCCCCTTCCTTACTGCTCTTGCTAATGGTTGACTTCGCATTTCCATCTTTCGGTGTGTGTTTATATATATATAGTTAATCTTTTTCAACCTCATTTCCCTTTTCTTTTCTTTTTTTATAATTATACTTCCTAATAGTCTGTTGGTCCTTGGAGGCATCGGTGAAGACAAGATCTTCCCTGTGCATACTCTAATCAAATAAAATAAATATAAAAAAATGAATTGATATTGTTTTGCACAAAAAAGTTTATATTTCTAATCAATAACTTATTATGATTGTCTTCAATCAGTTTTCATATTTTATATCATTGCATCTTGGCTTATCATTAATTTTATATAAAAAAATAACATTATTAAAATCAAAACTTTTCAAGAATATATATAAAATTCACACTTTTTATAGGGACTATTTAACATGAATTGTCTACTAACTAGTAATGAGTTTAACTAAACTTTTGAATCTTTATATCATTATACTATCAAAATGAAGGTGATTCATTATTCAAAAACTAAATATTAAAAGCCCTAAAATAATTGGTTTCAATATTCTCTATAATAAATTATTAAGAAAAATTTAATTAGATAGATTATGGGAGGAAATCAGGAATTTTTAAAATTATTATAGTAATCAATATAAATAGACAGGTCAATAGATACAATAAACATTTTTTTTTTGTCAAACAATCAAACAAATACAACCTGATTTAAAAATTAAGGATTTAAATAACTTGTTCATCTATGTCCGCAATATTTTCTCTTTCATTCTCTCTCCTCCCGCAACTGCACCTACAATATTATGGATGAGAGGAAAGTGTAGAGGGTGGACGTGTGTTTTTAGATATCAAGTATGAAAATGAAAAGAAGGTTTTATTTTTTTTTTTTTTTTTTTTTTTTTTTTAGGACTAAATTTAAGAAAAGCAAAAGAAACAAAATAAAATGGTATTTTGTTTCATTTAAGGAACTTTTTTTTTATTTAATCTATTCATATTTAAAATTGCAATGAACACTAACTTTTTAATTAGGATTAGTGTAACATTACTTTCACATGAGACCACCACATACATTTTTTTTTACTATACATCAATCACAATCAACCAACTCAATAATTGTGAAATTTGTTATGAATTTTGTTGTGAGTCTTGTGACTTTACACTTATGTAATTTTTATTCATTTTTCATTCGCGACTAACTTAGGGAGTGCAGCTCAGTTTTAGCATACACTAATTATCATATATCATTAAATTTTTTGTTTCACGAAGATGATCCAGGTTTGTTTAATAAAGTAATAAACCCGAGTGGGAAAAAAATCATAAAAGGAAGGAACGAAGAACACATGCAGATTTTGAAGTTCGGTCCCCATGGGCAGCTAGGATAAATTTCGATTCTTGTTTTAGGCTTCGATAAGAAATTGTGAATAAGGTAATTGGGGTGGGATTAGAATTTAAGTGATCATAATAGAATTCAACCCCCTCCACATAAAAAATAATAATGTGTTCACAAAATCCCAAAAAGAGAACAATCTTTTAGTAATTTTATAGTCATTGGTAAGTTGGTAACCCTCTTGGGCTTCAATTCATTAAAGGGGGAGGATTTTAGGATGGGAGTAAATCTTAAGACCATTTTGGCACATAAAATGGATTTTAGGAAGGATCACTTTTAGCTTAATGGTTAGGGCCTCGTCTCGAGGTCTTAATTGGATTTGAGCTCACTTCTTAAAGAATGGGCTGGTTGGGCTCTACCCATGTCTACCTTATTCAAGTCATGGTAAATATTCCAGTTAAGTTTTTAACAATATAGTAATATACCCTCTTACAAGCTGTTTGGGGGGTTGTTTGGAAATGAATGGAGTAAAACTTTGAAAAAATATTCTCTCCATTTACTTGTTTTGGAGTTTAAGTAAGAGGGAATAAAAATGACATTCTCTTGTTTGGAAGTTTAAGTGAAGAGAGGAATATGACTTCCTCCCTATTCCATCAAAAAACCCAATTTTTCTTTCCCTCCAAATTTAAAGGAATTGAAGTGAAGTTTAATGAAGGAATAGAATTAAATGAATGGAACTAAACTATCTTATTTGGATGTTTTAAAATAGAGGAATGAAAAGAAATAGAACGTCAATAATCTTATTTGAGAGTACCATGACAAAAAGTAAAAATGAATAATTTTATAATAACATTATTGTTATAATCTTCATTTTATATATATAAAAAATGTAAGCATTTGTCATTTGTTATATTATTAGTAATAATAAAATTTTATTATTATTATTAATGAGGTATTAGATAAAGTGAAGAAAATAATATTGTCACACCCCAAACCTAAAGTATAAGCTAGGCACGTGGTAACGATCGCACACATAAAAAGATACATCTTACCCAAAGTAAACTGCAAGGCCTCACCCAAAGTTCAAAAATTATATTCTAAGTGACACGAAAATATGAAAATAAATTCCATTTGACATACCCTTCTGAAAAGTAAAAATTGAAAGTCCAAGATTAACTAACCCCTAATAAGTCAATAGCTAAGGAAATCCCCTAGCTATCAAACACATTGAAGTTCCAAAACTTGTTCAAAGGATTAACTCATAGTGCCAAAGAAATTGTTATTACTCAAAATCTAAAATTGGAAAATCAAGGGGGGGGGGGGATAATTTACAATGAATTAAAAAAATATATCCAAATTTAATTGGACTTGAAGTGATGTATTTATTCGATCATTTCATTTACCCAACAATCTTTATGACTATGGTCACACTATATTCCCATAGACTAGGACCAAACTACATATTAGCCCCCCCCCCCCCCAAAAAAAAAAAACCCTAGTCTTTGTGCCAAGGTATAACCTCCATTGGCTAGGTCCAAAAGCATAGTCAAATTGTTCAGTTAATTTTCAGAATATATCCAATTTCATTTCAATCTACATTCAAAAATCATATCTCATAAAATCATAATTTGAACAAATATTTGGTCCCTTTCACAAAATTCAGACATGCTTTATCGAAGTTTGAAGGAAATTTGAAAAAAATTCTAATTGACAAACATAATCAACTAAATTTATAATTATTTTTCAGTAAGAAAGAAATTCTAATTCCTTTCTTTTAATAAACGTAGCTAAAATAATTAAATAAAAACTAATAAGGAAAAACAAAGGAATATTAAATACATAAAACAATGAATTTTAAGCAAAATATAACTAGTTAAAAATAAAATGTTACTTACCTCTCAACAAACTACAAGGTTTCAGTACTTCTCTTCCAAACCTTGCCTTCTATATAAGATCCACAATCCGACCTAAAACAAATTATACAATGACCCAATTGCAACAATCTTTAAAAATGACACTAAGGTCAAAATTACTAATTTGCCCCATTAAAAATCTCTCTCTCTCTCTCTTTTTTTTTTTTGGGGGGGGGGGGTTGGAACTGGGCATCACAAATAAAAAATAAGTATTACAGGAAATTTGTAAAATATGAAGGGGTATTATACTATTATTGGCATTTCAGTCAAAATTTCATTAAAATCCATTTGATTATTTCTAATTCCTTCCAAATTTAGAGGGAATGAAAAATTGGGTTGTTGAGGAATAGAGAGGAATTGGTGTTCCATCCTAACCATTTCATTTTCTCCTACTTAAACTTCCAAATAAGGAAATGACATTTCCATTTCCTCTACAAGAGAATGGAAATGATATTCTTAAATGACCCATTTCCTTTCATTCCATTCAATTCCTTTATAAACTCTCAATGAGCTCTAGCTCAACCAACACATCTTCCCTTATAAGTTCTAAGTGGAGGGTGAAGTTTTGAATTCATAACCATTGAATATGTGTGTAACTTACTAATATAACAAAATGCTACAAGCCTGAGAGGGATTGAGATCGAATTGATATCCTTCACATTAAGGTATTCAAACAATATCTTAATTACAGAGACTCTCTTTCACAAGAATTTTAATGTTCACTCTAAAGCTTTTGTGTTTTGCTTTTTGTGCCAGTGCAAGTGAGCACGAGATAATTCCTTCCATCCCAAGTCATGTTGTTTTCGTATTTTGGATTCCATCACTGATTGACCTACTCCAGCTAAAGGATCAAAGCAAAAATGTGTCCCCATTTGACACACACCCTATAAACATATGGATCTCCTTTTCAGCCTTGTGCATATATTGCTTGTCACTCGCAACCAAGATGGAGATTCAGACTAATTGGACAAGTTGCTCTAAAATCCTTGGCCATGTTATTGTCATTTCGGGAGCACTTGCATCAGTCTCATTGGCAACAATCTTTCTGCCACACTTTCTTGGGTGGTTATTTCTCATCATATGGGCTTTTCTGCCTATTATAAGAGCACGCCACTTCCTTATATGTATTTACAGGTGGATTTGCCTAAGAATCAAGGAGGCAATTTACTTGGTATGTAACATTTCAAATAGACTCATGGGACACATCACAGTGCAGCAAAGATGTTTGCCTATGTGATATATATTAGGCTATTAGCCTACTAGGAAGTATTGTTATAGTTCCAGACTTCCAGATGATAATCATTCGCGTTTGTACATCTTTAATTAATAACTGTATTATAGTATTTATACTAATCTTTCGTGCTTGTACGTCTTGGAAACTTGTATTATATTGTACTATGTTTGGAGGTACAATATAAGTAACGCTTGGGTTGTAATCTCAATGCAATTATGCTAATTATGTCTCCCTGATTTTTTGTACTAGCTATATGGTCCTATGTATCTAGACAATATAGCAATGCCATTAAAGGGACCATTAGGTCTATAATCTAAATGAAAGATAAGTTTCATGCAGGTCTAATGAGAAACTTCGTTTGTTTTTGTTTTTTTTTTTTTTTTTCTAACTGGTGTTCAAACTTCAAAAATAACATATTATTTTTTATTTTTTTGAACATATTATGGAATCCTAAAATTTGCTAGAAAGTCTTAGATAACATGTTGCAAATAATATAAGATAGTGCTTGGTACCGCACAGCACAAATATATAAAGGTAGTGTCTTGCATGCCTTACAAGAGTACTAGCCCATTGAAGTGGGTTCGGGGACAAAATGTGGCCCATTGAAGAGGCTATTGTTGGGCTTTGCAGTATCAATCAATTATTAGGTTCATAAAGTTTCCTCAAAGTTCTACCCTATGTTTGGATGGTCCTAATTTTTTAGGGTTCATCTCAACTAATATTTTGGCTAATGATTATCCCATATTATAGGTTTTTTTTTTTTTTTTTTTTTAGTAATTCTATATTATGGTTAAACTTTGATAATATTGCTATTTGTCACTACATTATATACAAATTTAGAGTTATTTTGGTAACAGAAACAAGGAAAGTTATTTAGTATTTTAGGACTACAAATAAATGTATAGTTGCCCTCTCACATGAATGGTGAGTCTTACCATGAATTTAATTAGTGGGACCCATATTTATGTGATGGGACCCACCATTCATGTGAAATGGGGACTATACATTTATTTGTAATCCTGGACTTGGTTAGATATCTCCCTAGATTCAATTTCAATTATTGTAGTTATTGATGGTTACTTTAAAGCAGGACAATCAGAGGAAGCAATAAGCATAGTTAATATTTTCAATCCTCCCCTAAATATTTTCTTGTGCAATAGCCTTATTTAGAAGTTATGTATAGATGGTAACATGGTAAATGCTTCCTGAGTTTTTTATGAGATGTCTAGGAAAGGGTTTGCTCTCAGATTATTTTAGTTACACTACTATAATTGTAGGATACTGTAAAGCAAGAGACATGAATAAAGCTATTCAATATGTTGGAAAAATGTTGAAAGTGGCATGGAATGTAATGTAACAAGCATATATTTTACCTATGATACTTTTTTGTTGGACATATAGATCTGTGGCATGGAATATAACAAGCATCATTGTTACATCTCTAGCATAGGAGAGTGCCTCATGCTTCAAGTCCTCACATCTCTAGAACGGGGAGAGTGCCTCATAAAGCTTATTTGGGCTTACAGATCAAATACAGTTACAGCAGACTAGCCTTCATTTCTGGGAGGTTTTCAACCGACTAAAAATATCAAAGGTTATGTGGCGCCCAACAAGCCATTTGGGCTTATTATGAGGCATCTCGGCACTATTAAAAGGCCCAAAAGAGACCTATGTGAAGCCTCACAGCCCAAATACACTAATATTATGATTATTGTGCTCAAATATTATTGGGCTAATTAAAGGAAGCAATTGGAGCCCAATAGTGAGCAACTCAGCACTTAAACCAACTCTGGACAGCTTGTCCGTGGGCCCCAAAGGCCAGAATCACTAGCTATCTGCTTATGGGCTCAAGGTCTGCTGCCAGTGGGACCCGCCTTATGTCATCTCTTCACCACTAAAGAGGAGAACAGTGAACTCCTACCATCTTGCTACACGTACCAGAGGCTTGAGCCAACCTTGTGTTCCTCGAGCCTCTCCAAGCCTTTCCAAGCCGCTCCAACATCACCAGCTCACCATGGTTCTTTATCTCACCGGAAATCATGGATTTTGGTACTGTACATGTGGCAGATTTCTAAGTAAAAGCTTAATAGACTATTAGGACAGTGCAACCAAGACACATAGGAATTTAGGGAAAATATAATGAAAACTGTTGACCTGACTCATATCCATTTCAGTCCCAAAAGGACCCAAGGAGTAGCCCCATGGTGGACCCAGACCCGAAATGAATGTTGCACTTACTCACCCTAGGTCATGTCATGTCAATGAGACTTTAGGAGTGTGGTTTGGATTCGAGGGGAGTGAGTCCCAAGACCTTGGTAACCATTAAGCAGTTCTTCTCAAGTTCTTTGTCTGCTGGGCGGCAACCCTTCCAATGGCTAACTTATGCAGAGAACCTTGGCAATTTAGTCATATAGATTCTTGAATGATCTGTTTGAGGAGACTGTGGAGGCAGCACTTCCTCTATACTTTTTCCAGTGGTCAAAATATATGATTGGATCAAAGCACACAATAAGGTCAGTAAGTAAGATGATACATATTTTGGTATCTGGGAACATGAATCATAGAGCAAGGGATCTGACTCTGCATCTTGTGAGAAATAATGTTAGAAAAGAGGGGTTCTGTATTTTATTGCTGAAAGCCCTTTATGAAACCTATTATGGTAAAGAAGATGTGGCCCTTACATTTGAAATGAAGCATTATAACATCTTTACCTCAATTGGGGTCCGTAATTCCCTACTGAAAGCAACTGGATTTGTCATGGGAATTAAATTCTTTTGAATTGCCCAAGGGTCCTATTCTCCCAGAGTCAAGGAACATGATTACTTCTGGCGGAAATCTAAGCTAAGTAATCTATTATTAGCTTAAACTTTGATGGTAATGCTATATTGTGCCTACATTAGGTAAATTTGAGAGTGGTATTTTGCATAACAAAAACTAAGGGAATTAATTCAGTGATGTCCATTGACTACACAATCATTATTGCATAATCCCCCTCTGCACATGAATGGTGGATCTTATCATGAATTTAATTAATGAGACCTACATTTATGTGGTGGGACCCACCATTCATGTGAGAGGAGGACTATATATTTATTTGTAAATGACTTGGTTAGGTATCTCCCCAGATTCAGTTTCAATTAGTGCAGTTATTGATGGTTACTTTAAAGCAGGACAGTCAGAGGAAGCAATAAGCATACTGAATATTTTCATTCCTCCCTTGAGTATTTTTTTGGATTCTTGTTCTTTTAGAGCTTAGTTGGTTTTTTCATCTAGTATACACGTAGTGTACTTGATGAATTTATCAATTAAACTAATTACTTATAAAAAAATTAAAAAATTTCTTGTACAATAGCTTTATTTCAAAGTTATGTTGGTAAATGCTTCTCGAGTTTTTAATGAGATATCTGGGAAGGGTTTGCTCCCAGATTGTTTTAGTTACACTACTATAATTGCAGGATACTGTAATGCAAGAGACATGAATAAAGCTTTTCACTATGTTGGAAAAATGTTGAAAAGTGGAATTAAACCATCTGTAACCACATACTCGTTTGGTCATTGATACTTGTTGCAAGTCCAGAGATATGGAAATGGCAGAATGTCTGCTTCAGAAGATGATAATGGAGGGTTTGTCACCTGATAATGTTACATTCAACACTCTAATGGATGGATATGGAAAGAAGGGTCACTTAAGGCTTTTGGGTTGTTAGATATGATGAGAACTGCAAGTATCTGTCCTGATGTTGTGACCTATAACACTCTCATTCACAGTTCTGTTGTGAGAGGATTTGTCAATGAGGCAAAAGATATTTTAGATGAGCTTATTAGAAGGGATTCTCTCCTGGTGTAGTGGCATTCACAAATTTTGTAGATGAGTTTTCGAAAAAGGGAAACTTTTAAGAAGCATTTTTTGTGTGGTTCCACATGAGTGAGAACCATGTGAAACCTGATGTTGTGACTTGCAGTGCTCTTCTCAATGAATATTGTAGGAACATCGTACGGACGAAGCCAATGTTCTATTTCATAAGATGCTTGATATATTGTATAACACTCATTCATGGATTTTGTAGTGTCGAAAACATGGATGATGCATGCAGGTTAGTAAGAATGATGGTTGAACATGGTATCCTTCCAAATAACATTACTCATTGAGCAATTATCCATGGAAAGTGCATCATTAAGCTGCAGCAAATACTGCTGAGATATGATATTCATGTTGATGTTAATGAGTACTTAGCGGTAATATCACAACCTGACAATTGTCATGCTGCACCTGATTTGGAGCATCAGTTGGTGAATTGAACTGTAAGAGTTTGTATTTTTTCCTTAATATTGTCTTGATATTTAATCTCTATGATATATCAAATTCTGTACAGCTTTTTCGAATCTGTGGATTTTGATTTTGCTTACGATTCTTAGTCTTGTAATATTCTCAAGTAGTTAAGCTGATATACCTTTACAGATGCATGGAACCCATTGCGTTGCGGCATACTTGGCCTCTTCATTGAGATGAACTTAATGGAATTCTGAGTAAGTGATATCAGTGACCACACTGTTCATGAGTTTCTAGTCTATACAATAACTGTTATAAACACATTTATGTGTCTATGTGTAAATGTATTGAGAATAACATTTTTAATCTGATTCCTTTCACTTCCATATAAATTTTGCAATTAAACCTATTTAATAAGTCTAAAGTCACAACAAATTTCACAACTATTGAGGTAGCAGATTATGATTGGTGTAGAATAAATTTGAAGTCAATGGTGGCCTTATGTAAAAGTGATGGTACACTAATCACAATTCATAACCTCAACAGTTCTGAAATTTATTATGTTGCATTGCTCTTTTATTTTTCTGATTTTGCCAGTGAGTCTCTCTTAAACCTTACCTCTGTGGTTTCCCAGATGTCTGTGCCTTAAGACACTGATTCCTAGACCTTGCTATTTCTTAGTTTCAAGATAGTCCAATGCTGCGGCTAATTTTTCTTCTACAGCATTCTTCTTCATGTTCTTTGTCTTCACTCACTCCTTCTGATGGTATCATAATGCAGAGACCTTGGCAGATTTGTCCCATAACAGAATTCTTCCAAAGTGGTGTCCTTGAGATCTTGAAGGAGCTCCCTACACTGCTATATCGGGTAGTCATATTAGATTCTTCACTTACTCCATCCGTTTCAGGGACTCCATTCTAGAATTTATTCGTCTTCCGTCATCTAATTTAATATCTAAACCACTAAAGATTTCATGCATCATATATATGTATTCTCACTCTCATAATGTGTGGACGTTACAAGTTACAAGTTACAACCGTGTGAGATTCCTAATGGGAAGAAGGATGTGTTTAGATAATTAGCTATATTTTTATTTTTATTTAAGTCATTAAAAGAAGGATTGCAAAAAGACGACAAGTCAGGAGGTCACCCTGAAATAATGCTTTTCGTTAATGTTATATTCATTAATTTATCACCCTGAAGATACACATGAACACATAAACACAACCCTGACAAGACAGACATGAACACAAAGAAAGTAG
>OU015762.1:10595758-10704355 GCA_907173295.1 Fagus sylvatica | reverse complement strand
TATTATTTGCAACATCTTCTAGCAAACTTTAGGTTCAATATGTTCTTGTTGAACACCAATTAATTAAGAGCGCTGGAATGTTGCTATAATTTACATTCTATATATATATATAACATGTTTGTGAGCCTCAATTATAAATTTTTTTGTTGGTATAAGTTTGAGGAGAAGTGATTCGTAAAATATGGGTGTGCTTCCATAATGCCTATGGTTTCATAATTCTCTTTCATAAGAAAGAAATAAATTTTGCTATTTTGAAAATAGAATTTCATGGGAAAACTATACCTCCATTCCTTTATTCTTACTTATGATATTAGACAAAATTAAGGAAATAATTATTTTTTTACAGACTTCCTTGGAAAAAAAATTGATTTAATTCTGTTTTGAAGTAAAATTGGTTTTCACATAATTATCATTTAAAATTTACTAAAGTAAGATTATGAGACATTTAATTAATTGTGTGTACTTTGGGATGCTTCGTGTGTAACATATGTAACTTATGTACTTTTAGATTAATCCCATGATAGTTTGCATAAATTTCTAGGTAACAAGTTCTTGAATAATTATTAAAATAAAAAGTGAAAGTATTTGTCATGGAAATCTAAAGTGACAAGTCCCTTAAGGATTTTTTCCTAAGTACCTATATGTTTTGCCTTGTGGAAAATAATCTTTTAATTGTCATTATGGTGGACAAGGATTATATATTATAAGGAAAATTACAGTCATTTCTCCCTTAAAGTTTTGCGAAATGACAATGTCCTTCTCTTATTTTAGAAAATGACACTCTGCACCCCTTATCTTTATAAAATAAGGGGGTCAAATGTCATTTTTTTAACTAAGATGAGGGGGTAGGAGTGTCAATTTATAACAAAGGTGGGGGATAGAATGTCATTTTCTAAAATAAGAGATGATACTATCATTTCACAAAAACCTTAAGAGAGGTTATTGTAATTTACCCCATATTATATACCCTTTAATTGTGAATTTGAGGAATAATTGAGAACTGATAAAATAGTCCCATCTTGCATTTATGGTGGGCAAGTTGATACTATCTAGCCTGAATACATAGCCTTAGAATGACTAATTTCTGGAATGGATGGTTATGATTTTTTTTTTTAATCAGTTATAGGGTATAATAGAAACTCATTGGAACACACAATTACTTGATACTATGGCTATTGAATATGAATGCTTAATGGCACAACAAATATAATAAGCTTTTTTTTCTTTTTTGCTTTCATTTTGGGCATTAAACACAAATTTGTATATAACTGACCAACAGCTTGTTCTTCTAGATTCATTTTCTTCTAATTCTTTTTTTATCCACTTTATTTATTGAGTTGTGATTGATAGTTTTAGCATGCTATCGTTTCAGATTTAATTGAGGAATTTCAAGGTTGGTGCAAGAGGCTAGCTTGAAACTGATGTAATCATGTGGAAGTTAAATTTAATAACACAAACACCCAAGGCCACGTGACAAGGCTTCCATCAGGAGTTTCGTTAGGCCCACAAGTAAAAGACCACACAACTTGGCTTCTACCAGAGCTTCGTTAGGCCCACAGATAAAAGACCACAACTTATTTCTACCAGGAGCTTCGTTAGGCCCACAGGTAAGTTGTATTACTACCAGAGCTTGTTAGGCCCACAGGTAAGTTGTGTTACTACCAGGAGCTTCGTTAGGCCCACAGTAGACGGCATCCAGCTGGTAATCACCGTGTAATCACAATTGTCACGGCACAAGGGTAAAACAACAAAATTAGCTCACAAGTTAACATAATAAAAATACATAGTTCATTTCCATGTAATTTGATAAGACCTTCAACATTCAAGGTATTCATAAAGCTTGTCACTTATCCAAATAATTCCCAAACATTTAAAAGTTTCCAAAACAAATCTCAAACAACAAAATCAATGATAAAACATCTTTAAAAATCACAATAATCCAATAACTCTCCAAGGATTAATGAAAGATGCTTATAAAATTTCCAATCTAGCAAATCATGCATTTCCCCATATGCAATATCAAATATAATGCATTTTCTCATAAATAATAAATACTAAGGTTTATACACAAAATCCTTTAGGAAAAGTATAGTTTCACAATAATTTTCCAAAATGTGTTTATAAACCTTAAAATAAATCTCATATGCAATGATGATTATTTTTCCAAAAGTCCCATTAAGAAGCTACTTACCTCGCGTGATCACCAGTTTTACCTCGAGCGAGCACTACACAAGCAAGCCAATCTAGTCACTAGGTCCATCACCAAGTACCTTGGAACCTAGAAACATAAATCAAGCCTATAAATAATCTTACCCATCACAAAGTAGAACACCACACTTATCTCCATAAACTAAAAGGATCCCCTAAAATTCAAACCAAAGGCTCTAAAGCCTAAGTTGACCATCCTAAGACAGAGATCCATTCCCAATTGGGAATCAAACAATCATACAAGAAATCTCTAGGATCATAATGCTACCAAGATATTTAATGCCCCATTGCAAGCAATGTGCATTAACTACAATAAATACAGAACACATCACTGAAAATCAGGAATATCAAATAGAGATAGCAAGACTTATACATTTCTTTCGGTTACTAAACGATAGAACCAAGCCACAATAAAAATCAACCAAGTAGTACACACATCAAGGAATACTCATATGAAATTTCAACTCAATTCAATAAATAAAAGCTTGGGACAAATTCTGCAAAAATATCTATTTTCAGATTAAAATGGAAGCAGGTCAGCCCTTTGTAAAATTCGTTTGACCCACTTAGAGTCATCCGATTAGCCTGAAAATTTATAAGGATGTACTTTTATATGTGTATAATGTACCACAGAAATTTCAGCTCAAAAAGAGTTCTAAACAATTCAAATCAAAGCCATGGATATTAACTTCCAAAAAAAATAGGAACTTCAGCCCTTATAGAAAAATCCTCTTTTAAGTTTTGGTTTAAAAACATCACCCAAGAAATTTCCCATTAAATTAGTCAATACCCATAACATTCAAATCAATAAACTCTTTTTAAATTCCATAATCCATCTTTCCCACACCCTCTTCAAACCAAATGTTAATAAATCACAAAACAAATAACAAGAAGAAGATGTGTATTTTCGGACTCCAAGGCAAACTACAAAATTAGACCCACTCAAGTCTCAAATGTCCCCACAAACTTCATAAAACAATCACCCAATCCAAAACCCATAACATCAAGAACAACTCTCAAACAAACCTTGTATAGATATCTTAAGAAATTAGAGAATGGGTCAAAGATATTCACCTTAGATTATGTAAATATGGCCGGCGTGAGAGAAAGAGGAGCTTTGCTGGCGGGTTGTGGAAGACCGCTGGTCCGGTGGTATGATTTGGTGGTGGTGGTGTGTGGGTGTGTGTATGGGTGTAGAGAGAGAACCGGGTGAGAAGGAAAGAAGGGAGAGGGGTGGTTTAAAAAGAAAGAAGAAATAAATTGTGTGGTGGGGAAAGAAGGGGTCACGTGAGGGGGGTGTTTATAAAATATCTTGCAAGGAAATTTACAAAAATGCCCCCAACAGCTTAACCACAAAAATTCTTGGGTGTTTACACATGGTATTGCCCAATGCTAACTCATATATGATACTCATACATTTGCCTAAGTGAGTCATCTAGCTAATTCATGCGTACGCTTTTGTCACTATTTCATAGTATGATCACACCCATTTGTCACACACTACTTTTGTACTATATCTCGAATGACATCCCAATTCACAGATTGAGATCCATACAATTGGTGTTACATACAATATTTATTGAGTTGTTGAGATTGAAAGTTAAGAAGATGAGTCATCTAGCTAATTCGTGCGTACGCTTTTGTCACTATTTCATAGTATGATCACACCCATTTGTCACACACTACTTTTGTACTATATCTCAAATGACATCCTAATTCACGGATTGAGATCCATACAATTGGTATTACATACAATACTTATTGAGTGGTTGAGATTGAAAGTTAAGAAGGTGAGTGATCTAGCTAATTCATGCGTATGCTTTTGTCACTATTTCATAGTATGATCACAACCATTTGTCACACACTACTTTTGTACTATATCTCGAATGACATCCCAATTCACGGATTGAGATCCATACAATTGGTATTACATACAATATTTATTGAGTTGTGGAGATTGAAAATTAAGAAGATGAGTCATCTAGCTAATTCATGCGTACGCTTTTGTCACTATTTCATAGTATGATCACACCCATTTGTCACACACTACTTTTGTACTATATCTCAAATGACATCCCAATTCACGGATTGAGATCCATACAATTGGTATTACATACAATACTTATTGAGTGGTTGAGATTGAAAGTTAAGAAGGTGAGTGATCTAGCTAATTCATGCGTACGCTTTTATCACTATTTCATAGTATGATCACACCCATTTGTCACACACTACTTTTTTTACTATATCTCGAATGACATCCTAATTCACGGTTTGAGATCCATACAATTAGTATTACATACAATACTTATTAAGTGGTTGAGATTGAAAGTTAATTTAATCACTTAATAAAAAATTGTTAAAAAATTGAAAAAGCAAAAAGTGAAAAAGTGAAAAAATTATGAGAGAGAAAAAGGAATTATAGACTATCTTAAAAGTTTTGTACTAAAATTTTCATTATTTTCTTATCCACGTCATATTTGTAAAAATATCATTATTTGTGATTATTAACCATCTCATCAATAAAATGTTTAAATGTTTAAATTTTATTTTTTTATTTAACTATAAAATTATACACAACTTCACAAAAAATAAATTTGTGAATCAACTAATAATTAACATCCGATTAATATGAAATTCAACGTGTATATTAAAATCAAGAAAAATATATTTTTAAAATATTAATTAAAAAAAAAAAAAAAAGTTATAGAAAATATGAAACCAAACGCAGTGTCATCTTTATCGTTCCCGATGCCAAAACGTAAAAGCAATGGAGAGGATCCAACGTCAACGTTCAAACCCTTCTTCTTCGACCCAATCCCGATCAAACAAATTCCGTTCTAATCCCACGACGAAAGATGACAAAATTCCAAACACTAACAACCCCGATGATTCCACGGACTCTGCTAAATCCAGAAGAGGACACGTGGATGATTGTTCCAATCTTCCTGCCTTACTTGGTACTTGTCCCTTTATGTGCCCAGGTACTTACTATTTCCCAAATTGTCTATTGTGGATATGTTGTCCTCTGTTGTGGATATGTTTTTGTCTATTGTGGATATGCTTTTGTTACTTGTGGATATTTTGTTGTGATAATAGTGGCTGAAAGGAGCCAGCGTGAGCGTCTACGAGATTTAGCTGTGTTTGAGAGGTTACATGGAAATCCTAGAAAAACATCTGCTGACCTTGCTGTCAAAAAGGTACACTCTATTTATTTTTGTATTTAAATTTTTCAATTAGATTTTGTTAAGAACATGAAATTGGTATGTTGGGATATATCTAAAAGTTCCACTACTTAATTGATATTAAGGCTAACTATTATAAGATGTTGAAATCAATTATTATGGCTTAATGTTTTGTTTCATTAAGGCGTATTGATGGGGCAGCCTCAATATGCTGTTCAATTTATGCTATTTGCATTGCTTCAATTACTTTAATGCTGGTTTTAATTGATCCTGCAAGTTATTATAGAAACTGGGTTTTTGTTAATATGGTCAATGGACCTGTTTTTCCATCTAAACTTAGTAAGAAATAACCTGGAATTAGCCTCATCTTATATGCTTTTATTTCTTTTTCCTTTTCTTTTTTTCCACATAGCTGGAATCCGTCTTTTAAAGCAGCCTTACTGAAGATTCATTGGCTTTTCGTCATTGTATATTTAATTTTCTTCATAGTTGTTACTTGCTTGTCTCATATATTATTTCTCTATTGGTTGCAATGGCTTTATCATGTTTTAGCATTATCCATATAACATTATCGAGGTGAAATGATAGTTTCTGTGATGCATCACTTTGCAAAGCTGATGCCTGATATCATGACCTCATTGTTGGTCAATTTTTGTTCTGACTGCTTGAATCCCTTATATTATAATCTTTGATATATTTGTTGCATGATTAATAGAGGTTTATTGTTGTGGAGTTCTTTTTTCTTCACATTGCAGTTTGAGGTTTATAGTGCTGTAATACATATACGTACATAGTGGATTTATGAAAACAATTCACCCTGCGTTTCTCTCACTAGTTTTGCAGAACTATATCCATCAAACATATGCCAACATCAGATTTGCGGCCTCTTCCAGTATTGGAAGACACTTTAGATTACCTTTTAAGCTTATTGGATTCTGCGGAACATCCTTTTGAAGTAGTTCATGACTTCATCTTTGATAGGACAAGGTCAATAAGGCAAGATCTCAGCATGCAGAATATTGTCAATGAAAAAGCAATCTACATGTATGAGAGAATGGTATGATTTTCTTGCCGAAAACCTTTCTATTGTCTCCCTCTTCTAAACCTTTATCATGGTCATACTGTTCAACATTAGTATATTTCTTCTCTGAACATGTTTCTCATTGACCCAACATTAGCATTTCCTTTTTCTAAACCATTTCAATCTATGTTATCGTGGAAGAAATTCTTCTTGTAATAGACACTTGATGAAGTCATTCACTTTGACATGATGTTGTCATTATATGAAATGGTATTGTAGCCTATGAACTCTAGCTCAATAGGTGCTTCCTCCCCTCATAAGAATAAAGTGGAGGTTGAGGTTGTGGGTTCAAACTTGCCGGGTACATGTGTAACTTACCAATGAAAAAGCACAAATATGTGTAATGATATTGTAGTCCTTATTGCTATCACTTGATACCAGTACTCATACCTATTTGTGGTACTTACTTGTTCAGACTCAAGAGAACATAATTGTGTTCTAATTAATAGATCAAGTAAAATCTTATACTGTTTTTTCTCTTAATCAAACAACAATATATTTAAAATAAGAAACATGTAGCCAAAATTGTAGCAATATAGCTATGATCATAGGCTAGTTCAATCTTCTTCCTCAATGACCTTGGTGCCCAACCCCTTTTCCCTCTGGATGCATCTCTGCAGCAGTGACTAGTGAGTAAAACTCCTACTTTGCATCTTCTTCATCGTTTTTATCTCGCACAATGCGGGCACAAACTCTCCTTGGCACACTCCAAATCCCATGGCTCCAGACATTCTCATTCAGCTTAACATCCACCCTGACATCTGTCGTTCCCGATGCCTTCTTCTTCTTGATTTACTTTATGGCCTTCGGAGCCTTTTCTAGAAAGTGCATCCGTGAAGGCATTTGTGGAGGTTGATAGTGTACTCTCTGTTGAACACCTCCTCTCTTCTTTTGCTGGTCTTCTCCACCATTGTTGCAGCTTTGCTCTCTGCAACCCAAACCAATGCTTAAAACTGCTGCTGCAACATAATTGTGTTGTACGTTTGAGGTGTTTATTCTACCGAGCTTAAGCTGCAAAATTATAGGGCTTGTGTGAAGATCTTATAATTAAATTTCACGAATCCTATGCGTAGAGCCTCCTGCTTTAAACAAAACTGAGCTTTCTCATCAGCATAAAACACTTTTTTTCTCGTTGTTTAACATAATATTTCTTTTGGGGAGATGGGGATGATTTGATAATGCGTCACTAAGTAGAAAGGTGTAAAGAGAAATCATGTAATCCACACAATAGTAATCTTCTGATCTATGATGGGGTAGATTCCAATAAGTAACATCAAGCCATTGCCATCTTTTTGGAGGGACAGAGGGGCTGTGACAGAATAAAGGATAGACAGGGGAGCCTGTAGAACGGCTGACTTGGGGCATGAAAGTCATGCATACCAAAAAAATCAGTTCATACATCCGTGCTGATTTCATTAGTAAAGGATAGGAATTCTGATTTTTCATTTGCTGTCATTTCCTAATGTAACACCAGCAACCAAGTTCAGTATCTTCTCTCTCCCTTTTCTATTGGGATCAATCTCAGTGTCTTGTCTGCATGGTTAAAAAAGATATAAAAGCAGATGGTCCATATTTTTTATTTAATTTCCTTAACGCTCTGCAAGTACCAGGATTAATTTCCACTGTCGTTGTCAAGTTGCCCTAGGCAGATGACCAGAAAAGGAGCATTGCTTTTTGAACTGCTGGCATGTGCATATACACACCTTTGCATTATTATGATTATACATCTCACTGTATTTGAAACTTCAGACCATGGAATGCATCTTATCTACATGGCTTTGCAGGAAATCTATGTATCAAAACCATAAATCTTTTGGGTTGGGAGCTTGAAACTATGGAAACATTCTAAAACTTTATGTAATGAATGAAGTCCTGATTTGTGTCATCATACAGGTTAAATTTCATGTTATGTCTCTTCACAAGCTTCGAAGTTGTAGCAATGCAAATATTTCTTCTGTACACTACCTGAACATGGAGCAGCTTACAAAGGCTCTGACGACTCTATTTAATCTTTATGATGCAAATCGAAGTTCTGATTCTATTTATGAGAATGAAGCTGAGTTCTTTTCATTTTATGTGCTTCTTCATCTTGGTTATAACGCCCAACCAACGGTTGATCTCTACTTCATTGGTGTGGTCAATTCATTTGGTTCATTCTTAATTATAGCCTTGTGCTGGGTCCTAAAGACATGAAATACAGCTATTTCTGATTCACAGGGAGAATCACTTTCTTTATGGTTTCGCCATATGCCTGTTCCAATAATCAAGTCGAAGGAAATGTGTTTTGCCCGGAGAATTTTGCGGTACTTCCCTATTTTTTTATGATTCCACTTGCTTTAGAAGTGTCTTGCTTTATTAAATTTAACTTGTTCAGAATGATTTTTATGTTTTGTTCATTTGTCTTATAATTGTCTCTTTATTTTAACAGATTTTTTCGAATGGGCAATTATAAGCATTTTCTTTTAACTACTGCAGCTGAGGCATCCTTTCTACAGTATTGCATCCTTGAACCATATATCAGTGAGGTAATTATACATATCAGTTTCTGGCATTTTAGCAACTTGGATCTTTGTTAACTACAATGATCACTCTGAACAGCATTGCACGATTTATATACTCTCTGACTTGGTATTAAATCAATAGACTCCCTCCTTTTCAAAATGAGTGTCTCAGTTCTAAATAGCCAAAGTATTAATGAAAGAAAATAGTTGTAATCTTTCTAAATGTCTTTTACTCAGTCCTTTTTACTGAAAATGTTCTTCCTTTCTCTCTTTTTTTTTTTTTTTTTTTTTAATCTTTTTTTAAGGTGAGGGTCCTATCACACATTTCATAGTAAATGCTTCCACTTTTGAAAAGTGGGTGCTTATTGTGGGACATTCCAAATGGTATTCCGCTCCCCCCCCCCCCCCCCTTCTCTTCCTCCCTCTTTCTTTGGTGGGGAGGTCTGCCACTCAATTCTTCTTCTTTTTTTTTTTATAGGTAATAAGATCTTTATTAAATCTGGAAAAAAACTCCCAAGTGCATAAAGCATGCACTAGCAGGAGGGAGAAATACACAAGAAAAGGAAAACAAATTAATCAACAATAAGGGAGACAGCAAATTCTGGAAGAGAAGATGCTGTCGTAAATCCCCAAGATCTAGAACAATCATATAGCCGACCCACAAAGGGCTCTTGCATATGGATTAAGGACTGCTCCTTGTCTTCAAAGATGCGAGAGTTCCTCTCATGCCACAACGACCACATTAAGCAATGCGGAACAAGGTTCCAAATGTCCGAAGAATGTTTCCCAAGCCCATTAAACCAACCATATAATAAATCTATCACCTTGGCCGGAAGAACCCACTGAATTCCAAAGCATTGGAAGACAAAACCCCATAAAGTAGAGGCCACCTCACAGTGGATAAGAAGGTGGTCCACTGTCTCCCAACCCTTCTTGCACATACAACACCATGCAGCCAGCACCCCCTCTTCATCAAATTATCACAGGTTAGGATCTTACCACAAGCCGCTGTCCAAAGGAAGAAAGAAATGCGCCGAGGAGCTTTGACACCCCATATAATTTTCCACGGAAATCTGGATCTGTTTGAGGCTTGAAGAGCCCCATAATAAGACCGAACATCAAACTGACCAGACTTTCAAAGGGGCCAGACCAGCTTATCATCAGTCTCTCTGCTCAGAAGAAATGGCTGAATGAATTCAAAGAAAGACAGCACCTCTGGCAGCTCCCAATCATTGAAATCCCGGACAAAAGAGATATTCCAAAAACTAGAGGCATCCAAATCAGATCTGGACAGAACAGACGTAACAGGCCAGACCAGCTTATCATCAGTCTGCCACTCAATTCTTCTTATTCTTATCTGGCTTCTTTCTTTCTTTTTTTCATAATTTTATTCATCTAAAGTTTCATAATTAATTCACTGATTACTTTTTGCTGATGGGGGATGTTAGAAGTTGCTTTCAAGTATCTCTTTGTGATGTACTTCCAGAATTATTTCTTCACATTCTTCAATATGAATATTGAGAATATTTTATTTCCTCTGTTGCTGGCCATAAAAGGTACGAGTACTGGCTCTGCAATATATAAATAATGGTGGCTACAAGCTTCACCCATATCCGCTGGCACACCTATCCAAACTCTTAATGATGAAGGTATGATTTCCAGTATATGGATTTTTCTGATATGCATTGTTTGAATCTATAAAACGTTGAGAGTTTTGAAAGCTTCATGTTGTTCTTTTAGGAATCAGATTTGGTATCACTTTGCGATGCTTGTGGTCTTGAAACGCGCACAGATGAAGTAGGAAATAAGTTGTTACCCACCAAGCAAACAACTTTCTGTTGTCCCAAGGGAGGGTCTCAGAGCTACGGCTTTCTGGATTTGGAACTATTCGACAGGTAATTTGAAGCGAATTTTTTTTTGTTAGTTGGATGGAGCATGAGTTGGGAGGAGGTTGGAAGTGGTTTGTGTGATGCTTAAGCTGGATTTAAAAAAAATCACAGAACCATCTTTCTCCCCTTTGCCTAGCTATCAAGATACTACTTCAAGTACCGTGTTGTGTTCGATCTTTTATATCATCATTTATAGAGAATAAAATCTATGCCACTTAAGAGAACATAGAAAATTAGCGACCATTGCATATCTGAAATGTGCTTTGGTCCCTGTTTCTAATTGTCTATAGATTTACGCTTACATGTGTGCATAATTATGCAACTTTTAGGGTTGGTTTGGCATGGGAATAGGATAACATAAACTGACAGTCTGACAGGATAGGACAGGAGTCGATTTGATAGGATTGATTCACCTTGAAAATAGGACAAAACTGGGTTTTTTAAGATGGGATTCATAAGACTGGCTGTTGGCACACGTTTGTGGTGTTGACATTTTGGAAAATAACATGCAAATGAACTCTAGTTCATTCTGACACTTTTCTCTCTTAATAATGGAATGGAGTAAGGTCATAGGTTCAAGATCCACTGAATGTGTAACTTACCAAAATGATATATATGTTTTTAATATAGAAATTTAAAGTGAAACCTACTCAATAATATACAATATATCATGTAAATTGTTTTTTGTTATATATTGTATATCAATACAATTTATGATAATAATGTTTTTTATTTTATTTTATTTTATGTTAATATTGATTTACATGTCTTTTTATTTTTTGAAAAATGTCTCACTAGTCACTACTACTACATAAGATTCATCTGCTGTTGTTATACTTTAGCTTGACCACCTTTACTTATCTTAAAAAATAAAAAACATTAAATGCAGGCAAACTGCAGTTTGAGGAAGTTAGAACGAATCATTTGCACACTGAAGAGTGGACAAATAAGCACCTGAAGACCCATTAACATGCACTTGTGGCTGCTGGGATGGTTTCTGTATATTAAGATGTCCTTTGAAAATGTATTATTAGATACTGTAATTTTATTACTGCTTCGTTTAGAATTTAGATGTTTCTATCAACTTTACATCAAGAATCTCAACATGTTTTAGTCTAAGCAGTAATTGAGGGTAGAAATTGCCTATTCTAAAATGTTTTGGTAAAGCATAATTCATTAATTTGTATGGATGAGATTTTAGTGTCAGCACAATATAAGGAAAATGCTAAAGATGTTAAAAAATTTATTACATAAAGTTTACAAACTGGTATGACAATAAATGTGATTAGTGAATTTTTAAACATAATAAACTAGTTTGAATTACTTTTTTTTTTTTTTAATTGGTGATACATCAGTTTGTAAATGTTGTGTAATAAAATTTGTAGTGTCCTTTCAAACATGATAAACTTGTGAGTTGTGTCATACTTAGGCGTTGTCACAAACACTTTAAATTTTTTAGTTTACAACAAGTGGTGAGGGAAGATTTGAATCCAAGTTTTTCTCATAAGAACAGACAATACCTCTAAGTCATAAAGCGGATTATTTATGACCTAACCAAGCTTAACTAACTTCAAGTGTTCATGTTCTTTGGAATCAAACTATAAGAGCAAAAATGATGGAACCAGTATTTATGTATATCATAATGTATTAAAAGGTAACAACCAATCCACGGATTAGTGATTTGACGTTGGATCTGCAATATGCCTCTGTAGCAGTAGCAAGTAAAGATATATAAAATTTATCAAGAAACAAACTAGAAAGGGTAAACTAAACTATTGGTCCTTAACGTTTACCTAAATTGCGCGTTTGGTCCCTAACGTTTAAAATGAGCAGAAATGGTCCCTAATGTTTCAAAACGATGCACCATTGGTCCTTCCGTTAGTCTCCGTTAACTTGGTATATACGTGGCTAACGGAATTATGACGTGGACAATTTTTAATTGACATGTACTTTTTTTTTTTAATGACAACTAGGATATGACATGGCATACCCATTTAAAAACAACCCAACCCAAAAAAAAAATTAACCCAATCCAAATATAAAAAACCCACCCAAATTAAAATTAACCCACCCCACCCAAATCAAATTAACCCTAAAATTATATTCTAATTCTCTACCTCTCTGTAACAAATCACCGTACAGTGTTATCTCCCTTCTCAGCCCATGAAGGAAGAAGATAATCCACATAATCAGCATTGGAGTTGATGACAAACTCCTTAATTTTTAACAGACCCATCCTCTCCTCTTCCAGGCAACCTGTGTGTCCATGAAGTTGAACCACAAGTATCAAACCCCACAATAAGCACTTCGCTAAAGGCCACCCCATTGTGAAAATGTAATAATACTAATACACCTATGTTCATTGCTAGTTCAGTTCTTATAGTAGTACGTAGGGGATTGAGTCAAGTCAATGGCGGAAAAAGGGAACTAGAATTATGGAATTAGGAGAATCAAGTCAATGGTGGAACTAGGGTGAACGATAATTATGGGCGATAAAGGTGACAACCCCAGAAGTACTTCTTCCCGAGCGAATAGTTATAGCAAAATAAAGAAATAAATAAACCTAAAACCTCATCAACTGCTAATTATGGAAGAGATTTTAGAGAGAGAGGTGAGAGAGAGGAAGCAGAGGCGAGAGGCAAAGAGGCGAGAGGCAAAGAGGCTGAGAAGGGAGATAACACTGTACGGTGATTTGTTACAGAGAGGTAGAGAATTAGAATCTAATTTTAGGGTTAATTTGATTTGGATGGGGTGGGTTAATTTTAATTTGGGTGGGTTTTTTTTATTTGGATTGGGTTAATTTTTTTTGGGTTTGATTGTTTTTAAATGGGTATGCCATGTCATATCCTAGTTGTCATTAAAAAAAAAAGTACATGTCAATTAAAAATTGTCTACGTCATAATTCCGTTAGCCACGTATACACCAAGTTAACAGAGACTAACGGAAGGACCAATGGTGCATTGTTTTAAAACGTTAGGGACCATTTCTGCCCATTTTAAAACTTAGGAACCAAATACGCAACTTGAGTAAACGTTAGGGACCAATAGTGTAGTTTACCCAACTATAAATATAGATTATGTGATTTTAAGGAAAAACAATAAATAAAATGTA
Organism: Fagus sylvatica; assembly: GCA_907173295.1. Classification (NCBI taxonomy): domain Eukaryota; kingdom Viridiplantae; phylum Streptophyta; class Magnoliopsida; order Fagales; family Fagaceae; genus Fagus; species Fagus sylvatica. The sequence goes on along the minus strand of OU015762.1, from coordinate 10,690,383 downwards.
AATAGTGAAAGAGAAGAAAAAAAAAAAAAAAAAAACCCTTAAGGTGTAGCTCACCTGGTCCGGCCTTGGGTATGCTCTCCAATGATCACTAATTCAAGTCCCCTCAGGTCACTTATCCAAGGCAAAGTCTTGCGTCTATCGTGGTACATGTGCTAGTAAATAAAATGTCAAATGTCAATAGTGAAAAGAGGAAAAAAAAAATACTGAAGGGTAGCTCAACTGGTCCGACCTTTGGGTATCCTCTCCAATGGTCACTAATTCGAATTCCCTCAGAGCCATTTACCCAAGACAAAGTCTTGCGCCTATCATGGTACACGTGCTAGTAGGGTGTTGTGTGTTTTCCTGGGATTAGTTGAGGTGCGCATGTCTACGGAACGTTGGCCTGAACACCCAAAGGTTATTAAAAAATAAAGAAAGAGAAAAAGGGGAAGGTTTTGTCTTCCTAGCCAAGCAAGAACAAAACAAACAACATGAATAGCTTCAGGCCCAAATCAACGTCACAACCAAAAACCGTTAACATTTTCAGTTGACATTATTTTGGGTCCAAAACAAACCACACAATTTCCTTGATCTTGTGATATGCAATGCAATCGATATAAACTTGATTTTGTTCCATTAGCAGTCAAATTGGGGGAATTTCAAGCTCTTAAGAATGATGATATGTTTATTCCGATAGGACGGTTGGATTTTCTGTCAAACTTGATCAAGTATTGGTAAAGTTGGTAAAAATAGATTGAGTTATGAATTCATGAATCCAATATCCTATTTAGTGGGAGCCAAGCGTGGGTTGGCCTTTGAGTTAAAGAGAAAAACTTTTCTACCCTATTTTTTGTTGTGATATTTGGAATTTGATTAGTGTATAAACATTAAGGGTTATTTCTTCTTCTTGGAAATCAAAAAAGGTTACCCTCTTGGTACATATTCTATCAAAAGACATCTAAAAACAAAAAAAAAATCTATCAAAAGACACCAGTTTAGGGAAATACTGTACTATATCACATTTCCATTGCTTAAGAATTAAGTCAATGCATTAATTTACTCCCATCCGAAGTCATGTATTTTAACATGGTTGAGTTGATTTATTTCATTGGCTTCAAATTAAATCTCTCGCTATAATTTGTAAAATCCATTTTTTTCTATAAGTTTTCTACTCTGTAAACACATGTTTTTTAGTAGTAATTTATGCATATAACTATGACCAAATATGTTGTCTATAAATAAATAAGTAGTAGAATTATTAACATGACCAAATATGTTTTCTATAAATAAATAAGTAGTAGGATTTTTAACTCTATATTATAACATGAATGTTTAGATGTTTTCAAACAAATATATTTTTTCAAAACTTTTTAAATGGATTCTTTGGTCTAAATCTAATACATTGTTACTATTGGATCATGTGCTTTGATCTAATATATTGTGATTATTGGATGATTCTTTCTCATATGTTCATCTAAAACCAATTGCATTCTTATGAGTATATTTGACTTATATGAAAATCACATGTTAACATTAAAACTATTAAGATGCCTTTTGACCTTAGCCAAAAGGCATTACTTAAACAATAACTCATTTAAATTGAAAATATTCACACTTCCAAAAGTCACAATAATTAAACAATACTTATTTGAATAAAAACAAATTAAGAATAAATCAATTTATAGATTAAAATATCTTTATTTCAAAGATTACTAACCACTCAATCGTGTCTAAGCCACAAGTTTTTAATCCTTAATTATTGTTTTGTATTTAACTTCAAAATAGTTACAAAAAAAAAAAATGGATAAGAAATTTATGAGAAAACTTATGGTGGTGATGATTGAGTTGGCTATTCTTCTCATTGAAGTGCAAGCTAATGAAATTCCCTCGATATCTTTCCCTTCCTCTCCACTTCAAATCCCGCTTCGCGAAGGACCAATTTATAATTGCCTTGGAAATGAACTTGAATCGGAAGAGAGAGAGATAATGAAATACAAGAATTGATAAACAAATAAAAATAAACGTTTAAATTATTGGATTTGAAATTAATAGGTTAGTGATCTTAATGTTCTTCAATTTTATTTTATTTTTTTTTTTTCGGAAATCATTTTCTGGAGTTTTTAATTAAAATAATATTTATAAAAAAATCACATTTAACGGCAACATGGACGGAGGTAACAGAAAAATTGGATTTGAAACAAAACCAAACTTAGAGGACTCAATTGAAACGGTCAAAACTTAGAGGACTCAATTGAATTTTGACCAAATTTAGAAAATACAATTTGTAATTTGGCCTATTTATTTTTTACGTGTGTATTCAATAACAACGGATTTATATGAAATAGAAATAGAAAAAAGAAATGAAAAATTTACATGATTGGGCTTTAGGCTTAGATCACATGCTGGTTAAAATTATATATATATATTATTCCAATGCCCAATTTAACCTGATGAAAATAGGAATTTGACTTGGTACAATGTGTCATGATTTTGGGAAAAAAGAAAAGAAAAGTATGTAAGAATTTGTTAAACTTAACGTTAAAAAATGTGATGCCTCGATAATTGATCAGATTTCATTTTGAGATGCCACTGAAGGTGAAAGTCTGTTAGAATTTATTAGACTGAACATTAAAAAATGTGATGCATTGATAATTGATCAGATTCGATCCCTTTGTGAAATCGTGTTAAAATTTGCTAAACTGAACGTTAAAAAATGTGATGCCTCGATAATTCATCAGATTCCATTTTGAAAGGTCATGGTATGCCATAAACAACTATACATTATTGCGTTTAGAAAGAAAAAAAAACTATACATTTTAATAATATGCTGTAACAACTACCTTTGCGTTAGCTTCAATGATGCAGGGGAACACTTTGGTCTACCCGGTTTATTCTTAGCAGAAGGGGCCCAGCACTCACATGGTGCGCTTCTTCTTGTTTTCCTATGTATGATCACGATTGTTCTAAGAAAATTCAAAGGAAAGCTAATAAACTCAGCGCTCCTTCACAACAACATTACCTTCATCCAGCACTTGAAACCCAATCTCTAGCTTTTCTCTTGCTCTTTCAGCGTTCCTTTTACCCACTGCGAAGAAATGGCCGAAGGACTCCTCTTTGGCGTTGCACAGACAATGATTGAAAATTTGGGCTCCCAGATTTTCCAAGAGATTGGATCGCTCTGGGGTGTGGATGATGAGTTTGAAAAAATCAAGAACACTGTTTCCACCATCCAAGCTGTACTTCTGGATGCAGCAGAGCAGCAGAGTCATAACCATCAAGTCAGGGATTGGCTCGAAAAGCTCAAGGATGCAGTTTATGATGCAGATGACTTGTTGGGTGAGTTCTCCACTGAAGCTATGTCGCGAAGAACGGTGAGTGGGAATAAAATCGCAAAAGAGGTACGTACTTTCTTTTCTAGTTCAAACCAAGTTGCTTTTCGTCTTGAGATGAGTCGTAAAATAAAGGCGATGAGGAAGAAACTAGATGCAATAGCAGAAGATAGGAAAAAATTTCACTTGAAAGAATACCATGCAGAGACAAATGCTGTGAGTAGGAAGAGGGAACCAACTCACTCATTTGTCCGTGAAGAAGAAGTTATTGGGAGGGAAGAGGACAAAAAGGCTATCATAAGCCTATTACTGGAGTCTAATGTGGAAGAGAATGTTTCTGTCATTCCCATTGTGGGGATTGGGGGCCTTGGGAAGACAACTCTTGCTCAATCTGTGTTCAACGATAAGGATGTCAAAAAATATTTTGATCTAAAAATGTGGGTATGTGTCTCTGACAACTTTGAGTTGAAAATAATTGTTGAAAAGATAATAGCATCTGCTACTGGTAATGCACCTCTAAACCTTGAAATAGATCAATTGCAAAGTCAACTTCGTGGAAAAATTGATCAAAAGAAATACTTACTTGTATTAGATGATGTATGGAATGAAGATCGTGAAAAATGGCTTAAATTGAAAAGTCTTTTAATGGGTGGTTCCAAAGGTAGTAAGATTATAATAACTACTCGTATTAGATTGGTTGCAAGAGATTACGGGCACAATTTCACCTTATTTTGCTCAAAGGTCTATCTGACAAACAACTCTTGGTTGTTATTTGAGCAAGTGGCATTTAGAAAACCGGCAAGAGACAGAACAATCCTAAACTAGAGACAATTGGAAGGGAGATCGTAGGCATGTGTCAAGGGGGTTCCGCTCATTATAAAGGTCCATAGGAAAGTATGTTATACTTTAAGGAAAACGGAGTTTGAATGGTCATCCGTGAAGAATAATCTACTAGCAAATGTAACTCAAGGGAATGATATTTTTCCAATTTTAAAGTTGAGTTATGATAATCTTCCGTCACATTTAAAGAGTTGTTTCACTTATTGCTCTTTGTTTCCCAAAGATTATGAAATGGATAAGGAAACAATGATACAACTATGGATAGCACAAGACTTTATCCATTCATCAAATGGAAACCAACAATTAGAGGATGTTGGTGATGAGTACTTCAAGAATTTACTTTGGAGGTCCTTCTTTGAAGAAGTAAATGTATATGGAATCCTAAAATACAAGATGCATGATTTAATTCATGATCTTGCACAATCTATTGCAGGCGAAGAGTGCAAGCTTGTTAATTGTGATGCCAAAAATATTAATGAAAAAATTCGTCATGTATCATATCCATTTTCGATTGACTCATCTTTTATCGAAACTTTAAGGTTGTCAGTTAAAGGATACAAGATACGTACGTTTCTTCTAACATTTGGTAAGTATAAGATTTATCATGATGTCCAGAATGAGTCAACGTTGAATACACTTCTTTTGAGTTTCAAAAGCTTGCGTGCATTAGATTTCCATGGATTGAAGATTACAAGAGTGCCAAATTCTATAGGAAAGTTAATACATTTGAAGTACCTTGATCTTACCGATTCTACTATTGAAACTCTTCCTGATTCTATTACTAGATTGTGGAATTTGCAAACATTAAAACTCAAAGGCTGTGTGAATCTTAAAGAATTACCCAAAAACATTAAAGCCTTGGTCAATCTCAGGCATCTTGATGATAGTGATTGTGATGGGTTGAGTCATATGCCTTCTGGATTAGGGCAATTGACTTATCTTCAGACATTAGCATTATTCGTTGTGAGCAACGACAATCCTTCCATCTCCAAGAATGTCAGTGGATTGGGCGAATTGAATGGGCTAAACAATTTGAGAGGAACACTAGAGATCAGAAATTTGGAACGGGTGAAAGATGCTAACTCAGAATCCAAGGCTGCGAAGTTATGGGACAAGAAGCATCTTGAAAAGCTGAAATTGAGATGGTATGATTCGAATCAAATTGATAATGCCGGTGATGATGATGAGAAGTCAATAGAAGGCCTCCAGCCACACCAAAATCTCAAATCTTTGGATGTGTATGGGTATGGTGGTGGGAGATTTTCAAGTTGGCTTTCTTTGCTAACAAATCTTGTTGATTTAAGTTTATCGAAATGTAAGAGATGCCGACATCTACCACCGTTGTCTCAACTCCCATCTTTGGAATCTCTCTTTCTTTTTGATATGGAGGATCTGGAGTACATATCAGAAAAGGATATAAGTGAGGAGGTCCTTGCTTCATTCTTCCCATCGCTAAACTTACTCGACATCCGTAATTGCCATAATCTGAAGGGATGGTGGAGGAACGCATCAACACCAGATCATCAACAACATCAGCATGACCCCTTATTGCCTTCATTTCTGCCTTCATTTCCTCATCAGCATCACCCATCATTGCCTTCATTTCCTCTTCTTTCTTCTTTAGGAATTATTGATTGCCCTAATCTGATTTCCATGCCTCTATTTCCGAATCTCAAAAAACATCTATATCTAGATTAGTGCTTGAAGCCTTTGCAACAGACAATGGAAATGACTTCTTCACTTCCCTCTTCCTCTCCCTCTCCTCTCTCCAAATTAAAGACTCTGAAGTTGACATGTATTGAAGATATAGAATCTCTACCGGATGAGTGGCTGTTAAATCTAAATTCTCTCAACAGTCTGTCCATTGTCTGGTGCCCTAGACTAACATTGCTATCTGGAGTCTTGCTATATCTGACCTCTCTCGAGAGACTGACGATTGACAATTGCAATGAGTTCTCTCTGTTAAGTGACGTGGATGATGATGATGGTATGGAATGGAAACGCCTCAATTGCCTCTGTTATCTGAACTTCACTCGACTTCCAAAACTGAAGTCTCTTCCTGCTGGTCTTCAACATATTGCCACTCTGCAATATCTCCAAATTTCAAATTTGTGTCCCAATTAATTGCTTGTCCTCAGTTAAAGGAAAAATATGGAAGGAGAATCGGTGAGGATTGGGACAAGATTGCCGACATCCCTCATATTGAAATCTTAGGTACATTACTCTAATCCAAGTCTTCTTATTCTGGGAGCAATCAATACGGAAGAAAGTACAATTTCAGAATCTTATTCTTTTTGTTTTGTTGATTTCCAAATAAATAAATAAATATTTTGAGCAAGGCAAGTAACAAAATTATCTTTATTTTTATTTTCGATTTCCAAAATATAGAAACAATATATTCAACCCTCGTATAATTGAATTGGCCTCACTTTAGTGAAGCTTTTTTTATTTTTTTATTTTATTTTAAGTTTTGATAAGTACAATAAACTGCGGAGACTTATAGAATTTCAATTAAATTTATTGATTTGTCAGCAACCAAACTGTTGAATACTGTTTCAGAGTTCTACTTTGAAGGGTTATTTTTATAATTATTATTATCTTAAAGTACATGCTTTGGGTTCTGTTAACAGAATCAGAGTGGTGAGTGGTGACAATTTCTGAAGCATGTTACGAGACAAAGTAAATCACTTAGATACTTTTAGGATATGGCAAGCTGATGTAGCTAAGGTAAGGTGGTTAGACTCTATAATCAAATGTTTATTGAATATTGGATCTCCAATTTGTAAAAATTGACCACTATGGTGGTTGAGTTAATCCATTTGCTTCAACACCTTATTACTACTACCTATTTATATAAACAAACAAGAATATCCAGATGTGGTTTTTGGGTTCATACATAATGGCTGATTTTTGTTCACTATATAATGATAGCTTAGTTTGGATTAAAAGTATTGCTTTGATTTTGGAGTTTAGAAATACAGAAGTGCTGGGATGGATTTTACTTTATGCACAATATTTGGATACAAAGTTAGGATCAATAAAAATATAAAGTTACACATAGTTTGTCATTTGAAAGTGGAGAAAGAAAATCAATTGAATTCTCACATTGAATGCAGAGTTCTTTTTCTGTAAACCAAACTGACATAAAACATATTAGAAACTTTGTTATATGTTCTTTTCCTCACTTTTTTGAAATGATGCCAGGCAGAAATTGGTGGGAAGTGGTCCAAGACTGCTCGCACCCCTAGATTCGAATGTATTTCAGAAGGATGATCTGGTCCAATGTTACTATAGGTACATACATCTCCTTGAAATTTCGATTCTGTATTAATCAAGTATCTAACTTCCTCTTGTTTCCCTTCAATTAAAAGTATAATGATTTTTTCATTAATTTGATTTTGTGTGCAGATATTGAAAAGCTTGGAATATAAAAACAGACATGAGTTGGTGATAGTCCAAAGCGAGTCAGTACTGCAATTATGTAGCCACAAATGAAAAAAATAAGTGGTAAATCTTTTTTTGTTTTACCTTTCATTTATATATTTATTTATTTTTGTTCTCAAACTTATATCTAGTAGTTTGGCATCATTAAAGATCACAGCATGATGTGAACAGTAAGAGCTGTTCCTTTTGAAGGAGGGATTCATTATGTGCTCAGCTGATACTTGGGATATTTGACAACTTTTTTGTGAAGCATCAGTCTTTTGTTTCAAATTGAAAATTTTCAAACCTAAACAGGTAATTATTTTAGCTTACTTTAATTTTTTAAGCAATAAAACTATAATCTTTTATTTACTTTTACCTCATTATATTGTTGTATGGGAAGGGAAGAAATTTTGTTTCACTTTGGCAGATGGTTCATAACTTGAGAAAAAAACTTGATATCTGGTTTCAGTTAATTCAGAGGGATTTAACTCCACTGTTTTCTTAAATTCTTGCATCTCCTTTCTAAGTCCACTTTGAATTTATCAAATACCAGTCCGGCTCTCTTAATTCTTCCTTTTTGTTTCTGGTTTTGTGAGTTATTGGATTTTGTATGCAGGAACTTTGAATTCGGAAATAGACAAGAGTTTAATAGTGCATGTATCTTCTAACCATGTGGCTTATGGAAATTTGCTGCAACTACAAAACAATAATGTGGTACATATCTCACTCCTATCTTTATATATCTTACGTCATATATTAGGTTAAATGGTTCATTTGTTATGAATTTTTGGAAATTTGATTGCAACATGGTAGAAATAGCTTTATTTTCCTCTGTTTTCCTTTTTTAATTTAATTCTCAAACTTAATTTTGATAGGTTGGAATGGTTGAAGACTAGAGCTTGGTATTAGCAACAAGTTTACTTCTTAGCTCAGTTAAAGCTAAATTTCAGGGTGACTAATTCTTGAACTTTTCAACCACCCTCACTGAAGCATAAGCTTTATGTTCATGTCAAAATATTGCAAACGTTTATCTTAGTGCAATTGTTTAAATAACAAAACAAGCTTGTGATGAATTTTTTTTATGCTTTTCAAATTGTACCTCTTTTACCTATATACATTTTTTTTTTTTTAATTTAGTTTAAGGGTGACTAATTCAGGATGTATTGCTTGGACACTTTCAGGATTTGAGAAGATGATGTAACTAAGGTACTCAGTTAGACTTGTCTATAATCAAATGTTATTGAATATTTTGGAACAGGTTTGGGATCTCTGATTTGTGGCATTAAACACTACGATGGTTGAGTTAATCAATTTGCTTCCAAGTCATAGAAAAAAGGCATAATAATTATTACACAGGGGAAGGATCAGCCTAACATGGCTGACATCCCAGAGTTGGGAGGGATGAACTTGGTTCATCTTCAATGTTTTCACACACGGGCACACACACCTACTGGAGTTGGGAGGGATGGGCTTGGTTCATCTTCAACATTTTCACACACACACACATTGATTCTTGTCATTTTCTCTGTTAAATGTGGTCAGTACAGGTGTTTGTTCTTATACATTAATTTGGGCTATCAAAACAGGATGAAACATTTAAAATTGTTCAAGTGGAAGATTAAAAAAGAAGTTAAAATGATAGATGGCCCAATAATTGTTATGGAGACAGAGACATCCAGGCCTGAGTTGTGATCAAATTTGCATGAACCTTATATTCTTCTTCAGTTATGTTTTTACTCTGCAGTTCTTGAGGTAGGCGATGGAGTATTTGAGCTGCTTTCTACATCGGGAGACACTCATCTAGGAGGCGATGATATTGACAAGGTTGGAACTACACAAATAAGTAGATCTTTAGCTCATATTCTTTGTTTTCTTATTTATTCTTAGTTTTTGCTAAAGTACACTTTTGTGTTATATAATTTTTAATAGAGAATAGTTGATTGGCTTGCTCAAAACATTCAGAGAGATGAAGGCATAGATCTTTTGAAAGACAAGCAAGCTGCTGAGAAAGCGAAGATGGAGCTGTCATCTTTGACTCAGACTAATATTAGGTATGTGGCTATTTTCATGCCTTCTTTGTATAGTGGATCTCTCTCTTTGGCATGATCACTGAGAAGAGCTTTCTGTTTTTCCAGTTTACCTTTCATTACCACCACAGCAGATGGCCCAGAACACATTGACACCACCTTGACAAGGGTCAAATTTGAAGAATTTTGTTCAGATTTGCTGGACAGGTATGCCTTTTGACAACTGCTACTCTCTGGTTTCCCTCTATGCATGTTCCGAAATAGAATAATTCAGTATGTGTTTGATTTCCATTACTTCAGTTTTCTTTCTTTTGATTTTGAACCGTCTTTTTCTGCCAATCTGGATGTCTACTTGCCTGATTAAGTTCAGCAGATTACAACTGCCAAGTCTGCTATCTAATTTTTTGTAAGCTTCGAGCACCACTTAATATTGCGTTGAGAGATGCAAAACTTTCCTTCAAAGATGACTGGAAAAGAGCCCATGTGACTGTAAATCCTGATGAAGTTGTTGCTCTTGGCCTTGGGGCTGCAGTTCAGGTTCGTTCTTTTCTTGTTCTTCTTTTATACTGTCTACTGTAGTACTTATTAGATCTTGCACTAATTGTTGAGACTATCGAGGCATCAATATTTATTTTTGTGACTTTCATTTCCAAGGAACACAACTTTACCGACTTCCAAATCAGAGATGTTCTCCAATGCAGCAGATGGACAGACCCGTGTAGAGATGAATGTCTACCAGGGTGAGAGAGAATTTGTGAGGGACAACAAATCCCTTGGAAGCTTTTGCCTAGACAGCATCCCACCTGCCCCACGTGGAGTTCCTCAAATTGAGGTGAAATTTGATATTGATGCGAATGGTATCCTTTCTGTCACTGCTGTTGACAAGGGAACTGGAAAGAAGCAAGATATCACCATAACCTGGTGCTAGCACCTTGCCAAGTGATGAGGTATGTATTTGAAAAACTGTTGTTTTGAAGAGAATTTGGTATTTGTTCAAATTGAGATAGCAAGTTTTAGTTCTTTGGACTTCAAAAAAAGTTTTAGTTCTTATGGAAGGCATGAATTAGGCTGGTGGTTGAAGCTGTTATGGCTAGAGATTAAAATTAAATTTTTTGATTAATTTGTGGGTTTGAATGAGCCTGAAACCCAGCCTATCTTAGCTGACTATAATTATTTACATATTTGAGAAATGACTGGATATATATAACTAAAATGACTATAAGAGATATATATAAACTAATGCTTATATATATTATAGTTAGAAGGCTACTAGAACTATAATTTTTCTTGTTTATACGATAAAAATAAAAAGGAAAGAAAAATGCTTTTATTTCTTGGTCTTTAACTTTAAATTTTTTTCTTATATTTAAATTTATAGCTCAAGAGCTTCTTTTTTATATTTGTTACCCCTTTCAATGATGCTACCAGTCTCCAAGAACCAGTATCTTCTTTTCTTTATGAAATCTCTGCATTTCAAATATCCATGCTTCTTACATGTAAACTAGGATAAAAGGAAACCTTCACATTCTATATTCTACTACTTGCTATTGTTGAAGCTATTATTAGTATCTGTAAACCCAATCTAATTATGTTACTAAACCCCAATATTGCAGTTGGATATGATGGTTAAAGAAGCTGTGAAGTTTGCAAAGGAAGACGAGGAAAAGAGGGACCCCATAAGACACAAAGAACCAAGCTGACTCAGTTTTGTACCAAACTGAGAAGCAACTGAAAGAGCTGGGAGAGAAAATCCCTGGCCCAGTCAAGGATAAAGTAGAGGCTAAAGTGAAAGAGCTCAAGGATGCTACGTCTAGTGGATCAACCCAAGCCATTAAAGATCCAAAGGCTGCACTGAATCAAGAAGTCATGCAACTGGGGCAGTCAATCTATAGACAGCCCAGCCAACCAGGTGTTGGGCCTTTTTCTGGCACTACAACTGGGTCATCTTTTTTAGAGTTCTTTGACCATTGTCATTTGTCATTTTTAATTCTTTGGTTCCTCGAGTATACGTCCAAGTATACTTCTGGGCCTTTTTGATCAATTTTTTGGAATAAGCTTTGGGATCTTTGATTTGTGGCATTAAACACTACTGTGGTTGTGTTAATCAATTTGCTTCCAAATCAAAGAAAAATTTCTAATAATTATTAAATAGTCAACAACAAAGAACAGGGGAGGGTTGGCCTAACATGGCTCACATCCCAAAATTGGGAGGGATGAACTTGGTTATTCTTCAACGTTTTCACAAAAACGCATAAATTATCAATCCTAATCCTTTTTAGGAAACTCAAATGCTAATGTTGTTAACTCATTTGTTCCCTTAGTGTGTTCTGATGATTTCTTACTTTATTTGATCTTGGATGTAGAAGAAATTGGAAGCACAGAACAAATTGAGGTGTGATAATCTGAGCATATTCAGAAGCTTATGGACAAGTGCAAGAAGTCAATAGCTTAGGTGATTGTCTTGTTTGTTCATTCTTTTATTCCTCATATAAAACAAATTCATCTTAGATATTGAATTTTGACAAGGTTGACGTACTTTCTACAACAGGTGACACTCATTTAGGAGGTGATGATTTTGACAAGGTTGGAACGAGACAAATGAGTAGTTCTTTAGCTTATATTCTTTGTCTTCTGAGTTATTGTTACACGGTTGGAACGATGACAAATGGGTAGGTTCCTTACCTTATATTCTTTGTATTCTGAGTTATTGTTACTAAATTATGGTGTTTACATTCTATAATTTTAAACAGAGAATAGTTGATTGGCTTGCTCAAAACTTCAAGAGAGAACAAGCTCTACGTCTCACATCGACTACTGAGAAAGCAAAGATGAAGCTGTCATCTCTTGACTCAAACCAATATTAGGTATGTGGCTATTAGCCTATTTCTATGCCTTCTTTGTATAAGTGGATCTCTCTCTTTTGCATGATCACTGAAGAAAAGCTTTCTGTTTTTCCAGTTTACCTTTCATTACTGCCACTGCAGATGGCCCAAAACACATTGACACCACCCTGACAAGGGTCAAATTTGAAGATTTGTGTTCAGATTTGCTAGACAGGTATGCATTTTTGGCAACTTTTACTTGCTGGTTTCTCTCTATGCTTGTTTCAGAAATAGAATAATTCTTATATGGAAATATCAGTGTATGTTTGATTTCCGTTACTTCAGTTTTCTTTCTTTTGATTTTGAATGATCTTTTTTCTGCCAATCTAGATGTCTACTTGCCTGATTAGGTTCAGTGGATTACAACAGCTATCTAATTTTCCGTAGGCTTCAATGCAAAGCTTTCCTTCAAAGATGACTAGAAAGAGCCCAATGTGACTGTAAATCCTGATGAAGTGTTTGCTCTTGGGGCTGCAATTTAGGTTTGTCCTTTTCTTGTTCTCCAATTTATACTGTTTGCTGTAGTACCTATTAGAACTTGCACTAATTGTTGGGACTGTTGAGGCATCAATATTTATTTTTGTGACTTTCATTTATAGGCTGGTGTTTTAGCTGGAGAAGTTAGTGACATTGTGCTCTTGGATGTCACACCATTGTCTCTAAGACTTGAAACTTTGCGTGGGGTAATGACAAAGATTATCCCAAAGAACACAACTTTACCGACTTCCAAATCAGAGGTGTTCTCCACTGCAGCAGATGGACAGACCAGTGTAGAGATTAATGTCTGTCAGGGTGAGAGAGAGTTTGTGAGGGACAACGAATCCCTTGGAAGCTTTTCGCTTAGACGGCATCCTACGTGCCCCTCGTGGAGTTCCTTAAATTGAGGTGAAATTTGATATTGCGAATGGCATCCTTTCTGTGACTGCTGTTGACAAGGGAACTGGAAAGAAGCAGGATATCACCATAACTGGTGCTAGCACCTTGCCAAGTGATGAGGTATGTATTTGAAAAAATGTTGTTATGAAGAGAATTTGGTATTTGTTCAAACTAGATAGCAAGTTTTAGTTCTTAATAGAAGGCATGAATTAGGATCTGGTGGTTGAAGATGTTGTGGCTAGAGATATTATTAGAATGAGTTTGAATAAGCCTGAAACCCAACCTATCTTAACTGAATATATATAACAATCGCAACTGCAGAAATATAAGAGATATTTTATTACCAAACACCAAGTAAATCAAGAATAATTTGTGTATTAGACTATTAGTGCTATATGCTGCTTACATATATTATAGTCCTAGAACAATTGCCATTGTTGGCAGAAAATGATTTTCTTTTCTTGTTTTTATGCTAATTTGACTTTTTTTGTAAAGGACAGAAAAATGCTTTTATTTCTTAATCTTTAACTTTTATTTATTTTTTCTTATATTCGCTAATTTTATAGCTTAAGAGCTTTCGTTTTGATATTTGTTACCTCTTTCAATGATGCTACCATGGTCTCCAAAGAGCCTATACATTTCTTTTCTTTCTGAAATCTCAGCATTTCAACTATCCATGCTTCATCACATGTCAACCAAGATAATAGGGAACCTTCACATTCTATATTCTACTGGTTGTTATGTTTGAAGCTAGTATTGGTACCTGTAAACCTAGCCTAATTATGTTACTAAACCCCATTTTGGATGTACAAAATGAACATATTGCAGGTGGATAGAATGGTTAAAGAGCTAAGAAGTTTGCAACGGAAGACAAGGAAAAGAGGGATGCCATAGACACAAAGAACCAAGCTGACTCTCTTTTGTACCAAACTGAGAAGGCAACTTAAAGAGAGGCTGGGAGACAAAATCCCTAGCCAGTCAAGGAGAAAGTAGAGGCTTAAGTGAAAGAACTCAAGGATGCAATCTCTGGTGGATCAACGCAAGCCATTAAAAGATGCAATAAAGGCACTGAATCAGGAAGTTATGCAACTGTGGTAGTCAATCTATAGCCAGCTCAACCAACCAGGTGTTGGGCCTACTTTTGGCACTGCAACTGGGAAAACAGCTGATGGAGATGATGTGATCGAGGCATATTTCACTTGTTAATGATACCAATGCCCAATCCTAGTCAAGACCCAAGTCCCATCCTACTTGGTGTGCAAGCAAATAAATCCTAATTCTACGTGTATTGCAAATCTTGTAACTTTTTTAGTTTAGGATTTATCTTACTATAAATACACATCAATGGGTTCATTGTAATTTATAGTTCAAATAAAAGTGATATAGCCATCAAGTGCTTTCCTCCGTGGACGTAGGCCCTCAAGCCGAACCACAGTAATTCCCCCATGTTCTCTTTCTATCTCTTGCTTTCGCTTTGTCTCTTTACATTGTTTTGTTTTCTTCTTTCTATTTTCACACTCCAATAGCAAGTTACTCATATAACTTGGTGTTGGGTAGAATTTTGACCAAGCATACCTAGTATATTTTCTAAGTTAATTTTGCATAGGCTTATGTTGGCTGTGATTTTGCTAAAAATGATGTACATGGCTCCTTCAAGCCCAGTTCTCCACTAATGATCAATATGATTTAAACAATGAATAGCTGTTGATGGCATAAAAAGTTGGCAGGAGATTTAGTCTCTTCTATGGTTAGTTAAAATCAAGAGTAATCTTCTGTTTTTTTTTTCTTCAAATATCTCAAGGTTTGTAATTGGCAAAATTGGTTTATAATGTAACTTCCAGAACAATGTTAACTGGAGTTTAATATCTTAAATATCCCATTATATCCTTTGTTTGTCCAAAAGTGTACTGTCTATAGCCTATTATCATGGCGAATCATAGCATTAATTTTCTTTGTGAGTTTCACTGTTTGCATAAAAATTAAGACTGGCTGAAGGAATGTTTGCAGGAAGGTACACCATAAATTGGGTAATGTAGCCATCCAATTAAAGTTGTTTCTGTATAAAAGACTGGCTTAATACGAACAATTTATAAAATTACAAATTGAGAACATTGAGATGGCACAAGCAATCACATTCAAGTCTAAAACATTATCGCCTATGCGCTTGTCACCCTCTTAGTTTTTGTCAGCTCAAGATTTCTATATGGCTCTGGCCCAAGCACATGCGATTAATAAAGGAGTAACCTATGCACCAATGGTACCCACTGTTGTCATCTGCTAGTCGCTATTGTTGTATTTGCTCGATCTCTTCAAGCATTAGCCGCAGAGTAGGGGATAATTGTTAAGAGTTCAAATCATCTTCATTCATATCTATAATAGCTAGGATTATACAAGTAAAAAGGCTTATGTTTTATTAAATTTTGCACCTAATCGTTCATTTGAGCACATTGCTTTGTCAAACGGTTAGGATGATTATGGACTGTGGTATATCTTCCTTTGGTGGGTTCAATTGGTGCATGGATGCATCTCTGATCTGATGAAGCTAGCCTGTCACCACTCACCTCTTTCATCTATTTAGTGATGGATTTCATGAAGCTTGACTAAATTAATAGCTTCGTTCATTAGCAACAGGCATGGTGAGATAGTGACAAACTTCATAAAAAACCCAAAATAATTTAAATACTAGAATTCTGAATATTCTAGGTGATGGTTGGTTACCTTGCATAAATTGAGAACAAGATAATACTTTAGAATCTTTATGGAACTCTTACCATTTTAGAGCTGCCTAAACATAGCTAGCCCCTAGTATTTCATCTTCCAGCATGTGCTAGCATTAACAATACCATTCAAACAAGTGAATATGTATCTGTAAAAACTCTATAGATTTGAAGGAGCTCTTAACATCATTTACACCCTGCTAGATGCAATGTCCTCGCAGCAGGAAAATCCAGATTAGAATACAAAAGACCTCAGACAATGTTCCCCAGAACATGTCATCACAGCTCCATATTTGGCAATGATCAAAGCCAAAAAACAATTATCTAAACAGTTCCAATATCTCACTGGTAGTGAGGGAACCATACAGCCAGGTAACAGCACGGCTATTTGCACGTCCATTACTTAAAATCATTATCCCATAAAATAGACAGCTAATCCTTGTTCTGGTCCCCTCCAGAGAATCTGCTAGCATTGAGAAGTTTGACTAAAAAACACACATACCCACTTTTTCCAATGCATGACGAGTTTATGAATCTCAAAACCCAATGATTGGTATCCTACTAAAGCTTACCCAGCAGATGTCCAACAAACCATTGCTGTATATTTTATTTGGCTTGATGAACAACCCAATAATTCATTAATCACAAAACTTAGAAATTAGAACCAATCAAGTCAATTTCCAAAGGCATAGCCTAAACACTGGACCAAAAGATACTGAAAACTCCTAACACACTAACAGGTAAAACCAAACATCTCCTGAAAGGTATAGAAGTAGATACGTGTAATGCAAAGAGACTTTGAAGTCACTTTTGGGGTCCAACTGAGACCATCAACTTACACGAACTAAAAACATATAAAAATTGCAGAATAAAAGATAGTGTTGGCCCCGTAACACTCAAACATCATACCTCAAAAACAACTGGAGGGTACTGGCGATTGAAAAGAATTTCAATTGAAGTGCACATAATTTCTCGTATCATTAGATATCCTGCAATATGAATACGGGTTCAAGCAATTAAGAGACTTTTTGCTATGATGAAGCCAATAACTAACTGGTCATGGTGCATTCAATAGTGATACCGCTTTTTTTGGCAATAGCACAGTGCTAGGAGGTATTATAATTATCAAGGCAACCCTTTAGACTCGGAGAGTACAAGAGCATGCCATAAGTGTGAACTTTCCTAATAGCCAACAATAACAAAATACTCTAGAGTTGCATCCTCTTGTGTTTAGATCCTTCCCAAATCACCCACTTGTCAAAGACCAATAATTTTTGCTCAAAATACCAAATATGTAAATAACTGCTAATGCATTCCCAGTGGAAGTCAGGTAGAAACCCTTGTACCATGACGTGTACTAAGAATGATGACTGGGAAACTTGGAGAGGAGAAGATTAACACAGGTCAATCTCAGCACCAGGGGGGTACACAGTATACAAAATAAAAATTTCTTTTTATGAATTAGTTTGAGCTCTTGTTTGACTCAGAATTTTCCTAGCAGTAAGGAACATCAACAATTTAATCCACAGATCAAGTCCTAATGGAAAAATACTTGTATAGAAAGCAGAAGCCAAGTGACTTGATACTTACTCTAGAATATAAAACAGCATCCGTTCACCTTATACGCATATTACCAAGGAAATCTGACAGCCTGACAATACCCAAAACTCAGTAAGCAGGTATTGGTTCCTCAGATGGCTGAGGCACTGCAATGGAGATGATTGTGGCGCTCAACAAGAGTAAGATGTAAGTTCTGAAGACAATAGAGGTGGTGTTCCGATCTCTGTGGTGAAACCGCTGGTAGAGTCGTAGAGATGGTATCAACATCATCAAGGGAAAAAAGCATATCCACTTCTGTCAGTATTATTGTATTTTGTATTCTTTTTTGCTTTCCACACACTATTAAAAAATATATTTTTTATACATCACTAGTAAAAAAATATATAAAACAAGGAAGTTAAGATGCACCACCAATTTGGGAGGGAGAGGGGAGATGGTGGGAGTTTATCTAGAGAAAACATCCACATCTTAATTGTACATGTAACTAAGTCCCCTTGAAAGACTGACGGTTTCAGAATGCGGCATGGATTAGGAAACGTATTATAAACATGTGACAGATGTGAACTCATAAGCGCATTTTTGTACACTAATTAATGACTACAGTGCTACATCTAGACATAAATGGATGTGGACACAGGTTTAAACAAAACAGATACACAATGTAGCAAATTATTAAAATTTCAGGCGTTAAACAAAATAGCAAATCAATGTAAAATATAATTTCAAAGTTATAAAGAAGATATAATTAAATCTCCTATGTCCTCATCCAAGGCAGGTTACTTCTATCACTTCGCAAAAAAGTTAATAAATTATCCCCTGATCTTCCTATTTCCACTATGCAAGCCCAGTAATACTCTTACCACAACTAATAGCACTACAGGCTTTGTTTGTTGTTGAGATGCAAGTATGCAACCCAAAAATAATATTAATAACAATAACTACAACAACAACAACAACAATAATAAATCAAATCACCATTAAAGAGTATGATGTAGTACTGTTTCCCAAAGCTAGGTTGATCCATTACAAATGACTTATCTCAATAATCAAGGATGCATACTAACCTACCCAAAAGGAAGACCATTATGATACATGAAACATAAAGGGGAACACCAAATCCCTGGGAAGCTTTTGCTTAGACGGCATCCCACCTGCCCCACGTGGAGTACCTCAAATTGAGGTGAAATTTGATATTGATGTGAATGGTATCCTTTCTGTCACTGCTTTTGAGAAGCGAACTGGAAAGAAGCAAAATATCACCATAACTAGTGCTAGCACCTTGCCAAGTGATGACGTATGTACTTGGAAAAAGAAATGTTGCTTTGAAGAGAATTTGGTATTTGACTACGTCTTCAAACTCGAGATAGCTTGTTTTGATAAATTATTAGTGGTCTCAAAAACTTGCACCGTTAAGAAATGAGAAAATTAATCATCTAACCATTTTTCTAACACTCTCTTTCACGTGTAGCCCATATTCCCCCTTAATAAGTGGGGTCAGCACGTGAAATTTTTAACTTTTTAAATAGAAGGTAGAGTGGAGACGAGATTGAACTCAAATATAATTATTTATCTATTTTAGAAATGACTGAATATATATAACAAATGCAACTACATGCAACTGCAAAACTATAAGAGAAATCGTTGGCAAAAAATGATTTTTTTTTCTTGTTTATATGCTAATTTGTATTTCTTTTTAAAGAAAGAAAAATGCTTTTATTTCTTATCTTTAATCCCTTTTTTTTTTCTTATATTTAATTTTATAGCTCAAGAGCTTCTTTTTTATATTTGTTACCCCTTTCAATGATGCTACCATGGTCTCCAAAGACTATATGTTTCTTTTTCTTTCTGAAATCTCAGCATCCTCAATCAAGATAAGAGGAAACCTTTACATTCAATATTCTACTAATTTTTATGGTTGAAGCTATTAGAAGTACTTGTAAACCTAGCCTAATTATGTTACTAAACCCCATCTTTGTATGTACAAAATAAAAACATTGCAGGTGGATAGGATGGTTACAGAAGCAGAGAAGTTTGCAAAGGAAGACAAAGAAAAGAGGGATGCCATAGACACAAAGAACCAAGTTGACTCAATTTTGTACCAAACTGAGAAGAAACTTAAAGAGCTGGAAGACAAAGTCCCTGGCCCAGTCAAGGAGAAAGTAGAGGCTAAAGTGAAAGAGCTCAAGAATGCAATCTCTGGTGGATCAACCCAAGCCATTAAAGATGCAATGACTGCACTGAATCAAGAATTTATGCAACTGGGACAGTCAATCTATAGCTAGCCCAGCCAACCAGGTGCTGGGCCTGCTTCTGGCACTACAACTGGGTCATCTGGATCAACTAGGAAAACAGCTAATGGTGATGATGTGATTTGAAGCAGATTTCACTGATAGCAAGTAACACATATAACTTGGTGTTGGGCAAAATTTTGACCAAGCATACTTGTTATATTTTCTGTGTTATTTTGTACAGTCTTTGTTGGCTGTGATTTTGCTAGGTTTGATGTATATCATGGCTCCTGCCAGCCCAGTTCTCCACCAATGATCAATGTCTTTTGGAGAATGGGTACTTGTTGAGGGCATAATATTAGGCAGGAGGTTTAGTCTAATGTATGTAGTTAATATCAAGAGGATTCCTTTTTTCAAATATCTCATTAAGTAAATATTTCTAAAATCAGAACAATGTTAATTACAATGTATTATCTTAAAGATCACATTTCAGCTATTGTGTCTCTTGGTGCACTGTGTGGAGCCTATATAATATAATCAAATATATATATATATGCCCCTAGATACTTCATTTTTTATGAAAGAAAAGGTAGAAAATGATTCTCGGATTTTCTTGAGTTATTTACAACTAAATTAAGGAAGATTACAATATCTTCTTAAGATTCTCATTAATCTTAAAAACAAATAATACATAGGGAAAATCCCTTTTAGAAAGTATTTGTTTTTTAGAGATTATGAGAAAGTATGAAAAAACAATTCTTCACCCAATATGGAATAACCTGCAAAAAGATGATAACAAATAATAATAATAATTAATAATAAACTAATTCTCCAAATATTCGGAGTTAAAGGTTAAGAAAGCAACCGGTGATGGTGGTGGCGGTGGATAGCAAAATTACCACCACAAACAACCATATAAGCTTTTAACAAAATAATAATCACATTTGTCATACGCATGTCATACTCAAAAGGCTTGTGTATTATTTAGAAAAGCTTCGACAACAATTTCCAAGATAAAGAAGAGAGGAAAGTAGGATCGATAAGGTAAATTTCTTTTTCTTCTATTATCAACAGTACAAAGAATACAACAGATTAATATACAGAAATATTAAACCTGATGAATGATTTACATCTTTCCTTGTTCTAAAAAGAATTGATCTTCTAAACGAGCATTAGCCATTCCAAACCTAATGTAATCCACCAACCACTAGCTTCTGCAAACCTTAGAAATCCTCTTGATACACAACATCCAAGTTTATCTATCTCCCCTATTCAAGGACGAATTGAAAATATACAGTAACACTACAAAGATTCGTATCAAACTTTTCCCACTCCACAATCCCATGAACTTCAAAGAATCTGCTTCTCTTTCATTTAGGCGATTGAGAAATTGAAGTGAAACAAGGCCCTTCTCCAATGACCAGAGATTCCATGTTTATGGAGCAGAGAAGTGGGTTCTTCAAACAAAAAACTTCTACATATGTAATTCAATTTTCAAACAAGTATCTACTTCACAGGAATTGAGCTATTTGACACGAAATTCATGCCTAAATATGGTCAGATTCTGTGTGAATTTGTCCCTGTTCTTTGAATCCAAGCTTCGAGTAACATCTGCCATTAATTTGTCAAAACACAACGAAAGCCGCTGATGTTGATCTGCGGGCTGCAAGATGATGCACAAAAGGTGTCATCTGAGGGCTGATAATGTGGGGTGAGAGAAGGGGGAAGGAGAGAGAGAGACCGAGCAAAAATAACATTTGGTAGACTTAGTTTTAACCACCATCAAATGTATACTTTTAAAGATACTTGTAGTTGTAATATGCAAGTAACAACCAACTCAACTTGATGATATTCGTATTTTTATGTTACTTAAACTTCAACTTTCATATAGCAAGTTATACTGTGGTATTATATGTCATTAAATAAGAACGACATTTTTTGCATCACTAATACATCCACTTTGTTATAGAGTTCTCTAGTCAACATCTAAAGACCAGAACCAATCCTGTGAGAAGTATTCATCCTGTATTCCTGTTGGCTCGCCCTTCTGCTTACTTTGCATTATAAAACTAGATCAAAAGCCATAATTTGTGAACTTTCCAATTGATGATTTTGATTGTTCCTAGAACTGTGACCTAACCTTTGAGTTACAATTTATTTAAGTTTTTATCTTAATTATTATTAATAATAAGACGTTCAGTTTAAGACGGAACAATTTTTTGTTAAATTTTTTTGACAAGTTCATAGGAAGTTCAAAACTAAACTTCCATTTAAAAAAAAAGTAGTTGCAACAGCATTCAACGAAGAGACAAATCTAACCTGTGAAGCCAAAATCTGAGCTTTCAAATCGGTGAATATCTGCAGGTGAATGTTCAGTCAGAAATGAACAAGATTCCAAACCTTTAACATAAAGGATGCAAGTGAGATGGGGCACATAACACCACCAGAAACTCAATTTATCATGTTTTATGTCCTTCGCATATCATGTTGCACAACAGACACTGAACAATAAAGTTATCATAAATTTGACAAAGGTTACATAACTCAATAACTTCTTACTAGATCAATTATTTGCCAATACTAACATTGACAAATATCTTTTCCATGCCCATTACACGCGCCAAATATTGATTGATTGCAAATTAAAAACCAGGGAAAATTGCACTTTTTCACCCTAAATTATCACGTGTCCCCAACTAAACATTAAATTGAGCACTCAACCCCAAATGGCCAAATCTATAGCAAAACATCCATTAAATATGAAAGGGAGGGGGCTATTTACTATTTTGCTCAACGTCTAGGGAATGATAGCTTGATTTTAAAATGTAGTGCAGATATTGCAAATCGTCCTATAGTTTAGGGTGAAGTACAATTTTCACACCCAAGAACTATCTCATGATCTCATCTACAAAACATTCAAATTTAGAGCTCTTAATATTTTTAACATATACTAAGAACATGAATTTATAAATTTAATAGTAAATAACATTCGAGTGATGTGAAATTTGGTGTGCATAATGAGCTTATGGAGGATGCACGGATACTCCATTTTGGCCCACGTACCCGTATCTGATACTCATACCCAATACCCAATATCCATATTAGCCCACACAAGATTTTAAGAAATGTTATTATCCCCATACCCGTACCCGAATCGTATCTGATACCTTATTCGTGCATTCCTTGAGAACATTAATCCAATGATGCATTTGGAAAAATATTAATCTTAAGAAAATAATAAATTGACAAGGAATTATGAGTATAACTCGAACCTAACATGTGAACACATATATACACATGTTTGTATACATTTATATATAAAATAAAGAAGAATGGAGATATACAAGTTGAAATAATAAAGCATCACCTGCTCACTTATTAGTATTAAGCTCAACATTGGCCTGCTAAGACTCCACTGGTTGCCACAGTCCTCAAACAAGACTATCTCAAAGAGTGTCTTCAATATCTTCGTATTTGAAAGAGAAAGACTAAGTCAATAAAACATTAAAAAAGTGCCCAAATAACCAGATAGAAAAAATAAACAAATAAAACACACACACACACACAAAAAACACATATATATGTGATACATGCATACAATGTTGGCAATACCACCTCCAGTTATCTCTATTGTGTCTGGTAACCTCTTAGCTCACTAGAGTTCTATAACCTTACTCTAATCAAATGTAGATGTTGAAACACAGTAATATGTGCAATCATGCAAATTCCTACAGGCTTTTACTAGCTCTAGTAAGGCCACAGTAGCAGAGGGCATTGCGATACATACTGTTTGAAGAAGTGGCATGGTACTCAGTTTTCAAAAGAATAATGTGATGCATATGATAACCTATAAGAACACCTAGTAATGGAGGAAATAAGACAACATGATTTGAACATGGTATGTTTTGTCACAACAAGATGCGGACTAAAACATAAGCTTTTCAAGGTATAAAAACTTTGAGGAAACACATGAAAGATTTTGAAAACCGAAGAATGAGGAATGAAAAAAAACTGGAAATAACACGAGAGGGAGAGAGAGAGGTTGAACCCTCCCATTTGATCTTTTTTTTTTTAAAAAAAAAAAAATTGCCAATGTTGTATGACTTTACATACTAAAGTTAGGGAGTTTACATACTATTGAGATTCCATAGACAACCCCAAAATGACTTTACCTAGTCTGCCCATTAACAGGTCCTTATATGGACTTCACCTATGGTTTAAATGCAAACAAGTTGCTGAAAATTGAAGAAAAGAAGACTAATGCCTAGGAATCACGCCTAGAAATCAGAAGGCAATAATACCCTCAAAGTTTCAAAAAGCTGCTGAAAATCTTCTATTAAACTATTCTCTGAATTTTGAAAATTCACATAGATGTCTTTAAAGCTTAGCCAATCCTTTTTCCAGCAAAGACTAGGATTACTTAAAAAACGAAATTAATTGTAAAATAATTAAATAAAAAGCTCAAATTAGTTGTAAATTACCAAAACAAATAAGAAAATACCACAAAACATAAACTCAGACTCATGGGCCTATGGTGCTGCCACCTGCCGATTGAAGCAAATCTTGAAATTACCAAAATGCCCCAGCTAAATAAAACATAAGAAAACTAAATTAAAACCAAACCGGCAAGACTCCATTCAACCTAAACTCATTAAGCAAGCTCCCAATAGAGCTCATAAATCTAAACTTAAAGATTGAGCATAAAAATTGAAAAGTATTCAAAGGGTGCTACCAGTGAGCTTCCACATCAAAAAGAGTAAAAATAACTCTTTTTGGGGGGTTGTGGGGATCGGGGTGGGTGTTTCTGTTAGTGTTTCTAACATGTGACACTAACATTGCTTAGTATGTGCTTTGCATTCATTATACTTCAACACACTACTGAAAATGTTCCACAAAACAATAGTGGCATTTCAGGATTCAAGTCCTCTTCAACCTCAAACATTCAGAATTCACAACGTCAGAAAACTTAAGGTCAATATTTTTAGAAATCGCCCTCACTAGGTGATAACTGATAACCCTTTATTTTTCGAACAATCTCACTTGAACTTTTGGCAATGAGACTGATACTATTGGAAGTTTGGAACTATTGACTGACAAAGTATGCATTCAAATGAAATGAAATCGATGGAGAACATATTTTTTTAAATAACTTTTATTGACAAAGTTATATTACAGAATTACATTAATGATGAATTACATTCTAAGAGAGAGGGAAACTCTATATAATCAAAAAGCGAATTCTCATCACTAGTTCCAAAAATGTGGCACCACTCGAACAATCATCCACAAAACGAAAATTTCAATTCAACAACTGAGACCTTCATTCAATTAAAAGTACGATTGTTCCTCTCCTTCCATATTGCCCACATCAAGCATAAAGGGGCTAACTTCCAAGCAAATGAGCTTCTGTTTTACCAAACTACGTAATCCATCCAAGAAGTAACTCCACAACACTCTTAGGCATCACCCAATGAACCCACTTAGAATACAAAACTCTCACTTTGGTATTGCAAAATTACAGAAAACAATTAAAAAAATTTACGATTGCGATATACGTCCCAGTTGCAAATTCAGTTATAGCAAAAAAGTCAAACTTAATGTGATCCAAGCAGAAGGAATCCTCTCAACAAACTAATAAATCATTCCATGCCAAGTGAGTTAAGCACAAGCAACCAAGCATACAGTTCATACAACGATAAACCTAATTCAAATTATAGATCT
Source organism: Fagus sylvatica (assembly GCA_907173295.1). Taxonomy (NCBI): domain Eukaryota; kingdom Viridiplantae; phylum Streptophyta; class Magnoliopsida; order Fagales; family Fagaceae; genus Fagus; species Fagus sylvatica. The sequence continues at coordinate 10,664,798 of OU015762.1, read as the reverse complement.
AAGACACAATCAAACTGAACGAACAAGGATGGATATCTCGTATCCTAAACCTAGAAGTTTTCCCTGTCAATCCTCCAAGGCCCAAATAACTCAATATTCTATTTTTCTTTTATTTAAAGAAAAAAAGAAAAAGAAGAGAGAGGTAAGAGTTGCCATGAAATAGAAATAGACAATTGTTCTGATGGAACCATAGTTATACTTTTTTCACATACGGAAATATGAAATTTAGACTCATGTGACAAGTCACAGCCCAAAAGAATCACTGACGAAATACATGAGAATGAAGCAAATTTAGATCCACAGAAGGATAGTAAGAACCAAAAGAAAGGGAATTACAAGAGCTATTGCAACCAGCAACACACTTGCAACATTGCAATAATTAATTAATGAAAATTAATGGCAACGATTAAATTTCTTTTGAATTGATATATGGACCATGTAATAGTGATTAGCATACATTATTTTTTAAGGTTAACATCACAAGAATGGGAAAAGGTTTATGTCAATCCTGGATTATATCTAATTATTTTTTTCGAATAAAAAATGTTCCAGAAAAAAATAAAATAAATCCTAGAGGAACTCATCACAATTACTCAACCAAAACACACACAATCATATTTTCAAGCACTAAACTGCAATTGATAAATCCATCAATCTGTACCACAATATAAAATTCCTTACTTCTGGAAACAAATTGGGGCAATCTACAATGCGACGAGCAAGATTCATTGCAGCAGGTGAATTAGGTGCCTCTCCCATAGTGATATTGTTGAAATAGAAAGCAGCCAGATTATCAACAGCAGATGCACACTGAAAAGAATAGTTTATAATTTTGGACCTGAATGAGTATATCAGAAAAAAACAAATACACAATATGGTACCCAGTTTAGACAAGAAACATATTAGCTTAAATTACAAGCTCCTGCAATATATTTAACTTTCAAAGTGAAAAATGAAGGATGCAAAAAATGAAGAACAGAATGATCCCATCCTTAAAAAGACACATAAAACACACCTGTGATGAGATATTTGTATCCAAACCTTTGAGACCAGATTCAAGGGATCCTACTATATGGCTAAAAGTGTTTGTATCCATGTTCAATATAAAAACGATGTGGCTGTTGAATAGAACCTCCAAGAATGCAAAATAGGCTCTTGTTAGCTGCCAAAACAGTAGAAAACAATTAAAATGTGCTTAAATATTCCTGGCGAGAGGATAAAATTCAAAGAAAACTAAACAGTAGCACACGTTTAGAACACATAACAATAAAATCAACAACTTAGATTATGAGGTAACAACTTAGATTATGAGGACAAACCAAGCACCAACTTGATATAACATGAGGAAGGACTATAGAATTGCCAAAATCAACTGATTTCCTTCACATGGATCATTATGCATAGGACTATCCAAACACTCCCAGTACCCAATCGGCATGCCCAATCTGACCCGAAGAGTCATGGACGATTTTGACTGATGGGTCAAGCAGAATTGGGTGACCATTTTTGCTTTTTTGTTTTTTTTTTTGGGTGACGGGTTGGATGGGTTTTAAAGCCTGTCGAAACCAACCCAACAAACACAGTCCACCGCCTCAACCTCTCTCTCTCACTCCTGGGTTTGGTCGATTGCACCGTCCACCGACTTCGTTGCCACCACTAAGATTGCACTGGCAAGGTTTTCCTCTTTTTGCCTTTATTTTCTTTGTTCATGTACAAATTCCTTTTTTCTTTTAATTTTCGGTATATGAAGAAACAAATCAAGGTTAGCAGCAATACTATAACTGTTTCAACTGAAAATGAGATGTTGGAGACAAGTTGTTCATCATTGATACTATAACATTATGGAGCCATTATCAAACAATTTAAACATGAACTAGTTAAAGCTGGTGTGCCTATAACACCTTCCCAAAAAATGTCCTCCGAAAATAAAAAGGGTGGCGATTTTCAATCAGTTTGAAGGACATAATTGTTGTTAACAAAAAGGTGCCCAAAACAAAGACAAAAAAAATCAGTTGCAAGCCCAATAATATGGGATAAAATAGAGGCCCAACACTTGTGGCCCAGACCCATAGCCCAACCTGTCACCCGATGGCCAACCCACAAATGATTTCAACAGGACATGTGATCGGGTCAGATGGCAGGCCATATTAAACCTTACGTGGCCCATGGACAACCCTACACACTCACAGACAAATATGTAGAGAGTAAAACAAATCAACACAGCATCTGATTAAAAATAATAGATTTTCCAACAAGACCTGTAGAGAAAACAGTTAACATACCTTGCGGAACGCCAATATATCAGCCAGAGGAATTGATAGTGTCATCTTAAGAGCAACGTCAAGTGCATCAGAAAGTGCTCTATCGCCATATAGTTCAAACACACCAAAGTTGACATAGTTTCCAGCAAGGGCTGTCATTTGGTAGTGAAAAAAAAAATCAGCTAATTGCATATATTTGTCATCAAAAAGTATTTATAAAATGAACATTCGACCTATGTGCTGCGTTATTAGTTATCACTATAAGCTCCAAACCACCAGTACTAGCTCTTACTAATACCAACTATACTGTGCCAGAATAACAAAAATAACAACTAGGGTAAATTATACTTTTCCACCCTAATATTTCACCCATTTTTCAATGTCCCCCCACTATTGATTGTAACAATTTACCCCCCAATTGGATAGAATTGCACGCTCAATACCCCCTCTGTCTAAATCATGGTTAAATTGGACAGAAAACTCAGTCATGTGCAAGGGTAGTGAGTGCATTTTCAGGAATTTACTTTTTTTCACTAAGAGTATTTTCGGAAATTCAATTTAAGTGTGGCCCCATGAGGCCACGAGTCAGTTTTTTGTCCAGTTTAACCCCAATTTTAGATGAAGGGGTCCTGGAAGTGCAATTCTGTCCAATTAGAGGGTAAATTGTTACAATCAAAAGTTTGGGGGGATATTGAAAATTTGACAAAAGATTAGGGTGGAAAAATATAATTTGCCCTAACAAATAATCATATATAGCTAAAACTCTGAAAGCTGGATCTTTCTGTATATGCAACTGGAAAAGTATTCAGAACTTCTTTTTATGAAACAAGTACTAATGCCATAAATGGTAACTTGTAGATTCTGGCCAGTGCACAGCGGATAAGAACAGACAAGGATCCAAAGAATGATATTGACAAAGTTATATGAAAGCTGGATCTTTCTGTAAGCTATGCAACTGGAAAAGGTATCTGGAGGACATTGTGACCAAAAGGGGAATTTAGGAAGGACGGAGTAATATCCATATTGTAAGTATATAGTAAATCAAGACTCTAATTTTGTAAGTATGACCACAAAATTAGCATACTTACAACATAGTCAAATACATGCAACAGGTATATTGTGAGTATGCTAATTTTTGTAAAAAAAAGTAAAAATGGCCAAAAAGCTACTCAAGAAACAAACGAACAAAAAAATCATACTTTTTTTTTTTTTAAGTAATATGATTTTATTGAAAAAGGGTTAAATTGTGTTCACGATGGTAAACACAGCCTAACTGAAAGAATTACAAATGGTTAAACGCTTAAATAAAGAGAATGAAAAATTCTATAAGAGACGAAGTATGAGTAAATCCCCACACTCTTGACCATTCAAAATTCATACTTAGATTAAGGCAAAATACAAAAACCAAATAATATACAAACCAAACTGCTAGTCACCTAACAAAAAATAAGATTAGACTGCAACATCACAGTGAACAAAACTACCGAGGAAATAAAGTAAATAACGGTTTATGTTCTTACCTCTTGAAATAATGGTTAAGGAAATCCATATACCCTTGTATTTAAAGGCATATAAATCTGCAACATTTGGAAGAGATAAAATCCTTGACCCATAAGCAACAACTAATTTACTGACTTCACGGAAAAGAAGTATGCCGTTTGGAGAAGAAGAAAGTCAAACGCTGCGCTTTGTTTAGCACGAATTCAGCCATGAATTTCAACAATGGTGTGGTAACCTGCAGTATTAAGTGAGTAAGATAATACCCTTGTGAGAAAGATCTAACAAATCAACCAATAAGAATGAGAGCCAAAAACAGAAAAAACAAAAACTCAAAATGAAACTGACAAATAGAAAAAAATATATATATATCATTGAACAATTGATATATGTCTGCATATAAGTTTTCGATTGCATATCATTTTTCATTAACTCATTTCAAATACTATTCTCCACTTGTTAAAAAAATGCACATGCAAATAAAGGGGCGGCAGCTAATATATAATTTGTATTTTGTACCATATACTCCCAAGATTTGAACAGGTGTGCTTAGAAGTTAGATCTTTGAAAATATATATATATATTTTTTTCAAAATGAATCCACAAACCAAAACTAGATATAATCACAAATTTATATAAAGTAAATGAACTTAGTCAGGATAGACCCTAAAAAAGAAGTCACATATGGCAGCTACATTGGACAAGAGAGCCATAAATCTTTTTTTTGATAAGTAATAAGAATTGTATTAAAAAAGCACCTCAAAGTGCACAAAACGTGCACTTGAGGGAAACAGCAAATACATCAAAAAGTACATGAAACTGAATGTAATGAAACAACAAACTCAGGAACATAGTTTGTCGTTGTGAAGCCCCAAATCCGAGACCAATCAAACAAGGAATTAACAAAAGACTCAATAAGCTGATCTGTAGATCTTCACACGTCTTCAAAAGTTCTAGCATTCCTTTCATGCCAAACCGTCCACATTAAACATAAGGGAACTAAGTTCCAAACGCTCGAATTATGCTTCCCAAACCAATTCCGCCCTTCAAATAATAAATCCAGAACCCAAAGGACACCAAAAGCCTTGAAAACAAAACTCCAAAGCGCATGAACTATATTGCAATGCACTAACAAATGGTCCACTGTCTCCCCATCACAACAACACATCAACACCACCCCGCCATTGTGTAACCGCATCTCATGAGATTATCACAAACCCTCAATTTTTACAAGTCATTTCAACAGAATTCATGAATGTTGGTCATGATTACAATGGAAAAGATCCACTGAATATTTCACAAGGAGTCGAGTGTGAATCTATTACAGTAGGTGTTCTTCTCCAACCACGCACAATGCCTAAGGTGACAGAGCAACCTTCCATATGTAACATAATCAATTTCCATACAATGGAAAGATGCAGCAGAGAGTTTGAAGTACTCAATCTTGTCCCAAGGTTGTTTTCACTATTTGATCATCACCATAGCCACTATTGCCACTCAACTAGGTTGCCATCACTACTGCTCTTAGGGAGTTCACAATAACATAATCCAAAAAAAATGAGTATGTCAAGAAATTCTACTCCCTTTCTTTCAACCAACAGACGAGGAATATTAGGCAAGCCCCCTCATCTCATGCAAACATTTAAAATGAAAAATAAGGAGAGCTGGTTCTTGATATATATATATATATATACCAGATGCCAAATAGTTATCTCCATAGAGCCAACCCAATTTAATTGGGATTAAGAGTTAGTTGAGTTGAAAAATGTGGATCTTTAAATTGTGCACTACTCTAGTACACTTCTCATGTGCTAGGAGGTGTTTGCTTTATTAATAAAGTTTTCTTATTTATAAAAAAAAAAATTAAAAAAAATGTGGATTCCAATGCTAAAGAGTATGAAAGTTTTCTTGGTTTGACTATTTAAACATGTGCACACTTTTCAAAAATCTGAAGAAAGGCAGAAACTAACGGCGTCTCCCTACCTCTGGTGTGTCAGTCCAGTGCGAGATGCCTTTCAATAGAAGTGGCATGTGTGCAGGATATAGCCAATCAAACAGAAGCCCATAAGTTCTGCGGCTGAAAAATATACAAAGCAATCATTGAAATATAGTTGAGCATTCATTGACAATAAACAAATTCAGAAATTCAATATATACTTACCTATTTGTGGCCATTGCAATTCCTCTGAGATCCCTCATTAAGCCAATTAAAGCATACTTTACCGCATCGGTACGAAACAGCGAATCAGGAGTCGACTTTAAAGTGATAAGAACCTAAAATACCATAAACATTCAATCAGTGACAATTTAAAATCTAATGAAAAAGGAATAATTTCATTAGCATGCCATCAATTCACTAAGTAACAACTATGATCTCTTTTATATTTTATCACAAGAACAACTCCAATAATAGTAAATCAATAAGAAAGATATAATTTTTTTTATAAGTGTGGTCAACTTCTTTATCAAGAAAGAAATAATGATAATGATGATAATAATAACATGAATGATGGAAAGAATAGTAGACTACCAACAATGGCAAAATTAACAAAAACAATAGCCATAAAAGTTCAAGAGCCAAGGGGGTAACCATGGGAAAAGAAATCATGTATTGAGCGCCAAAATTAACAGGATCAAGCATCGCTAAAGCACAGTTACCATATACACCATCAGGGCAGAATCCTTTTTAAGACACATGTTGGATATGTGCAATATACACATATTAAAGGGGGGGGGGGGGGGGGGAGAGAGAGAGAGAGAGAGAGAGAGAGAGGAGTACTTGCAAAAGTGGATCCATTGATGACTTAAATTTCACAGGGCTATCCTCCATAAAAATTAACCAGCCTATAGTGTAATAGAAAGTTGTTCTGCTTCGAGAGCATCTATATTCTTCTAAAAATGGAAAGTGCTCCCTCTGGAATCAGAAATGAGAGAAAAGAGTGATTACAATAAGTATGAAGACTGATTTCATACAGTCAAATAAAAAGAAAAAATGGATTTTTTTTAAAGAAAAGAAAGATGTAGTTCAGAGCTGGAATTACCGTATGATTTGCAACTATGAATTTAACAGTATCCAACTTCAAAAGCAGCTTCCCAGTCATATACCTGCAACCCAAAAAATGCCACAGTGGTGAACCAATTAATTGTAATTGAAAAAAAATAAACAATGAATTTTCATTTTGAGCTCTCCTTTCTTTGAATAAAATCTCTTATTTATCAAAAGAAAAATAAACAATGAATTTTATCAAACAAAAAAAATTGCTCCACTTGTTTCATCCAAATATAAAACTTACCCAGATGCCAGATCCAAGAACAAGCTTAAGGTGTGATCAATAACCTCTTCACTCTGAAATTAGCACAAATTAAAATATAATACACTATCCAAAAAAAATATAACCAACTAAAAGAAGAATAAACCTTTCACCTCTGTATAACACTTGAGGTTTGTAGCGATCTTGCTAACAATTACATTCAATAGTAGTAGATGATCATGGAGCCCAAGAAGCTCAGACAACCGGGCATATAACTGCTGCAACAGTAAAAGAGATCTCAAAATAAATGCAGCAACCAAACTTAATTAAAATAAGAAGTGAAACTTAATTACCTTGGAGGAATGCATGGCCTGATCACCTACATAAGACTTTCTGAAATGCTGAAAGAATGTAAGAATTGCTCGATCAAGTCTCTGCTTGCTTAATTCACTATACCTCTGCCAAAAGCCAAGATGATGGAATCAATAATGAAAAAATGAAAAAACGTTAACAAAATGTTTGTTAGAATAATGGTTAAATGATTAAAAATACCCTTTCCTAACAGCTTAAGGTTTTGGGACAAAATTTATCATGGTATCAGCAAATGGTCGTGAGTTCGAACCCTCTCCACTCTACCTCCCATTGAAAAATAAAAAAATTTATGTGTAGGGCCTACTTATTGTGGGAGAGTCTAGGCCCACACATGAGGGGGAGTGTTGAAAAGTAATTAAATGATTAAATGCACCATTTCCTAACAGCAACATTAGTTAAAAAAGGGGCTCGCTTTTAGTGCTTGTCACCACATCCAAGGCACTTAAACTAAGTGCAAAAAGGTGGTTCCCTCAGTAAGTTGCTTTCTCTAAATGATTTTAAGGTGGTTCCTAGCACCTTGCCTACCCTGAGCATCTGGGCAAGCACCGACTTCTCCTTGCGGTCAAAGTTTGAATCGAAGGAACAATTCTTAGATGCTCATACAACCTTAAATGCAAAGGATTGACTTAATAGCAATGCTAGCAATTTAATCTCCAATCATGCCGCATTTTCAGCCATTGAACTCTCCCCAAGACCCCAAAATGGATTTCCAAATATATCAGTACTGTACATGTAACATTAAAAAGTTCCCTTCCAGAAAAATCACTTATGCTGGTCAAAGCTTAAAAGAATTAGCTAATGTTAGAGGATCTTACCCACCACATATCCAACTATTCTTACTAGCACTCTTTTTCAAAGTGCAGAAAAGCATGCAATTGATGCAATAGCAATGGTAACAAGTCAACATATAATCTTGACATAGTTGCCTTAATTTTCAGCCTCCAAGTAATCGTTCCACTAAAGATAAGACTTACTATGTAGGAAAAACCAATGTTAACTTGATAAGTTTATTGAGTGGCATAACATTAGTGAAGTATTACACACTTTTTGTACTTTCTCAACCTTGTGACACAAAGATCATTGTGACATAGACTTCCATGTTTGAGGACATGAACCAGATGTTTATTAATAAACCCAACACAGTAATATTAAAGGTCTCACTTTAATCTGAAATCCCAAGCACGAGACTCCAAGCACCAAGGCAGATATATTAAAAGAAAAATAACATTTTGGCATTAGATAGTATGTTTCATCTAATATCTAAATTAAGTAGGGACACAGGTGATTCTTGCTTGTCTACCTGGCCATGTAGTCCACTATCAGTTACATTTATCACTTGCAAAACACGAGCTGAAAGTTCTGCATCAAACACTTCTTGTGACTCCACACTGCATATTAGAAATGAAAACAACTGTTCAAAGATTGCCAAAGTAAACATGCCATGGTATTGACTAATTCAAAAATGAAAGTAACAACACCAATGATTTAAACTTAAACTTACTACAGAATATAAAAGGCTATTTACCTACAACCAGTACATTGTTTTATCTTAAGAATAGCAGCAATAATATGAACAATCCAAGCAAGTTTGGCTTCAATAACGGAGAGATCACTGTTATCAGTGGTCTGTAGTCGAGCTCTTTCCTATTTTAGTCAATCAAAGAGAACAATTATGATCAGCTAAGCGGTAGCCCAAAGTATTTTAAATTTATAAAATAACTAAATAAAAGCCGTCCTAATGATAAATGACCATACCGTGTATGCCTGCAGAATAGGCTCCAGTATGTTTATTATATACAAACTACTGCTCTCATACTGCAACTCAACAAAACAACATTGTTACTACGCCAATACAACTCCAACAAAATAAGATCTGGAGCTAGATTTTTGTTTACTTTAATAAACAAAAACACTTCTTTCAGCGAACAGACCTTAACTATCTTCAGGCTGACAAAAAAAAAAACCAAGCACAAACCATATATAGAAATTGAACCTGGAATCGGCAAAGGTGAGGAAAGCAATCTAGTTGATCCTGAAGAAGCTCAACATTGTCCAACGGGTTCTCAGAAAGATCATCTGGTAATCCAGCCTACAAAATACAAACAGAAGAAACAGGGGGGCTGCTGATCTTGCTTCTCAAGTATTATCCAAAATACCAGTCCCCAAAGAAGGCATGGGTTGCTATACCTGCACGGAGTTAAACCTTGATGTGATGAAACCTTCTGTAATCTTAGGCACAAATTCATCCAGCAAGCTTGGTGCATCACCTTTCAAATAGGGTACAGATGCAACCAATCTGGACCACAGCCCTAATAGGTAGTAGACACTGCTGCTTGCCCACTGGCAAAAGGACATAAAGATAATCAGTGATGCAAGTTGCAGGAAGTGTTAGGAATCACTTATAGACATCATTCTTACAGAAATACTTGAAAGTAATAAACGCCAACCAACCTGCCAAGATTGTAAAGACTTTAAAGTGAACTCCGCTACCAGACGTATCCAATCACTATAGCCTTCCACATTCACAAGTTCTGACAACTGCAACACAATTTTACAAATGTAACAAACATGGGCATCCATGCTCATTATTTTATAGAACCATAATAATACATTAACATGTCACTTGAAGAAATCACTGTATATATGCACTGCCTGCATCCCCAAATCAAGCTAGCCACTGCCCATCTTTGCTGGTCATTGGTCTACCACCATCAATTGCCAGACACCACACCAATTGTTAAGAATGTTATCACTTACCACCAAACATTGGTAATACTGACAATTACAAATATATATATATATAGGGACTTTTCTGTTCATGCCATACATTGGAAAATTATAGGGGAACAACTTTGAAGTTGATTTCCACTACAAATAATTTCCACCTAGAAGTAATTATCTTGTAACAAACTAAGCCAAAATGGTTAGTGGTTTTTCTTGGAGTTATAGCTTGTTAGAACTTCACGTGTTTGGAATGTTATTGATCTCTTGTTTGGTAAACATTCCTCAGGTGTTTGGAATTTAGTTCCCTTATGTTTGATGTGGACAATGTGGCGAAAGCATAACCATTGTACGTTTGCGGATATGGAAAGCTCAAGAACTCAGTTGATTGCGTCATTCTCTAGTTCTTTGTTTAATTGGTCTTATGTATGGGGTTTCAAAGATAAGAAGTCCATTGCAGAATTCATAGAGTCCTTGACCTTTTATGTTGGTCATATATATAAGAGAGCAAAACTGGTATGTTAGAAAACAACACTACATCAACTAAACCAAAAATAAAAAGGAAAATGAAATCATCAGATTTTATAATATGGTGTTATATTTCATAGCAATATAACAGTGTAGTTGTTCTATGAACATAAAAAAGCAAAGACATACAAACTCAAACAAACGTACAAAGGAACCCTCTTTCCAGAAGAGTGATTGGTTGGATTTTGTTATCAAACGGACAGTTACACAACAAAATTTAGATATTGAACATACTCAATATGCGCACAGAAACCAAAAGGAGTACCAGATGTCCAGAATCTTACAAGAAAAATACCTGATAATTCACTCTGAAACGTCCTAGAAGACGACAATACTCATGGTAATTGTCATGATCAGCAAGACCTGATACCCCATCAAATCAAGATATTGTAAATACAAAGACAAAAGTGAAGAGAAACGAAAAAAGTATAAACTACAAATATTCCAATAAGATAATTAATACTTGTGCGTGGTGCTATGACGAGACTTCACAACACTACATTTGAATCCTAATTCACTTTGGAGAACAGCACACTTCCAGGCATTAATGTAAACATTTTAAAGTTAAATCAACGTATATAATTGACTTGCTAAAAGCTTATTACTAATTAACTATAACAAAAGATGAACGCATAAGTTTCAACCACATAACACATACAGAATAGCTGCAGCAATCCACTTCTAAATGCTTTTTATAAAAATATTTTAGCCTAAAACTGTATGACATATCTCCTGATGTGGTGATAGATTAGTTTGAACCTTAATTAATTCTATTGTCTCACCACATTTTATACATAAATAAGCACTGACCCCAGGAAGCAATAAGTTAACCACTAGTTCAAATTCTGCCAACACAAGTTCCATTGACACCAAATATAGAACTCAAAAGCCTAACATGGCAAATTTTCACCTTGAACAAACCAAGGACAATGCTATTAAAGGCCAACCATCGCTTACTAGAACTAGGTGGAATAAAATTCTTCCAAACAAGTAGTCATATGTTTCATACAAAATATGAAAACACAAAGGTAAAAATAGAAAAGAAAAACCGATTATGTCTAGGCAGTAACATAGACATGCACATGGGCACTCACACACACAGATAGAGAGGGAGAGATAATATCAATAATTCAATTTCCACTCAGCATCAATATAGTAAAAAGGCAAAAGGGAAAAGAAAAAAAAATATGACATGACAAGCCAACCACACCTTGCCCTGTTTGCAGGATTTCTTTGGTTCCTGTCATTAAATGGGCCAAAAACTTAGAACGAGCAGCATCATTTGTAAACAAAGAACGTCTTACAGAAGCAAGTCGCACCAAGCACTCCAGTGCCTGGAAAGAAAAATTGTTTTTAACCCTAAGAAAAAAGGTTTAAAAGCAGCGTACTCAAGAACTATCAACAAGAAAAACTTCCCAATTAAAGACAGAGAGAGACTGCCAGAGAAATTTTTTACTTCCAACAAAAAAAGACCAAGCAAATTGGACAACAAAATAAGAATAATGAAAACCCACCATTGCTATAATTTTAAGTGGTCACAATTATCAAAAGAAAATATATGCTCATATAAACCAAAAGTACGTTGCAAATAGCAATCCACTTACAGCAACTACAATTTTCCATCAACAATATATCCTACATAATAGATTTCAACATTGTAAACTGACAAGTAAATAATTAGATACTATCATCTGAAATTTACACCAAAAGAAAGAGATATTACTGGATAATTATAGATATGATTGGATTATTTGGAACAACTTTTTTCAGTTCCATATTCGATATTTAAACACTTAAACAAGTATAACCTATAGAAAGTTCATGCTTTGAGTAGAGTGCATGAAGTTGCCTTTGAAGAATGCATTTCTTACTTGTTATCTATAGTCAGCTAAGGTGGCTTGGTTACATGGGTTGGTCAAGAAAGGAGTTGCACTCGCAACATGCGACCAATGCCAAATAGAGTTCACTAAGTGTATTTTTTTGGAGTTCTAATATATTCTACTCAGTGTTTCCCAGTCAATCTCATTTACAGGTACACCTAATGCTCAAAAGGCACACACAATTCTGAAACCCACCATGATAAAAGAGCACATTTTTTCATCACGGCAAAGAAATCACTTATTTTTTAATATAGGTAAATAACTTTTTTTAATAAGTAAATGACTGTTATTTAACTTATACCAAATTTATTGTTGCGTCAACACCATACAGTTATTTAATTCATTTATTTTGCAGTGCTAAAGCCCAAATACAAGTAGTCAATATTAATATTACTTTGCTGAATTACTTATTAAAAAAAATATATATACATTACTTTGCTGAATTATCCAAAGCCTGTTTGAGGTTACTTAATAGAAAACTATAATATCTACCAGAACCTAAGAAAACAAAAATATGATCTTCTTGATTAGATACAAAATTTCTTCTTTTGGGTAAGCTCTCTCTCTCTCTCTCTCTCTCTCTCTCTCTCTCCCTCTCTCTCTCAACTTATTTTTGTTATTCTCCAGTAACTTTCTAACCTTCTTCCAATTGCACAATGGGCTTTGGATAATTCACTTTTTCTTATCTCCACAATATGCACTTTAATGATGTGGTTATAAGGAAAAACATGGTTGTTAAAAAAGGAAATGAGGACATCACCCTAGATAATGCCAAGCGGCATAAAATGATCCATGTAGCCGAATCCAATTATTTGGTATTAAAGGTTTAGTTGAGCTGAGTTTAGTTAAGTTTTACCACCACAATATGTACTTTACTTTGTTTGGGAGGGGAAGGGCACAAACCCCACTTTGCTCTTAACTGTGCATTCATAGGAGATAGAGGCTGTACTTTTTTCCCTCCCACTTCAACTAGTACTTTGGTACTGGTACCTAGCCTAAGATGACTTTATTTGGGCTTTACTACAGCTTAAGTAGAATATTACTGCAGGGGATTGGTGAATAATCAGATCAGGTAGTATGTCCAAGTGGATGACATGAATAACCTTTTTTATATAAGTAAATATTTCATTAAACAAATGCACTAGGGCACAACCGATGTATACGGGAAGTATACAAGAGGTACACCTACATTTAAACTCTAAAATCATAGGTGTCAAGCATCTCAAGTAAATATGAGGAATAAAATTTTGATGTCTAAGATACTTTTCACATCCTTCATAACGTCTAGTATTTCTCTCTCTCCAAATACACCACATGAGATAATGAGGGATTGCGTTCCAAATCTCTAAACTACTAATTCCACCAAATCTACCTTGCCAGCTTGCTAACAGCTCCACCACAACATACGGCATAACCCATTGAACTCCAAAGAAACTGAAACCCATACTCCAAAATCACTCTAGCAACATCCAAAATGAAGAAGCAGCTGATCTGCAGTTTTTACCCACCAGTTTTCCACCTAAAACAGTTAAACGTCATTTTCTGAGATTATCTATAGTTAAAATTCACCCCAATGTTGTTGTCTCTTTGGTTGGGACAGTAGGCTTCCATATACTCTTCCAAGGTGAAAACAAATATGCTGTAGGGTGTAATACTTTGAGTATGATGGGTTCCAAAATAATTTATCCACACAACTTCTTCTCACTTTGCTTGAGTAAATTATGTCCATAAAAGATGCTATGAACTCCAATTCCCAGTCTTGCACTGTTCTAACAAAACTAATGTCCCATTGCAAAGCATTCTGAATATCTCAAGTAATCTACCATTGAATCCTCCTTATTACAAGCATTACGAAATAATTTTGGGAAAGCCTCCTTCAAAGATTGATCGCCACACCAAGAGTCATGCCAAAACTTTTTATTAGAGCCCACATCCACCTCAAAGCTAATGAAGCAAGAAATTTTATCAAACCCTCTCCTTGTATTCTTCCATATACAAACACCATATGGCCCATTAACCATATTAGAACACAGCCCCCCCCCCCCCCCCCCCAAAAAAAACATGGTTTATTCTAAAGAGATGTGGAATTTGGTTTCCTCCTTACCAAGTCTTGTTTGGTTAACGTCATTAGTGGACACTAGTAAATTTGTTGCTATGTTAATTGAGAAATCAAAGAGAGGAAGGGGCAGCATGCCTTGGAATTCCTTTATGCGTGATGTGTGGAAAATGATAGGAAAAGCAGCAATCTCAAGGGAGTGGAACTTCCTGAGTATGAGAACTCTCTTTTCTTTGTTCTTTTTTCAATCCCGAAGAACTTGGCCTCGGAATCGGGAATAAAAAAATTAGAAAAGAGATTAATGCTCTCAATTTCTCTAGATTTGGCTTATTATCTTCACTAGACTTCTGCAGACATCAAACCGCTGGCATACTCAACCATTTTCACATCTTTAGATTACAAAATTGGAGAATCACCAAGGCCTTTTGCTGATTTGACAAGCCCTACAAAGAAACAAACGCTCTCAACGGATAGGTGCCACTTTCTTTTAGAGTTATTCTCACTATCATGCTTTAGCACCACTCATTTTGGAGTTATCCCCGCTATCGTGCCTTAGCACTACTCATTCCATCCATACAGTGCAATCATTCGGTTCTTAAACTAGGTTTCATTTTAGCTAAGTCTTCAGGCTAAGGACTAGTTTGGCATTATTGTAGGAAGTAGATCTTTTACAATAAAAAGCTTTTAGATGTGAGAAATGACAAAAGATGACTTAATAAAAGTGTTTTGTATTTTCATACTTGAACTCAATTGATTCAATTAATGGATAACGTTTATTTGATTATTATTATTATTACTAGCCTCTTCACACGTGTTACACACGTGTACAGAGGCTTTTTAAATTTTGAACTAGGTGATAACTGATAAGAAATTGTTGGGATTTGCATAATTCCTCTATTGTAATTATTTGACTCTCTTGTGTTCATGCTTTATGCACACTGAGATGTCTCTTTTTCTAATAAAATTTTTCTATTACCTACCAAAAATAAAAAAGATAAAAAATTTGTTGGAAACGTAGAGTTCATCTAAGTAAAGAAGTTATTACTGTTTTAAATTTTGAATTTGGAAAAAATAAAATAAAATCATGTTTGTTGAAACAGTTGGGCACCCATGTTTAGAGCCAATTTAATTATTTGTCATCACTAATTGAATTTTTTTAAAGAAATTAATTGTATAATGGAGTTAATTTTGACTAAAGATATATTGGACACCAGAGAATCCTATTCCAATTATATATATATATTAGCATTCTCTCTCTCAAAATGGCGGGCATTGAGTGTCATTTTGAACAATAAGCATGGACATTTACATCAAATCATTATTTCTATTAAAAGCTGGAACAGTGCACTAAAGAGCTTCAACACTAAAGCTCGGAATTTCAGTTTTAGGGAGAAGTAATATCAGTAGCGTATATACATATTAGGGAGAAAAAAAAAAAGAAAAAAGAAAAAAACAATTACCAGCAGATCAAAAATGTAATCTGCGTATAACCTCTCCAGACAGCAACATAACTAGGTAGGCCCATTTATTCTCATGCATATTTTTATGGAGCATGTAAAGATCAATTTCAAAAAAAAAAAAATTTTGATAAGTAACTTTAGTTTTAAATATTTCTGAATGTATTTGGACAGATCAATTTCAAAATTTAATGCTGTCTCAGAACCTCTTTCTAATAAAATAAGGATTGATAGAATTTTTTTTTATTATTGGCACCGGGTGTCCGGAGCATTTGCTCCGACTAATCCTGGGGCTGCACAGGCCCTCAACAAGGAGTTGAGGATTTAAAGAATTTGAATAACATCTAGGTTTAAACAGATCAACACAAATTGTAAATAAAAGGAGCATGAAATGTACTAACCTCCTTGGAAAGAGGGGACTTTGTAATAGTATAGTAATCAAAAAATATTTGCAATGTTGCAGGGTCCTCCAAAACTGGTCTCCAAGAAGATGGGATCTGTCGGATCACCACCATATTACAAATTATTTAACAATCTGATGCGCAAAGAACTCGCTGAAGGATCATTAAGCGGTTAATAATTAAATCAAAAGAGCCGAATACCTGAACAGTACCAAATTCTTCTGAACTTTCATCAATTGATGTCCCAACAAAATCAAAGGATAAACATTTAAGCGAAAGAGAAAGTGCTAACTCTTGCAATCGACTTACAGCTGCAAGTTACATAAATACAAAACCATCAGATAAAAGAAAATTCAACCAGCAAATGAAAAAATTGAGACAGGATGGCAGTCTTCATCATAGCTTAAATATATTTAGCATATTACCATCATTCTTCAGTTGACCCAATGATGTTAAAGATATTTGGAAGATTTGATAAAGCGACTGATCCCTAAAGTTGCACGCTACCCTTCGATGATGTGTTGAAGGCAAACCAGGATTAGGCTAAGGATTTAGAAGTCCAAACATACAAGCAGGTGTTAGGAAGCAGATCAAAATAATTACAAAAATATCTAAAGCGGAAGGACAAAGAAAAAAATAAAGAATATATATCTATGACAAGCCTTTATTAATGGTGAACCTAAGCAAAGATGATTCCTTAAACCTTCAATACTGTTTCTCATAACAATTAAAAATGAAATTTCTTATGTTCCCAAACTATAGACTACAGAAATGCACAAACCAACCAACAAATACAGGAAATCTAAGATTCTACTTAAACAAACAATATGCTTCCTAACGATAGGAACAATCACAATTTTGTACACATGAGGTTGGAATTAATCTATCACAATATCAGGCGATATATCATAGAATTTGAAGCTAAAATATGCTTATAAAAAGCATATAGATGTGCAGATTGCTGCAGCATATAAAAAAAAATACAGAACAATATCAAATTCATGTTTTTTATTTATTTTTTTTTTTTTTATAGGTAAATTCATGTATTTATTTAATAATGTTAGTTAGAGTTTGCACCCACTGGAGATAAAACATGGCTCTGTCATTGGTCATGACAGAACTGATAGCATTTCTATTTATGTGGGAAATCATAGAAGGAAAAAAAAATCATCATAACATCATTTGCAAAGCAATGCCTAATCTTGGAAAAAGGAAAACAAAATTCAAGAACCATAACCAAGAAATCTGGGTGTCCATGGCACACCAGCATTCTCACAAAGACATTTAATCTCAGTTTTTATTTTAAATATGACCTTTTAAGGAATAAGCATCAAAATGGTTACAAAGCTTTTCTTCTTTGATAACCCCCCCAAAAAAAATATCAACATGGTGTGAAAGTACCCAAGTATCATATTATCTCAATAAGGATACGAATAAAATATATCTTTCAATCTTAATAACATGGGAGCAATTATTCACTATATAAACTAGGGCCTAGTTATAAACATACCTGATTCATCTCAGACACAAGTTGATTTAATATCTTCAAACCAATAGCATAGTGATCCGATGTTGCCTGTCAAAAACAAACTATTTCTTAGTGACCAACCATGTAAGCACCACCAGTTGGAACAATTAGTAGCAACACCTTTAAAGAAAAGAAATCAACTAACAGATTATGAAAAATCAATCACCTAAGCTAAGAAAGCAACAACTCAAAAAGGATGATGAGCAAGCATTCCATTAAAAAAGCAACGCAAACAAGAAGGCACAAAAATGTTGGATAATAGTATGAGAAACAAATGTTTTACATGAAGGCACTAAAAGCACAATACAAAATTTAAAATCAATCGACTATGTAATAAACTCAAGGAATTTAAATTATGCCGAAGAAGCAGAAAAGTCAAGATATATGACCAGCAAAATGTGGGATAATAGTATGAGAAACAAATGCATTGCAAGAAGGTGAATGATATCAATTGAGGACAAGGGACACACCCGACTACTCAGCCATTTTTATTTGGATAAGTATATACAACTTTATTGATAAGAGGGAGCCTCGTGTACATAGGAAGTATACATAAAGCACCCCTAAAAATTACAATGCTATGCACTACAAGTAACCTGGCTCAAGAAGTTCATTGACTCTTTAACCACGTTGCGGAAATGATCATCATCGAACCACCCAAACTTCGTAACTCGACATAAGAGTTGAATCAACGATGCAGTTACGAAAGGCTGCAATTTAGGTCCTCTGGTGGCCAGATAGTTAATAAGGTAGTTACCTACACATAAAAAGTTCAGGCATTCAAATTTCAAAAGAGAAATAGCAAAATCAAGCCATTCAGCAAAGAGACTTTAGAAAATTATTTACGGATATCAAGACGGAGCTGTAAAGCCAAGCTGTGTTCCGTGACTTGCTTCAACAAACTAGAACTAGCGAGCATCAAAGCGTAGGGAGTCAAGGCGTGGTCGAGAATGTACTGGCATTGCGAGATATAATCGGTGTTCATCGAAAAACATTTCAAAGTGTTCTCGGCATGAGCACGTTCCACCGAGTCTTGAGAATTGTAGAGCCTCTCGCACAATGCCTCTAGTTGTGCAAGCTCCATTGCAACAGAATCTGATACAAACGGCATTCATATCATTATCACATTCATCACTTTTCACATTGCTTTATTGATAGACTAAATCAATTATGAATCATAGTTCAAAACAGCATCAAATATTCAAAACATTTTCTCAGCATCCAAACAGAGAGCATTATAACAAAAATAAAAATAATAAAAATCAAAGTCGCAATTATCTCATATATAATTAATCAGCCTAGATTTTAAGCAAGCTAGTTTTAGTTGCAGAAGAAAATCAAAAACCGCATCGCTACCACGAATTCATCAGGTAACGGATAATCCGAGAAAATGAAATAAAATTTGTCCAATAAAACGATTTCAACGGAGCTTCCAAAGATTAGTACTACTCAGTTCTTCATTGAAAATTTGCAAGCCATTGAAACCAAGCAAAGTTGCAGCGAAGATTCATTGCATGATCATTTTCCAAGGAAATGAGAGAAAAACAAAGCGAAACCGTGGGAATGATCAACGATTTGACCGTATTTGGTGGATGAAATCAGTGAAAGAAAGAAAGGAAAGAAGTAAAAACTACCTTATTGGGATCTATCTGAGTCTGAGATCCGAAACCTGGTGTGGATTTTTATTCTTTTCTTTTTTTCTTTTATTTCCAACTAGGAGTGTCTCTTGCCGTGCGTATTCTTCTAATTTGGATTAAAATAGGGAACACCGACGCAAGCGCGAGATAGAGAGAGTGGTTTTGGTTATTGGTTTTGGCAGGGTTTGGGCTTATAATAGGAATTTTTGGGATGGTGAATTGGTGATAGTGAGAGCAAAGCTGGTGTTTCGGCAGCGATGATGGTTGGAGTGCGGTGCGGTCCAGTTGGGACCTGGGGAGGGTGTGGGTCTCTTTTTTTTATGCCTCTCTCTCTCTCTCTCTCTATCTGTCTGAATTTTCAATGGGCTGGCTGGCTGGCTAAGCTTGTATTGGACGAAACTTCGAAAGGCCCTTGTGTACACAGACAAGCTAGCCCAATAGCATTTTTTTTCTTTTTCTTTTTTTTAAGATCTCTTACAAAAATTAACGACCTTGTAAATATTAGAAGGCACCATATCATTCTAATATTTTTTTTGATAAAATTAAAAATTTAGAAACTGAGTTGTAACTTATCTTATATTGTAGAGACCAAAAATATAATTTAATTTTTTTTTTCTTTCATCTTTACAATCATTTCATTCTTCAATAAGGTTTTGTGAATTACAAAATGGCACTTTTATATATATATTGATATTTGTGTTTTGTAATTTAGTGATATTGTCTGGTTTTCTTTAGAAATAGAACTAAGGTTTAAATCATCTAACAATGGAATTATAAAAATAAGAAGAGTTATTATTAATGTTTGATATAAAATATATAAGTAAATAACCTTATATTTTCAAAAGAAAGAAATTCCTTATTATTACTTTTTGCTTTTTATTTGATAACCAATGGTCCTCTCAAAACCAATCTTTTCTTCCAAGTAGGTTGAATTCTTTTTGAATCAATGATTATTATGGCCTAACATTTACATCTACATTAGCATAATTTAGGTAACTCTTAGATGTTGACATCATTAAACAATCTTATAGTTCAACTTACATTTTTTCGTGTTTCCTACGAAGATATCTGGAGTCCAACTATGAATTATCAAAATATCAAAAAATAAAAATAAAAGTATTGACATAAAATGACATTAAAATGTTTTTTTCTTTTCTTTTATTTTTCTTGTGTGATTTTTATCTAAAATAATTTGTTTATAAACAAATTTCTCAGCATAATATTATTTTTTGTAAGAAATGAATATGAACACAAACATAGGAAGCTTACCCAACTCAAGGTTAAAGTTTTAATCTATCCAATAATGCCTTTAAGAACTCTAGGGGATAGCACATGGGCAGCACATCTCCATGTCTCTAAGAACATAGTGATGCTGCTTGTTACCCAGAGCAATGCATTCTATATATCTCTATAGCCTTTAACTATCCTTTAAAAAGTTAGTAACCGAGAGAGAGAGAGAGAGAGTTATGATGATCCACCCCAAAACCAACCAGCCTTTGCATAGCACGGTGTTACTCCCTCTTCTAATAATAAATATCTCATAATTCCGCATCATGGAGTTGACACAAAAGATACCTTCTCCTTTTCTAACCACTTGAGGAGTGTGGAGTTGGGCATGGATTGCACTCACTGATGGGCAACCTAAGCTAGCTAGCCTAAGCTCCAAAATTTTTGAAATTTTCTGGACCCAATTAGGATATCCCAATTTGAAAAAGAAAACCTTATTCTGCATTTATAATTTGTTAGAAGATTTATTTGGAAAACACTTGATCAGTTGCCTTTTGATAACCCTAACAAATGAGAACGGTTGAAGCTTTTTAAGGTGAATTGTTTTAAATTGTAATAATTGTTAGTGGGCTAATAGTCCAATTACATTCCACCTTTGCTCTTGTAAGTCTTGTTCTTGGGTTGGATCCCACTTGTATATGGGTGTTTGAATTAATTAAATATTAAAATAGTTTTGTATAATAAAATGATATTAAGAGTTTTCAAGGTGATTTTACCATAAAATTTCTATAATCCTATATATCAAATTTTAAAAGAGTAGATTGGATTTTAGTATTTTATCATGTCATTGACATTTAAACATGTTTTGGTATTTATTTAAATTATTGATAACGTGAAGAAAAAAAAAAAAAAAATCCAATCTACTAATTTTAAAATAGATTAAATGAGATTTTAGAAACTATACGGTGTAATTATAAACTTAAGAACTATAGAGTTGGTTATTGGGACTTCCAAGTTTGTGAACTAAAAAGTAAAGAATAAAGATTGTTAACAAATATATCATGTCACCTATATGTGGTAGTTCTTGGGTTATGAAGTCATATCATTTACTTATATATATATTTGATGGTTACTTAATTGGACCAAAGAAAGGTGCCAAAATGCTATTGGTATACCGGTAGCCGATTATATAGACAATGCACTTTGAATTCCAGCTGCATGCAACATTTACAAATTAATGACGACAACCATTTATTTGGCAGTTTGATTATTCTCATGACTTCTTTTTAGTCACTATTTCTTTAGTTTTTTATTTTATTTTTAAATTGAACAGTTTGTATCAGCTCCTCTCTTTTGCGGTGGAACTATAAATTCAAGATTGGGGGCAAAGAAAAAAAAAAAAAAAAAAACTACAAAAAATAAACCAACTTGAAAGGGTCAAAGGAAATAAGAATATTTGGGTAACCTATTTACTTAATTTAAAATTAAACTAAAATATAATGATAAATCCTGAGATTTAAGAAAGCCTTTTGGAAGTGAGTCATATATAGCCCGTAAGCATATATATGAAGTTTTGTCATCAACCTCTTTTTATGGTTAATATTTAATTTTTTTTTAAGATATATATAACTATATATAAAGTGTCATATTATTTAAAATTTTAAAAAATATAATATTTGATACGCTTTTAAATTTTTAATATTTAATATGAACCATGAATAAATTAGTGCATTAAATGAAAATGATCATTTTCCCTTAGGCGCATGCGAGCCAAATATATAGACATCTTAATTTTTCTTAAGTCTCGTTGTTTTTCTCTGAAATACGTTTTGAAAGTCAATATAGTTTTCAGATGACAGAAGAAACGTTATCTTCACGTTCTTTGAAACTCATGGTATAATGCCAACATGTTAATTATTTTCCTATTTTTGGAGCAAAGAATTCAAACTCCATCTTATACAAAAGGAAGATTGAGCTTGGACCAAATAAACCCATGCATACGCCATAAAGTATAAAGCAATGTATGGCTTCATCATCTTAGCCCAAAAACCTCGTAGATATATATGTAGGGGCTAAGCATATCTGGCATTGCTCACATTATTTGCCTGCAAGTTGGGTGGGGTACAGACAAACACAATTACACAATGCATATTGTTGGGAAAGAAGGAATTAAAAAAAAAAAATAGCATATTGATTGACTCTTTCATCACGAGAAGTTTGGTCCTATATGTGTGATTGTGTGAATGATATATGAAATTTTATTCAGCGCCGCACTCCTTTATTTGCTTATAATGCGTACGTAATCATTCTCTCTTCCTTTTTCCTTCTTATCCTTAAGCCTCAGCAACCTCTTTAAGTTATCAACTCTAGGAAAAATCCAAGGGAAACTACAATTAGGGCAACATCATCATCTTTCATTTTAATGTTCTTCTTTTCATATGCACATTATTGCATGACGAATTCAAAAATGACAGTAGCCGCCATGTTATCTATATTCCTATCTATTTGATTAATGATAGAGGAAGAGAGACTATGCCTAAATTTAGAACTAAAGTCCACTGCTTAACAGGTTCGAAATTATTACTGATCATTATGCTCGGGTTGCTGCTGCATGCGATGACACGAGTTGGATTGTTTTTTGATATGGATCATACAAGGATTTGTGGTTTGTTTTTGCGTTTTACTTGTGATATGGGTTTCAGTCTATCAGATCAATTGTGATTGTTGTGAATTCATCATCTATCATGCTAATTATCAGGCTCTAATGGCTCCAAATTAAGGAACAAATAATTTTTTTTTCACCTATTATAGCTCCACTATTTCTTCAATTGGATGTAGTAATAGATCAGAATCTTAATAACGTTGCATCGAAATTAGATTTATTTCCCGCTACTGTGTGTGAGGAGACTTTATAGAGTTAGAGGAAACTCTTCCATGTCTAGCTCTAAAGGCTTTTATGGCCTTTTTATGTATACTTGCTTTATATTAATAAAGACTATTATTTTAAATAAATAAAAAGGGTATAAGACATGAAAATTCGTGGAATGTTTGAAATTAATAAAAGTTTGCGAAAGTAGAATTCTTCCTTAAGGTTTTGGTGTGCAATTGGAAGAAGAAAGATCTTGCATCCCAATTCCCAATGGCCTTCATGCAATGCGCCCAAAGAGTATGGATTTGGCTTTGGTTGGTTGTATGTCATATGCTTTCACCTTTAAACTGGAAATTTTGCACATCAAAAGTCACACTATTTTATTAAACTCTAAGTCTAATTACCTTTAACAATAATAGACTAACATTCCCACAAATTGCTTGGTAAAGGCTGCTTTGGGAGTTTTTTTTTTCGCTGATAATTTGATAGTTAAAATAAAATATGAGATTTTAACCTTACCTTTTTCCATATACGAAAGAATATACAATATGATTGAATTATAAGACTCTTGACCCAAGAAGGTGAAATAGATATTTTAATACTCCGTGTTATAATTAGAAGGGGAAAATAAATTTTTTATGAAGTGGGGAGATGGTATACAAAAAGAATACTACAACTTAATTATATATATTGATTAGTGATCATATAAAAAAAAAAAATTCAAATTAGCTATTGGTTTCTTTGATGGATAGATAAGCTACTATGGTAATAATGTTCAGAATTTCAGATACAATTGGATAGATTAGTTAAATCGGTTCCTCTCTCATATTTATTTAATATAAGAAAAGAAAAAAAAAATGGAATCACTTATCTATACTATAATGTAAAACTGAAATTTTTTTACTTTTGGTTGACCTCATAATATTACGCCACATAAGCTTTTGATTCTCACAATTTTACACCTCATTATTTTATATATATATATATATATATTTTAATTGAATTTAAATTTTATTCTATAATTAAACATCTCATTAGAATCTTGACATATTATATTTTCTTTAATAGAAATAATATATTATTCCATATATATAAACACAATCATAATAAATGCCTAATACTATAATATATTTTATATATAAACACAATAATAATAAATGTCTTTTAATAATTATCAATTTTCATATTTAGATAAAATATAAAAGACAATAAAAATCATAGTTAGATAATAATTTTTTAGATTTAATTTTAATAATTTTCTGTGCATCGCACAGGTTTGCGATAATTAGACTATTTTCTATAAATTTTTAAAAAAAAAAAAAAAAAAAAAACCAATCAAGTCATCAACCACATACCAATGTTGTATATTCCGTTTCGGCACCCGTTTCGGTTTGGCCATTGGAATAAGATATTTCGGTACCGGTCAATACCGGCGTTCCGTTTCGGGTTTACCGCAAATATATATATATATATATATATTGATTTACTACTCTATACATTTATTCATCAAAATTTATAATTTGTTAGTTAAGAATCTTTCAAATTATAAGCACATATCAATCTTAATATTAATAATAATAATAAACTTACATTGTATTTTGAATAATAAATAATAAAAATATAAAGTTAAAGAAGTACCACTTAAGATAATAAATAAATAAAAATATCAAAAGAGTAAAATAAAATAGTAGAGTTAAATAGTGTGATGATTTGAAAATTTCTTGCTAAACTAAAAAGGCACAGAGTAGACAAGTACTCTAACAGTAACACACGTGAAGGGCACTCAAAAGTCAAACCAAAAAGGAAAGCAAAAAAAAGCAAAGAAAAGAAAGGTTACAGAGAGAGCTTCTGTGGAAAAAACAAAAAAGAAGAAGAAGAAGAAGCGGGGAAGGAGAGAAGAAGAAAAAGAAGAAGAAGAAGGGGAAGACGCAGAGAGTCAGAGAGAGAGCTGGGCGGAAAGAAGAAAGAAGAAGAAGGACAGCAGAGAAAAAATAAATAAAAAGGCAAAAAGTCTTCTAGCCGGATTACATATACCGGCCGAAACAGGCCAAAATTTTGGCCGAGGTGGAACATGGGGGTGCCTCGTACCGGTTTGCATGCCGGTACGAGATTTTCCGTCCGTTCCGGATGGAACGGAACGGAATATACAACATTGCCACATACTCCAAAATGCAAGGAAGAAAAGTCAACTGGCCCAATAGCAGAAGACTAGAGTACGTCTCCATGCATGTGCATTGCAGTAAGCGATCCCACCACCTATAGGATTGAGGTATCAGATATCATTCACACTAGTGTTGTGATTTTCCCCCTAATGGCTTATACTACAAAATACAAATGCCAGTACTCTTTCTTACATATTATGGAAGAAATATTTTACCAAAAAAAAAAAATATTACGGAAGAAATAAATTTTTCTTATATTAGGTAGACAAATAGTTATTAACTAAAACACCAGGTGGAGTCAGGATCCAAAATAAAATAAAATTGGAGAGCAGGGCCGGACCCAATTATTTTGGAGGCCTCAAGCGAAAATTTTAAGTTTGAATCCTTTGACTATTCAATGCTAAATTATATTAATTTTATGAAAAATTAGGATCGGATATAGGAGAATTACATAAATAAGTAAAATTTATTTTTAGATACATTTTTATATTTTTAGGCATAATTTATGTTTAAAAGTTATAATTTTAAACATAATTTAAGGTGGTTTTCTTCAATTAACTTATAATTTTAAAAAAAAAAAATTAAAAGTTACTACATGGACAAAAAATTAAAACAATATACTTTTATACACTACTCACATGAGTAAAAAAAAATCAAACCCACACAATTATAGCTACACACCACACTCACTATTATCCTTTATAAAATAATATAATCTCATATCCTATTGCCAATACAAATAAAATTTCAAGAATTGAGAAAAAAAAAAAAAAATAAGTTTACGTGGGGAGGTGGAGTTGTCACTTTTGTGGCAGTCTGCTCTGCCCAATGCCTTTGGCTAAACTAAAATAAAATAATGTGTAGAAAAAAAAAAATAGGGCTTTGTCTTGTCCGCTCCTTAATTCAGCAGTTTTGGGATTCAAAAAGAAAGAGTAAAAGGAGAGAGAGAGAGAGAGAGAGAGAGAGAGAGAGAGAGAGAGAGAGAGAGAGAGAGAGAGAGAGAGAGAGAGAGAGAGAGAAATAAAAGAAGAAAGAAACAGAGGGGCGAGAGAGAGAAATAAAAGAAGAAGAATAGTCAAGTGAAAAAAAGAGAAAGAATGAGGGGAAAAATTGCTGGAAATGGACAGATGGTGCCAGGTGTGAGAAATCTGTGATTTTCTTCTCTCTCTTGTTTTTTTGTTTGCTCTGGCGAGTCCTCCCGTTCTACTCTACGACCGTGTTTGCTTTGGCGAGACAAAAGATTTGTGATTTTATTTTTTGGGCCTTTTTAAAAAAAATTTGGAGCCTTTGCCATTTGGGGGCCTCAAACCGTTGCTTAATTCGCTTAATGGATGAGCCGACCCTGTTGGAGAGCTAATAAGCAATTTAATTATTTATTTTTAAAAAATTGAAAGGAAAAATAAAAAAGTGAGGGGTCTCTTACCTCTAGCATCGACCCTGCCTCCTATGTTCTCATTATTACTTTAAGAAAAAAGTTCTCCCTTCCTTTTAGCAATTATAAAAAGAATTATAATCAATATCTCATATGTTCATTTATAAAATTATTGTAAAATATTTTTAAAAAAAAATCACTCTTATCTCAATTTAAAATTTTACATTTTCTTCTATATTTATTTTTTGTTGTTGTTATAACATGGATATTGGTCCACTCCTAACAAGTTTTAAAGCAAATTATTGACAAGTTTTTAAGACTACTTTTGGAGCAAGTTTAAAGACTCCAGATAAATTTTACAAATTTCACGATTTTAAAGATTTTAAATTGACAAGTTTTAAAATTTGGCTCAAAGACATAGTTATCGCTTTTAACTCAAAAACAAAAAAGACACCCGACAAATTGTAAAGATATATATGTATATATATATATATTATTTTCTATTAATTTTTTCAATTTCTTATATGATCTCTTATCAAAAAAAAAAAACTTATTTATAAAGAAAGAAAAAGAAAATCTATGTAATATATATATAATATATATATATATATATATATATTTTTGGTTTGGAAGGAAAACGAAAGAGAAAATGTAAGTAATTTGAATAATATAAAGTAGGAAGTATGGAACGTGGTACTCGTGCTTGGTCCTCCGTGCCCAATTCTTTCGCCTCTTAAATCTCCTTCCTCTCCCTCCCCCCCCCCAGAAGACTCAAAACTTTCTTTTTTCTTCATTTTCACTTCATTTCTCTCTACAAAGTACAAACCCAAACCCCTCTCTCTCTGTGTTTATCTCTGTGCGCGTGCGTGCGTGCGTGTGTGTGTGTGTGTGTGTGTTCGTGTGGATCTCAATGTTTTGCTCACTCCACGCTAGGATCCTGTACAAACTGTTTCAGACTTTACGGTAAGGGTCATCTTCTCTCTTTAAGCTCCTTCTTATTCCATTTCCTTTTTATTTTTTTTATTTTTTTATTTTTATATATAGAGAATTTTGTTTTTGCTTTGTTGGGTTTTACTGGGATCCATGATTGGATTATAATCCAGCGTCGTTTTTTGTCTATTCGTGTTTGAGAAGCTCAATTTTCCATAGCTTTGAGCTTGCTAGCTAAGCTGATTTCGGGAAATTAGGGTTTCTGAGCTGATTTGTTAATATGTTTTCACTTTAATTTTGGGTTAATATCAGTGATTTTGATTCCAATATGTCTAATTCTGTGTTTGTGCTCAGGTCTTCCGTAATTACCTTTTTCTCAGCTCTGAGCTCGATCTGGCACTCTCTCTGAGCTTTCAATTTCGCTCTATCTTGGTCTGACCAGGTATTTTGATTTCTCTCTCTCACTCTCTCTAGAATTTCAATACATTTTTGGTGGAAATGGGTTTGTAATGATATATTGGGTAATTGAGCTAAGAGTTTGGATCTTTGAAGTTGTTAATTTCTTTGCTAGTATTACGATTTGTTATATGTTAAGGCATGGAATTAACTTTTTCTAAGCTCATTAATGTGTTTCTTGTTGCAATAAATTGATTTTTAAAAGTGAATTAAAGATGGGATTTTAGATTTTTGGACAAAATTGAATTCTACTATGGAGTATGGCCTTTCATGATTTTGGGGATGGGTTTGTTTTTTGCTTTGGGTTATACAGATATTTTTTGTCCTTTTATGTGCTTCCGTGGGGTCAGTATGAGAACATAACTGAAATCGAGGATGTCATCATTGATTTACATTAGAATGTGAACTTAATTACTCATAAATCATAATTCCTGCTGAGTTATTACTCTGCATAAGTTTTTAATGTTACTGTTTTGAGCTTCTCTTTGCCATCTCTACTAGTCCTATTTTGGCTGTTTACCCCTGAAGTTGCTTATGCAAGCATAGAAACGATTTTTGTTTCCATTTCCAGCTGTGATTGTCCATATGCGATTTTGGGTTGTTTATAAATATGATATGAAAGTGCTTTTCATTTAAAGCAGTGCTTTTATGTTAGCTCTGCTGGTAGTTTGTCGTGCTAGTCAAAGATAGTACAACAAAAATAGAGTGTGTGAGAGGTGGAGTGAAAGTATTGTAAAGCGGAAAGGAAATAGCTACCGTTTTTTGTTAATCAGACCTTTTTGTGCAGGCTCTCATCCCACCCTTTTGTGGAAAGGAAAGTGGGTGTTGGTGTTTCATCACAGATTGAGAAATGACTCGCAAAACAGATGAGAGTGAAGATGAGATGCTATCTACAGATCAGGCCGAGTCTCCGTTGATTAATGAAAGTAATGAAGGAAGTTATGGTGAAGGAGTTGTTATGAAAAAAGGGCCATGGACATCTGCTGAAGATTCAATTTTGGTGGACTATGTCAAGAAGCATGGGGAGGGGAATTGGAATGCTGTTCAGAA
This sequence comes from Fagus sylvatica, assembly GCA_907173295.1. NCBI lineage: Eukaryota > Viridiplantae > Streptophyta > Magnoliopsida > Fagales > Fagaceae > Fagus > Fagus sylvatica. The sequence goes on along the minus strand of OU015762.1, from coordinate 10,635,143 downwards.
GCACTCTGGGTTGTTTCGATGTGGCAAAAGCTGTCGATTGCGATGGGCAAATCACCTAAGGCCAAACTTGAAGAAAGGCTCATTTACAGCGGAAGAAGAACGGCTGATTATTGAACTCCATGCCAAGATGGGAAACAAATGGGCACAGATGGCGGCACACGTAAGTATATTATGTTTTTCTTGATTTGGATATGGTATAACTAAGTGTGGGAGCTTTAACATATTTCTAGATTTTGCATGTAGAGATCCTAACATATTACATGGGAAAAGCTTATATCACATGTTTGCTTCTAGACATGATAAGGATATATGCTATGCTCAATATGGTATTAATAAATATTATTTTGGATTTGTTTGGCCAACTTTAGTTTAAATTTTCCATCGTGCATAATTAAATGTTATTTTTTATGTGATAAGCTTATTTAGTTTACCCAAATCCTCTCCCCTCCCCCTTTTTTTCCCTTTTTGTCTTTGTTGAATTTAACCCAATTAATTTTATGTATTTGTTAATCCCAAGTACTTGGGGTCTTACTACTAGCATTTCCATTTCTGAATTCCTTTCTTCTTTGCCTCTAAATTCTCATGATGTAATTTCTTGATGTGTTAGTGTTCATACTTTATGCACACTACACTCTTTTTAATAAAATTTTGTCTATTACCTATAAAAAAAAATCCCAAGTAATGATAAAACCCAAAACGCTGAGGGTTGTGCCTTTTTTTTTTTTTTATTTCAAACCATTATGTCCTTTCCCCTTTAGTTTATTCAGATCGGATGAAAGTAATAAAATAAAATACCCAAATTGCTTGTTCTGAAAGCATAACATTATAATGCCCCCACCATAAGAAGATCAGACGTTTTGTTAAGATTCTTATTGATGTAATTTTCATTTGTCTAAAACCATTATCTAATGACTAGTACTAATCTCGATACATTGTTGTCTTTCAAGTGCCAAAATTTATATGAAAAATTTCGGTGTTTGGTCTTTGGGATAACAATATTGCATGGAGTTGAACAGTCAATAAACCACTACGTAAAATTCTCCAATAGACAGACATGTTCAAGAGTATCTTCAAATATTTTTCTTATGAATTTATGAAATGGTCTATTTATAAATGTTAATACAAGAATATCAACTTGTATTCCTTTAATTGCTACACTTTACTGTTGTTGTTGATCTCAATAATAACTTGAAAACTTCATAAATACCGTTCATTTATGCTTCATGGAAAACTGTGATAGATAGCACATTTCATTTGTGAGTAATGGCAGTATACTTTGCCTAGTGAAGTGGTCACATATTCATGCCTGGATACTTTGTGTTCCAACACGGGCTAAGAAAATAAAGTAGTTAATTACCAAAATAATTTGGCTTTATTTTTTGGGGGGGAGAGGGGAGGGAAAAAGATGAAAGATGCACACCAACCTTAGTCCTTAGTCTTGTGGCAGATACACTAGTGTATAACTTCTCCTGGTTTTATGTTATTGCTAGAGCTGGTGATAATTTGTTCTGCATCTATGAAAATGAGGGTTTGTTTGTCTCGTCTTCTTTATTTATTTTTTAAATTAAGCAGAGTTGAACAAAAGAAATAAAAAATAATGATTAATGTATCTACATCCTTTCATCTGCCTCAGAAAAGGAGGGGGGAAAGGAAACTATCTACGTGTACCGAAAATTTTAGGAACCTTTTCTGTTTGGACATACATTGTAATACATCTATGGTATAATAGTTCAATTATAAAACCATTGTTCTTGCTATATGTTCTGCATATGTGATTTGTTTGGTGTGTTTGGTCATTTAATCTTGCATATCCAATATGATCTTGTTGCAACCGTGAATAGTTTATAGGTTTTCAATTTTTGTTTTTTAAAAATAGAAGTGTGTGTATTAATTTTTCATCTAACATGATCTATCGTCTATTTTGCTCTTGTTAGTTGCCTGGTCGTACAGATAACGAGATAAAGAACTACTGGAATACTCGAATTAAGAGACGTCAACGGGCTGGCTTACCTCTTTATCCTCCTGAAGTTTGTTTGCAAGCATTGCAGGAGAGTCAACATGACCAAAACACTGGTGGGGTTAATGGTGAGGATAGAGGACATCATGATCTTTTGCAAACTAACAGTTTCGAGATACCTGATGTCATGTTTGACAGTTTGACAACCAATCAGGGTATCTTACCTTATGTTCCTGAACTTCCTGATATCTCTGCAAGTAATATGCTGTTAAAAGGTGTTGGCTCTTCTCCATACTGTACCCTGCCACCGATATTGACTCGGCAGAAGCGTTTTCGAGAATCAACTGATTTATTCCCAGGTTCAGGTGGTAGTTTTGGAAATGGGTTCCACTCGTTTGAGCAGTTTCGTGATGATACTCGTCATAAAGTTGCTCGATCATTTCGATTTTCCTCTCCTCTTGATTCTGATCCTACCGCTAAAAACTCACTGTCTTTTGGTGTAATTCAGGGCAGCCATTCCCTTTCAAATGGCAATTCCTCCGCTTCTGAGCCCACTTACGGGGCTTTGAAGTTGGAGCTCCCTTCACTCCAATATCCAGAAACTGATTTAGGTAGCTGGGGCACATCTCTCCCACGTCCTTTGCTCGAGTCAGTTGATGCTTTTATTCAGTCTCCTCCACCAGGCGGTACATTTGAGACAGATTGTTCTTCACCATGTAATAGCGGTCTGCTGGATGCTTTACTTCATGAGGCAAAGACTTTGAGAAGTGCAAAGAATCATTCATCTGACAAGAGTTCAAACTCATCCAGTGCTACTCCTGGTGATGTAGCAGACAGTTCCACTTTGAACATTTGCGAGACAGAATTGGAAGATTGTGGGGATCCCATTTCTCCATATGGTCATTCTGCAACTTCGATTTTCAGCGAGTGCACTCCTATCAGTGCCAGTGGAAGTTCATTGGATGAAAAACCACCTGCTGAGACCTTTACTGGTGAGAATCTCTTAATGTGGTCTTAAATATGACAAAGTTCATCATATCTATATTTGGAAAAAATTTGTGAGAAAATATTCGAATTATTCTTGATGTAATTAAATTTATCTCCTTTTTTTTGAAGCAGTTGGAATCCATAAATAAAACATGTTCTTATTATTCGGAATATTCCTGAATTATGCATTAATATACTGAATTATTAAGGAAAATCTTTGAACCTTTTCATAAAATTTATATGTGGCAGCTCTTATTTTATTTTGTTTGTAACAGATATTGCTTTCTACATTATCAAGTTCCTTAATTGGTGACCTCCAAGATATTTTTTTTTATGTTTACCCTTGAACACCCAGTTTCCAAACTTCTTCCAAATCTGGATGGATCTCTTGTGAATCTTTCACTTTTATTTATTTATTATGGTTTCATATTACATTTGACTGTTCTCCAGGTGTCGTGAAATCAGAACCAGTGGACCCAGCTTGGACTCTAGATATGGAAATAGAATCCACAACTAGGTTCAATTATACTAGGCCGGATGCTTTACTTTCGGCAGACTGGCTTCAGCAGGGTTCTGGGTATATTAAGGACCAAAGCATAATGACTGATGCTATTGCAACACTTCTTGGTGATGATCTGGCCTCTGACTACAAGTACATAGCTTCTGGAACTTCTAATTCAAGTCAAGGATGGGGGCTTAATTCTTGTGGGTGGAATAACATGCCTGCTGTCTGTCAAATGTCTGATCTTCCTTGAAAAATCTGTCAAATTTACGAACTTGAAACTTTTTGTCACTTCGTTCATGTTGTCAATTTGTTTAATGTGTGTTTTCAGGCTACAGAGAAATGTCTCTTGCGGGTAATGTCAAATTTATGCATCAGTTGTGGATGTTCTGTTTGTGGCTTTGTATTTCTTGTTTTGTAAGCAGTGCAATGCATGTATGCCAACATTGAACTATATGAGGTATACTAATGCATGAAGGCTTTTGCTAAAATTGTGTAATAACTATGCATCGTGTCAAATGTGGAACATTGTGATTCTGTTGTTCTGGTTATTTGATGAATTTTATTTGTCAATGTCAATTTGCTTGGATTTGTCTCTGTAGTCTCACTTCCTCTTCATACTAGCTACCGAATGTTAAACTTTTTTGTGTTGAAAATATTCTTAAGTATTAGTTCTTTGTTTCTTTTTCATAGTAATTGTCAATCAAATATGCTCTTGGTGTTGGTTTTGCTCTATTGCCAGTAGTCCCAAGAATTTGCATACGGGATGGATCAGGGATTTCCCCCTTTCCTTGAGTTAAATGTAGAGTTTTTCAACTCATATATTATCTGGTGGATTTGGACGGTTTGTTTGTCTCTGACTCCGTGTTAGGCCATAAATTTTGGTGGCATTTTTCACATTGTACACTTGCAATTGCATGAGACGCAGTTGACTTCATTTTGAACCTAAACTATTGCCTATTGGAGTCGAGTCTAAGGTTTGATGGCCACAACATTTTTTTAGAGGAATTCATTCAAGCATCTATTTTTCATCCAGGGAAATTATATTTGTGCACCAGTTTTAATATTTCCATGGCCACATCTCTTACTCAAAAGTGGGACTTACCATGTAAAATAGCCGAGTGAATCATCAAAAAGTGGTGCAAAATAGTGGAGGGATGTTGGTCACATTGGATTTAGCTCAAGTCCAATGCTTTGTTTTTTGAGTAAAATTTAAGTACAGTTCTTAGGTTAGATATATTAGGTTTCCCAATTGAATTCAAACACATGGTTGCATTAACCAATGAAACACAAACAATGTTATTTTTTTCAAGAATATTTAAATTCAATGTATTTGAATTTAACTAGGAACTTAATGTACTTAACCTAATGAATTGTACCTAAATTTGACCCTTGTTTTTAATATTAGATAGGACACGATACTGACATATGTCTAAAGATGACCACGTGTTAGGTGGGGGTGGATTTGAGATTGAGTTGGCAGAGGTTGGGGTTCATCTGAGACTGAGTTAATGATAGGTTTTATTAAAATAAAATAAAAAACGTTAATGTTATGTTATTTAACCAGAGTTAAATTTGCTATTAGATTAAGTTATTAAATTTAAATGAGGTGACATATTCTAAGTCTTAGATCTAATTTAAATCAATCCTAACCATAAAATAAAGGAAAATGGAGAAGAATCCGGATTCTTCCCATTCATATGCATGACAATGGACTGATTTTGCAGTAAATAGTATTTGTAATATAAATATATAATAGTGTAAAAATACCCGAGAGTTGAAACATAATGCGAGAGAGAAAGAATACAATATTTTTATTAAGTTGAACGTGAGTTCCAACTTCCAAATGAAGATGCAATTTCATGCTGAGTTTGGTCATTGACGTAGGCGCCACTAGGCGGGATGAAATCGTATTTTGAAGATGCTACTTCAAAAGTATAGTGCGCGCGCGTGTTTATTTTTACATGTATCATGTATGGTTTCGCACCTTTTTTTTTTTTTTTTTGGGTCTCTTTTCTTGATGATGGAATTGAAAGGTCTCCAAATGCACAGCTTTACTGTTGCCCCTGTTTGGTTACAGGAGGCTTCATACTTCGGTTCAAGAGAAAAGGAACTAAAATCCTCTCTTCCCTCTCTAAAGAGCGTTCAATAATTAAAGCATTGGAACTTCATAGCATGCCTTACATTCAAGTAAGAAACATAAACATACCTTTTTTTGGGTCTACTTACTTCCGGCTATTGATTTTCTTCTAGAATAATTTTCTGATGATTTCTGTTGACTGTTGTTTCTCTCCATCAGTGCTATCACATGTTGCTAAGAAAATGTAGACAAATAGAAGAGCTTTTAAGAATTTTGTGAAGAAAATGAAAGAGTAATAGGCTTCACCATTTCCATTCAATACAATGTGTGTATAGTGTATATAATTATATATACAGATTACAGGTCCTTAATTAGAGGGAAAGAGTAAATAGGACGTGAAACTAAATGGATTTCAGTCAAATATATCGTTGGTCATAGAGGTTCGCGACGCCCAACTTGCCTAAAAGAGTAAAACTGTGATTTCCCAAGTGCTTTGGTGAAGATTTGATGTTAACCAATTGAAGCCTAGTGGAAATGTGAGCACTAGAAAGACTGGATTGTTGGAAATGTGAATAGCAGCTTGATTATCACACAAGAAATGCATGGGAAGTGGATTTGGAACTCGAAGGTCCTGAAGAAGAAATTTAAGCCAAGTAAGCTCAGAAGCTGTCGTGGTAAGGGCACATGCGATGCGTGGTCAATGGTGGAAGAAGACCCATTAGTGATGGATGATGGACTAGAATCTGTTGACATTATGGAGAAGGGACAGCCCGGTGATAGAAAGAAATTACTAAGAAGAAGAAGGATAAGTCAATGGAGGTAGAAAACAAATTTTGAAAAATGAAGGTAGGGTTGAACTTGCTTTGATACCATGAAGAAAATGAAAGAGTAATAGACTTCATTATCTTCATTCAATACATGGTGTGTATATATACAGATTATAAGTCCTCAATTAGAGGGAAAGGTTAAATTCAATGCAAAACTAAAGGAAATCAAATTGGACATATCTCGTTGATACAATAATATAATAGTCATAATCCTCTCCTAAATAGATGAGTGAATGTTTTCCAACCTTACATTTTGAATCCTAGAACTCCCATTTTTAGGAGTTTGTGAAAGGTGGATCCTCCACTTAACAAAGAAAAAGGATAGCAAAAATATATAAAATCAGTCCTTTGTCTTGCCTAAATGACAACTTTGTTTTTAAGGTTAAGGCTGTTAAAGTATATCGGGCCTATTCATGCATGGTCAAGGTTGAAGTCCAAGAATTTGTGTACAAGCAAAACAGTTTACTTGTATTACACTCATAAACCCTAGTTAATGTATGGTTAGTCTCCTATAAATACCTTACTAAGGGCTCATTGTAATACAAGTTGTTCTATAGTAAAGATGTAGTCATTAAGGGCTTTCCTGCATGAACTTAGGCCGTTAGGCTGAACCACATAACTCTTATGCTTCCTATCTCTCTTTACTCTACCCTGCTAAGGGCTCATTGTAATACAAGTTGTTTATAGTAAATAAGTAGTCATTAAGGGCTTTCCTGCATGGACCTAGGCCGTTAGGTTGAACTACATAACTCTTATGCTTCCTATCTCTCTTTACTCTCTACATACTTTACATCATATTATTATTGCTTTCTATTATAACCTGGTAAATGAGCTTTATAGCTCAATACTTAACAAACTCAATTGTTGTTTTGTAGACACATCAAGTCGGGCCATGACGCATGTCATTTTTTACGCCCTCGTTGTGAGATCCCAGGCTTTGCTGTGTAATCAATTTGGCTCCCTTCCATTTCGTGAGTGGAAGCATAGTTGTATATTCCGTTCCGTTCCGGCCGGAACGGACGGAAAATCTCGTACCAATATGCAAACCAGTACGAGACAACCCCCCATTCCACCTCGGGTAAAATTTCAGAGTGTTTCAGTGTGTTTCGGCCGTTTCGGTGAATTTTGGGGTGTGTCGGCCGGTATGTGCATTTCGACCAGTTTGCTTTTTGGGTTTTTTTTTTAATTTTTATTTTATTTTTATTTGATGTTATTTGTCTTAAGTTGTTATGTGATATTAAGACTTAAGAATTTGTATTATTTGATGTTATTTGTCTATAGTTGCTAATTATATATATATATATATATATATAAACTTAAGAATTTGTATTATTTGATGTTATTTGTCTATAGTTGCTAATTTTATATAAGGTAAAACTTAGGTACAGTTCCTTAGGTCAAGTACGTTAGGTTTCCAATTGAATTCAAACACATAGTTGCATTAAAATGAAACACAAACAATGTTATCTTTTCCAAAAATATTTAAATTCAATGTATTTGAATTCAATTAGGAACCTAACGTACTTGACCTAAGGAACTGTACCTAAGTTTTACTTTATATATATATATATAGCAAATAACAAATAACATCAAATATATATATATATATATATATATATACATAAGCAACTATAGACAAATAACATCAAATAATCAAATACTATATATATATATATATATATTTGCGGTAAACCCGAAACGGAACGCCGTATTGACCGGTACCGAAATATTCCATTCCAATGGCCAAACCGAAACGGGTGCCGAAACGGAATATACAACTTTGAGCAGATCACAATTTCAAAACAAAACGCAAGCAACAAAAAAATCTCGATCAATACCACCCTACCCAGAGCCGTGGACCGTGGTATCCGTCGCCGCGCCGCTCGGCTCTGCCTCTGTCTGGACTGCCACCCACCGCCTCTAATTGGTAACTGGTACTCCCTCTTTCTTTTTCTTTCTTTTTTTTTTCTCTCTCTCTCTCGCGTAGACTTTGAGATTAAAAAGTGTGAAACTTTGTTTATATGGTGAATGTTAAGTCAATGTGTCAAATAGTCAAATATAGTCCTTTTTTATTAGTTAAAAATAACACAAAAAATACACTCACAAAACCGTATATTCAACAAAATTTTGGCTATTACCTCTCAAATCTCGTCCATTTTATATTATTTTCTGTCTTCTCGCTTCCTTTGGCGCCGTTCTCGAACTGATTTGTGGATGAGTGGCCGTGGGTAGTCCGATGATGGTTTTAAGGGTGAGTGGGTTTTGTGGGTGTGTGGGTTTGCTGGTTCCGGGAAACTCGAACAGATTTGTCAATGGAGGAGGTGGGTTGTGGGTCAGTGGCTGTGGAAGAATGTTATTTGATGTTATTTGTCTATAGTTGCTAATTATATATATATATATATATATATATATATATATATATTTGCGGTAAACCCGAAACGGAACGCCAGTATTGACCGTTACCGAAATATTCCATTCCAATGGCCAAACCGAAACGGGTGCCGAAACGGAATATACAACTTTGAGCAAATCACAATTTCAAAACAAAATGCAAGCAACAAAAAAATCCCAATCGGTACCACCCTACCCAGAGCCGTCGACCGTGGTATCCGTCGCCGCGCCGCTCGGCTCTACCTCTGTCTGGACAGCCACCCACCGCCTCTAACTGGTAACTGGTACTCCCTCTTTCTTTTTCTTTCTTTTTTTCTCTCTCTCTTGCGTAGACTTTGAGACTAAAAAGTGTGAAACCTTGTTTTTATGGTAAATGTTAAGTCAGTGTGTCAAATAGTCAAATATAGTCTTTTTTTATTAGTAAAAAAAAAACACAAAAAATACATTCACAAAAACGTATATTCAACAAAATTTTGGCTATTACCTCTCAAATCTCGTCCATTTTTTATTATTTTCTGTATTCTCGCTTCCTTTCGTGCCGTTCTCGAACTGATTTGTGGAGGAGTGGCCGTGGGTAGTCCAATGATGGTTTTGTGGGTGTGTGGGTTTGCTGGTTCCGGGAAACTCAAACAGATTTGTCAATGGAGGAGGTGGGTTGTGGGTCGGTGGCTGTGGAAGAATGTTATTTGATGTTATTTGTCTATAGTTGCTATTATATATATATATATATATATATATATATTTGCGGTAAACCCGAAACGGAACGCCAGTATTGACCGGTACCGAAATATTCCATTCCAATGGCCAAACCGAAACGGGTGCCAAAACGGAATATACAACTTTGAGCAAATCACAATTTCAAAAAATAATGCAAGCAACAAAAAAATCCCAATCAGTACCACCCTACCCAAAGTCGTGGACCGTGGTATCTGTCGACGTGCCGCTCGGCTCTGCCTCTGTCTGGACTGCCACCCACCGCCTCTAACTAGTAACTGGAACTCCCTCTTTCTTTTTCTTTCTTTTTTTCTCTCTCTCTTGCGTAGACTTTGAGACTAAAAAGTGTGAAACTTTGTTTTTATGGTGAATGTTAAGTCAGTGTGTCAAATAGTCAAATATAGTCTTTTTTTATTAGTTAAAAAAAAAACACAAAAAATACACTCACAAAACCGTATATTCAAAAAAATATTTGGCTATTACCTCTCAAATCTCGTCCATTTTATATTATTTTCTGTCTTCTCGCTTCCTTTGGCACCGTTCTCGAACTGATTTGTGGATGAGTGGCCGTGGGTTGTTCGATGATGGTTTTGTGGGTGTGTGGGTTTGCTAGTTCCGGGAAACTCGAATAGATTTGTCAATGGAGGAGGTGGGTTGTGGGTCGGTGGCTGTGGAAGAATGTTATTTGATGTTATTTGTCTATAGTTGCTAATTATATATATATATATATATATATTTGCGGTAAACCCGGAACGGAACGCCAGTATTGTCCGGTACCGAAATATTCCATTCCAATGGCCAAACCGAAACGGGTGTCGAAACGGAATATACAACATTGAGAAAATCACAATTTCAAAACAAAACACAAGCAACAAAAAAATCCCAATCAGTACCACCCTACCCAAAGCCGTGGACCGTGGTATCTGTCGACGCGCCGCTTGGCTCTGCCTCCGTCTGATCTGCCACCCACCGCCTCTAACTAGTAACTGGTACTCCCCCTTTCTTTTTCTTTCTTTTTTTCTCTCTCTCTTGCGTAGACTTTGAGACTAAAAAGTGTGAAACTTTGTTTTTATAGTGAATGTTAAGTCAGTGTGTCAAATTGTCAAATATAGTATTTTTTTATTAGTTAAAAAAAAAACACAAAAAATACACTCACAAAACCGTATATTCAACAAAATTTTGGCTATTACCTCTTCAAATCTCGTCCATTTTTATATTATTTTCTGTCTTCTCGCTTCCTTTGGCGCCGTTCTCGAACTGATTTGTGGATGAGTGGCCGTGGGTTGTCCGATGATGGTTTTGTGGGTGTGTGGGTTTGCTGGTTCCGGGAAACTCGAACAGATTTGTCAATGGAGGAGGTGGGTTGTGGGTCGGTGGCTGTGGAAGAATGTTATTTGATGTTATTTGTCTATAGTTGCTAATTATATATATATATATATATATATATATATATATATATATATTTGCGGTAAACCCGAAACGGAACGACGTAATTATGCAGTAGAAAAAACAAAAAAGGCAGTTAGAGACGGTTACATAAAACATCAGAGGGCATTATATATATATATTTGCGGTAAACCCGAAACGGAACGCCAGTATTGACCGGTTCTGAAATATTCCATTCCAATAGCCAAACCGAAACGGGTGCCGAAACGGAATATACAACTTTGAGCAAATCACAATTTCAAAACAAAACGCAAGCAACAAAAAAATCCCAATCAGTACCACCCTACCCAAAGCCGTGGACCGTGGTATCCGTCGCCGCGCCGCTCAGCTCTGCCTCTACCTGAACTGCCACCCACCGCCTCTAACTAGTAACTGGTACTCCCTCTTTCTTTTTCTTTCTTGTTTTCTATCTCTCTTGCGTGGACTTTGAGACTAAAAAGTGTGAAACTTTGTTTTATGGTGAATGTTAAGTCAGTGTGTCAAATAGTCAAATATAGTCTTTTTTTATTAGTTAAAAAAAAAACACAAAAAATACACTCACAAAACCATATATTCAACAAAATTTTGGCTATTACCTCTCAAATCTCGTCCATTTTATATTATTTTTTGTCTTCTCACTTCCTTTGGCGCCGTTCTCGAACAGATTTGTGGATGAGTGGCCGTGGGTTGTCCGATGATGGTTTTGTGGGTGTGTGGGTTTGCTGGTTCCGGGAAACTCGAACAGATTTGTCAATGGAGGAGGTGGGTTGTGGGTCGGTGGCTGTGGAAGAATGTTATTTGATGTTATTTGTCTATAGTTTCTAATATATATATATATATATTTACGGTCAACCCGAAATGGAACGCCAGTATTGACCGGTACTGAAATATTCCATCCCAATGGCCAAACCGAAACGGGTGCCGAAACGGAATATATAACTTTGAGCAAATCACAATTTCAAAACAAAACACAAGCAACAAAAAAATCCCAATCAGTACCACCCTACCCAGAGTCGTGGACCGTGGTATCCGTCGCCGCACCGCTCGGGTCTGCCTCTGTCTGAACTGCCACCCACCGCCTCTAACTGGTATCTGGTACTCCGTCTTTCTTTTTCTTTCTTTTTTTCTCTCTCTCGCGCGTAGACTTTGAGACTAAAAAGTGTGTAACTTTGTTTTTATGGTGAATGTGAAGTCAGTATGTCAAATAGTCAAATATAGTCTTTTTTTATTAGTTAAAAAAAACACAAAAAATACACTCACAAAACCGTATATTCAACAAAATTTTGGCTATTACCTCAAAAATCTCGTCCATTTTATATTAGTTTCTGTCTTCTCGCTTCCTTTGGCGCCGTTCACGTACTGATTTGTGGATGAGTGGCCGTGGGTAGTCCGATGATGGTTTTGTGGGTGAGTGGGTTTTGTGGGTGTGTCGGTTTGCTGGTTCCGGGAAACTCAAACAGATTTGTCAATGGACGAGGTGGGTTGTGGGTCGGTGGCTGTGGAAGAATGTTATTTGATTTTATTTGTCTATAGTTGCTAATTATATATATATATATATATATATATATTTGCAGTAAACCCGAAATGGAACGCCAATATTGACCAGTACCGAAATATTCCATTCCAATGGCCAAACCGAAACGGGTGTCGAAACGGAATATACAACTTTGAGAAAATCACAATTCCAAAACAAAACGCAAGCAACAAAGAAATCCCAATCAGTAACACCCTACCCAAAGCCGTGGACCGTGGTATCCGTCGCCGCGCCGCTCGGCTCTGCCTCTGTCTGGACTGCCGCTCACCGCCTCAAACTAGTAACTGGTACTCCCTCTTTCTTTTTTTCTCTCTCTCTTGCATAGACTTTGAGACTAAACAGTGTGAAACTTTGCTTTTATGGTGACTGTTAAGTTAGTGTGTTAATGAGTCAAATATAGTCTTTTTTTATTAGTTAAAAAAAAAACACAAAAAATACACTCACAAAACCGTATATTCAACAAAATTTTGGCCATTACCTCTCAAATCTTGTCCATTTTTTATTATTTTCTGTATTCTCGCTTCCTTTGGTGTCGTTCTTGAACTGATTTGTGGATGAGTGGCCGTGGGTAGTCCGATGACGGTTTTGTGGGTGTGTGGGTTTGCTGGTTCCGAGAAACTCGAATAGATTTGTCAATGGAGGAGGTGGGTTGTGGGTCGGTGGCTGTGGAAGAATGTTATTTGATGTTATTTGTCTATAGTTGCTAATTATATATATATATATATATATATATATATATATATATATATATATATATATATATATATATATATATATATATATATATATTTGCGGTAAACCCGAAACGGAACGCCAGTATTGACCGGTACCGAAATATTCCATTCAAATGGCCAAACCGAAACGGGTGCCGAAACGGAATATACAACTTTGGGCAAATCACAATTTCAAAACAAAACGCAAGCAACAAAAAAATCCCAATCAGTACCACCCTACCCAAAGCCGAGGACCGTGGTATCCGTCGACGCGCTGCTCGGCTCTGCCTCTGTTTGGACTGCCACCCACCACCTCTAACTAGTAACTGGTACACCCTCTTTCTTTTTCTTTCATTTTTTCTCTCTCCCTTGCGTAGACTTCGAGACTAAAAAGTGTGAAACTTTGTTTTTATGGTGAATGTTAAGTCAGTGTGTCAAATAGTCAAATATAGTCTTTTTTTATTAGTTAAAAAAAAAACCACAAAAAATACACTCACAAAACCGTATATTCAACAAAATTTTGGCTATTACCTCTCAAATCTCGTCCATTTTATATTATTTTCTGTCTTCTCGCTTCCTTTGGCGTCGTTCTCGAACTGATTTGTGGAAGAGTGGCCGAGCGCTGTCCGATGATGGTTTTGTGGTTGTGTGGGTTTGCTGGTTCCGGGAAACTCGAACAGATTTGTCAATGGAGGAGGTGGGTTGTGGGTCGGTGGCTGTGGAAGAATGTTATTTGATATTATTTGTCTATAGTTGCTAATTATATATATATATATATATATATATATATATATATATATTTGCGGTAAACCCGAAACGGAATGCCAGTATTGACCGGTACCAAAATATTCCACGTCAGTATTGACCGGTACCGAAATATTCCATCCCAATGGCCAAACCGAAATGGGTGACAAAATGGAATATACAACTTTGAGCAAATCACAATTTCAAAACAAAACGCAAGGAACAAAAAAATCCCAATCAGTACCACCCTACCCAGAGCCGTGGACCGTGGTATCCGTCGCCGCGCCGCTCGGCTCTGCCTCTGTCTGGACTGCCACCCACCGCCTCTAACTGGTAACTAGTACTCCCTCTTTCTTTTTCTTTCTTTTTTTCTCTCTCTCTCTCTCTCTCGCGTAGACTTTGAGACTAAAAAGTGTGAAACTTTGTTTTAATGGTGAATGATAAGTCAGTGTGTCAAATAGTCCAATATAGTCTTTTTTTATTAGTTAAAAAAAACACAACAAATACACTCACAAAATCGTATATTCAACAAAATTTTGGCTATTACCTCTTAAGTCTCGTCCATTTTATATTATTTTCTGTCTTCTCGCTTCCTTTGGCGCCGTTCTCGAACTGATTTGTGGATGAGTGGCCGTGGGTAGTCCCATGATGCTTTTGTGGGTGAGTGGGTGTGTGGGTTTGCTGGTTCCGGGAAACTCGAATAGATTTGTCAATGGAGGAGGTGGGTTGTGGGTCGGTGGGTGTGGAAGAATTTTATTTGATGTTATTTGTCTAAAGTTGCTAATTATATATATATTTGCGGTAAACACGAAACGGAACGCCAGTATTGACCGGTACCGAAATATTCCATTCAAATGGCCAAACCGAAACGAGTGCCGAAACGGAATATACAACTTTGGGCAAATCACAATTTTAAAAAACAACGCAAGCAACAAAAAAATCCTAATCAGTACCACCCTACCCAAAGCCGAGGACCGTGGTATCCGTCTACGTGCCGCTCGGCTTTGCCTTTGTTTGGACTGCCACCCACCGCCTCTAACTAGTAACTGGTACTCCCTCTTTCTTTTTCTTTCATTTTTTCTCTCTCTCTTGCGTAGACTTTGAGACTAAAAAGTGTGAAACTTTGTTTTTATGGTTAATGTTAAGTCAGTGTGTCAAATAGTCAAATATAGTCTTTTTTTATTAGTTAAAAAAAAAACACAAAAAATACACTCACAAAACCGTATATTCAACAAAATTTTGGCTATTACCTCTCAAATCTCGTCCATTTTATATTATTTTCTGTCTTCTCGCTTCCTTTGGCGTCGTTCTCGAACTGATTTGTGGATGAGTGGCCGTGCGTTGTCCGATGATGGTTTTGTGGGTGTGTGGGTTTGCTGGTTCCGGGAAACTCGAACAGATTTGTCAATGGAGGAGGTGGGTTGTGGGTCGGTGGCTGTGGAAGAATGTTATTTGATATTATTTGTCTATAGTTGCTAAATATATATATATATATATATATATATATATATATATTTGCGGTAAACCCGAAACGGAACGCCAGTATTGACCGGTACCGAAATATTCCATCCCAATGGCCAAACCGAAACGGGTGACGAAACGGAATATACCACTTTGAGCAAATCACAATTTCAAAACAAAACGCAAGCAACAAAAAAATCCCAATCAGTACCTCGCTACCCAGAGCCGTGGACCGTGGTATCCGTCGCCGCACCGCTCAGCTCTTCCTCTGTCTGGACTGCCTCCCACCGCCTCTAACTGGTAACTGGTACTCCCTCTTTCTTTTTCTTTCTTTTTTTCTCTCTCTCTCTCTCGCGTAGACTTTGAGACTAAAAAGTATGAAACTTTGTTTTTATAGTGAATGTTAAGTCAGTGTGTCAAATATAGTCTTTTTTTGTTAGTTAAAAAAAACACAAAAAATACACTCACAAAACCGTATATTCAACAAAATTTTGGCTATTACCTCTTAAATCTCGTCCATTTTATATTATTTTCTGTCTTCTCGCTTCCTTTGGCGCCGTTCTCGAACTGATTTGTGGATGAGTGGCCGTGGGTAGTCCGATGATGGTTTTGTGGGTGAGTGGGTGTGTGGGTTTGCTGGTTCCGGGAAACTCGAACAGATTTGTCAATGGAGGAGGTGGGTTGTGGGTCGGTGGCTGTGGAAGAATGTTATTTGATGTTATTTGTCTATAGTTGCTAATTTATATATATATATATATATATATATATATATATATATATATATATATATTTGCGGTAAACTCGAAACGGAGCGCCAGTATTGACCGGTACCGAAATATTCCATTCCAATGGCCAAACCAAAACAGGTGCCGAAACGGAATATACAACTTTAAGCAAATCACAATTTCAAAACAAAACACAAGCAACAAAAAAATCCCAATCAGTACCACCCTACCCAAAGCCGTGGACCGTGGTATCTGTCGACGCGCCGCTCGGCTCTGCCTCTGTCTGGACTACCACCCACTGCCTCTAACTAGTAACTGGTACTTCCTCTTTCTTTTTTTCTCTCACTCTCTCTTGCGTAGACTTTGAGACTAAAAAGTGTGAAACTTTGTTTTTATGGTGAATGTTAAGTCAGTGTGTCAAATAGTCAAATATAGTCTTTTTTTTATTAGTTAAAAAAAAAACACAAAAAATACACTTACAAAACCGTATATTCAACAAAATTTTGGCTATTACCTCTCAAATCTCGTCCATTTTATATTATTTTCTGTCTTCTCACTTCCTTTGGCGCCGTTCTTGAACTGATTTGTGGATGAGTGGCCGTGGGTTGTTCGATGATGGTTTTGTGGGTGTGTGGGTTTGCTGGTTCCGGGAAACTCAAACAGATTTGTCAATAGAAAAGGTAGGTTGTGGGTCGGTAGCTGTGGAAGAATGTTATTTGATGTTATTTGTCTATAGTTGCTAATTATATATATATATATATATATATATATATATATATATATATATATTTGCGGTAAACCCGAAACGGAACGCCAGCATTGACCGGTACCGAAATATTCCATTTCAATGGCCAAACCGAAATAGGTGTCGAAACGAAATATACAACTTTGAGCAAATCACAATTTCAAAACAAAACCCAAGCAACAAAAAAATCCCAATCAGTACCACCCTACCTAGAGCTATGGACCGTAGTATCCGTCGCCGCGCCACTCGGCTCTACCTCTGTCTAGACTGCCACCCACTGCCTCTAACCGGTAACTGGTACTCCCTCTTTCTTTTTCTTTCTTTTTTTCTCTCTCCTCGCGTAGACTTTGAGACTAAAAAGTGTGAAACTTTGTTTTTATGGTGAATGTTAAGTCAGTATGTCAAATAGTCAAATATAGTCTTTTTTTATTAGTTAAAAAAAAAAACAAAAAATACACTCACAAAACCTTATATTCAACAAAATTTTGGCTATTACCTCTTAAATCTCGTCCATTTTATATTATTTTCTGTCTTCTCGCTTCCTTTGGCGCCGTTCTCGAACTGATTTGTGGATGAGTGGCCGTGGGTTAGTCCGATGATGGTTTTGTGGGTGTGGGTGTGTGGGTTTGCTGGTTCCGGGAAACTCGAACAGATTTGTCAATGGAGGAGGTGGGTTGTGGGTCGGTGGCTGTGGAAGAATGTTATTTGATGTTATTTGTCTATAGTTGCTAATTATATTATATATATATATTTGCGGTAAACCCGAAACGGAACGCCGGTATTGACCGGTACCGAAATATTTCATTCCAATGGCCAAACCGAAACGGGTGCCGAAACGGAATATACAACTTTGAGTGGAAGTGTTCCATTATTTGATTTTCAATAAAGTCTTTTTTTATTTAGCCAAAAAAAAAAAAAAAAAAAAAAAAGTCGGGTCTAATATGATCTCCTAAGCCTGTAGTATGTGAATGTAGCAGGCAGCTTCTTAGTGTCTACCCTACTGTCATTTCCTGTGAAGGTGCATAAACTCCTCATAAGAGTGACCAATCTGCTGTCCAAAATACAGAGGTTGCTTTGGTCATCATTTTATTCAATTTCTATTCGAATTTCATTTATGAGGAGTATGTGTTTTTGATTTTTAAGTTGATGGTTCAGGAATCTCCTTAAATGCAATAAAGAATTACATATTCTAATTGAATATTTTGAAATTCAAAACTAAGTAGTGCTATGAATAGATCCACTCCCGTCTAATAAAAATCTTCCGCCCCCCTCCTCATTCCAATTTCTAAGCATTCTCCTTAATCTGGTTTTTTATGCTCAGATGAGATTATTAAAACTAATTTTTAGGGAGCATACCTATGGAGAATGAGATTTTAATCTGACAAAAAATGTTCTGGAAAATGTGAAATAATAAAGTTATTTACTGGCATTTTCTGCCACAGAAGCTGAAGATCTGGATGATTATATATACATGAGCATCTCATCATAAAGTAACTCACTTTTATTTTGTGATTCTTCTATGCCTTTCTCTTTTCCTTTTTTACCTCCCAAAGTAGACTGTTCAGGCAAAATGGACACGCTTGAGCTAATTGAAGAATTGGTTTGTGTTGGAGGTGAAGATGGAAGTCTTACACTCATCTGACTCATGCTACTCATTGACGTAGCTTCTATACTAAAGCTTCCATCGATGTCTGGCATGGTACCTTCTGATTCACAGGAGCCTGGCATGCTAGAGACTGAATCTGAATGTGGTGGGGAGAAGTCTTTTATGCCACAAGTTGGGTTGCATTCCATGATGTAATCTAAGGCGTCAACCACCTGTAATGAATTGTACAACAACTGTGGACATTAAGTTTATTTGAGTGGTATGATTAATCTGATCAATAATAGTTTGCACTTCGAACAAATAACAAAGAGAATGTAGAAGAGGTAAATATTTAGGTGGTTCAGCCATGAAGGCCAACATCTTTAGAAGGGGATAATTGTAATTTTCACTATAAGCCCTGAAGACAGATATGGGATTTGCCCTGTCAGTCTTGATCTCTCATATTAATCTGTATTGTAAAAAACCTAGAGATAAGATTGGCCACATTAAATCCCTACAAAAATCTCTATTGTGATCATTAAATGAGCACAATTGTTAAATGTGAGTGTGATTCATTATAGAGGTTTAAATCACTGCTACAGATTAATTACTTAAAACTTGTTCATTTGGCTTACACTATTCTACTTAAAGTAAATGGTGGTATTCTTGACATGATGTTCTACACAAATCTAAAATGACATACATACAAACATATATAGAAATTGCCTCAAATTCTCATTCTGAGATGGTCACCTATTTGAGTATTCTTGGTATTGAAAGGAAATGTATTCCTCGTTAAAGAAGTACTTTGATATTCCTTTCCACCAAGGAATAGGAGTTTGAATCTTATATATAGGCATTACTATTAAGGGTTTGAGGCTTTGGCTAAACTGGTCCTTATGTATAAGGAGAGGAGAAGGCTTTTAGAAGAACATGGAGTGTTTTTTTTTAATAGTAGTTTGGTAATTCTTTTGGGGTTGAAAGATACCCACGTGTGAGTTGAGAGTTTGTTTATTGTTTGAGAAAGGTAGCATTGTGTGTGAGTTGAGAGTTTGTCTATTTTTTGAGTGAGAGAGCATCATTGGGTGTATTAAGGTTTGGGCTTGTGAGAATGTCAAGAATGTGATTTAAAATTGAGTATGTTTTGGGGCAATTGGATTTGGGGTAGTTTGTGTTTGTGATATTTGTGAGTGATTTTGAGTTTTTGCTTCAGTGGTTGTAATCTGTATTATTGATAGTAGATTTTGGTTGGTGTTGCCCATGGAGGTAGGTATGGAGTTGACTGAACCACTTTAAACTTTGTCTCTTGTGTGGATGTTTTTATTTTCTTGTTCGTGTGGATGCACTTCCATTAGCCTCAAATTCCAGAAATATACTTACACACAACATACCTACATAAATATAATACTATTTTATGTATGTAGGTGTGTGTTTGTTACTGAATGAATGTTTTACCTCTGATATTTAATGCTTCCAGAGCCAAATCATTAACTTTGGTAATGAAAGAAACTTAACTCAGTCAGATAGTACATCTCATATTATTTATTCATCTGTTGACATTGCTTTCATGGTTGCAGATTTGGGATTGCACTGTTCTCTTAGCCATCAAATTGTCATATTCGTGTATGTCAAATTATTTCTGATTTGAACCGGGTGAACTATCCCTACTTATTATCTGCTTCTTCTCCTCCCTTGTATGTTAATTTCTTATATTATATTGGTACATATTTCTGGTAACTTTATCATCAACTTTGCAATTGAACAATGATATTTGTGCGTGCTGCTGCAGAAAGAATGCAAATGACTAGCATAAATGCTGATATCCTTTTTTTTTTTTTTTTGCAGAATAAATGCTGATATACTAGTATTGCTATCTTACCTTCCTTCAGAGATGGTATATATTAATGGGGCTTGTGATAGTCTCCTCTCTTTATTAGGGCTATATTTTTACTGTAATACTTTTCCTCCATGAACACTAGAACACACAGTGAGGTTATTGGTGTTTGTGGAGGAAACTGCAGTTTGATGGCTAAAAGAACAGTGCAATCCCAAATCCGGATTGGAATTGTAATACTATTTTCAAATTCCCTCTTGCTATCTTTTTTGGGCAACATTCAGCTAAATATGATTTATCTACAACATTTCTTAAGCTGTTCTGATCACAATGATATGATAGTCAAACACAACTGAATGTACCAAAGGTGGACAAAGGTAGGCCTAATCTCATGATTGATTGCAAAATCTGTAAATTCCTAAAGAACTGCCATCAAATTCCTTAAATATGGAGGATTCAATGCATGTATTGGCAAAGGCAAACTTAGGCGATTTATGTAAGAATGTGACAAGCATGTGAATTCTTAATGCCATAGTTATTACACAAATACATTTCTCGTGTAGAAAGACTTGATTTATGCAGACTTACCTTTTCCATCGTTAATCTCTTAGTAGGATCCCTGGCAAGACATTTTTCTGCCACTTGAACCATCCAAAGCAGTTGGTGGAAATCATGCGAGTCCATGATCCTCGGGTCGATTAAGTCTGGGTAGTTCTTTTCTTTTAACAGCGGCCTTGCCTGCATATAAGGAAACCTGTGAAGATAATGCGGAAGGAAATTTGAAATCAAATCCTATGTCGCTTAATTTTTTCCTAAATATCATTCAAGGTTGGTAAGCAACCAGCACTCTTAGTCCAAAGCAGTTTTTGCTGCAACTTTTATATGAAGGATCGACTTGTCTTATTATTGAATCTTTTTGCTCAATACCCTTCTTCTTTATATTCTCTCCCCACAAAGATAATAAATATCTCCTTTCTTTAATAAAAATAGAACACAGGAAACAAAAAGTCGTCAGTATTTAAGGGGTTGATATTTTCATAAAATATATGTGCTAGATAGTTCTCCCATTCTCAGGTGCTAATGTTCACCAGAATACACTGCTAAATTAGCTTATCAGAAATAATCAATCTATTGGCATTGCTCTAAGATTGAGTATCAGACACACACACACACACATATATATATATATATATATAATAACTTTAAAGGTTTGAGGCTGTTACCCATCCCACAAGGCTTTTCCCTCCAATTCTCTTGTCTGTAGTACTCATCCCGAGTTATTATCTGTAAGAGAACCACCCCAATAGCATACACGTCCATCTTGGTTGACACTTTCCCATATTATGCATATTCTGGGGCCAAGTATCCTAGAGTTCCAACAACTCTTGTGTCTGAGGAGTTTTCTGTGTCTTCACGTTGAGTTCTTGCAAGACCAAAATCTCCTAGCTAACAAAAAGATTTGACATGTTAGATGGTAGTATGTTTTGGCTGCACATTAGGTTTGGTTAAGAAGATCATGTAGGATATCAGGAACTGTAACAGCAAATAATACTGAAGAAGATGTGCACTGCCTTGCCTAAATCAAGGTCAAGGTATGATCTTATATTTATACATTCATATTACAAGAGTTTTAGATTAACACAACTACAACATTTTGATCTTAGATACATATCTCTAGTTGATGTGTTTATCTTTAGCTAGGATAGTCTTTGACTGAGATAGCTGTGAAGGAGGTTTATCCTTATCATTAACACGCCCCCTCAAGCCCAACGGAATGGGAAGAACGTTGAGCTTGGTTCGAAGTTGAGCAAAACGGGAAGAAGAGATTGGCTTGGTCAGAAGATCAGCAAGTTGATCTTTGCTGCAAATAAATTTCACATTGAGAGTCTTCTTTGCAACCATATCCCGAACAAAGTGGAAGTCAATTTCCACATGTTTAGTGCGAGCATGAAAGACCGGGTTGGAGGAGAGATAGGTAGCACCAATATTGTCACACCAAAGAGTTGGAGGAGTGGACAGTGCTAAACCAAGTTCACCAAAGAGGGACTGAAGCCACTTGAGTTCAGCAGCAGCATTGGCAAGTGCTTTGTATTCGGCTTCAGTGCTGGACCGGGCAACAGTAGCTTGTTTACGACAGCTCCAGGATATAAGATTGTTGCCCAAGAAAATGCAGAAGCTGCCAGTAGAGCGGCGATCATCACGGCTGCCAGCCCAATCCGCATCAGAAAAGGCTTGTAAAGTGTGACAAGAGGTGCGGTATATTTGTAACCCAAAAGTGAGAGTTTGCTTGAGGTACCGCAGCAACCGTTTGGCAGATTGCCAATGAAGTATAGTGGGCTTGTGCATAAACTGAGATAGCTTGTTGACAGCAAACGCAATATCAGGACGAGTGAGAGACAGGTATTGCAAAGCACCAACAGTGCTTCTAAAGAGAGTGACATCCGGGAAGGATTCACCTTCATGTGCCGTGAGACTGGTGGTAGAAGCCATAGGTGAACTGACTGGCTTAGCTTCATGCATGTTGGTACGTTTCAGAAGGTTAATGATGTATCTTTGTTGAGACAAAAGAATGCCATGAGCATTGGGAATCACTTCAACACCCAAAAAATAGTTCAAGTTCCCCAAATCTTTAACAGCAAAATTAGATTCCAGTAGACAGAGTAGTTTATCAATCTCAGACTTGTTAGAGCATGTAATAATGATATCATCTACGTAAATGAGAATAAACATAGTGAAGCTCTGAGACTTGTAAATAAACAGAGACATATCTGATAAGGACCCGTGAAAACCAAGTTGTAGTAGCCGTGAGCTAAGTCTGGAAAACCAAGCCCGTGGGGCTTGTTTAAGGCCATAAATGGCCTTGTTAAGCTTGCAGACATGAGATGGGTATGATGGGTGTTGATACCCAGGGGGTTGGGCCATGAAAACATCCTCAGACAGTTGACCATGGAGGAAAGCATTCTGAATATCAATTTGGCGTATAGACCAACCAGTAGAAATAGCAATGGAAAGAACAGCACGTACCGTGGTGGGTTTGATCACTGGACTGTATGTTTCGCCATAATCGATGCCGGGTTGTTGGTGAAAGCCCTTTGCAACTAGCCGTGCTTTAAAGCGCTCAATGGAGCCATCAGCATGATGCTTTATTCGGAAGACCCACTTGCAGCCAATTAAGTTCTGGGCAGATGAAGATGGTACAAGGGTCCATGTGTGGTTCTTGAGAAGAGCATCAAATTCTAGGTTCATAGCTCGGCGCCAGTGAGGGCTTTTGGAGGCAGAGGTGTGGCAGGTGGGTTCAGTGAGTTCGGCATCATTGTGGGTTTCGGCAAGGAGAGCTTTGGGAATGGGGTACCGAATGGTTCCATCGGTGTATGTCTTGGGTTTGGATATCTGGTTTTGGGATCGGGTTTTCATGGGGTGGATGGGAGGAGGAGGGGGTGGTGGATCGGTGGTGCTGGAAGTTTCTGGATTTATGGAGTTTTCGGTGAAGGAGGTGGAATTTTCGGAAGTTGCAGTGGGGTGTTCTGGAGTTACGGTGGGTTGTAATTCGGGTAGAGAGGATGGGTTGACCGGTTGGCTGTTAAGTGAGGGAGTATGGGCCGGGTTATGTGAGCTGGGCCGTGGGGAGTACCTTGAGTCGGGTAGAGAGGATGGGTTGACTGGTTGGCTGTTAAGTGAGGGAGTATGGGCCGGGTTTGGTGAGCTGGGCCGTGTGGAGCACCTTGAGTCCGTGAGAGGCCTGACTGGAGAAGTAGCAGTGTTATGCGGCCCAAGTGAAGAAAGCTGTAGCAGTCCAACAGGAGGTCCAAGAAGTGATGGTGTGGATTGAGAAACTGTGTTGGAAGCTTGTTGGAATGGAAATTGGGTTTCCAGAAAAATAACGTCACGAGATATATATGTGCGACCAGTGGGAATGTGAAAACATTTGTACCCTTTGTGAGAAATACTATAACCTAGAAAAACACACTGAGTAGAGCAAGGTTGTAATTTATGTGAATTGTAGGGCCTTAAATTGGGCCAACATGCACAACCAAATGTTTTTAAAAAATTGTACTCAGGGACAGTATGAAATAATTTCTCAAAGGGTGAAATATTTTTTAGTAGAGTTTGAGGAAGACGATTGATTAAATAACACACTGTTTGAAATGCATCATCCCAAAAGCGAAGTGGGATACTAGCATGATAAAGCAAGGCTAGACCGGTTTCAACAATATGCCTATGTTTCCTTTCAACTGCACCATTTTGTTGGTGAGTGTGTGGGCAAGAGACACGATGGGAGATGCCACAATTTGCAAGATAGTTGGAGAGAGAGCGATATTCACCTCCCCAATCTGATTGGATTGATTTTATTTGCAAATTAAAATAACGCTCAACATATTTTTGAAATTTAATGAAAATTGGAAGAGCATCATTTTTATGAGACATTGGAAAGAGCCATGTGTATCGACTGTAAGCATCTAGAAAAGAAATATAATATCTATTGCCATTGCGAGAACAAACAGGAGAATTGCCCCACACATCACTATAAATTAATTCTAAAGGAGATTTAATTTGAGTGCGTGATGAAGAAAAAGGAAGTTGTTTACTCTTAGAGCTAAGACAAGCAGAACAACTAAATTCTGATTTATTTGAATTTACTGGAAGACCAAATTTGGAAATTATCTGTGTGACGACTCGAAAGGCAGGATGACCTAGGCGAGAATGCCATTGATGGATTGAAGTGCGTTCACCAAATAAAGCAGTGGGAGATGAGGAAGCTTTACTTGGAAGAAGAGGGAATGGATACAGTCCATCTTTACTCGGCCCGCATAACAGTGTTTTCCCCGAATCCAGAGCCTGCACACGAAAACAAGAAGGACGAAAAGCCATGGAAGTATTAGTGTCTTTGGTAAATTTGTGAACTGAAATCAGATTTTTTGATATTTGAGGAACATGTAAAACATTATTTAAAAGAAAAGAGGTAGTGGGTGTAGAAAATTGGGTGGACCCAATATGTTTAATTGGTAAACTAGTACCATTACCAACACGGATTTGATCAGGACCATGGTATTCATCTGCACGAACGTTGAGATTGGCTAGATCAGAAGTGATGTGATGAGTGGCACCGGAGTCACTGTACCAGTTCGGGTCAGAAGCATAATTCGGGGTAGCCAGAAGTGCCTGCATATTAGGAGGAGTTTCCACTGTGTAGGAATTATCAAACCTGTGATAACACGTTAAGGCAGTGTGTCCAGGCTTAGAGCAAACTTGGCAAGTGGGCCGAGAGGAAGTATTATGAGGGCCTCTACCACGCCCACGCCCACGATACTGGCGTTGTTGGTTAGAGGAGAAGCTGCGACCAGAATTGGGGGAATTGGAAAATCTGCCACCACGACCACCGCGAGATGAGGAGGACCGATTGGCAAAGTTGGCGCTGGCCAAGGAGAGATCAACAGTTGGGTGATGCTGGGCCAAACGCAATTCGTGAGAGAGGAAGTCCCCATAGAGCTCATCAAGGGTGACCTCACCACGGCGTTGTTGGATCGCAGTGACTAGAGCATCATAGTCAGATCCGAGTCCAGCCAAGAAAAATGAGACGAGATCAAAATCGTTCAAGGGGTGATCAATGGCAGCAAGAGTGTCGGCCAAGGCGGTGAATTTGTGGTAGAAATCAGCCATAGAGGAGTCCCCTTTCTTCAAAGTCGAGAGTTGATGATGAAGTTGCATGCTACGGGCTCTGGATTGAGAGGTGAACATTTGTTCAAGGCAGATGCAGACATCACGAGATGTGGTGCATTTGACCACATGGGCAAGAATAGTTTCGGAGAGAGAGGAGATGAGAGACGAAGGTCAATTTAGGGCTCTGATACCATGTAACAGCAAATAATACTGAAGAAGATGTGCACTGCCTTGCCTAAATCAAGGTCAAGGTATGATCTTATATTTATACATTCATATTACAAGAGTTTTAGATTAACACAACTACAACATTTTGATCTTAGATACATATCTCTAGTTGATGTGTTTATCTTTAGCTAGGATAGTCTTTGACTGAGATAGCTGTGAAGGAGGTTTATCCTTATCATTAACAGGAACTGATTTAAAAGCTATATGTATTTGGCTTATTATCAGTGCTTCATGATCATGGGTTATGAGGATGTTGTTTGGTCTCATATCTCTGTGAATGATCTTGTTTTCATGCAGATATTGTAAAACTTTGGCAGCTCCTATAGCTATTTTCATCCTTTTCTCCCAACTGGGGGGTCTACGGTTGTGTCCTGCAGTATTTCAGCAAATCTTCCTCTTGGATTAGTTCTTCTTATTTTGCATTGTAAGTATCATAAAAAGCATACATAGCATGTCTTGCGGAGGATATCTATATTAAGGGCTCTTTTGATTTTATTTCATTCTTACTTGAGAGATGCTGATCGAGGGACCCATGGCAGACATATTCGTAGACAAGCAGCCTGTGGCTTCCTTCTGAACATGACCCAAACAGCCTGACCAGATTCTGATGTCTGGCTTTGCTGAGTACATGAACTTCAGACTTGAATTCCTTCTCTCCTTGCAAGCTTGCATTTTTATGTTGCTTAACAGTAATCTTCAACCCATTCAGTTCTCCTCTGTACACAGAACCAAATCCACCTTCTGATAGATAGTTCTTTTGGGAAATCCGTCTGTAGCAGCTTGGAGCTCTGCATAAGTGAAGTCTCTTTGCAATCCAATTTTTGGTCGTCTATTCTGGCAGATAGAACACATGTAATTATCAAATTCCTCCTCCATCTCATACCATTCTGTCCAATCACTTTTGTTGCCTTGCTCCTTTTGTTGTTCATCTGGGCTCCCTGCGTGAAATTCTTCTTTTGGACTACTCTCTTGATTCTCGGCAATGGAAAACGGGGATCGCTCTCCTGCTGTTTCTTGTTCTGTATTCGTAGCATTGTCTTCCCCTTGAAAAGGCAAAAGAGAACATTTTTTGTCAGTAAAACTAGAACTAGAGGCTTTAGAATTTCCCTGATTTGAACTTGAAACACTAGTGGACATCAGCTGTTCACTCAATGATGATTTAGAAAATAGTAGAAGTTCTATGACCACGGGGCAACCATCACAATATTATCCTTTGTATAAGCTGATCATGTGATCGCTTGGAAATTCCGTGAAAATGTGGACTCATGCTTAAATTCTTGTTGCAATTTGTGGACATGGACAGACATGTTATCCTTCAAAGAAACTATTTATTATTGAAATTAGAAACCAAGAACTGGGTTCATCGTGTCTGCATTTTGAGCATGTGTCAGTGCATATGTTCATATTGATTGTACAGTGAAAAATTACTTACCTTGAGCCAACTGTGCTATAGTATGTCACCAGGTATCAAACAATCAAAGGAGTAATAACCTTACAGTGGATCCATATTGAAATGATACTGTTCATATTTTCTACTCTTTAAAAGCAGCCATAGCTTCACTCCCTTAAAAGTGTATAAAATTTGATAGGTGAAAGGATCTACCAAAATAAGATTTTTTTTTTGGATTTTAGGTAGTGCTTTATAGAATCCGACCTATTCCAGTTCCATAAAAATTAACCCCCAAACGATTACGGAACTGGAGTAGGTTGGGTTTACTTCATGCAGGTGTGGGCTGATTGCTTAGTCTTTTATGTAAACGTTTAGGTTTCTTCGGGTCTGGGTTCAAAATTCTTCAACATGGCTCATTTAATACTTGTCTCAGATTTAGGTTGATCCGTTTCATAGGGTCAAAAACTTGCTACCAGTATACCACAAATCCATTTGTTATGGACAACGTTCATGTCATATTTTGTTGGATCTACTTACTGCTAGAAGATTGTTCATCATCTGGGCTCCCCGGTACCATTTCGTTATATGTTACTTGGTCCACAGTGCTTTCCATTAGGAGTTTTCTGCTCCCTATTTCTTTTGGCCCTCTCAACTTCAAAATCCTATTGTTGCGTTTCATCCTTGATAGTTGATATACCAAATGAAAGCTCCTCTAAGAAGTATTTCTTGTCTTGCTTCATTTGCCTGTGCCAGGGGTCATACAAAGCAAATCATGTATTTTATCTTATTTAAAATTTAAATTACACAGCTAAGCACTCTACTGTTTAAGTAATTAGTACATGTACAACTTCTTCTGGAATTCTGTAAAATAAATTTTTTAAAATATTTTGAAAGAAGTTAGAAGTTGGTTTTAAAGTTCAATTTCGTTATTCACACAGGGTTCAGTAATCATCAGATTAAGATTAGCAGTTTTGATATTTGACTGACCTGTCGAGTATCACCCATGTGGGTCTCAACTTTATGGCAGCAGTTAGAGCAACTATCTTTGGACAAGGCCCAGCATGCACCTTTATATGGAATTCAATCTGAGAAATTTCATGTGCAAAAAAAAAAAAAAAAAAATGTCCAATCAGCCATTTGATTAATAGGGGATGAAGTAACAAACTTTTCCTATAAGTTGTTATACTGAGAATCATGTGAGCAGTACTCTATTGAACTCTTAATAATATATTAGAAGGGTATCCCTCATATTATGCAGTAATATGATTATTCATGTCTCATTTGCAATCCAGATGATGCAACTTAATTTAATTCTTTGGCCTGTGTAGTCTATGGAATCCTTTTCTGTAATCATTGCCATGTGCTCATAATAAACCCAAATCATTTGATTTACTATGACTGCTTAAGGGTACCTTGTTTCAGTGGAAAGTTAATTACTTTATGCACTGATCTAACACAGTTCTTAGGTTTCCAAGAACCTGCTTTGGTTGAAGTAAAGGATGCCTAGATGTTTTGAATTTCAAACTTGATAATCTCTTACTGTGTAGAAACGGAAACCATTGCACGAGATTTTGATGAAACAATATACAACCTTGTTCAAAATCAAAACAAGATGTAGAGTTGTGATATATTTTAGGAGACTCCTGTGGCTTATAAATTGCACAATTTAAGAATACTTGGTCAATGTGGGACTAGACTCTCACTTTAATATACCCTCTCACGTGTGGTGAACCAACCAAACACGTGGACCATAATAGGGAAGGAGATCTACTCAATACCCAAGGAGTGGCTCTGATACCATGTTAAAGTCTATTGGGCCTAACTCAATCTCAAAAGACGCCTTGAGAGATGAGAATTGTCCATGACTTATTAATTGCACAACCCAAGAATACTTGATCAATGTGGGACAAGACTCTCACTTTAATATGCCCCCTCACGTGTGACGGATCAATCAAACACATGGACCATAATAGGAGGGAGATCTACCCAACACCCAAAGGGTAGCTCTGATACCATGTTAAAGTTCAATAGGTCTAACTCAATCTCAAAAGACGCCTTTAGAAATGAGGATTGTCCATGGCTTATAAATTGCACAACCCAAGAATATTTGGTCAATGTAGGACTAATCTCTCACTTTATGCCCCCTTACGTGTGGCGAACCATAATAGGGGGGGAGATCTACCCAACACTTAAGGGGTAGTTCTAATACCATGTTAAAATCCAATGGGCCTAACTCAATCTCAAAAGACGTCTTTAGAGATGAGGATTGCTCATGACTTATAAATTGCACAATCCAAAAATACTTGATCAATGTAAGACTAGACTCTCACTTTATGTCTCCACACGTGTGGTGGACCAACCAAACACGTGGATCATAATTGAGTGGAAGATCTAAAAAAACGCCTTGAGAGATAAGTATTGCTCATGGCTTATTAATTACACAACCCAAGAATACTTAGTCAACATGGGACTAGACTCTCACTTTAATAACTCCAAACATAGTAGTGCTGCTGTTAATTTTTAAGTATATGTTTTGGGTGCTTGAATTTTTTATATGTGGTAATTATTGTAGATTCCTTCATGGACAGAGTAGTCCTGTGAGGATGGTGATCTCACATAGGACTCTTGTTTAAGGCAAAAGAAAATTTGAGTGTCTAATAATGATCTCCATATTACATCTATTTATGGATCCAATTGGGTATCTTTTCCGCTATAGACATGTCCATTCAAAGGGTTGTATCTGGAAAACAAATACAACTCTTTCTAGAGTTGTGTCTGTTAGTGAAATAAATTCAAACTCAATACAAGATTTTCATACATGGGAAGCTAATCACCATTTGTGGGTAATGATTGGGTGCATGGAATCCACCATAGTTAAGGTGTGATCACCCCTTCAATCAATTATGAAATATTAACACTAAAAGATTATTTGTTGACAATATTGGTCTCTTAAATCTGTCAAAGCTTGCAGGTTGAGGTTATAATGCATATGGAGATTTCAGAAGGTATAATGTCAAGTGCAGAAATGAAACTTATGAAACATAACATGTTGGTAGGCTGCTACAAAGTACTTCATACTTACTATTATTTCCTTAATTTTACCGCTTCTATTCTATTCTTCTATATGTTAGAATACTGTGGATATCGTTGGTTTAATAAAATACCATGTGCCAGTACTTGTACTACACATAAATGGCTATATTCCTTTGAAAGGTAGAACTGTTTATTGGTTATCTCTTAATTCTTTTTTCTGAGTTTATGGGTAAATGCTGATACGATAATTATAATACAGCTCTCTAGTTTCATGAGTAAGGACTAGAAAAATATGAAGTAGGTACTTAGCCTGGCTGCAACATTTTAATCTGACCTTTTCTGTTTCGAACTGCTTAGCAATTTTCTTGATCTCCTCGTCATTATGGTACTCTTCATTCTTTTTGGCAAGTTCATCCTCGACGATTTTCCTATTTGCTCCAAACATTGAAGTGATATCAGCCTTGTTCTTGTATCCCACTGAAAAGGACAAAGAAGAAAAGGGTATAGGAATGCTAACACCATCAGTTCTTTATGATATATAGCTGTTAAGCTGTGAATTTTCATTTCTACTTTCATATCATTTTAACATCATCATGATTAATTATTATTATCAAAATAAAAAAGAAAAGAAAAGAAAAGAAAAGGAATGCTTACGCAGTCTCCCTCTCATGAAAGAAAACGTACTAGGATTATTAACCTGGTGAAGAACTCCGAAAAGTGTAACCACATCTCCAGGCTTAAGTGATAAGCTTTGCAGGGTCCATCTGATTGCGCTCGAACTAACATCCCTTGATGCATCCTGGATCACCAGAACTCTCTGAGCCTCTTCGCTCATGATTTATCTCCAAGTTCTTAATTTGAACATTCAATATGAATACCAAGTACTATGAAGGATTAATGCATTGGTTTCACTTGATTATTTAGTCCTGCACTAAATTCTTTTTTATTTACATCCTATGTTTCTCTAGCATGAAATGCCATTACACCTCCATATTTATGGACTATATATTATAGCTAGGCATATGTGCACTAACATGAGAAGAAGCAAATAGACCAATGAAACTATATCTGATAATTATCAATTTGAGTATAGCTATGAGTTCATGAAATTTTGTAAAACAAGTCATATCAGGAATAAAATAACAAATGAAAGGAAAACGATTGATGATATTTTACCCTAAAAGAAAAACAAAAAATGACGGAAAATTGTAACTATTTCAGTGATGTTTCACAGATTGAGAGATAAATAGAAAGTTTTAGAGGAAATATAAGAGAAACGAGAGGTGGCGAATCCATGCAATGCAAGCATCATTAACGTTAGTTTGAGCGCATATTCGGATATCCAATCCGATGTATGGACCCTGGGAGTTACTTCGATTTTAGGAAGAAGATCCAATTTAAGAATTTAACCTTTGTTTATATGGTGCGAAGTCCTATGCTACTTTCCAAATAAAACTGGCTGTTGTTGTCTGTAGATTCCTGGCCTCCAGCCAGCAGAATGAAAAGGGTGAAGAAAACAAAGCTCCATAGTCCATAGCAATTCTGTCCTTGTGGGAATGTGAGTTTATTATAATGGATATTGCACATGGTAATAGTTTTGTGGATGATTTTTCAAATTTTAATCTCGGCTGTCAAGAAATACTAATTTTTCAAAATTTTCTACTTTTTAAATATAAATTTTTTTGAACTTTGAACGACCAAGATGAAAAATTGAAAAATTAAATTTCAATTCCAATCATTCAATTGCACCATGCATAGGATCTTGATCCATTATAATGTTCTTTTGATAGTCCGGTTAACTAATGTCCTCAAGGCAATAGTTAAAGAATTATCTAATGCTTATACTTTGTAGGAAATAGTAAAAATTTTAATATTAAAATAATACAAAAATAGTTTTTAAGAGTATTTTAGCTTTTCATTTATTATTTTAATATTAAAAATTCGTTATTTTCTGTAAAGTGTAAGAATTTCAAGCTCCTTAATCATTCCCTTAAGAACATCAGTTAACAAAATCCTTTTTAGATTTTGCTATCAATTAGCCGGACAATATTGTTATAAAGTTTGTGTCTTGAAGGCCTTTGGTGAAACAATGCAAATGTACATTTTATTTTATTATTCGCCGTGTTTAAATGTAGATTATGATATGATGTTATTATTATTTTTTTAAAGTAGATTATGATATGCTATTTGCCGCGTTTAAATGTATATTTTATTTTGTTTGGAACCATAATATCGAAAGAAATGTTGGGCTTTCATGTTTAATTATTAGAACACATCAATATTAATATGTGGCCGATCCAAGATTAGTTTTTTTTGAGTTGAGGATCTATGACTAATTCCAAAAGAAAAAATTAAACTAAAGTCTTAGTTATTGTCGTTGTTGTAACACTTCTGCTATATGACACCCTAAAAGTATTAAAAAAATGTCAAAGAAAGATGGTTATTTCTTTTTGTATTCTGTTTCGTGAACATCAAAGACTGAATATGTCATTCTTTTTTAAGAGGAATCTAACTTGAAGCCCTTGTGGTTATCAAAAAAAAAACTTGAAGCCGGTGTGTGAGGACATCATGTGTACGTGTGTTTATGTGAAGATTCTTTATGTTTTGAATGACAAAAATGGGGAAAGATAAAGCTTATGGTCACCACGCGTATATGAATATCCTTAAATCAATTGTCAAATAGATTAAGTTTTAATCAACTTAACAAATTAATAATATCCATTTAGATTAGTTAATGTGTGGACCCCACCTCTAGAATCTTCATGTTTGTTCGACATTAAAGAATGAAGAATTAATCATGTCTTAGGCCTTAACGATCCAATCATGCTTACTATTCAATAGCTTTGCAAGGTGGGATTCATTTTTTTGTTTTTTTGCTGAGTTTGCAAAGCGGAATTCATTTTCAAGATGAATACGTCCATTTTATGACGAAGGTTCATTTTCCTTGTTTTCATAAACGATGATAAAAAAATAAAAATAAAAAACATTTGAAGATACTTCTACGAATTATTGCCTTATTTAAAGGTTCGTTTGCCTTGATTCTTGAAGTTTTATTTTTTGCTGAATATTCTTAAGCGAAGAGGACTACTACCTATCATATGAATTAGCCAATTTTTAAAATATATACCTTATGCATTGGCCCATTTTTCTGATAAAGGTTCATTTTTAACCTACCTTATGCATTTAGTTCATTATTTCGCTACAGTTTCATTTTTCTTGATTACATAAACGTGAAAATGAAGACTAAGGAAAGGTGAATAACAATGATTCTACTCATTCTCCGGAAATGCTATCATATCCATTTTTTTCCTTGATACCTCTACTAGAAGAATTACAATGATTTTACTCATTCTTGGGAAATTACACATGACAAAAACTTTGTTATATACATTTGTTGGTAACTTTTATATATATATATATATGTTACATTGAACAATAGTATTCTAACGTATTTTAGTATTTTTATTTTTCATGTTAAAATATGATAGGATAGTATCTACGTTAAACTTGATAGTAGGTTCCACTACGTTATGACAACACATGTTTCTTTTCTTCTGATTTTAGACATGCAGTAATAAGGTTCTATATGATAGTAACTTTGTCATATTTCCTAGGAATTCATTTCACACTGAACAGTAAAATCATGGTGGGTATCGTTACTATCAAGTATTTAACTAGAAGTTAGTCTCCTGGATTTGGTATTCATATGCCCTCATTTGACCTAGCCTTATATATGTATCACCATCGGTTGAATCATTAATTTTATACAGAATTCTGGAAAAGGTCTTGGAACAAATCCAATGTAGAACAACGTAACAGACAAGGTCGTCCAAGCTACACTTTTTGTTTTTTAATTCTTGATACTTGCATGAAGTTTATGGGAAAAAATTCAAATGAAGGCAATATCTACGAGAAGCATAAAACTATACTTCATTTTTTCAGGAAACGACAATATTCATGGCTAGAGCAACTTTAAATATTGTCAAATATAGTATGTGATATTCTCTAGTACTAATAAAATATGCAAATGAACCATTGTTCAGTCCATTCATTTGGAGGTGTTCCATGTTTAAAACTGAGAAAATTATGACCTAGTACTAGTAATGTAAGGGTAGAGCTAGGGAATTGTCGTTGGATTAAACAAGTAAAAAACGGAAGAGGAAACATACAGGCAAAAGCAAAGAAAAAGAGAGAGAGAAAAAAAGATAGAAGAAAATATACTAAATAGTAGTATGTATAGTATAATTAAGATCAATTAAATGTTAGATATTCAATCACACGGTCACACCTAGATAAAAATCCTAAGATTACTCTATGAATTAGCCTGACGGGCTATTCAGAGTAAAAATCTTGATGTTTGGATGAAATTTGTATCGCCAGACTTGCTCAATGTTTTCCGTAAAGATATTCCATTGCAATAAAACTACTTACCTTTCTTCTATAAAAAGGAATATAAAAAAAAAAAATCTTATGATTAATTGGTGCCATTAAAAAACATGAGAGCTCACCAAAAACCTTGTACCTTAATGAGACATTACATGCTCTCATTTATGAGGAGAATTGGGTTTTGAATCCTTTCTTTATCATTGTTGTAACTATCAAATTATAAATAATAATAAAAAACACACATAGACCTTGTTAAGGATTGGTTCGAGATCCATTATCAACATATAAGCCACCTTGAAACCTATTGATTAATTAGGGGGGTGTTTTCAAATTGATATTTTAAATAATCCATTCTTGAAATCACCTCAAAACTTGGTAATCTAGAAGGATGTGGAATAGTTTTTTAATGCACCAAAATAACCAACAAAAAAACTTCTTTATCGCATGTCTCTCTTCATAGCTATGCAACATGCTCAAATAATATATTGCATGCTCACTCTCTTCTTCATCTTCTTGAGCCAACATATTATTCAATGTCGAACAGAGTTTGACACTTTGATTACAAACTGGTTTTTAGCTATTTGGCTATAACCTATTATATATCAACTCATAAGACTATTTACATCTATTATTAGATAAATTCACATGACTCATTAAATAGATCAAGTAATTAAAAAGTACATGTGAATAGTCTTCTGAGTTGCCATATAATAAGGTTGTAGCAAGATAAGCTACAAACCAGTTTGTAAGTCAAATTGTGTCCACTCAATAAGACCAAGCAAAAATGTCATGAAATTCTTGCAATAGTGATACGAAATCATGGGCATTCTTATAGGGATAATGTGGAATCAATTCAGATCTCACAAGAGTTCTCATTAGTGACCAAAATTATTATTTTTTGTTTGATAATTCGATGTGTGTGTTTTTGCGCTATATGCAATCCCACATCGAAAACGTAATTGTATCCCAAAGGTTTATAAACAGACTTGACTCTAAGTAAGTATCACGGATCACGAGACGATGTGAAGGGGCCACTGGCTTCGGCTAGGCCCAGGAAAGTCCCCGGGCCAGTTTCTGCAGAGATGCAGTCTCGGAGACGAGGTTATACTTCGACGTCTGGGATTTAATCGCATTCGTGCGATGGGCTGAGACACGTGTGGAGCCTTTGAATTCCAGCCTAAGTATCTTGGCCGACTAACACAGTTATTCACATAGTTCATTGGACTAACTGAACGGGGCTTACGCTCTCGTGGTCCATCTTTTTTTTTTTTCTTTTTTTTTTTTGTTCTTGTTCCCTTTCTATATACATTTTTTAAGTTATGGAATTAAAGTTGTTATTTCTATTAATACAAACTGAAGTATTTGATAAGTATTATAAACTCAAAATTTTAAACGATAGAACTACAAAATGTTTTTTACAAAAAAAAACAAGGTTATATATAAGACTATCATCACAAAAGGTAGACCATAAAACATTAGACATATAATTTCTAATACTAGACCTATAATCTGGAATTATTAGTTTTGAAATTTTAGACATATAACCATTAACTATCATCATAATTATTAGTTTTGAAATTTTATTATTATTACATTTAAAAAATCTGGAATTATTTTTTCTTTCCCTTAAAAAAAAAGAAAAGAAAAGGTTAAAAGCTTAGAATATTACTCTCCTCCCGCCTAATAATAAGCCCAATTGTTCATCCTCCACACACAAGCTCTCTCTGTCTCTCTCTCCCTCATGTCTGTTTCACTCAAGCTCAACGGTCACCCTTTACTCCTCTTGCATCACCACCCGGTAAATATAACCGCTATTACGCTTCATTTGAAAATCATTTCTATTTTTCTTTCTTTCTTTATTTCTAATTATTATCCTTCATATTTTTTTAAGGGTTTCGATGATTTCTCTTTAGTGAGTATTTCAAAGGTTTCCAAGTGCTATTGGTTTCAAAATTCGAAGAGTTCCTTGATTAATCTCAACCGTTCACCACGATCCAATTCCAGATCCTGTTCAATTAATGGCGATAAAATTAACAGTGTGAGCAATCCATTCTTTCTCTTCATTTTTTTTTTTTTTGTTTATTAAGAAAATTCCACTATCCGATGTGATATTAAAAATAAAAATAAATAATACCACGCATGATTTCACTTTACATATGAAGACATTGTTTCAACTTAGCTAGATTGTATTTCTCCCAGTGCTACAGACACAACAATTTCACAACAATGCTGAGTTGTCTGGTTTTTATTAGTTTTCATTTGGACCGATCACTTACATTAGTTTATTATCTATCATTCGCAATTTGACACCTCAGAATTGTTGTGTTTGTAGCTTTATTGTAAGATGTATACTACTTTACCCTTGGATTGTATTACAGGTGAACATGTCTTTTGAAATTGTCTTCAAGACACAATTTCACTTAAAACATGAAATTGTGCCTTCATGTTGTGATTTCAACGTGGCACCTCTCTTCTAAACTTGCCTTGTCAATGTTGATCTTAGGCCTAGAATCATGTTTTAAAGGCATATCGCAAAACTACCATACAATGCCAAATAGTTCGATAAGTGAAAAATTTAAGGAACAATTTTTAAAAACGTAATATTCAACCCAAACACTCTGGTGGTAATATTATAGTTTCACAAGTTTGTCCATATGTAGTTTCTATCAAAACCTATTTTGATGAAAATAATACGCTTTTGTTTTTCTTCTTTTGTGAGGTTAGGCTTATGATGTATCGGATGCACCCAACGATGAAGGTAATTAACATTTTCAACTAGATTAACTAGAAGTAGACAAATTTATATGTATATTGTGATGCTCGATATTTCTTTTTTCATTCCTAGAAAATCAAATTGTCCAAAAATTCACACCTTTGCATATACTTTTTAGGTTCCAAGGAAAGAAATGAAAGTGGGCAAGGAGGATCGCTCACATCTAACGAGTACTTACTACTTGCCTTTCAATCTCTTTGGGTCAATACTAATGACTACTGATTTTTGTTAATGACATGATGATGGTGAGTCTCTTCTGTTTTTGGTCAAATTTATCTAACATCATGAGTTGAATACATTGTTTAACCTCCATGCATTGTCAATGTGGCTGAAGGAAAATGTTGCAAGAGGTTTTCTAGGTGCCTAAGGGACAGAGTGTATGCTGGAATTCGCAAATCAATCTAATGAACTTTTGTAGAAAGTCATATATCTTAGCTATTTTTCTGAGTTGTTGTTGAAAAGATGTAACAATTCACAACCTAGAGCAACTCCAGCCCCTTGACTTTGATAACAATACTCAGTGAAAAGAAATAACAATACTCAGTGAACTTCAATATGTTTAATAGTATTATATAATCTTCTTTCACAAAAAAAAGAAAGGAGATTGCGTTTCTGGTAGGTGATTGTGTTGATTTGAATTCTCTAATTGCATGTTTGGATGCGTGTCTAATTACTTTGGTTTCTTTGTGGAGTAGTTTCCCTACAGCGAGAGCTTATTCTTGTTTGTTCAATTTGGAAGGACATTGAGGAGATTAAAGAGATATGGAATTTCGGGAATATTGTCCTATGGGCTGTTGAATACTGCCTACTATCTTACAACATTTCTCTTGGTTTGGTGAGTCAAATAATAATGTTCCTATCAATTAGTTAATATCTTTTCAATTTCTTTCAGTTTGTGCAGTAACATCAGCAAATACAGACTTGACACAAGCATAAATACTGTTTATTACTTTTGCTATTTTGAAATTCCAACTTCCTACTCTAAAATAGCATGGGGAAGTTTTCTCCTTGAGCTACAAGTTGTTAGTTTTGGCTTTTGGATATGGAAAGGCATTCTTTAAAATATTTTAACCATCTAGTTAAATTCTGTTGTTTATGCTTCATGACAATGTTCCTTTGTTTGACTCTAATTGGTTGTTTTATCTTTAATATGGATTTATAATGTCTGGCTACCTCATTTCCTAGGTGTTGAATTGCTAATTCATATTGATGCATACACATGGAAAATTTGTCATTGTTCATTAGACCATTCTCTTAATCTTGGTGAACTTACAGAATTACTGAGTAGATTACATTTGGACTGGTGTGTTGAGGAATAAACCTGAATCTAATTTTGTTGATATAGATGCCCTAAATTTTGACTATACATATTATTAAACCTTGAATTGTTTTAATGTTCATGTAGCAAGTGTAGGTGGTTCTTGTAAATACTACTCGTGGATATCACAAACTTCAAAAAAAAAAGAATTGATACTAGGGACCGCTATGTTCTAGATTTGGTCTGAGACATTTCCTCCCCATGGTGGCAGTGCAGCACACAGCCAGAGAATGACAATTTTAAATCTGCCTTTACCAGCTTGCACCTTCTATAATAAGGCTTTTTAAAATTCTTTTGTCATTTTTGTTGTTGTTGTTGTTCTTCTCTTTTTTTGTAATTACACAAGCACCCAATGGGTCTTGAACTAATGATGTC
>OU015762.1:10492598-10595658 GCA_907173295.1 Fagus sylvatica | reverse complement strand
ACCTGATGTCATGTTTGACAGTTTGACAACCAATCAGGGTATCTTACCTTATGTTCCTGAACTTCCTGATATCTCTGCAAGTAATATGCTGTTAAAAGGTGTTGGCTCTTCTCCATACTGTACCCTGCCACCGATATTGACTCGGCAGAAG
This sequence comes from Fagus sylvatica, assembly GCA_907173295.1. NCBI lineage: Eukaryota > Viridiplantae > Streptophyta > Magnoliopsida > Fagales > Fagaceae > Fagus > Fagus sylvatica. Next base: position 10,595,507 of record OU015762.1, on the reverse strand, counting down.
CGTTTTCGAGAATCAACTGATTTATTCCCAGGTTCAGGTGGTAGTTTTGGAAATGGGTTCCACTCGTTTGAGCAGTTTCGTGATGATACTCGTCATAAAGTTGCTCGATCATTTCGATTTTCCTCTCCTCTTGATTCTGATCCTACCGCTAAAAACTCACTGTCTTTTGGTGTAATTCAGGGCAGCCATTCCCTTTCAAATGGCAATTCCTCCGCTTCTGAGCCCACTTACGGGGCTTTGAAGTTGGAGCTCCCTTCACTCCAATATCCAGAAACTGATTTAGGTAGCTGGGGCACATCTCTCCCACGTCCTTTGCTCGAGTCAGTTGATGCTTTTATTCAGTCTCCTCCACCAGGCGGTACATTTGAGACAGATTGTTCTTCACCATGTAATAGCGGTCTGCTGGATGCTTTACTTCATGAGGCAAAGACTTTGAGAAGTGCAAAGAATCATTCATCTGACAAGAGTTCAAACTCATCCAGTGCTACTCCTGGTGATGTAGCAGACAGTTCCACTTTGAACATTTGCGAGACAGAATTGGAAGATTGTGGGGATCCCATTTCTCCATATGGTCATTCTGCAACTTCGATTTTCAGCGAGTGCACTCCTATCAGTGCCAGTGGAAGTTCATTGGATGAAAAACCACCTGCTGAGACCTTTACTGGTGAGAATCTCTTAATGTGGTCTTAAATATGACAAAGTTCATCATATCTATATTTGGAAAAAATTTGTGAGAAAATATTCGAATTATTCTTGATGTAATTAAATTTATCTCCTTTTTTTTTGAAGCAGTTGGAATCCATAAATAAAACATGTTCTTATTATTCAGAATATTCCTGAATTATGCATTAATATACTGAATTATAAAGGAAAATCTTTGAACCTTTTCATAAAATTTATATATGGCAGCTCTTATTTTATTTTGTTTGTAACAGATATTGCTTTCTACATTATCAAGTTCCTTAATTGGTGACCTCCAAGATATTTTTTTTTTATGTTTACCCTTGAACACCCAGTTTCCAAACTTCTTCCAAATCTGGATGGATCTCTTGTGAATCTTTCACTTTTATTTATTTATTATGGTTTCATATTACATTTGACTGTTCTCCAGGTGTCGTGAAATCAGAACCAGTGGACCCAGCTTGGACTCTAGATATGGAAATAGAATCCACAACTAGGTTCAATTATACTAGGCCGGATGCTTTACTTTCGGCAGACTGGCTTCAGCAGGGTTCTGGGTATATTAAGGACCAAAGCATAATGACTGATGCTATTGCAACACTTCTTGGTGATGATCTGGCCTCTGACTACAAGTACATAGCTTCTGGAACTTCTAATTCAAGTCAAGGATGGGGGCTTAATTCTTGTGGGTGGAATAACATGCCTGCTGTCTGTCAAATGTCTGATCTTCCTTGAAAAATCTGTCAAATTTACGAACTTGAAACTTTTTGTCACTTCATTCATGTTGTCAATTTGTTTAATGTGTGTTTTCAGGCTACAGAGAAATGTCTCTTGTGGGTAATGTCAAATTTATGCATCAGTTGTGGATGTTCTGTTTGTGGCTTTGTATTTCTTGTTTTGTAAGCAGTGCAATGCATGTATGCCAACATTGAACTATATGAGGTATACTAATGCATGAAGGCTTTTGCTAAAATTGTAAAATAACTATGCATCGTGTCAAATGTGGAACATTGTGATTCTGTTGTTTCTGGTTATTTGATGAATTTTATTTGTCAATGTCAATTTGCTTGGATTTGTCTCTGTAGTCTCACTTCCTCTTCATACTAGCTACCGAATGTTAAACTTTTTTGTGTTGAAAATATTCTTAAGTATTAGTTCTTTGTTTCTTTTTCATAGTAATTGTCAATCAAATATGCTCTTGGTGTTGGTTTTGCTCTATTGCCAGTAGTCCCAAGAATTTGCATACGGGATGGATCAGGGATTTCCCCCTTTCCTTGAGTTAAATGTAGAGTTTTTCAACTCATATATTATCTGGTGGATTTGGACGGTTTGTTTGTCTCTGACTCCGTGTTAGGCCATAAATTTTGGTGGCATTTTTCACATTGTACACTTGCAATTGCATGAGACGCAGTTGACTTCATTTTGAACCTAAACTATTGCCTATTGGAGTCGAGTCTAAGGTTTGATGGCCACAACATTTTTTTAGAGGAATTCATTCAAGCATCTATTTTTCATCCAGGGAAATTATATTTGTGCACCAGTTTTAATATTTCCATGGCCACATCTCTTCCTCAAAAGTGGGACTTACCATGTAAAATAGCCGAGTGAATCATCAAAAAGTGGTGCAAAATAGTGGAGGGATGTTGGTCACATTGGATTTAGCTCAAGTCCAATGCTTTGTTTTTTGTAGTAAAATTTAAGTACAGTTCTTAGGTTAGATACATTAAGTTTCCAATTGAATTCAAACACATGGTTGCATTAACCAATGAAACACAAACAATGTTATTTTTTTCAAAAATATTTAAATTCAATGTATTTGAATTTAACTAGGAACTTAATGTACTTAACCTAATGAATTGTACCTAAATTTGACCCTTGTTTTTAATATTAGATAGGACACGATACTGACATATGTCTAAAGATGACCACGTGTTAGGTGGGGGTGGATTTGAGATTGAGTTGGCAGAGGTTGGGGTTCATCTGAGACTGAGTTAATGATAGGTTTTGTTAAAATAAAATAAAAAACGTTAATGTTATGTTATTTAACCAGAGTTAAATTTGCTATTAGATTAAGTTATTAAATTTAAATGAGGTGACATATTCTAAGTCTTAGATCTAATTTAAATCAATCCTAACCATAAAATAAAGGAAAATGGAGAGAATCCGGATTCTTCCCATTCATATGCATGACAATGGACTGATTTTGCAGTAAATAGTATTTGTAATATAAATATATAATAGTGTAAAAATACCCGAGAGTTGAAACATAATGCGAGAGAGAAAGAATACAATATTTTTATAAAGTTGAACGTGAGTTCCAACTTCCAAATGAAGATGCAATTTCATGCTGAGTTTGGTCATTGACGTAGACGCCACTAGGCGGGATGAAATCGTATTTTGAAGATGCTACTTCAAAAGTATAGTGCGCGCGCGTGTTTATTTTTACATGTATCATGTATGGTTTCGCACCTTTTTTTTTTTTTTTTGGGTCTCTTTTCTTGATGATGGAATTGAAAGGTCTCCAAATGCACAGCTTTACTGTTGCCCCTGTTTGGTTACAGGAGGCTTCATACTTCGGTTCAAGAGAAAAGGAACTAAAATCCTCTCTTCCCTCTCTAAAGAGCGTTCAATAATTAAAGCATTGGAACTTCATAGCATGCCTTACATTCAAGTAAGAAACATAAACATACATTTTTTTGGGTCTACTTACTTCCGGTTATTGATTTTCTTCTAGAATAATTTTCTGATGATTTCTGGGACTGTTGTTTCTCTCCATCAGTGCTATCACATGTTGCTAACAAAATGTAGACAAATAGAAGAGCTTTTAAGAATTTTGTGAAGAAAATGAAAGAGTAATAGGCTTCACCAGTTCCATTCAATACAATGTGTGTATAGTGTATATAATTATATATACAGATTACAGGTCCTTAATTAGAGGGAAAGAGTAAATAGGAAGTGAAACTAAATGGATTTCAGTCAAATATATCGTTGGTCATAGAGGTTCGCGACGCCCAACTTGCCTAAAAGAGTAAAACTGTGATTTCCCAAGTGCTTTGGTGAAGATTTGATGTTAACCAATTGAAGCCTAGTGGAAATGTGAGCACTAGAAAGACTGGATTGTTGGAAATGTGAATAGCAGCTTGATTATCACACAAGAAATGCATGGGAAGTGGATTTGGAACTCGAAGGTCCTGAAGAAGAAATTTAAGCCAAGTAAGCTCAGAAGCTGTCGTGGTAAGGGCACATGCGATGCGTGGTCAATGGTGGAAGAAGACCCATTAGTGATGGATGATGGACTAGAATCTGTTGACATTATGGAGAAGGGACAGCCCGGTGATAGAAAGAAATTACTAAGAAGAAGAAGGATAAGTCAATGGAGGTAGAAAACAAATTTTGAAAAATGAAGGTAGGGTTGAACTTGCTTTGATACCATGAAGAAAATGAAAGAGTAATAGACTTCATTATCTTCATTCAATACATGGTGTGTATATATACAGATTATAAGTCCTCAATTAGAGGGAAAGGTTAAATTCAATGCAAAACTAAAGGAAATCAAATTGGACATATCTCGTTGATACAATAATATAATAGTCATAATCCTCTCCTAAATAGATGAGTGAATGTTTTCCAACCTTACATTTTGAATCCTAGAACTCCCATTTTTAGGAGTTTGTGAAAGGTGGATCCTCCACTTAACAAAGAAAAAGGATAGCAAAAATATGTAAAATCTGTCCTTTGTGTTGCCTAAATGACAACTTTGTTTTTAAGGTTAAGGCTATTAAAGTATATCGGGCCTATTCATGGTCAAGGTTCAAGTCCAAGACTTTGTGTACAGGCAAAGCAGTTTACTTGTATTACACTCATAAACCCTAGTCAATGTATAGTTAGTCTCCTATAAATACTCTGCTAAGGGCTCATTGTAATACAAGTTGTTCTATAATAAAGAAATAGTCATTAAGGGCTTTCCTGCATGGACCTAGGCCGTCAAACTGAACAACATAACTCTTATGCTTCCTATCTCTTTTTACTCTCTACATACTTTACATCATATTATTATTGCTTTCTATTCTAACCTGGCATATGAGCTTTATAGCTCAATACTTAACAAACTCAACTGTTATTTTGTAGACACATCAAGTCGGGCCATGACATATGTCATTTTGCCGCCCTCGTTGTAGGATCCCGGGTTTTGCTATGTAATCAGTTTGGTTCCCTTCCATCTCGTGAGTGGAAGTGTTCCATTATTTGATTTTCAATAAAGTCTTTTTTTATTTAGCCAAAAAAAAAAAAGTCGGGTCTAATATGATCTCCTAAGCCTGTAGTATGTGAATGTAGCAGGCAGCTTCTTAGTGTCTACCCTACTGTCATTTCCTGTGAAGGTGCATAAACTCCTCATAAGAGTGACCAATCTGCTGTCCAAAATACAGAGGTTGCTTTGGTCATCATTTTATTCAATTTCTATTCGAATTTCATTTATGAGGAGTATGTGTTTTTGATTTTTAAGTTGATGGTTCAGGAATCTCCTTAAATGCAATAAAGAATTACATATTCTAATTGAATATTTTGAAATTCAAAACTAAGTAGTGCTATGAATAGATCCACTCCCGTCTAATAAAAATCTTCCGCCCCCCTCCTCATTCCAATTTCTAAGCATTCTCCTTAATCTGGTTTTTTATGCTCAGATGAGATTATTAAAACTAATTTTTAGGGAGCATACCTATGGAGAATGAGATTTTAATCTGACAAAAAATGTTCTGGAAAATGTGAAATAATAAAGTTATTTACTGGCATTTTCTGCCACAGAAGCTGAAGATCTGGATGATTATATATACATGAGCATCTCATCATAAAGTAACTCACTTTTATTTTGTGATTCTTCTATGCCTTTCTCTTTTCCTTTTTTACCTCCCAAAGTAGACTGTTCAGGCAAAATGGACACGCTTGAGCTAATTGAAGAATTGGTTTGTGTTGGAGGTGAAGATGGAAGTCTTACACTCATCTGACTCATGCTACTCATTGACGTAGCTTCTATACTAAAGCTTCCATCGATGTCTGGCATGGTACCTTCTGATTCACAGGAGCCTGGCATGCTAGAGACTGAATCTGAATGTGGTGGGGAGAAGTCTTTTATGCCACAAGTTGGGTTGCATTCCATGATGTAATCTAAGGCGTCAACCACCTGTAATGAATTGTACAACAACTGTGGACATTAAGTTTATTTGAGTGGTATGATTAATCTGATCAATAATAGTTTGCACTTCGAACAAATAACAAAGAGAATGTAGAAGAGGTAAATATTTAGGTGGTTCAGCCATGAAGGCCAACATCTTTAGAAGGGGATAATTGTAATTTTCACTATAAGCCCTGAAGACAGATATGGGATTTGCCCTGTCAGTCTTGATCTCTCATATTAATCTGTATTGTAAAAAACCTAGAGATAAGATTGGCCACATTAAATCCCTACAAAAATCTCTATTGTGATCATTAAATGAGCACAATTGTTAAATGTGAGTGTGATTCATTATAGAGGTTTAAATCACTGCTACAGATTAATTACTTAAAACTTGTTCATTTGGCTTACACTATTCTACTTAAAGTAAATGGTGGTATTCTTGACATGATGTTCTACACAAATCTAAAACGACATACATACAAACATATATAGAAATTGCCTCAAATTCTCATTCTGAGATGGTCACCTATTTGAGTATTCTTGGTATTGAAAGGAAATGTATTCCTCGTTAAAGAAGTACTTTGATATTCCTTTCCACCAAGGAATAGGAGTTAGAATCTTATATATAGGCATTACTATTAAGGGTTTGAGGCTTTGGCTAAACTGGTCCTTATGTATAAGGAGAGGAGAAGGCTTTTAGAAGAACATGGAGTGTTTTTTTTTAATAGTAGTTTGGTAATTCTTTTGGGGTTGAAAGATACCCACGTGTGAGTTGAGAGTTTGTTTATTGTTTGAGAAAGGTAGCATTGTGTGTGAGTTGAGAGTTTGTCTATTTTTTGAGTGAGAGAGCATCATTGGGTGTATTAAGGTTTGGGCTTGTGAGAATGTCAAGAATGTGATTTAAAATTGAGTATGTTTTGGGGCAATTGGATTTGGGGTAGTTTGTGTTTGTGATATTTGTGAGTGATTTTGAGTTTTTGCTTCAGTGGTTGTAATCTGTATTATTGATAGTAGATTTTGGTTGGTGTTGCCCATGGAGGTAGGTATGGAGTTGACTGAACCACTTTAAACTTTGTCTCTTGTGTGGATGTTTTTATTTTCTTGTTCGTGTGGATGCACTTCCATTAGCCTCAAATTCCAGAAATATACTTACACACAACATACCTACATAAATATAATACTATTTTATGTATGTAGGTGTGTGTTTGTTACTGAATGAATGTTTTACCTCTGATATTTAATGCTTCCAGAGCCAAATCATTAACTTTGGTAATGAAAGAAACTTAACTCAGTCAGATAGTACATCTCATATTATTTATTCATCTATTGACATTGCTTTCATGGTTGCAGATTTGGGATTGCACTGTTCTCTTAGCCATCAAATTGTCATATTCGTGTATGTCAAATTATTTCTGATTTGAACCGGGTGAATTATCCCTACTTATTATCTGCTTCTTCTCCTCCCTTGTATGTTAATTTCTTATATTTTAATGTTGTTATATTGGTGCATATTTCTGGTAACTTTATCATCAACTTTGCAATTGAACAATGATATTTGTGCGTGCTGCTGCAGAAAGAATGCAAATGACTAGCATAAATGCTGATATCCTTTTTTTTTTTTTTTGCAGAATAAATGCTGATATACTAGTATTGCTATCTTACCTTCCTTCAGAGATGGTATATATTAATGGGGCTTGTGATAGTCTCCTCTCTTTATTAGGGCTATATTATTACTGTAATACTTTTCCTCCATGAACACTAGAACACACAGTGAGGTTATTGGTGTTTGTGGAGGAAACTGCAGTTTGATGGCTAAAAGAACAGTGCAATCCCAAATCCGGATTTGGAATTGTAATACTATTTTCAAATTCCCTCTTGCTATCTTTTTTGGGCAACATTCAGCTAAATATGATTTATCTACAACATTTCTTAAGCTGTTCTGATCACAATGATATGATAGTCAAACACAACTGAATGTACCAAAGGTGGACAAAGGTAGGCCTAATCTCATGATTGATTGCAAAATCTGTAAATTCCTAAAGAACTGCCATCAAATTCCTTAAATATGGAGGATGCAATGCATGTATTGGCAAAGGCAAACTTAGGCGATTTATGTAAGAATGTGACAAGCATGTGAATTCTTAATGCCATAGTTATTACACAAATACATTTCTCGTGTAGAAAGACTTGATTTATGCAGACTTACCTTTTCCATCGTTAATCTCTTAGTAGGATCCCTGGCAAGACATTTTTCTGCCACTCGAACCATCCAAAGCAGTTGGTGGAAATCATGCGAGTCCATGATCCTCGGTCGATTAAGTCTGGGTAGTTCTTTTCTTTTAACAGCGGCCTTGCCTGCATATAAGGAAACCTGTGAAGATAATGCGGAAGGAAATTTGAAATCAAACCCTATGTTGCTTAATTTTTTCCTAAATATCATTCAAGGTTGGTAAGCAACCAGCACTCTTAGTCCAAAGCAGTTTTTGCTGCAACTTTTATATGAAGGATCGACTTGTCTTATTATTGAATCTTTTTGCTCAATACCCTTCTTCTTTATATTCTCTCCCCACAAAGATAATATGGGCCGGGTTAAGCTGGGCCGTATCTTGAGTCGGGTAGAGAGGATGGGTTGACTTTCTTTAATGAGGGAATGGGCCGGGTTTGGTGAGCTGGGCCGTGTGGAATAGTCCGTGAACACAGGAAGTGTTATGCGGCCCAAGTGAAGAAAGCTGTAAGTCAGGAGGTCAAGAAGTGATGGTGTGGATTGAGAAAGTATTTAAGGGTTTCCAGAAAAATTCACGAGATATGCGACCAGTGGGAATTGAAAACATTTGTACCCTTTGTAAAATATAGAAAAACACATGTGCAAGGTTGTAATTTAGATAGCCTTAAATTGGGCCAACATGCACAACCAAATGTTTTTAAAAAATTGTCCCAGTATGAAATAATTCTCAGGTGCTAATCCCAAAAGCGAAGTTCACATGATAAAGCAGAACCGGTTTACACTGTTTCCTTTCAACTAATTTTGTTGGTGATTGGGCAAGAGCTGGGAGATGCCACAATCAAGATAGTTGGAGAGAAATAATCAATCTGATTGGATTGATTTTATTGCAAATTAAAATAACGCTCAACATATTTTTGAAATTTAATGAAAATTGGAAGAGCATTTTTATCTAAGATTGAGTATCTAGAAAAGAAATATAATACATTGCCACACACAGGAGAATTGCCCCACACACACATATATAAAGGAGATATATATGAAGAAAAAGGAAGTTGTTTATATAAGACAAGCAGAACAATAACTGATTTATTTAAAGGACCAAATTTGATCTGTGTGGCTCGAAAGGCAGGTTACGAGAATGCCATTGATGGATTGAAGTGCGTTCCCACAAGGCTTTTCCCTCCAATTCTCATGGAAGTATTTGTCTGTAGTACTCAGATTTTTTGATATGAGGAACCATTATTTAAAAGAAAAGAGGTAGTGGGTGTAGAAAATTGGGTGGACCCAATAGTTATTATCTACCAACACGGTAAGAGAACCACGTTGAGATTGGCCAGAAGTGATGTGATGAGTGGCAATAGCATACACGTCCATCTTGGTTGACACTTTCCCATATTATGCATATTCTGGGGCCAAGTATCCTAGAGTTCCAACAACTCTTGTGTCTGAGGAGTTTTCTGTGTCTTCACGTTGAGTTCTTGCAAGACCAAAATCTCCTAGCTAACAAAAAGATTTGACATGTTAGATGGTAGTATGTTTTGGCTGCACATTAGGTTTGGTTAAGAAAATCATGTAGGATATCAGGAACTGATTTAAAAGCTATATGTATTTGGCTTATTATCAGTGCTTCATGATCATGGGTTATGAGGATGTTGTTTGGTCTCATATCTCTGTGAATGATCTTGTTTTCATGCAGATATTGTAAACCTTTGGCAGCTCCTACAGCTATTTTCATCCTTTTCTCCCAACTGGGGGGTCTACGGTTGTGTCCTGCAGTATTTCAGCAAATGTTCCTCTTGGATTAGTTCTTCTTATTTTGCATTGTAAGTATCATAAAAAGCATACATAGCATGTCTTGCGGAGGATATCTATATTAAGGGCTCTTTTGATTTTATTTCATTCTTACTTGAGAGATGCTGATCGAGGGACCCATGGCAGACATATTCGTAGACAAGCAGCCTGTGGCTTCCTTCTGAACATGACCCAAACAGCCTGACCAGATTCTGATGTCTGGCTTTGCTGAGTACATGAACTTCAGACTTGAATTCCTTCTCTCCTTGCAAGCTTGCATTTTTATGTTGCTTAACAGTAATCTTCAACCCATTCAGTTCTCCTCTGTACACAGAACCAAATCCACCTTCTGATAGATAGTTCTTTTGGGAAATCCGTCTGTAGCAGCTTGGAGCTCTGCATAAGTGAAGTCTCTTTGCAATCCAATTTTTGGTCGTCTATTCTGGCAGATAGAACACATGTAATTATCAAATTCCTCCTCCATCTCATACCATTCTGTCCAATCACTTTTGTTGCCTTGCTCCTTTTGTTGTTCATCTGGGCTCCCTGCGTGAAATTCTTCTTTTGGACTACTCTCTTGATTCTCGGCAATGGAAAACGGGGATCGCTCTCCTGCTGTTTCTTGTTCTGTATTCGTAGCATTGTCTTCCCCTTGAAAAGGCAAAAGAGAACATTTTTTGTCAGTAAAACTAGAACTAGAGGCTTTAGAATTTCCCTGATTTGAACTTGAAACACTAGTGGACATCAGCTGTTCACTCAATGATGATTTAGAAAATAGTAGAAGTTCTATGACCACGGGGCAACCATCACAATATTATCCTTTGTATAAGCTGATCATGTGATCGCTTGGAAATTCCGTGAAAATGTGGACTCATGCTTAAATTCTTGTTGCAATTTGTGGACATGGACAGACATGTTATCCTTCAAAGAAACTATTTATTATTGAAATTAGAAACCAAGAACTGGGTTCATCGTGTCTGCATTTTGAGCATGTGTCAGTGCATATGTTCATATTGATTGTACAGTGAAAAATTACTTACCTTGAGCCAACTGTGCTATAGTATGTCACCAGGTATCAAACAATCAAAGGAGTAATAACCTTACAGTGGATCCATATTGAAATGATACTGTTCATATTTTCTACTCTTTAAAAGCAGCCATAGCTTCACTCCCTTAAAAGTGTATAAAATTTGATAGGTGAAAGGATCTACCAAAATAAGATTTTTTTTTTGGATTTTAGGTAGTGCTTTATAGAATCCGACCTATTCCAGTTCCATAAAAATTAACCCCCAAACGATTACGGAACTGGAGTAGGTTGGGTTTACTTCATGCAGGTGTGGGCTGATTGCTTAGTCTTTTATGTAAACGTTTAGGTTTCTTCGGGTCTGGGTTCAAAATTCTTCAACATGGCTCATTTAATACTTGTCTCAGATTTAGGTTGATCCGTTTCATAGGGTCAAAAACTTGCTACCAGTATACCACAAATCCATTTGTTATGGACAACGTTCATGTCATATTTTGTTGGATCTACTTACTGCTAGAAGATTGTTCATCATCTGGGCTCCCCGGTACCATTTCGTTATATGTTACTTGGTCCACAGTGCTTTCCATTAGGAGTTTTCTGCTCCCTATTTCTTTTGGCCCTCTCAACTTCAAAATCCTATTGTTGCGTTTCATCCTTGATAGTTGATATACCAAATGAAAGCTCCTCTAAGAAGTATTTCTTGTCTTGCTTCATTTGCCTGTGCCAGGGGTCATACAAAGCAAATCATGTATTTTATCTTATTTAAAATTTAAATTACACAGCTAAGCACTCTACTGTTTAAGTAATTAGTACATGTACAACTTCTTCTGGAATTCTGTAAAATAAATTTTTTAAAATATTTTGAAAGAAGTTAGAAGTTGGTTTTAAAGTTCAATTTCGTTATTCACACAGGGTTCAGTAATCATCAGATTAAGATTAGCAGTTTTGATATTTGACTGACCTGTCGAGTATCACCCATGTGGGTCTCAACTTTATGGCAGCAGTTAGAGCAACTATCTTTGGACAAGGCCCAGCATGCACCTTTATATGGAATTCAATCTGAGAAATTTCATGTGCAAAAAAAAAAAAAAAAAAATGTCCAATCAGCCATTTGATTAATAGGGGATGAAGTAACAAACTTTTCCTATAAGTTGTTATACTGAGAATCATGTGAGCAGTACTCTATTGAACTCTTAATAATATATTAGAAGGGTATCCCTCATATTATGCAGTAATATGATTATTCATGTCTCATTTGCAATCCAGATGATGCAACTTAATTTAATTCTTTGGCCTGTGTAGTCTATGGAATCCTTTTCTGTAATCATTGCCATGTGCTCATAATAAACCCAAATCATTTGATTTACTATGACTGCTTAAGGGTACCTTGTTTCAGTGGAAAGTTAATTACTTTATGCACTGATCTAACACAGTTCTTAGGTTTCCAAGAACCTGCTTTGGTTGAAGTAAAGGATGCCTAGATGTTTTGAATTTCAAACTTGATAATCTCTTACTGTGTAGAAACGGAAACCATTGCACGAGATTTTGATGAAACAATATACAACCTTGTTCAAAATCAAAACAAGATGTAGAGTTGTGATATATTTTAGGAGACTCCTGTGGCTTATAAATTGCACAATTTAAGAATACTTGGTCAATGTGGGACTAGAACTCTCACTTTAATATACCCTCTCACGTGTGGTGAACCAACCAAACACGTGGACCATAATAGGGAAGGAGATCTACTCAATACCCAAGGAGTGGCTCTGATACCATGTTAAAGTCTATTGGGCCTAACTCAATCTCAAAAGACGCCTTGAGAGATGAGAATTGTCCATGACTTATTAATTGCACAACCCAAGAATACTTGATCAATGTGGGACAAGACTCTCACTTTAATATGCCCCCTCACGTGTGACGGATCAATCAAACACATGGACCATAATAGGAGGGAGATCTACCCAACACCCAAACCATAATAGTAGCTCTGATCTGCCCAACACCCATGTGGGGTAAAGTTCAATAGTAAAAGTCCAATGGACCTAACTCAATCTCAAAAGACGCCTTTAGAAGATGAGGATTGTCCATGGCTTATAAATTGCACAACCCAAGAATATTTGGTCAATGTAGAGACTAGATCTCTCACTTTATGCCCCCTTACGTGTGGCTGAACCATAATAGGGGGGAGAGATCTACCCAACACTTCAAGGAGGTAGTTCTAATACCATGTTAAAATCCAATGGGCCTAACTCAATCTCAAAAGACGCCTTTAGAGATGAGGATTGTCCATGATTTATAAATTGCACAATCCAAAGAATACTTGATCAATGTAAGACTAGACTCTCACTTTATGCCCCCTCATGTGTGGCGAACCAATCAAACACGTGGATCATAATAGGATGGGAGATCTACCCAACACTCAAAAGGTGGCTCTGATACCATGTTAAAGTCCAATGGGCGTAACTCAATCTCAAAAGACGCCTTGAGAGATGAGGATTGCTCATGGCTTATTAATTGCACAATCCAAAAATACTTGATCAACGTGGACTAGACTCTCACTTTAATAACTCCAAACATAGTAGTGCTGCTGTTACTTTTTAAGTATATGTTTTGTGTGCTTGAATTTTTTTATATGTGGTAATTATTGTAGATTCCTTCATGGACAGAGTAGTCCTGTGAGGATGGTGATCTCACATAGGACTCTTGTTTAAGGCAAAAGAAAATTTGAGTGTCTAATAATGATCTCCATATTACATCTATTTATGGATCCAATTGGGTATCTTTTCCGCTATAGACATGTCCATTCAAAGGGTTGTATCTGGAAAACAAATACAACTCTTTCTAGAGTTGTGTCTGTTAGTGAGATAAATTCAAACTCAATACAAGATTTTCATACATGGGAAGCTAATCACCATTTGTGGGTAATGATTGGGTGCATGGAATCCACCATAGTTAAGGTGTGATCACCCCTTCAATCAATTATGAAATATTAACACTAAAAGATTATTTGTTGACAATATTGGTCTCTTAAATCTGTCAAAGCTTGCAGGTTGAGGTTAAGAAGCATATGGAGATTTCAGAAGGTATAAGTGTCAATGTGCAGAAATGAAACTTATGAAACATAACATGTTGGTGAGCTGCTACAAAGTACTTCATACTTCTATTATTTCCTTAATTTTACTGCTTCTATTCTATTCTTCTATATGTTAGAATACTGTGGATATCGTTGGTTTAATAAAATACCATGTGCCAGTACTTGTACTACACATAAATGGCTATATTCCTTTGAAAGGTAGAACTGTTTATTGGTTATCTCTTAATTCTTTTTTCTGAGTTTATGGGTAAATGCTGATACGATAATTATAATACAGCTCTCTAGTTTCATGAGTAAGGACTAGAAAAATATGAAGTAGGTACTTAGCCTGGCTGCAACATTTTAATCTGACCTTTTCTGTTTCGAACTGCTTAGCAATTTTCTTGATCTCCTCATCGTTATGGTACTCTTCATTCTTTTTGGCAAGTTCATCCTCGACAATTTTCCGATTTGCCCCAAACATTGAAGTGATATCAGCGTTGTTCTTGTATCCCACTGAAAAGGACAAAGAAGAAAAGGGTATAGCAATGCTAACACCATCAGTTCTTTATGATATATAGCAGTTAAGCTGTGAATTTTCATTTCTACTTTCATATCATTTTAACATCATCATGATTAATTATTATTATCAAAATAAAAAAGAAAAGAAAAGAAAAGAAAAGGAATGCTTACGCAGTCTCCCTCTCATGAAAGAAAACGTACTAGGATTATTAACCTGTTGAAGAACTCCGAGAAGTGTAACCACATCTCCAGGCTTAAGTGATAAGCCTTGCAGGGTCCATCTGATTGCGCTCGAACTACATCCCTTGATGCATCCTGGATCACCAGAACTCTCTGAGCCTCTTCGCTCATGATTTAACTCCAAGTTCTTAATTTGAACATTCAATATGATTTATCTCCAAGTACATTCTATGAAGATTTAATGCATTGGTTTCACTTGATTATTTAGTCCTGCACTAAATTCTTTTTTATTTACATCCTATGTTTCTCTAGCATGAAATGGCATTACACCTCCATATTTATAGACTATATATTATAGCTAGGCATATGTGCACTAACATGAGAAGAAGCAAATAGACCAATGAAACTATATCTGATAATTATCAATTTGAGTATAGCTATGAGTTCATGAAATTTTGTAAAACAAGTCAGATCAGGAATAAAATAACAAATGAAAGGAAAACGATTGAGGATATTTTACCCCAAAAAGATAAACAAAAAATGACGGAAGACTGTAATTATTTAAGTGATGTTTCACAGATTGAGAGATAAATAGAAAGTTTTAGAGGAAATATAAGAGAAACGAGAGGTGGCGAATCCATGCAATGCAAGCATTACTGACGTTAGTTTGAGCGCATATTCAGATATCCAATCTGATGTGTTAGAACAGATGCTCACATACAAATCTAGAATAGATTCTCTAATACAATGTCAAATATGAAAGTGCTAGAGAGAAAAGAGTTTAGAGAGAGAGAACAAACAGAAAACAGATACACAGAGATACCGTGGTTCGGTCATGAAGACCTACGTCCACACACGAAAGCCCTTGACGGCTACATCTTTATTATATTTCTTGATCGTTATAATGAGACCCAAGTAGGGTATATATACTAGAAAAACCTAGTCTAACTAGAGCGGTTTGCTTCTACTACAATTAATGAGCCTACACTTGGTTTGGGCCTCATGACCCAATATATATATCTCTAACATCCCCCTTCAAACTCAAGGTGCAGTATGACGAAACCTTGAGTTTGGAATTGCATGAAGTAGAATCCTCGAAGAGAAGTAGGGTCCACAAAACGAAAATGCCTGAAAAATAATCACCGTTAAAAGAAAGAAACCCATGCAGCAAATGAAGCATAAGAAAAGAACAAAGAAGAGCTCAGAGTAAGACATGTTTTACGAATATCAATCATTACCTATTATTTTTATGCTAAGGTGGATGTCAATGGGAGCTCTTAGAATATCTTACTAATCCTAATCCTCATCCTCGAGGTGGATGTAATCTTCTTGTTCAACACACATTGAGTAATTACAAAGAAAAATCCTAAGAGAAAACCCAATGTATAAGTAATGAGACTTGAACCCCTCGAAAATACTAGACCCCATAGAGGACAACAAGAGACTGTCTTCAGAAGAGCTCACAACGAATAAAAGAACACAGAAGAGCTCAGAGTAAGACAACAGATTGCCATGAAGGACAACAAAAGATTGTCTTCAGAAGAGCTCATAGTGAATAAAAGAACACAGAAGAGTTCAGAGTAAGACAACGGACTGCCACACAAGACAACAAGAAATTGTCTTCAGAAGAGCTCATAAAAGATTGTCATGGAAGATAATAGACGAATTTCATGGAAGACACTAGATGGAATAGACGGATTGTCATGAAAGACACCAGACGGATTGTCACGGAAGACACCAGACGGAACAAACCGGATTGTCATGAAAGACACTAGACGATTGTCACGGAAGACACCAGACGGAACAGACAGATTGTCATAGAAGACACCAGACGGAATAGACGGATTGTCACGGAAGACACCAGACAGATTGTCACGGAAGACACCAGACAGATTGTCACGGAAGACACCAGACGGATTGTCACCGTTAGACAATAGCAGACAGATTCAGATTGTCACGGGATTCACCAGAAAAATTCATCTTCATAACAAGAAGCAGATCGTGCAGCAACAAGGAAGCTCATGGGCGATAGGGCAGTGCATTAAATTTCGTTTTCAGAGTGACTCTGGGGATGGGGATGTCTCAGAGTGACCAGAGATTGAATGGTCCATTGTAACTAATGAAAGAGTGGAGTTCCTGAAAAAGACAAGACAAAGCAACAAAACAAAAAATAATGGGTAAGCTTTTCTTTTTTCTTTTTTTTTTTTGGAACTGTAGCTAGGGCTGACATCAGCCACTGAAGGTCACGGGTCGCGGGTACGGATGCGGGTCGGGTCGTGGGTATGGAGCAGGCGCGTGGATCTGGGTGCAAAATTTTGCCGGAAATAGCACTGGCGCGTGGAGGCGCATGGATGGTCGAATGGTGCTCAAACTTTGGGAGATGGAAGATATGGTGCCTGGTTTTACCCAAATTTCAAAAGAAAAATTCTGTGGTGGTGGTGAGATGAACGGATCAACCAGGACGTGGCAGCGGGAGGTAGAGCTTGCGGGAAAGTGGTTCGTCTCACCGGCGCATGGTGGCACGTGAGATGCTTTCTGACTTCGATTTTTCTGTGAATGGGAGAGCGGGTTCCAACAATCAGAATGGTAGGTGGTATATTGTGAACAAGGGCTTCTGTAAACGACAACAGAGGGAGAGAGATACGGCTAAGGGAGGGCTATAGGTTATGATGGAATTTCTAGTAGGGTACGGAAAACATAATGCCAAAATCAATTTGGCTCTGATACCTTGTTAGAACAGATGCTCACATACAAATCTAGAATAGATTCTCTGATACAATATCAAATATGAAAGTGCTAGAGAGAAAAGAGTTTAGAGAGAGAGAGAGAGAGCAAATAGAGAACAGATACACAGAGATACCGTGGTTCGGTCATGAAGACCTACGTCCACACACGAAAGCCCTTGACAGCTACATCTTTACTATATTTCTTGATTGTTACAAAGAGACCCAAGTAGGGTATATATACTAGAAAAACCTAGTCTAACTAGAGCGGTTTGCTTCTATTACAATTAATGGGCTTACACTTGGTTTGGGCCTCATGGCCCAATATATATCTCTAACACGATGTATGGACCCTGGGAGTTACTTCGATTCTAGGAAGAAGATCCAATTTAAGAATTTAACCTTTGTTTATATGGTGCAATGCTACTTTCCCAATAAAACAGGCTATTGTTTTCTGTGGATTCCTTCCTCCAGCCAGTAGAATGAAAAGGGTGAAGAAAACAAAGCTCCATAGTCCATAACAATTCGGTCCTTGTGGGAATGTGAGTTTATTATAATGGATATTGCACATGGTAATAGTTTTGCGGATGATTTTTCAAATTTTAATTTCGGCTGTCAAGAAATACTAATTTTTCAAAATTTTCTACTTTTTAAGTATAAAATTTTTTCAACTTTGAACGACCAAGATGAAAAATTGAAAAATTAAATTTCAATTCCAATCATTCAATTGCACCATGCATAGGATCTTCGATCCATTATAATGTTCTTTTGATAGTCCGGTTAACTGGTGCCCTCAAGGATAATGGTTAAAAAATTATTTAATGCTTATACTTTGTAGAAAATAGTGAAATTTTTAATATTAAAATAATGCAAAAACAGTTTTTAAAGATATTTTAGCTTTTCATTTATTATTTTAATATTAAAAATTCGTTATTTTCTAAAAATAAAGTGTAAAGAATTTCAAGCTCCTTAATTCATTGCCCTTAAGAGACACACCAGTTAACAAAATCCTTTTTAGATTTTGCTATCAATTAGCCGGACAATATTGTTACAAAGTTTGTGCCTTGAAGGCCTTTGGTGAAACAATGCAAATGTACATTTTATTTTATTATTCGCCGTGTTTAAATGTAGATTATGATATGATGTTATTATTATTTTTTTAAAGTAGATTATGATATACTAATCGCCGCGTTTAAATGTACATTTTATTCTGTTTGGAACCATAATATCGAAAGAAATGTTGGGCTTTCGTGTTTAATTATTAGAACACATTAATATCAATATGTGGCCGACCCAAGATTAGTTTTTTTTGAGTTGAGGATCCATGACTAATTCCAAAAAATAAAAAAATAAACTAAAGTCTTAGTTATTGTCGTTGTTGTAACACTTTTGCTATATGACACCCTATAAGTATTAAAAAAATGTCAAAGAAAGATAGTTATTTCTTTTTGTATTCTGTTTCGTGAACATCAAAGACTGAATATGTCATTCTTTTTTAAGAGGAATCTAACTTGAAGCCCTTGTGGTTATCAAAAAAAAAAAAAAAAACTTGAAGCCGGTGTGTGAGGACATCATGTGTACGTGTGTTTATGTGAAGATTCTTTATGTTTTGAATGACAAAAATGGGGAAAGATAAAGCTTATGGTCACCACGCGTATATGAATATCCTTAAATCAATTGTCAAATAGATTAAGTTTTAATCAACTTAACAAATTAATAATATCCATTTAGATTAGTTAATGTGTGGACCCCACCTCTAGAATCTTCATGTTTGTTCGACATTAAAGAATGAAGAATTAATCATGTCTTAGGCCTTAACGATCCAATCAT
The DNA here is from genome assembly GCA_907173295.1 of Fagus sylvatica. Taxonomy (NCBI): domain Eukaryota; kingdom Viridiplantae; phylum Streptophyta; class Magnoliopsida; order Fagales; family Fagaceae; genus Fagus; species Fagus sylvatica. The sequence goes on along the minus strand of OU015762.1, from coordinate 10,576,286 downwards.
GCTTACTATTCAATAGCTTTGCAAGGTGGGATTCATTTTTTTGTTTTTTTGCTGAGTTTGCAAAGCGGAATTCATTTTCAAGATGAATACGTCCATTTTATGACGAAGGTTCATTTTCCTTGTTTTCATAAACGATGATAAAAAAATAAAAATAAAAAACATTTGAAATTTTGAAGATACTTCTACGAATTATTGCCTTATTTGGGTAAAGGTTCGTTTGCCTTGATTCTTGAACGAAGTTTTATTTTTTGCTGAATATTCTTAAACGAAGAGGACTACTACCTATCATATGAATTAGCCAATTTTTAAAATATATACCTTATGCATTGGCCCATTTTTCTGATAAAGGTTCATTTTTAACCTACCTTATGCATTTAGTTCATTATTTCGCTTCAGGTTCATTTTTCTTGATTACATAAACGTGAAAATGAAGACTAAGGAAAGGTGAATAACAATGATTCTACTCATTCTCCGGAAATGCTATCATATCCATTTTTTTCCTTGATACCTCTACTAGAAGAATTACAATGATTTTACTCATTCTTGGGAAATTACACATGACAAAAACTTTGTTATATACATTTGTTGGTAACTTTTATATATATATATATATGTTACATTGAACAATAGTATTCTAACGTATTTTAGTATTTTTATTTTTCATGTTAAAAATATGATAGGATAGTATCTACGTTAAACTTGATAGTAGGTTCCACTACGTTATGACAACACATGTTTCTTTTCTTCTGATTTTAGACATGCAGTAATAAGGTTCTATATGATAGTAACTTTGTCATATTTCCTAGGAATTCATTTCACACTGAACAGTAAAATCATGGTGGGTATCGTTACTATCAAGTATTTAACTAGAAGTTAGTCTCCTGGATTTGGTATTCATATGCCCTCATTTGACCTAGCCTTATATATGTATCACCATCGGTTGAATCATTAATTTTATACAGAATTCTGGAAAAGGTCTTGGAACAAATCCAATGTAGAACAACGTAACAGACAAGGTCGTCCAAGCTACACTTTTTGTTTTTTAATTCTTGATACTTGCATGAAGTTTATGGGAAAAAATTCAAATGAAGGCAATATCTACGAGAAGCATAAAACTATACTTCATTTTTTCAGGAAACGACAATATTCATGGCTAGAGCAACTTTAAATATTGTCAAATATAGTATGTGATATTCTCTAGTACTAATAAAATATGCAAATGAACCATTGTTCAGTCCATTCATTTGGAGGTGTTCCATGTTTAAAACTGAGAAAATTATGACCTAGTACTAGTAATGTAAGGGTAGAGCTAGGGAATTGTCGTTGGATTAAACAAGTGAAAAACGGAAGAGGAAACATACAGGCAAAAGCAAAGAAAAAGAGAGAGAGAGAAAAAAAGATAGAAGAAAATATACTAAATAGTAGTATGTATAGTATAATTAAGATCAATTAAATGTTAGATATTCAATCACACGGTCACACCTAGATAAAAATCCTAAGATTACTCTATGAATTAGCCTGACGGGCTATTCAGAGTAAAAATCTTGATGTTTGGATGAAATTTGTTTCGCCAGACTTGCTCAATGTTTTCCGTAAGGATTTTCCATTGCAATAAAACTACTTACCTTTCTTCTATAAAAAGGAATATAAAAAAAAAAAATCTTATGATTAATTGGTGCCATTAAAAAACATGAGAGCTCACCAAAAACCTTGTACCTTAATGAGACATTACATGCTCTCATTTATGAGGAGAATTGGGTTTTGAATCCTTTCTTTATCATTGTTGTAACTATCAAATTATAAATAATAATAAAAAACACACATAGACCTTGTTAAGGATTGGTTAGAGATCCATTATCAACATATAAGCCACCTTGAAACCTATTGATTAATTACGGGCGTGTTTTCAAATTGATATTTTAAATAATCCATTCTTGAAATCACCTCAAAACTTGGTAATCTAGAAGGATGTGGAATAGTTTTTTAATGCACCAAAATAACCAACAAAAAGCATGACTTCTTTATCGCATGTCTCTCATTTCATAGCTATGCAACATGCTCAAATAATATATTGCATGCTCACTCTCTTCTTCATCTTCTTGAGCCAACATATTATTCAATGTCGAACAGAGTTTGACACTTTGATTACAAACTGGTTTTTAGCTATTTGGCTATAACCTATTATATATCAACTCATAAGACTATTTACATCTATTATTAGATAAATTACATGACTCATTAAATAGATCAAGTAATTAAAAATACATGTGAATAGTCTTCTGAGTTGCCATATAATAAGTTGTAGCAAGATAGCTACAAACCGGTTTGTAGTCAAATTGTATCCACTCAATAAGACCAAGCAAAAATGTCATGAAATTCTTGCAATAGTGATACGAAATCATGGGCATTCTTATAGGGATAATGTGGAATCAATTCAGATCTCACAAGAGTTCTCATTAGTGACCAAAATTATTATTTTTTGTTTGATAATTCGGTGTGTTTTTTTGCGCTATATGCAATCCCACATCGAAAACGTAATTGTATCCCAAAGGTTTATAAACAGACTTGACTCTAAGTAAATATCACGGATCACGAGACGATGTGAAGGGGCCACTGGCTTCGGCTAGGCCCAGGAAAGTCCCCGGGCCAGTTTCTGCAGAGATGCAGTCTCGGAGACGAGGTTATACTTCGACGTCTGGGATTTAATCGCATTAGTGCGATGGGCTGAGACAGGTGTGGAGCCTTTGAATTCCAGCCTAAGTATCTTGGCCGACTAACACAGTTATTCACATAGTCCATTGGACTAACTGAACGGGGCTTACGCTCTCGTGGTCCATCTTTTTTTCTTTTTTCTTTTTTTTTTTGTTCTTGTTCCCTTTCTATATACATTTTTTAAGTTATGGAATTAAAGTTGTTATTTCTATTAATACAAACTGAAGTATTTGATAAGTATTATAAACTCAAAATTTTAAACGATAGAACTACAAAATATTTTTTACAAAAAAAAACAAGGTTATATATAAGACTATCATCACAAAAGGTAGACCATAAAACATTAGACATATAATTCCTAATACTAGACCTATAATCTGGAATTATTAGTTTTGAAATTTTAGACATATAACCATTAACTATCATCATAATTATTAGTTTTGAAATTTTATTATTATTACATTTAAAAAATCTGGAATTATTTTTTCTTTCCCTTAAAAAAAAAGAAAAAAAAAAGAAAAAAAAAGAAAAGAAAAGGTTAAAAGCTTAGAATATTACTCTCCTCCCGCCTAATAATAAGCCCAATTGTTCATCCTCCACACACAAGCTCTCTCTCTCTCCCTCATGTCTGTTTCACTCAAGCTCAACGGTCACCCTTTACTCCTCTTGCATCACCACCCGGTAAATATAACCGCTATTACGCTTCATTTGAAAATCATTTCTATTTTTCTTTCTTTCTTTATTTCTAATTATTATCCTTCATATTTTTTTAAGGGTTTCGATGATTTCTCTTTAGTGAGTATTTCAAAGGTTTCCAAGTGCTATTGGTTTCAAAATTCGAAGAGTTCCTTGATTAATCTCAACCGTTCACCACGATCCAATTCCAGATCCTGTTCAATTAATGGCGATAAAATTAACAGTGTGAGCAATCCATTCTTTCTCTTCATTTTTTTTTTTTTTTTTGTTTATTAAGAAAATTCCACTATCCGATGTGATATTAAAAATAAAAATAAATAATACCACGCATGATTTCACTTTACATATGAAGACATTGTTTCAACTTAGCTAGATTGTATTTCTCCCAGTGCTACAGACACAACAATTTCACAACAATGCTGAGTTGTCTGGTTTTTATTAGTTTTCATTTGGACCGATCACTTACATTAGTTTATTATCTATCATTCGCAATTTGACACCTCAGAATTGTTGTGTTTGTAGCTTTATTGTAAGATGTATACTACTTTACCCTTGGATTGTATTACAGGTGAACATGTCTTTTGAAATTGTCTTCAAGACACAATTTCACTTAAAACATGAAATTGTGCCTTCATGTTGTGATTTCAACGTGGCACCTCTCTTCTAAACTTGCCTTGTCAATGTTGATCTTAGGCCTAGAATCATGTTTTAAAGGCATATCGCAAAACTACCATACAATGCCAAATAGTTCGATAAGTGAAAAATTTAAGGAACAATTTTTAAAAACGTAATATTCAACCCAAACACTCTGGTGGTAATATTATAGTTTCACAAGTTTGTCCATATGTAGTTTCTATCAAAACCTATTTTGATGAAAATAATACGCTTTTGTTTTTCTTCTTTTGTGAGGTTAGGCTTATGATGTATCGGATGCACCCAACGATGAAGGTAATTAACATTTTCAACTAGATTAACTAGAAGTAGACAAATTTATATGTATATTGTGATGCTCGATATTTCTTTTTTCATTCCTAGAAAATCAAATTGTCCAAAAATTCACACCTTTGCATATACTTTTTAGGTTCCAAGGAAAGAAATGAAAGTGGGCAAGGAGGATCGCTCACATCTAACGAGTACTTACTACTTGCCTTTCAATCTCTTTGGGTCAATACTAATGACTACTGATTTTTGTTAATGACATGATGATGGTGAGTCTCTTCTGTTTTTGGTCAAATTTATCTAACATCATGAGTTGAATACATTGTTTAACCTCCATGCATTGTCAATGTGGCTGAAGGAAAATGTTGCAAGAGGTTTTCTAGGTGCCTAAGGGACAGAGTGTATGCTGGAATTCGCAAATCAATCTAATGAACTTTTGTAGAAAGTCATATATCTTAGCTATTTTTCTGAGTTGTTGTTGAAAAGATGTAACAATTCACAACCTAGAGCAACTCCAGCCCCTTGACTTTGATAACAATACTCAGTGAAAAGAAATAACAATACTCAGTGAACTTCAATATGTTTAATAGTATTATATAATCTTCTTTCACAAAAAAAGAAAGGAGATTGCGTTTCTGGTAGGTGATTGTGTTGATTTGAATTCTCTAATTGCATGTTTGGATGCGTGTCTAATTACTTTGGTTTCTTTGTGGAGTAGTTTCCCTACAGCGAGAGCTTATTCTTGTTTGTTCAATTTGGAAGGACATTGAGGAGATTAAAGAGATATGGAATTTCGGGAATATTGTCCTATGGGCTGTTGAATACTGCCTACTATCTTACAACATTTCTCTTGGTTTGGTGAGTCAAATAATAATGTTCCTATCAATTAGTTAATATCTTTTCAATTTCTTTCAGTTTGTGCAGTAACATCAGCAAATACAGACTTGACACAAGCATAAATTTTGTTTATTACTTTTGCTATTTTGAAATTCCAACTTCCTACTCTAAAATAGCATGGGGAAGTTTTCTCCTTGAGCTACAAGTTGTTAGTTTTGGCTTTTGGATATGGAAAGGCATTCTTTAAAATATTTTAACCATCTAGTTAAATTCTGTTGTTTATGCTTCATGACAATGTTCCTTTGTTTGACTCTAATTGGTTGTTTTATCTTTAATATGGATTTATAATGTCTGGCTACCTCATTTCCTAGGTGTTGAATTGCTAATTCATATTGATGCATACACATGGAAAATTTGTCATTGTTCATTAGACCATTCTCTTAATCTTGGTGAACTTACAGAATTACTGAGTAGATTACATTTGGACTGGTGTGTTGAGGAATAAACCTGAATCTAATTTTGTTGATATAGATGCCCTAAATTTTGACTATACATATTATTAAACCTTGAATTGTTTTAATGTTCATGTAGCAAGTGTAGGTGGTTCTTGTAAATACTACTCGTGGATATCACAAACTTCAAAAAAAAAAGAATTGATACTAGGGACCGCTATGTTCTAGATTTGGTCTGAGACATTTCCTCCCCATGGTGGCAGTGCAGCACACAGCCAGAGAATGACAATTTTAAATCTGCCTTTACCAGCTTGCACCTTCTATAATAAGGCTTTTTAAAATTCTTTTGTCATTTTTGTTGTTCTTCTTCTTCCCTTTTTTTGTAATTACACAAGCACCCAATGGGTCTTGAACTAATGATGTCACCCAAGGTGCCATTTGAGTTAGTGCTCATTGGCTTTCATTTTTGTTCGTGCATCCTTATAACTCTTTGGCATTTGACAACCTATTGACCTCTCACAAACCTTCAGTCTCTACGGCTTGATTTTCTTTAACACATAATCTTTAACCCTTAGTAACCCTAAAGTGGAAATCACAAAGTATTTTTGATTCATCAAGCTCTCAATTTTATTACTTAGAACGTCGTTTCTTAATATACTGATTGATATACTTAGTATATTGTATACCAATCAGTATGAATTTCAGTCAATATACTGATTGAAGTTTATAGGTGGGGTTCATATTGATTTTACAGATTGAAATTTCCTACCTTTCCTTAGTCCTCAATTCATTATATCTGAGCAGCATTAGAAATTTGCATTTCTCTGCCCCCTAATAAAAGGATGAGTGACTGACACTGACATTCATTTATTACTTCCAAAACTTGCTATTGTAACTCAGCTGTAAGTTCAATTTGGTCCAGACTTGCATATGTTGCGAATATGAGGTATTGCAGTCCAAAAAGAAGTTTCCCTTAGGCACTATTCCCTTGGTTGTATCATCGTTTTTTGACTATGGGAGTCTCAGCTCTTGATTCCATTATATTATATATATAGATTTTAGGCTTTTGTGGATCACATGGCGCACTAAGCAGAAAAAAATAAATTAAGAAAAGGACAAAAGAAATGAAAGAAAGAGTCCAAATTGTGTTCAGATTTTTTTGCTATATTCAAGGGATAAATTTAACTTCATTTGCTACTCTCACTTTACAAATCTAATGTTGATTCCAGAGTCATACGATGACAAACAGTGTTTGGAATAGCTTGTATTTTTTTAACAATTAATAGTAAATGTACAGAGAAGGTGTCTCACTTTTGTTTATATTCTACAGTACTCATGGAGATTGTTCTATTATATCATAACTACAAACTACACTTGCTGTTAGGTTTTATGTTGCTCCTGCACCTGGAAGGATGGGTTATCTTGCAGCTGTTGAAAGGTGACTACTGATATATTAATATTTTCTAAAGCATCAATGGAATAATATATTAATCTTTTCTGGAGCATAAATGATCTAAAAGTTGTGTAAAAAAAATAATAATAATGATGGTCTGAAACTTTTGGCCATTTTCAGATTCCTCAAAGTAATGGCCATGGTGTGGGCTGGAAGCCAAGTTACTAAGCTTGTAAGAGCTGGCGGGTGAGCTCCTGGTACTCAAATTTTCTTTCTCAATTAAGTAATTTGTATAAACATCATGATGTTTCTTGATTCTTGAAAAAGAAAGAATCATTGGTCAAACTTTTGAGACTTGCTGTTAATTTTCAATTCACTTAGTTTCAGTCATTTGGATGCATGTTGAAGTTATAATCGCTAAACCATACTGTTAGTTGAAACAGATGTAAGAACACAATGAGGGGAGAAAAAGGGAAAAGCCCCATATAATGAAGCGTTAAATCTATATCTAGTGCTGATTACATTCATTATCTTGTTGATGCAACTGAGGGGATTGTTTCTTTTCAGTCTTATCTGTAAATTTCATGTTCAAAATTGTGAGAATGTAGGGTTATATGATGACTCCTCATGTTTTTTGTTATTTTATAGGCCAAGATGTTATTGCTAAAATTTTTTTTTGAAAACTTCTTCTTTAGATGCTGCCTTATCATATTCAGTACAAAACAAATTTTATCTATAGGTCATGAACATCATTTTTTGTTTTTCCCATCTTATGTTTCATAATGATATTATTTAACTGCTGACTATATATAAATCCCATTATACCCACTCTTTTTGAATAGAAGTGGATACTCTTCTGTTAAATTTTAACTGTCTTTTGATTCTATAGAGGTTCTTGTTATGCAGAGCGCTTGCTCTTGCACCTTTGGTAGACAGAGGATTGTCATGGTTCACGGTCAAATTTAAGTTTGAGTCTCAGGGGAAGGTAAGTGACACTAAGTTTTAAAAAATTCTTATTTTGTTCAATTACAAGTATCTAATTTTTTAAACTGTTTCCAGGCTTTCATGGCAATTGTTGGGTTCTGCTTTGGGCTGGCTATCATGCTATTTTTGGTTGTGACATTGCTTTCGGCCTAAAGCTATTCCTCTTGTTTGTTCTCGCTTGGCTAGGACAACAGGGCCTTCTCAAGTTCTCTTTCAATATTGTCATTCCCTTTTTTTTTTCCCTTTAAATTCACATCATCTATATGTAGTTTGTGTCTTGATCAGTTTTCCATTTATTTTCTTGCTGCTGCTGCAGATTAAATAAAGTCTCTTGTTAAATCAAATTTTGTTTGATGTTTTGTTACAAGAGTGATACCAACATATATGATGGTGTCTAAAAACCACAAGAAAGTGAAATTCCCCTGGCTGTAGATGATGTATTAAAAATGTTATGAAAGCAAGTTACTCTTTCTGGTTGTGATGTATAAGCTTTTTTGTTTTTGTTTTTTACTTTTTCTAAAAAAAAAAAAATATTGAAACGAATGATATATGATTTTTAACTCATGTAACTGTGTTGTCTACGAGTAAAACCACATACACGTACGTCATCTTGGTGGTCTCATACATATGTTTTCATATGGCTTGCTAGATTCATTAACTCATTACTTTGTGGGGACTTTTGGTTCTCTCCAAACAATTTGGGATCTTTCATAGATTTTCCTAGCATCTTTTAAATTCCCTTAGTCTAACTCTAAGCCCAACTTAGATGATTAGAGGTTCGAACTTTGTCTATGACATCAAATCTGGTTCCTAGTTGATAAATCCCAATGGGGAATCCTTTTCACGCCCAAATTCTTAATACTATTAGCGTGATCTTAGGTCCATGTTTGGGATGGATTTGATATGAGAACTTGATATTTCACTACTCACATGTGAACCCGCTTTGTTGTGTTGATTCTTATTCATCCAATGTTACCAAGGAAAATTCCATGTGTCTAATTTGCCCATGTGAACCTATGACTAACCGTCCTGGTTTCAACAGTCTAGTGATGGTTCACATACAATTTTCGGACTGTACTTAACACATGTAAATTCTCCACGTGAATTTAACCGGACAGAGAGATCCCCCAAACTTGAAAATGGATATAAATAAGGAAAACGAGCTCAAATTTATCACTCAACCATGCATTTCTCAGTTTCGTTACTGGTACAACAGAAGGATAAAGAAAAAGAGAAATTTTAGTAAAATTGATGAAAGATCCACAACCATAAAGCTCACATGCTCTAGAAACCACATAACTGCTAAATCATCACATAAAAAGACAAGTAAAAATAGCTTCTCTCAGTTGGTAAGATCCATGATGGCAGTAACTATGTCTCCATCTGCAGTCTTCAATGCCTTGACAGCCTTAGACCTAGAGACTCCTGCCTGTGTCATCACCAACTCTATGTCCTTGGGTTCCACTCCAGTCTCATCTACTTCCTCATCATCTTGAGCCACAGTCGAAGACTCAGGTTTGGAAATCACATTGCTGAGATCCGGAGCTTTAAACTGCTCAGCAGCCTGGGTCTGCAGTTGAGAGCTCAAATCCTCGATCTTTGCCTCACCAAAGATTACATACGTGTCTGAAGTTGGACTCTTGAACACATCCGGTTTTGAGATGACAAACAATATCTGATTAAAGGGGCAACATATGTTAGACCAAAAGAAAACTAAAGTGGATATATATATATATATATAGAAAGTAAAACCACAACAATAAAATCACAGTTGATAAGGCACCAACATTCTTGCTCTTTTTGACAGTGACCCGGCTAACACCTGGGATAGGTTTCATGCCAAGCTTCAGCATTGCTTTGCGACTTTTCTTTTCACTTCTGCTTTGCTTCGACCTACCACTTGCATCTCCATCTGGTCCTCCTGATAATACAGAAATCAATGAAAAAATATGCACCATTATTTAAATAATTAAATAAGCAAAGTCAATATCAGCTGCAGTTGCATCCTTCTTGATACACCAATATTTTCAAAAAGGGTTTGAATAGGAAGGATCACATTACATAGCTTTATTCATTTAGTTTTAGTTTTAAAAAGACCCTTATTTCATTTCATTGAACAATCAGCCCAATGGTTGTATATCAGTTTAGTTTTGTTACCAGTGGATATTATCCATAGATCCACTTGCATCACTCAAACACACTCATAACTTTTAATTTCAGGAAAATTTTCAAGTATATTTCACATGAAAAAGGCACATATTGATAAGCAAGCAGTAGAAAACTAATAAAAGTGAGAAAACAGATGATAAGAATAAATCAAGAAAATAAGAATGCAATCCAACTTAACAGAAACATTTTTTCATGATGAATTTGTAAATGAAAGTATCCAAAAGAATTAGTTGAACAAAGGCACAATGTGAATGGAAAAATCCAGGATAAGAAACAATTCAGCATCCTAAATCTACACATAAAATATAAGAAAACCCCATATTTACATTCAAGGACTTGTTCTTCACCTTTATTGGATGTTGGCAAATCTACTGGTGACTACCCTCTTTGTTCATAATAACAATCGTATAGTTCCAAAACTATAGCAATGCACCTATTTTTTTTACCTGATATATACAAGAGAGGGATGAACAAGTGGCATCAAACACCCCCCCTGTTTTCCTTTTATATGAGATACATGGAACTTATATGAATGTAATTTTTATAATAGATATTCTTTTACTGCAAAAAGATACAACTACAAAAAGTTTCTTAAAACATGTTATGAATCACTAACTTCTGTTTATTGAGTCTTTATATTTTTATTGGTTATCTATTACATCCAACCAATGAGTCTTCTTGAAGCCATGATCTCAACCTCCACCACATTCTTACGGAAAGAGGATGTGTAACTTAAGCCAGTGCCCATTGACATTATTAATCATTAATCGAGGTGCAATAACCAAATTAAAGCTAGTAACTGCAGAAGAGCCCCCAAGTCATTTAACACTACAGCTACAAGCACATGGCACTACAATAAGAATGTATATCTCAATTAAAATATTAAATGAGATCGTGACATGCACACCATCCAGTATTATTTGATTTTTTATCTCAAAGACTACCAAACTATGACCCAAAAAAAGTGTGAGTTCAGGAGCAGATGCGTGCATGTGCAACTCACTAGTGCTGATCACGTCAACAGAAGAAAAAAAAAATGAATGCATAAACTCAACAAGGAAGAAAAAAGAGGAAACATAGAGACTACAGCAAACAACATTCGCAACGAACTTACCCTCGACATCATCATCATCCTTGTCATCATCATCATCATCCTCATCATCGTCTTCTTCGTCTTCAAGAACAGGCTCATCAGGCTACCCAAAAAAGAGGAAAGATTAAATTATTACAACCAATATGAATATATGAAATATTGGTAAGCAAACTTCAAAAAGAAAGAGAAACATATTATGAATACAGTGTCATCAGAATTTAGTTCCAAAGTATTTATAAGCTTATATATAATTGCCATTTGAAAAGAAATAATGGAGGGACTTTGGAGTAAAAAGAGACATAGCCCATTTCATGTAATGGAAGTACAGGACATAAACAAAGTGAAAGGACTGAAAATTGCATATACAAAGAAGCCAGAATTATGCGGACATCATGTATGTCGTTTAAGTAATACCCCCAAAAGAAACAGAGAAAGTTGAACAAGTTTTCACTACAGTCGTTTCAGTACACAACATCAATCTAATTACAAGTGCAGGCATGCATGTCAGTTGAAAGATATATATTTATCATACAGAATGTGAAGAAACAACTACAGTAGGACTGACTTTTGATAGTTCCAGTAAATGATTGCCATGCTCTATATAATTCCAAATATACAATATCTCATTCAAAAATAACACATAGAAACTTACAAACACAATGCTCTGAGTCAAAACCAATTCATTCTACATAAAATTTCCAAGAGACTCCCACATTTACAATACCAAACCTCTCTCAAATAAATCAAAATGCAGCATGTGTAATCCAGTCCATCGCATAGCCCCGAAACCATTCATATACACAGTTCTGTACTTTCCTCCACACACACCATTATGGCCAACAATGCTTCTTTTTTTCTTTCCTTTTTTTTTTTTTTTTTTTGGCTTATTCAAATCGATATATATTCCCAATCCTAAAACTTATTTATGTTTACTTTTAAACTAAATACCATACAATAAAAAAATTGATTTCAATTTTCCACAGTTGGGTTTATTAAGATCTAACAGTAATTACAGTTACCCAACAACACACACAAAGAAATATCATTTTCAATGATTGGAAATGATGAAAAATCATAAAATTTAAAGAGATCTAACATGGCTAACAATACATAAGATCTCTTACTCATAATTAAGAAAATAGGAGACAGATTCAATACATAGTGAGAGAGAGAGAGAGAGAGAGAGAGAGAGAGAGAGAGAGATATACATCAATGCTTTGCTGTTCAAGATGAGCAGCGAGAAGCTCCTCTTGGGTTTGGGCAGTCATGGCTGGGTTTTGGAGAAAGAGAGAGAGACTGAGAGTGAGTTTATGCAAAAACCCTAAAACCCCAAAATTGGATGTCCAAAGCGGAGGGCATGTGATAATGGTGGATTTTATAGTCACGTCACTGAGAGGATGAACTGAAATTACGATAATGACATTCTTCATTTTGAGATTAAATGGGCTTCGATAGGTTGGGCTACTACACACAAGCCCATCTCATTTTATTTTAAACTTTTTCTTTTAATTTGGGAAGGAATGAGGAGCCTGCGTGCGTGGGTGTCTTTAAACCATACAAATTTCATAGGAAGTATTATTTCATGGATAGAGTTTATCTTCAACCTGGTTTGGAGGAATTTTCCTCCAACCCAATACGTGACAAGTAAATAAATCATCCACATGTGTATTTTAAAAAGTCACATGACTCATTAAAAATGTAATATGACTAAAAGTATACGTGAATGGTCTATTTACTTGTCACGTAGTGAAGTTGAAGGAAGATTTCTGCAAACCGGGTTGGAGGTAAACTATTTCTTTATTTTCATCTCTAGTTTGAATAAAAAAAAAATTATTTGCGATGTTAGAGAGTAAAGATTTTTCTTCAAGTAAACTGAAATCCTGGAAGAAAAAAATAAAAAAAACCCTTCGATCCGATTCCAAATGAATCAATGATTGGATTTGAAATAAAAGTCCATTAAAAAACGGGTTGTGAGACTCGATTAAATCGGGCCAAAGTCAAGTTTCCATGAATGAAACCTATTGAACCTGACATATTCTAAATATATATGTATGATGTGTGTCCATGTCCATATAGTCATTGGCACCCTAGTTTATATTTTATTGATATGATTGCTCTTTATGTAAACAATAAGGTAATTGACAACAAAAAATTTCATATATATATATATAGACACACATGTGTTATTAATATTTTTTTTATAAGAAACAAATAGTTATTAAAGAGAGAAACATTACAAAGATACAAGAACAGTTGGCACAGAACCCATCCCAAGATCTTCAAAACAAGCAGAAACAAAGGCCCGAGGGCCATTACAAAAATCAACAGGACCCAGGAATAAGAAGACAAAGCCCATGTAGAAAGCAAATGGGGGGGCCCAATTAACACTCCTCCTAATCCATTTAATGGACCACAAAGGATAGACACACAGTAAGGAACCCACTTCTAGCATAGTGGACCGAATATTCTAGGGACATGTGTTATTAATACTAGTTGTAGACCTACGCATTGCATGGATAGTTTGATGTTTTTATTTTAAATGTAGCATAATTGAAATGGTATATTATAGAATTTGTAATTTAGAAAAGCCACATTTATTTGAAATAGTATTTTAAATTTAAATTCTAGCGTAACATAATGTATTTTCTTTTCATATATCATATATAAGAGAACGTTATTTTGCCTTTTTGTAGTATTTTTTGGACGTTTAGTAAAGGCTATTTTTTATTTTTTTTATTTTACAGTGTTGGAACTATTAAAAGAAATAAATTAAGAGTGTGTAAGCATATTTGTTTGTTCTAATTTAAAACAATTGCAATTGCAATCTCAATTTTATATTTTTCATAATTACTTTTAGGTAGTGTAGGTTCATCTCTTTGTTTATTTTCATAGTGGATTCTAAATTTCTAAAAGGTTAAATATATATTACTTTATTTATTTTTTGTTATCTTCACAAAATTTAGTTGTATGTGTGGAAGTATATAGTCAATAATTCAATAATGTTGTAAATTGTTTCAAGGAGGGCTAAATGCAAGTTTATTTTTTGTACCTTTTCCCTATCAAAACTTGTCTAGTTTGTTTATTATTCCAATTAAAATGGTTAAGGTTGGAGTTGGGCTGATGTTACGGGTACAGTTTGTAGGGAACAATGTAATTAGTGCTTATTCAAGCTCTATATTCTATTGAAATCAAGTTCCTTGTTCTATAAAATGATCTTCTAAATTGTAAGTTGTATGAAATGATTCTGTATGATAAAAACTATTTCATACATACAACATGTGTTGCTCCCTAATGCTTGTAAATATAAATAATTGCAAATGTTGATTACCTATACTTATTCTTGTTAAGTAATTTCTCGGCTAGGTACATGCACAGAACAACAATACCAAGGGATTGTATTGACAATTTAAAACGCTATTCTTAACATATTGGATTATTTAAACAATAGTGCATAAATTTTATTTTAATGCAGAAATGATTATTTTCCAATTTCTAATGTAAGATAGAGTAGAAGTTTACATTGAAATTGATAATTGGAACAATTCCTACCATAATTTATTTGCTAGTTTGTAAGGCTCTAAGTTGACTGAACACCTCTTGCATGTGACATGTATTTCCTCATTTCCATAAGGGTATGGAAATTCATGGTCCCAATGTCCAACACCATTCTTATTGCATTCTTGTTTGTTGGAGAGACAATAATTTTTTTGTGCCTAAAGTTGTATGACGAAGGATTTTCCGACAACTTTGTAGTAGATGTTTTCCATTTTTTTTGTTAAGTATGGATAATAGTATTTCTTTGCCATCGTCGTCAAATTCGCATATTAATACAATTGCTAATCCGTATTGTGCGTTTGTGTCGCCTTCTTTGGTTGCTTCAAGGAGCATTTGCTTTCCCACAGTTGTTTGTTCTAGTAAGAAGTAATTGTATGCACCAAGCACAAATTTTGCTTGTGTGTTGCCAACAAAGAAACAGTCATGAAGGAGTGTGAGTTCATCATTCCGGAGGAATACTGGGTGTTGCATTAGTCCGTCCAAATTTACACTTTTAAGTACAAATTCCTTGTTTGTAAGTCTATTGTAGTTTTTGCAGCTGCAAATTTTTTCCATAAATTTAAATAATATTACATTGATGTATAAATAATAGAGTTAAATGAAATACATTATATGGTTCAATTAAATAAAAAACATTACAATTAAAATATATTGTTAAATATAATACAATACATACAACAATGTAAATTGTATCATAATGATTGCAAAAGTAATGCAATTAGTTTATTATAGAAGGAATAATAACAAAGAATACATGATCAATTGTTTTAAGTGCATTCACATACTCCAACGTAAAGTAACAAAGAATACATTTTTTTGTGTTTAGTAATAGTATGTAAGTGTGTGGCTGATAGAAATAAGTAAGAATGAAATAATTGTAATTACCTTTTTTCAGCAATATGAACCAACAACAATTGTATTCCTTTTGTTTCCATATAGTGTTAAGTAACATTAACATGCAGTGTTGTAATGCTAATAGAAGCGATGGGCTTTCTTTTATTGCATAGAACCTTTATTTTGAGAAATAGGAGTAGAGATTGACTTAAGATACCTTTTCTTGATGTTGCCCAAGTATTTTGGCGATTCTCTCCCAAGATTGGCAAAAATCTGTAATAGGATTTCTTCTGGTAGTTCTTTTGTGCTTTGCATGATTTGATGAAGTATTGTTATTTATTTATTTTTTTGCATATAGTAGTATTTTGTATCATTAGTTGTTTTGTATTTATAGATTTGATAGTAAACTATCTAGTGGTAGTTGAAAGGTTTTTTGTCCTTTTTCTTCATTGTAGTTAAAATTTTACTGAATAATTATTTAATGTATATTTAAGTATTGACATTGTGGTTTTTAAGGTTTTATTGTTTTCTATCATGGGTGCCTTTGTAAATGCTATTATAATGATAGGAATTTATTTCAAAAGATTATAATGGTGTAAATAGTGTGTTTGTATGTTAAGGAATCTCACATAGGTTAGATAGGAAAGTTGTGTTAGTAGTCCTATGTATAAATAGGACACCTCACAATACATTGTAATCATCCAAAATATCATACAGAAAGAATATTAATAAAGATGTAGCCCATTGGCTACATCCTGTGGACGTAGGCTCACATAGCCGAACCACGTGAAAACCCTAGCCGTCATTCCTCTCTTTCTCAATGTCTTTTATATTTTCCATTGTTATTAGATTTAGGTTTTCTACATGTTTGAACCGCGGGTCAAACAAGAATGATTCCGGCGCGTGGCACGCGTGTGAGACTGGGAGCGCGTGAATCGGAACGCTGGAAATTTGAGAGGCGCGTGGAGGCGCATTCATCATCGGATCGGCTTTATTTTTGTGCTCATGAACAGATCAGCCTCCGATATATTGAATGGAGGTGGTCACCAATTGAATCGGTGGCCGGAAGAGGTAGAACTGAGATGGAAGTGTTGGCGGCACATGTGGTTCATGGAAGAGATTCCAGAAGGTTTGGGTCGCGCGTGGAGGCGCGTGCTGTCGCTGATGCCAATCGGAAAACTGGGGTTTTGCCGATTTTTGAATTTTCTACTGATCTGTGTGATCAGTTTTTCTGAAATTAGGATATTTGTGGTGGGGGGCTTTGGATGGATTTTTTTTTTTTGAAATGCTGAAGCGGAAGGATCGAATTGCTCGTGAGAGCTTTAATGCTCTGATACCATGTAGAAAACCTAAATCTAATGACAATGAAAAATATAAAAGACATTGAGAGAGAGAGGAATGACGGCTAGGGTTTTCACGTGGTTCGGCTATGTGAGCCTACGTCCACAGGATGTAGCCAATGGGCTACATCTTTATTAATATTCTTTCTGTATGATATTTTGGATGATTACAATGTGTTGTGAGGTGTCCTATTTATACATAGGACTATTAACACAACTTTCCTATCTAACCTATGTGGGATTCCTTAACATTGTAGAATGCATAATTTGCCAAGGTACATGAAACAATTGTTAAAGGTAATTATACTTACAATTCTAGTTACAACCGTTGGTATGTTTTGGACATGGATGTGGTGGAGTTACTATTGTGGTTGTATTAATGGTTGTTCAAGAATGTAGTGGTTATATTTTGCCTCTAACATATGTAGTTAATGTACATAATTGTTGATTTGTAATTGGTTTTTATTTGGTTATGGATCAGAGTTAATATTTTTGTTTAAATGCTAAGCATCTTTGAGTATTTATGGTGAGTGGTTACATTTGCAAGTGGATGGTATTCCCAAAAATTTTATCTAGTTGAAGACGAAAATATTTCATTTTTATTTTTTTCAATTAATTATTGTGTTAATTGATTCTAATGGTAAATGAATTAGTGTCATTTGTTTTAATTTTGGGTGTCTTTGATTTGAGTTTTAAATCATAAATAATATTAACACTATATTTTTTTTATGCAATGTGAAGAAAGGCGATATATTGAACAGATGGAGGAAATTGATGTTCATAGATTGGTCCAGGATGTTCAATCAGTATCTTGCAAACATGAGTGAGCATTTTTACATTCCTAAATTTAGTCCAGGATGAATAGGCAGTTTTATGAGTATAAAGAAGGATCAAGCTTTAATGTTAGTGCTATATGTATACTATGTGGTTCTTGTCAGCAGCGTCCATGTACTATTTGGTCATATTGTGCTATGCGGAAGAATGATTATATATAGTTTGTAGATTTAACATTTACATGCATATGTATTTTTTAGGAAAAACTTTTAATTTATTTTCGCTTTCTTAAGGCAAAAAGCTTTTGTATTGTATAGTACTGTAGAAAAAGAGTTAAAGAAAATTAGTATTAAAGTTTTTTGCAACACATTAAGTTTTATTCATGGACCATAAAAGTATTCGTAACAAACTACATATGAAAAGCCAAAAATTTACTATAAAAGTTCATATTGGGAAAAGATTAATTTGCACACCTTAAGAACATTCGCATCATATAACGAACTTGGTTAATGTAAATTTTTTTTTTTTTTTTTTCACCAACCATGGCTACCATAAAGTGTTAAAAACACTAAAAAAACAATTCACCATTACTTAATTAAAACAAACACTATTCAAACCATTGTCCTAAATCAGAAGGCATTTCAACTTGATTATCCTAGCTTTATCTTCTTTCCTGAAGTTTGTTTTGCACTTTTTGCTTTGCAACTTTTCATCAAAGTTTGAAGGAGCATGTTGTCATTGTTGGATTCTCCGTTTTTAACATAAGATGATGAATTCCTTGGTTGATATCCATTGGTTGTGAATGATTTTGTATCCACAATTTTAGAACTGGTTGTGAGTTGTGACACATTTCTCATAAGTCTTTTCCTCCTCATCAATTCCAAATGCTTCCTACATCCATATTAATCACTGTTAGAAAATTGAAATATAGTATATCTATTTTGCCATAAAATATATATAAATTTGAGAGCTTACTGTTGTGATATGATCAAGTTTCAGTGATCTTTCAAATTCTGGATTGTAATCGAACACCTTTTGTATTGTATAGTACTGCCAGCCTTCTTTCCAATTATAGTCATTGAGTTTTATTTCGAACACAAATTTTTTCCCAATTAAATTATGTATGTCAATGGGCAGGTTTATATTTGCATCCCCCTGATAAAATAGAGAATATAATTCAGTGTATTGTAGTAATGGAAACCCCTTTATAAATTTTGTATGTCAATGGACTTACACTTGCACTTTTGTTTGACAGCTCTCTTGCTGTTGTTTGTATCAATCTTTCACCTTCTTTATCAAACAAAGTAAATATCGCATTTTCGGTTTCACCTTATTTTTTTGTAGCAACAGATTTGTTTTAGTTCAACTACAACCTAATCATATCTCACATAGAACTATTACAAATAGCATTCTAACTTCAGTAACCACACAAATCATGAACCTTTAACAATAGCACGCTGCACTAATCAAATAACCATCCTTTTTCCATACACAATCTTTTTCTTCTTTTAATTTAACCCAGCTTCTACCATTACACATAACACCAATCCGCAACTATAATCACCCTTTTTCTAAATTACAAAATCTATAATATACCATCAACCATTTCAAACAATTATGGACTATATAGTAGTACAAACTTTTATTCATTGCATATAACTACAACTACTTGCATAGGCAGCAAGTCTGGTGGCCTAGACGAAGAGCCAAAGCAAAAGGCACAGTCAAATTTGCAAGATTTCTTGCCAGAATCTATTTTCTAGCAGCAAGGCTTAATGGAAATCCTAGCTGAGATTAATGAGATGAATGAGGAATAAATTTTGATAGAGATTGACCTTTCTATGGCTAGAGATTGAAACATGATTGGTCATTGTCAAGAGGTCAATCTAATTTGTTCACTAATTTTGTATAACAGGTATGGATTTAGCAAAGAAGTTGTTGAATGCCCTGTTTCAAAACTTTCTTGAACTTCATACTGTTAGTCTTTTTTTCTCCTGTGCAAAGTGCAAAAGGCTGGAGAATGTCTGAAGTATAAACCTAGTAATTTTCTACTAAATGCTAGAAAGCATGAGATCTTTTTAGGGGTGAGGAGACAATTTCAACCTTTTTTATTTAGCTTTTAGGTATAGAATCATAATTTACTTTTAATAGCTTTTAATAGGTTTTAATTGACTGTCTGACATAGGACAAATTAGAAACTTACCTACAATTGCTTACTCGATAAGCTTTAGTTTTTGAAACCTGTGGTTTTAGGATTTAGGATTTTAGAAGTGGTTAAGGTTTCAAAGATTGTGTATGGGTTCAAAGGAATGAAGTTTGACGGTTGAAAGTTGCAAAATTCTGGAAACTCTATTCACTGGAATTTAGAGAAGCATAAAAAATGGGGATTAAAATTGTTTCTAAAGTCATTTGAAGGACTAATTCAGGACTAATTGTTATGTAATATATGTGGGCTATTAGGCTTTTAATAGTTAAGGGAAGGGGTTTAAAGAGAAGAAAGTGTCAAATCTGTTTGCTGTCATGGGAGTACTGAAGAATGATCTGAATAGTAACAAAGAAAAAGAAAAGAAGAAAAGGAAGGGGCATAGAATCATAATTTTTGTGTACTTAGTTATACAAAGCTGTGTACTTAGGTCTTTTTTCTTTAATAAACTTTTATTTACTGATCAAAAAGAAGAAAAATAACATGTTTTGTAGCAAGCTTCACAGATTTGTTTTAGTTCTACTACAACCTAATCATCTCTCACATAGAACTATTACAAACAACATTATAACTTCAGTAACCACACAAATCATGAACCTTTAACAATAGCGCGCTGCACTAATCAAATAACTATCCTTTTTCCATACACAATCTTCTTCTTCTTTTAATTGAACCCAGCTTCTAGCATTATATAAACATAAAATTTCCCCCCTCCTTTGTTTCATCTGTGGACTTTTGCTTGGCATGGATCTCTAGACATTTTGTCGAACACTTTGAGGGCTGATTTCCATTATTTATTTATTCTAGCATTCAACCAACAAAAACATAGATTGAATTGAAGGATCTCATAAGTGAGTAAGAATCTAATACCTGCATAATACCTTTGACTCCAAACAATTTACTAAGAACAGGTCCAAAGCTTTATACTCCTTGAATTGAAAGTCCAATCGCACATATCACCTTAGTAATATCTACATAAATGCAAAACAACACACCAGTTTTTTAACAGAGAACATCACTGTGAGGACCTTGATCAATGCAAAAAACCCAGGGAAAAAAATGACCAATACCATAGAAGGGAAAAAAAAAACAAAAACTACTGATACCATAGAAGGGGGAAAAAAATCGATGGGAAAAAATTGAGTAAAAGCTCACTTTACCTTGGTGTTTAAAGAAAGGTTGATGAGAGAAGGATGTTGTAACAGGAAGGAAAAGCCGCAAGGGAGAGAGAGTGGTGCACCTAAAACAGAGGGAGAGAGAGAGAGACATGAAACAGAGAGAGAGAGTGGAGAATGTGTGTGAGAGAAATAATTAAATAGAAGATGGGGTTAATAGTTGAATGAGGGGGCGAGGGAGAGAGAGAGGCGCACCTAAAACAGAGGGAGAGAGACAGATGTGAAGTAGAGAGAGAGACGTGAAACAGAGAGAGAGAGAGAGAGTGGAGAGAGAAATAATTAAATAGAAGAAGGATGGCTTTAGACTTTTGTGGGTGCAGGGATTCTGATGTGGCAATGTTTTGGAAGAGAGCAGACACTTTCTCTTTGTTTCACTTTTTAATTTATACTAGTCGCAAACCCGTGCGATGCACAGAAAATGAATTAAAATTAAATTTAAAAAATTATTGGTCTAAATATGATTTTTATTGTCTTTTATATTTTATCTAAATATGAAAATTGATAATTATTAAAAGACATTTATTATTATTGTGTTTATATATAAAATATATTATAGTATTAGGCATTTATTATGATTGTGTTTATATATATGGAATAATATATTATTTCTATTAAAGAAAATATAATATGTCAAGATTCTAATGAGATGTTTAATTATAGAATAAAATTTAAATTCAATTAATATATATATATATATATATTAAAATAATGAGGTGTAAAATTGTGAGAACTCAAAAGCTTATGTGGCGCAATATTATGAGGTCAACCAAAAGTCAAAAAGTTTCGGTTTTACATTATACTAGTCGCAAACCTGTGCGATGCACAGGAAAATTATTGAAAATAAAATCTAAATTAATTTTGATTCCTTTTACTTCTTTTGTTGAATATGTTTTTTTTTTTTTTTGTAGTTCAAAATGTTGTAGGCAAGATCGATAAAGAGACTTTACGAATCGGATTTAGGATAGATCCTACTTTTTGGTTTAAAAAAATAACTAAGAAAATATTTACCATAGGATAATTAAAATTTAATATAATGTAATTTTTCTTTTGGCATAAGTTGAATATAGTCCAATTTTTATAAAACACGATTCATGTTTATATTTACCATATGGATTATGTTTCCATCCAAAAACAAAATAAATGATACTTAAAATAAGAAGAAGGACAAATAAATACATGGACACATGATTATATAATCAAATCTAAATAATTTTCATAACTCATTTCAAGCTCACATGGTTTCATTATAACAAATCCATCAATCTTTCTCCATTGCCAGCAACAAAATTAAATGAAATACATAAGAAAAAAAAAAAAAACTCTAAAAATCTTGATGAAAATTGATAATTATGATTATTATTAAAAGATATTTATATTGTGTTTATATATGGAATATATTTTAGTATTAGACATTAATTATGATTGTGTTTTATATATGGAATAATATATTCTTATATTAAAGAAAATATGATATGTCAAAATTCTAATGGAAGGTTTAATAATAGAATAAAATTTAAATTCAATTAGAAAATATATATTAAAACAATGAGGTGTAAAATTGTGAGATTTCAAAAGCTTATGTGGCGCAACATGATGAGGTCAACTAAAAGTAAAAAAACTTCGATTTTACATTATAGTCTAGATTATAAATTATAGATTATAGAAGATTATAGATTATAGATTATAAATTATAGATTATAGATTAGATCAATGGAAAAGTGATATTACATTAATCATTACTTATCACATCACTTAATTGTGTTAAAAATTTATTATTCATTTTTATTTTATTTTTTTTATCACTAATATTATTAGAATGTAAAATGAGGAGGGAGTATCTCTTTCACCCACTCCATAAAAGCAGCTACAATAGATAATTGCTGCTAAAACGAGGGGCAATAGAGTTGGGCATGAGCATGAACTTTTAAAAAACTTGTCATAACACTTGAAATCTATGGGTATATTATGAGAATATGAGACCCACATATTATAAGAAAGCAATCTTCATAAGAAAATTATAGCACTCAACCAGTTGATCAAGAAAGGATTTCTTGTGCCCGTTTCATGGAGCAGACCTCTCACAAGTTATGGGCCTCACAGAGGCCCACCCAGCATATGAGATAATTACAAATTTACATCGTTAACCCACCCAGCATATGAGATAATTACAAATTTACATCGTTAACCGGTGCAACATACAAATAGTTAAAGCGAAACATCAATTATTATAACTTACGAAAATATTCCTTCAAAAGTACATGTTTTTGTTTTCTGGGTCTCAGTAAAATTGCATACAAAATTGTCTTCTTTAACCCTCCAAAAAATTTCAATCCCGCTCAATTCTCTGTCGCGCAGTTTTCACTTTTCACTTTTCACTCTTCACTCGTAGCTCTCGCTCTCTCAATCCACAATTGCAGCTCTCTTCTCCACTGGGATCAAAAGCCAGTCCAGATCTACGCCAAACATTTAATTGGGTATGGAAAATTTCTCTCCTCTTTTTCTTTTAACGTGCAAAAATGATGTTTGAATTTGCTAATTCAGAATCAGATTTTTCTGGGTTTTAACACTTTCCCTCTCCTTTTCTTTATATATCATGTTATTTTATTTTTTTTAAGCTATTTAGTTGTTGTTTATGTTCTTAAATGTTTATGCAATATGTGTGTAAGTGTTTTTTTTTCCTCATGATTAGGTTAGACTAATGTAATGGATATTTCAAGAAGTGCACCTGATGTGCTTGAGGAAGGTGGTAATGGAGAAGATAATGGGATTGTAAATTCAGGTGACTTTGATGGAGAAATTAAACTTGGAATGGAAGTGGGTTCTGAAGAAGAAGCATATAATCTTTACAATGCATATGCTTTTAAGAAGGGGTTTAGCATTCGAAAAGCAACTAGGCGATTGATTAATGGTGTTATTAGGCAGCGAGAATATGTGTGTTCAAAACAAGGGTTTAAAGAGTTTGAAGACCCTTGTAATGCAAAGAAGTTTAATCATTTAGATACTAGAACAGGGTGTACTGCTAGAATTCGATTTGATGTGAAAAATGATGTTTGGGGTGTTGCTTATTTTAATGACACACACAATCATGAATTTGCAAGTCCAGAACAAAGGTGTAATTTGAGATCAGGAAGAAAGGTACTAAATACTCATGGGAGTACAACTAGTGCAACGGTTAGTACCAGCATAAAAGCAATGGAATCATGCTCATGTTTGTCAAAGGAACTTAATGGTGCCAGTAATGTTGGGTTCACTACGGTAAGAAAAGAAATAATTGAAGCTGGGGATGGGCAAAGTGTTTTTAATCATTTCAAACATAAGCAAAGTGAGGATCCTATGTTTTTCTATTCAGTGAAAATGGATCAAGATAATAGGATTACGAATTTCTTTTGGAGAGATGGTAGATCCAGATTAGATTATGGGTATTTTGGGGATGTTGTTATTTTTGACACCTATCGAGTCAATAGTTACAACTTAATTTGTGCACCATTTGTAGGGATCAACCATCATTGGAAGAATGTTTTATTTGGTTGTGCCTTTTTAATAGATGAGACAACAGAGTCATTTATTTGGTTGTTTGAGACCTTTTTGACAGCTATGGGAGGTCAACAACCAAAATCCATTTTCACAGATCAAGACCAAACAATGGCAAATGCTATTAAGTTGGTGTTCCCTGAGTCCCGTCATCGACTTTGCTTATGGCATATTAGTAAAAATGCTAGACAACATCTTGTTGGACTTTATAATAATCCTGATTTCTATTCGAGATTTGATAAGTGCTTAAATGGATGTATAAACGAAATGGAGTTTGAATCAACTTGGAAAGATATGATTGAGAAGTATAATCTACAGAATCAAGAATGGCTTAATAACTTATATAAGCATCGAGAAAAGTGGTGCCCAGCTTTGAGTGTAGATTTTTTCTCAGCAAAGATGAAATCTTACCAAAGGAAAGAGATCACAAATAGTATTTTTCATCAAATAATGCGAACGCCTATGCAACTTATTCAAGTTATTCAATTTTATGAGAAAAAAGTAGCACAAATGCATCAAGATGAAGCAAATGAAGATTTTCGTTGCAAAAACGGTGCACCTGCAAAAGTTACTCGTTATGGAGGTATTTTGAGTCATGCTGCTAGTGTTTATACTCTTTCTTTATTTAGAGTGTTTGAGGAGGAGTTGAATTCATGTTTGGGATTGAGTTGTGTTGAAACTAACCATCATGGGAATAACTCTATCTATTCACTAACTGAACTTGCAAATGGACAGGTGCATATTGTTGAGTTTGACCGATCCGAGTTGATTATTTATTGTAGTTGCAAGTTGTTTGAGACATTAGGCTTGTTATGTTGTCATGTTTTAAGGGTGTTTCTTGTGAATAATGTGAACATGATACCCGATAAATATATATCAAATAGATGGACAAAAGATGCAAAGAAAGGGTTGAATTGCTTTGATGATTTGTGTCAACTAAATGAGAAATCTACCCGTGCATCGCGCATGAGCAAGTTATGTCATTTGGGGTATATTGTTTTTGAAAAGGCTTCATTGACAAACAGCAGGACCAAAATTGTCAAAGATAAGTTAAGAGAGGTATTGCAGCTGGTTGAAAAGGATGTGGCAGCCATGACTATGTTGGAAAATGTTGGTCAAGAATGTCTCCAAGAAGATCCCATCAATAGTGATGATATGGAACCTTGCTTTGTTGGTGATAATCAAGTCTTTGACTCACCATATGTGGGAAAGGAAGAGATAACCAATGCCAAAATCAAAAGTCAATTGGAAAAGAAAAGAAAAACAGTGAAAGATGCAACCACATCACAAACGCCACAACCTAGTCACATGGTGCATGGTAAGTTAATTTTTTTTATTATTTTCAAATATTTTTATATTTAGTATGACTTGTTGAATTTAATTTGTTTGTTGTTATGCCAACTCAAATTGCAGGAGATGGTCAATCATCATCTTCTTCCCTCGAGTTGTCTTTTGATAATCAGAGTTTTAGCCTTACAAGAACGCTCCAAGAGAGTACCTCAATGCCCAACTTGAGTCTAGTAATTTCTACAGCCTAAAACTTTGTGTTCGCGCACATATATGAATTTTAACATATGCTTCTTTTGTTTTTGTGTTGTTTTTCCCTAACATCTTGTTGTATTTTGATGTAGGAATCTACCACATCAAAAGATGGTATGCTGGGATGATACAAGACTTTGAAGTAGTGTTTTTGTTTTTTGGAACATGATATAATGTCATGGTAAATTTCTTCTGATAGTTGCCAATGGCCTTTGAGCCAATTTGCACATCCACCTCCATTGGTAGTGGTGGAACATGTCCAGAGTTTGAATTCCCTCAAAACCTTCCCCTAGCCAAAAAAAAAAAAAAAAAATCTGATCTTTGGCTTTCACGCATATTTATTACATTTGCCATTTTGTGTAAAAACCTCCACATGTTGAAATATTTGCTACTTGATGTGGAGTTTATGTAAAAAATTAGCCGCCTGATGTGAAGTTTATATGTTGCTTTTTTTAGGGGCTTTGAATGGGCTGTGTTGTTGGTTTTGAAATGGCTTTCAAGTTGAAAATAGCGTTGCTGAGAATTTTTGGTTTGATTGATGGAATGGGCATGTTGTAATTGATTTGCTAGAAGGCTCAGTTCAACAAAATAAACCGTATGTGTTTTTTTTGTTTTTTTTTGCTGGATAATGCACCGTATGTTCTTGAAAAGACACTTTCTGTCCAATCAAAAAGGAAATTTATAAGTAAGTGTTATAGTGGATCATCGAGCTGAAATTTTAGAATCATATTGTCCACTCATAAAGCCTTCACATTGTAACTTTTGGTAAGATTTCAGGGCCATTTGATGTGTTAAATAATTTTACAAATTTGTCAGGTGACTGGGGTCTGCAGGATTGGCAGAATTATGCATTAAACTTGGAGTGCCTTAAAACTTTAGGGAGGGATTTTGGGCAGGCACGTAATTTATGTGTTGAATTTAAATGCTAAGGGAGTAAGGGGATAGCATCTTGCCACCAAAAAGCACACAAAGTTACCATATACACAACGCTGTCTCCTACATACTAGTCTATGTTATACGGTAAGAAATGACACAAGCGTTATATTTTCTTCCCAAGCAACAAGAGTGAAGCCATGCTACATAACCTTTTTTTTTAATAGATAAGTTACAAGCACTAGGGTGGATCTTGAACACAAGACCTTACCATTTACCTTAATCATTCAAAGGAAGGAGAAGCCATTTGAGCTGGAGCTCATTGGCTATGCTTGTTAAGTTGTTCAATTACTACAACACTAAAAGTATAAATAGTAACCATAGATTCCACTGTACACACTAATAACATAAGTCCCATATATGGAAGGACTGCAAACTGAAATCCCACTTTCCAAGATAGTTTCACCAGCCACTGCCGACATTGTTACTCCAGTCACTCCCACCAGTAGGGAGAGGGGAGACAAAACCTATGTTGTGGCCACCACTGTTACTCTCAGCTCTCCTATTGCCACCCCAAGTGCCTTCACCTGCACCTCTACCCTTATTGCTATCACCCCAACCACCGGTACTACCACCACGTTCCCAGCTTCCTCCACCAGAACTACCAGTTCCATCACTTCCCAACCCACTAAAGAAAGTCTGATTGTTGTCATCACCACCCATGTTATAAGAGTTGTGTCCACGTCCATGTCCTTGACCACGACTAGAACCCCGTCCTCGTCCTCGACCACGACTAGAACCTCGTCCTCGTCCTCGACCACGACCATGGTCATTGGAGCAACCCATTTTGTAACCGCTAGTATGCCCACTTTCCCCATTGCTATCCCAATTGCCAAAACTAGTTGTCCCACCCCCATTGCAACCACCAGTACCATCAATACCACCCCCCCAGTTTCCACCACTAGCATTAGTACGATCATTATAACCTCGTCCTCGTCCTCGTCCTCGATCACGACCATGGTCATTGGAGCGACCCATTTTGTAACCGCTAGTATGCCCACCTTCCCCATTGCTATCCCAATTGCCAAAACTAGCTGTCCCACCCCCACTGCAACCACCAGTACCATCAACACCACCCCCCCAGTTTGCACCACTAGTATTAGTACGATCATTATAATCTCTTCCTCGTCCTCGACCACGACCATGGTCATTGGAGCAACCCATTTTGTAACCGCTAGTATGCCCATCTTCCCCATTGCTATCCCAATTGCCAAAACTAGCTGTCCCACCCCCACTGCAACCACCAGTACCATCAACACCACCCCCCCAATTTCCACCACTAGCATTAGTACGATCATTATAACCTCGTCCTCGTCCTCGACCACGACCATGGTCATTGGAGCAACCCATTTTGTAACCGCTAGTATGCCCACCTTCCCCATTGCTATCCCAATTGCCAAAACTAGCTGTCCCACCCCCATTGCAACCACCAGTACCATCAACACCACCACCCCAGTTTCCACCACTAGCATTAGTACGATCATTATCCCAACTGCTAGGTGAATTTTTAACTTTGGCATTTGGAAAATTGCTCCATTCATCATCACCCCCATGGCCAAATCCATTTTTGTCACCTTGACTGCCACCACTATTACTATTAGCTCCCCTGATGCCACCCCAAGTGACACCACCTGCACTTCCACCCTTACTGCTATCACCCCAACCACCTGTGCTCCATCCACCATCACCCCCATCCACATCCTTTGGACCAAAGTCCCACTTTGATGTATCATAACCAGAATCTTTATTTTCATGGCTGCTATCATCACTCCTATCATCACGACGGCCACGCCCACGCCCACGACCACGACCACGCCCACGACCACGACCACGACCATCTCCATCATGATTTCCACCTGTCAAGCAAATAGAAAAATAAAGAGTAAAGAAAGTCGTTGCATCAAAATATTCTACAATATTGGCAAGTTAGTTTACTTATAGACTATTTAATCATGTGTTCTACAACAAAAACTTCTGTGTACACCATTAGAGCATTGATATACAAATGCTGGTCTATTATTGGATGCTATTTATAGACATGCATCTTCACACATAGGCTTCTTCATACACTTTATGCAATATGTAAAATAAAAGAAAGGAAATAGGTTTTACCTCTTGGAAAAGGGGTAGATCTGTCTAAGCCTGATTTTGGCTGACCTTGCCAATCATTATCATTGCTTCCCCAATCATGCCGCAAATCATCAATATGCTTCTGGAAATATGCCACCAAATGCTCAATCTTCCCAAATATTTGCTTCCTAAACTTGAATCCCTTGGGGTGCAGACCAACAAACTCATGACGTAGAATTGTGGTTTTTATATAAGACAAGATGAAAGTTCCAGGATGCTCATAAGAAATTCCAAAACAGTAAACAATTCTATTCGGATATTCTGATTTTTCTACTCTCAAGACTTCATCAACCTCAGCTTTTGAACCCCTCTTGAATTTTCTGAAGCTACACATCGTTTTCAGGTGGGTTACCAGTGGGTCAATATAACGATCCACAACCTATTTTAGACACCATGAAAAATTCTTGGATGAGTCAAAACAGTCAGAAGGCATACATTTAATTTAGCATATAAGCACAACCACTAAATCTACTGTGTATAAGTGATTTCTTCTCAACTTGAGGATTTATCTAGTAATTCATATGATAAAACTCACAAATATGGTGGGCTTAATACTAAGGTTCAGCAACAAATATATGGTTTAATCATAAATTAACTACCAGCAAATCACTGTATTGCGAGCATGACTTCCAACACATTGATGTTATAGTTCTGATCACCGAAAATTTCCCACTACTTCCAAAATATTCTCCATCGTCCACACCATGCCATTAACAAGCTTTCAACCTTTTCCTCAAGAAATATGAAGTCGTTGATATGTTATTCGGCTAGTTCACGGGGTGGGAAATCAAATGGAACTATGCTGGTCAATTATAGTCAAAGGTTTTTTTTTTGTATATTTATTTATTCATTTTTAGGCAAATCTAGAACTCATTAGTCAACTCACTAAATAGAAATAAAGCAATTACATATATGATGCATGAGGACTGTTTTAAATATGACATTGGCAGCACATGACAATGATGACATACTATTGTTGCAACACAAACATTGTAAGGTAGAAAATTGAGAAGCCTTCCTGACCTAAAGAATACAAACCTCATCTATATCCTCAAAGCATTCATCCCCTATTTTTAATGTCCTTCCAAGACGAAGCAAGCTTGTAATATTGCTATGATCCTTTCCCTCTTCAGTGATGTCTTTGTGTACCAAAAGTCCATCACAAATTTTCACAGTTAAAGTCAGATAAGACGGACCTCTTGCACTAGGGCGAAAAATACATTCTCCAGCATCCTTATCTGAGAGGAACTACTCAACAAAATACACAAATAAATGCCTATCAGCAATTCAAAACTCCAAGACAATGAAAATTTGAACAAGCTAAAAATTACATCACGAATAACAGACCTCCATTGCTTGATCCAAAGTTACATTCTGAAAACGAGGATGAACAATCATCCTTGGGTTGAAAGGCTTCTTTGTTAGCTCCCCATTGTGGGCTTTCCCCTGCTGACTTTGTAAACTGTTCTTAGCTCCACAGTAATAAGGGTCCACTTCGTAGGTATTTTGGTGTCTGTTACTCTTTAAGTCACTTTCTTTACAAGTCAGAAACACCTGGAATCTGTCCTTTTCAACTTGTTTGATCTTGCAGGTAAGCATATCACCCACATGCAGCTGGTCTGCTAAAGAAAGGTCATCAGCATTATCTGAAAAGTCATCCTTTAAGAGTACCCCAGTCAAGCCTGAGTCAATCACACAGAATGCTCGTTGAGATTGCAAATGGCGAACTGTTGCCCGAACTGTTCTTCCTTCAGCAAGAGCATTACCATTTTTTCCAGATATCATATCAAATTCCTCATCCTGAGTTGGTTCTTCATAAGGCCTCCGAGGATCTTGAAATCCATGAAGCAGTTCCATTCTAATATCATAAAGAGTCTCTCTTCTGTTTTCTCCGTTTTCTATTTCATATTTGTCCAAATAACCAGTAATATCAAAAGTTTTAAGCAGTTGTGGATTGTCATTAATGTAATCTATAGGCTGTTTGTCAGAATCTGCATTATTTGTATCATCCTGAACATGATATTTATAAACAGTCTTAGCCAATTCCTCTGCAAGACTATATGACTCAGGGTGAATTCTTGTATTATCCAACAGACTAGTATCTTTGCCAGTGTAATGCAGTCCACTACAACACACTTGTAAAAAACCAACTGCATTATAGAAATCCTTCTTTCCTTTCAGTCCACAACCAGTCAACTCTCTTCGATCTTTAATTACTTTACCTCCAAGTAAGTAGCTCTGTAATGAAACCGCCTTTCTAGGTCCGAGCCCAGAAACAAATTGTAAAGGCGCAAAAAGCCAGGCATGGCTTGCAGCCAAGTTCAAGTCTAGACCTACCTGGTTGGTAACATCCACCATAACCCATTCAATCATCGCCCACTTCTCATCACCTGTAAGATACTGATCTGAGGAGCTAAGTTTCCAAGATACTATCTCTCTTTGGGGCCCACACAATGTTGCAACCAAAGCCAATGGGTTCTGGAGGTAACGCCCAAGAGCCACAGCACGCTTGACAATCCCTACATGATTTCCAAATTAAATGCAACAGTAAATGATCAAGAGAATTAAAAGAAGATATCAAGAAACAGATGTAATTGCTTATAAAAAAAGACAAACAGATGTAATTACCTAGTTGTCTAGGCAGCTGTTCTGAGGAAATCTGTGAATGTTCATATATATGGGGCAATGATTCATCCCCATAAACAATGCTGATCTCATCCATATCTTGGCTGACATCTCCAGTATTCTCCTCTACCATTTTAAAAATGATCTGATCAACATGAATAACAAGTCACCATGTCATATTCTCTAACTAATAAAAGGAAGGAATCAAAATGATTATAGAAGAAAAAGCAAAATACACAACATCATATGAAAAGTCAGTGAAGTCAAGAATGTTAACTACATTTGCATCCATTAAAACAACAATAGTATCACTATATATGATATCTTAGAAAGTAGAGAGTAGAAACCAATGTATAATGTCCCACAAGTGCATAAAATTTGAGACGTGACCATCAAAAAACAGCAATGTAAGTGACATCTGGTATGTAATGTAAATGAGATTAAAATCAAAATTTATTGTAAGAGGAGATTTTGATAGCACTCCAACATGTATTCAAGATGGAAATGCAGTAAGTAAAAAAGAAGCATCTACAATTTAGAGATACCAGCCATTACAAAAAGCTTCTACATGTAAGAAACCCACAAAGATTCAACCATCCATGATACAACGTATAGTTCACAATGTAATCAGGAAAATGTATATTTTTTTTATAGGTGTAATCAGGAAAATGTATGCTCAAACAACTCAAACAGTATGTTATGAGTTCAATATATATATATATATATATAGAGAGAGAGAGAGAGAGAGAGAGAGGTTAAAGTTGCATCTGACTTTAACCGCTCTCATATCAATAATTTAAATTTCAATATTTTTCACTTTATAAATATTAAGTTTATAGAGCGGATAATAAACAAGATAAATTTGGCATGCATAGAATAAAAAGAACGTGTACTCCAACAGTGGGATTTTCAAAATATATTCAATAAAAGTTATTAAAGGGTGTAACAAGAAAAAAAAAAATTTGAATCAAGTACAACTTGATCCTGAACCACATAAAGTTAGGGTCAAGTTATAGCTAATGTAACTTTTGTCAATGTTACATTAATTAATAATTTTCTATTAGATGAGGAATACATTATCTCCTTCTACCCTCCATGATTGTAAAATATAAAGATATCAAAGATCAACAACTGTATCATCTATAAAATGTTTAAATTTTAATTTTTTTGTGTTTTATTATATACAAAAACATGAATTTATTGATCGAATAGGAAATAACATCCAATTAACACAAACTTTGGTGTGCATGTTAAGAACAAAGAGAATGTGGATTTTCAAAATATTAATCCAATAAAAAAAGCATTAAGTGATATAACATTAAGAAAGAGTTATACCAAACACACACACAGAGACATATATATAAATATATACACACGTGGGTACATTAATGGACTTCCAAGACATGGAATATTTTCATAATGCTCTAGGAATTTAAGGCTCAAGAGTGTGATCAAATACATAATTTTTAACAGGCCCAAAGCTTCAAAAGCCTTCTCAAAGTAGGACAATTTTTCATGATCTTCATCTTGAGGTGAACTTCAAGGTCTACTGCCTCACATTTTAAACTTAAAAAGTAGCAATTATGGTAATATTTCAGCTCCTTAAATAAAAAATTTGGAATCAATTTCAATGAACACTGGAAACACTGAAAGAGATCGAAAGTTTTCTAGGCTTCACAAGTTTTAATTACACTAACACATAAGCTGGGGAACAAGTACTGAAATCCAGTAGCTTTTCAACATATTCTACATTTGTAATGAGAACTGTCTAATAACTTTTAACATTCATACATTGAGAGAAAAGTCAATCTTAGCAATCAAGAAAAAGATCTGGATATAATTTACAAGGCAGATTACTGAATGAACATGACTACAATCAATAAATTAAGGAAATCAGCTCATCATAACTATCTCAGAAGAAGTTAATATGTTAATTAGTTCTTGATATGAATACCTCTTTAATATCATCCTTCAACCGTGTGCAAGCCACATTAGCAGCACCTAAGACAATAACATGTGGACGATAATTTTTCATGAACTTAAGGACACATTGTTGGTCATTCTTTCTGCGTTGCTGATGATTAACATTCTGTGACCGTTGAGTAAGAGACCCAGCATGCAATACATCAAGCATTTCTCCTGAAGAATCCAACATCACAAATGTAGTTGCTGGCTTTCCAGGACCCCAACAACAAGCCATTACCCTTGGGGCAATACCTTTCTTTTGGGCAACAACATTTTCCTTACAATGATATGGCGCCACGGAGACCCTGTTCCAGAACTGCTTCCCATATTCCATAAGTAACCAGTTTTTTGCTCTGGTGGTCAACAGAGCTCGTGCGTCATTCTCCATAGAAGGAAGAAGATAATTTGTAATTGCATCCTGTAGAATTATCTTGCGATGTTCATTCCAAATTTGAGAAGATCTATCATCATTGTTTCTAAGATAAACATCATAGGATGCACTCATCAACTCATTCACGTTACTCTCTGGCAACTTTATGGTAACTTGAAGGAGCTTCTCTTCTTCAGCCTTCCGAATAAGAAGCCACTGTATGTCCTCAAATTTCGAAAGTGGTTTGTTTTGTAGCCACTTGACCCCTGCATACTGATGAAAAGAATCTATTTCCTTGTTTCCTTTGGGGGTAGGGCTTGTTGAGACTAAAGCTCTATCCAAGAAAATACTACGGGCATGTTTCCTAAAAGATGTATCACAGCTGATATCCACTGCAGCCTGCAGCAAGAAAAAGGTTAGCAAACAAAACCAACCAGCCCCTCAAAGTTATGCAGGATCAAAGACAAATATCAAGAGCATACCATGTGCCTAGCACCTTTGAGCACCGCTTCAGGAGTTTCAAACATTGCACACATAAATTTTGAAGCTATCTCCTCTGGAGATTCCTTAGGATCCTCATCAAACTTCAATCCCTACAGAAAGAAGCCAAAAATTATTCCTTACATAAATAAATATTAAAACAAAAACATACAAATAAAACAGGTTTATACACAAGCAAACTTTTTTTTTTTTGATAAATAATAAAATTTATTGATGAGGAAAAAAATGCATCAAGGACACTAGACGTTTACTTACAGTGCTTTCTAAAGTTATTTGGAAGCCAAATTGCTTGGGGTCACCAAACTTGTGTGCAAGCTCCCACAGGCCAGCCTTACTGCAGTAGCTATATTGTGATTTCTTTGCAGGCCTCTTAAACTTTCCACTATTTTCCCCTTCAGCTGGAGGAAAATGTAAACTAAACTCCATGTCCACATTATCAACATCTCTCTCAGACTCAGCCTTCTTGAGAGACTTGATGGTGGTTTCAAAGAGCTGCTTAATAAAGGCGAGCCTTGCCCCACCGCCAATATTGCAACATTCCTGTTCATAACGCTTGTTATAGTACTTCTGAAGAGCACTCTTCCGCATCCGAAGAAGCAACCACTTTCTGTCAAGCTCCTTGATGGCCCAAAGCACCTGCACAGAATTCATTCACTTTGCTTATGGAAACATTTAATCCTGTTTATACGTGATATCCACTTCCTACTTTTCTTTCCCTCCTCTTCTGCAATGACTCATGCTATATGAATGACATGGGCAACATGTAATTGTTTAGCCCCTCAGATTTATTAAGGATATAATTAAAATAAAAAATAAAGAGTACCTTGTGCCACTTCAGTTTAGGTGTTTTCTCAGCATCAACCTTATCTCTGTTTTCATCATCTTGCTCTGGGTCCTTCAAGAGACTCAGGCACTGCTCCTTCCGATACATAGCAATAAATGGAGTCTTGAAAAAACAAAAAATTGTTAATGAAAAGGTCCAATTCAGAGTTTAAAATGAGATATCACTTTAAAGCTACCGATACTTACATCATACTTCTCCACATGATGCAATTTCAAAAAGCTCACAATGTCTTCCTTACGAATTCCTTCAAATAGATCAAGCCGTTCAGCTTGTTCCAGAGCCATCTTCTTGCAGAACAATGGGTACGTATTCATCCCAAGCTGACTAAGTATCCAAGAACTCTCCTCGATAATACTCATTCTGTCAACTGGAGCAGGCCCAACGACTTCCTCAAATATCTAAGAGACAAATTAATGTTGGACAAATTAATTCTAGACTAAGACTAAGATGACATGTCAGCAATTAACTACCATTAACAAAGACAATATAGACCTGCATCCTCTCTGGCATGTCAATCTCCTTCATACAAGCATCCTTCTCAGTCACGTACTTGTCTTTGAGGATGAAAGGTGCGAAATCAGTAGAATCATCAGGTCTGGCATTCTCAGCTAGAACTTGCTTGTGAAGTGTCCTTAGTTCATTGGCATTGCCAAAAGAGTAACTAGCTTCTCCTCCTGTAGATGAAGACTCTTTTGATGCATGCCTTGACTTCTTTTCATTCAGATTTCTTTGGCTGGAAAGAGATTTTATTTTACAACAAGATAGAACATATCAGAAAGGAAAAAATGATAAACAAAACAATTCTTTTTTGAATATGTAATCAACAACTAATCGTTATAAATGACGAAGTAAGAAGCTGATCTAAAACAATAATTACAATAGTAAATTCAAGGGGCTCATGCTGGCATAATATACCTCATGGGGGATCCCTTCCCATAAAATTTTCCATCATCCACTATAAAATTTTCCATTTCATCCTCTTCATCGTCAGACATAACATCACCAAATAGAGATACTGAAAACACCAAAATCATTTTTTTTTTTAATAATCGACAATCTAATAACAGGAGAAAGCACAATTTTGAATCATTAGTAATGTTACGGATAACTTTTAACCAAAAGAAACATCATGTTACAAATATCTAATAAGCACCAAGTGTTTTCTAGCAAATTGGTCCTCAGGCAGTTTCACTTCTCAAGCCAAATTATGAACATCTTTTTAGAACATTGAACTAAAGTGAAGAAGTTATAACTACAAAGAGACAATTACCCTCATCATCTGAAATCCCAGAGGGCTCTGCCAGTTCAGGGTCTACCCCAGCCTTTTTGAGCCGCTTAAACTTCGCACCTCCCTATCAGTGAAACAAAACATGATCAACAAAAGTATGTATACTATCCCACATAACACCGATAAAAGGAACAAACAAAAGTATGACACAAAGACTCACCTTCTCTGGTTGATGGATGCCCAAGTTTTCATTCTCTCGAATCAACTCAAGATCATCCTCATCAAGCACAATATTCTTCAACGATTTTCTAAGAAATTTAAAAAAAGAAACACTTCATAACATGTAAATAAATCACATACTTCAAAATCACATTACAGAGTGGGGAGAAAATATCATCCTAACCTTTTCCTCTTTTTCTTCTTTTGTTTGTTTTTATTGCTTTGTTCTTCTTCCTCCTCTTCTTCATCATCGTATACTATAAACCCATCATCCTCAAACTCATCCAAATTTTCTTCTAGTCATACCCATCAACCCAAATTTCAATTATTATCAATAACAAGTAGAATATAAACAAACAAATACAATAGCTATACTAGCAAGTTACACGGATACAGGTACTCGTACTAGGATACATCATTTCTTAAGAAACATATGCCGATGACATTGGATATCGGGATATCGGATACAATACACAATACGAGTACTGGTACGTGGACTAAAATAGAGTATCCGTGCATCCTAACTAGCAACACTCACATTAAAATCATCATTTACCAAAACAATACTAGAAACAATAATAGCATATAGTAAGAACAGAAAAAAAAACAATTTAGAGAGCTGTGGGCACAGAACCCAGATGACATAATACTTGAAACAACCCCCCAATGCAGGGAAATAGGAAAAATTCCTCACCCAAATCCAATGCAGGGAAATGCAAGCACCAATAGTAAAGAAAAAGATGGAGTGTGAGTGAACAAGGTAGCTCACTGCACTCATAATTAAATTCGTGTTTTAACTTTGACAATCAAGGCAGGTAGAAGTGGAAAAGATAACATTAAAATCTCGTATATTATCACGCGCTATCATAATCTCGCGAGATACCATTAAATGCAGTAAGACGAGATAGTAATAATATTATAAAAATAAAAACAGCAAGAGATGAAAAGATGTCTATCTCGGAGAAATATATCGCCGGCGAAACCTCTGATCTGTACGTACAGAAAATATTTTTTTAATATATAATAATACATTTAATAAAAGTACTTATAATAAGGAAGTCAAAAAGACAATGGTGAAAAAGCTAAACCAAATACACATACACACACTGAAAACGAAGCTGTCCGTACAAAGCTAAGAACATCGTCTTCGTAGAGTAAAAATGTAAAACCCTAAAGAGCTGTGAAATCTATATATAATAATTAAAAAAAAAAAAACATAATGTTACTTATATTATATTATATACCATCGTCTTCGTCTTCGTAGACTACAGCTACAGTTGCTTTGTTTTTGCGGCCTTTGTCTTTGCTTTTGGCTCTGATCACTTCGGTTTCGTCTGTGAAACCCAAAAAAAAAAAAAAAAACAAAAAACAAAAAAAATACGCATAAGAATATGAATCATTTCGTGTATAATGTGTGTGTAAGAAGGAGAGAGAATATATATATTGGGGACCTTCATCGTCGTCAATGACTACCATTCTCTTCACCATTGTAGGCGCTTCTTGAAAACCCTAACCCCAATGGTTTTAGAGAGATTGAATAGCAGAATATGAAAATGGAATCGTGGTTATGAGAGAGAGAGAGAGAAGAAATAGAACAGAAATGGATAGCGAGAAAGAGTACGTACAGACGCAGGCTATTTTTGTGTTTTATGCTTTTTGCGTTGTTAATTTTATACTACTTATTCACCAAAACGCCCTTGGCCTCTGATCGTGCCACGTCGGATAATCGTGATGTGAAGGAGGGTATAAATGTCATTTTGGTGATGGTACTGTTTCAGGGAGAGCATAAAGGTATAGCCAACCACCAGTGTGTCATTATCAGGCTATACATTTTTGGAAATTGGACACGGACGTTGCATTACTAGTACTATTACTTCACTCCATTTCATTTCTAAGATATTTTTCAAAGTGATGAGTTTTTATTTGAAAAATATTGCTTTTCATGTGGGTGTTTCGTTAACATGATTTTTATTATATATTAATCATGTTCGGATTGTTAACACGAATTTTATTACATATTAATCACAATAAATATGATAGTTCGTATTATATGGATTGAATTGAATAAGTGTATGTTGTACATATATGGTTTTACACAATATTGTTGGGAAAGTGACACCAATTTAATTGGTAGGAATGATTATTTAGTAACACATTTGTGTTTGTGTTTGTACTCATGATTTCCAACATGTTATGTAGCTTTTTGAATATTGCAATATAATCGTATTCATCACGATTGTGGAGGTTAAGTAATGCGTAATTTAATGTGCCCAAATGGGTTGGGGCATTGTTATGCTAGTCTTTTTTTTATTTTATTTTATTTTATTTTTTATTTTTTAAAGTCAATATAAGATTTTGTATAATGCTCTCATTTTTTTTTTCTCTGCAGGTGTGCTAGATGGTTGTACAACCTATTAACCAGTATGAACAAAAAAGATAATGACATGAGAGATGAATGATGGAGTATGGCCAACCGAGTCGCCCATTAGTGCGAATGACCTTTGCCAACCAAGCCTCATTTTCATAATGGTCTTTACTCCCATGGAACGTTCATAAATGTTACATGGGTGTACGTAATATCTCCTTTATGTGGCTAATAAAAGATGAAATTAAAAAGTTAAGGGATGACTCTCTCACTCAGCTTCTCAATACCCTTTCCTTCTTAACTCTCTATGAGACTTGACATGAGTTCTTACGCTGTGGGATCGATACGTGTGACTTTGCTCTAGTAGCAAGTACCACCATCCGGTGATACGATTCACTCTTTTGAACGCTTAATTATATATGATGGAGGCAGTAAGCAATATAAAAAACCTGTTTATCCATACCTCAAACTTCTGCAATTCGGTATGTTCCTATTAATACCATTTTCTTTCAAATATGAATGAAATTTATTAAAGGAGAGAGAAAGAGAGAGTAGGGTGCATTTCATTCACATTTTAAGTTTGTAACTAATTTTTGATAGAAAGTTAGAAACCATAGGTAATATATTATTGAATAGAATCAAACTGTATAAAAGAAGTAATACAAGCCGGATGATCCTCCAACCACACTTGCTCAGAATTTGAGGACAAATCCTTGTAGCCAAAACTTGGGAAGCTTAATTTGTTACAATCTTTCCTAACAACAGAAAAGCTTAAAAATTGGAAACATGAATTCCAATGACAAATATCATCAACCAACCCTCCTATGGGTGCATAGCAAGGCGATCCTTTGTGTATCAAACCCAGCAACTCAGGGCAACCAACATCAAGTTCAATAAGTCGCAAACCAATATCATAGGCAAACTTCAGTGCTATCAAAATGGACCTTGCATGAGCTGAATCACATCACCCCTCCACTGTAATGTCGAACACATAGCTGCTGCCACCACACCCTTGGAATCTCGCACAAGGACTCCTAAACCTGCTTTTACATTATCTGACCCAATCCGAAAAGCAACATTCATTTTATAATGATTAAATGCAGGTGGTTTCCATCGGTTGCAAAAGGTGTTCTCCAATGTAGGTCCCTCATGAAGTAGCTTCCCTGATTCCAAGCAATCTAAAGTAAGGCCTGCTGCAGCTGAACAAATTTCAGATACAGTGGACTGCTTATTGTCCCAAATCAATTCATTCCGTGCTTTCCATAGTGACCATGCAGTAATGAGAGCAATTTCAATAGCTGGTGAAGATAATTAAATAGCGATTGATTTCTTACAATGTGTATTATTTGAAAATTTATATTAAAGAATTAAAATGTGGTTGATGAAGTTATATTAATTTCATTCTTGCATTGGATTGATTTATGGATTTATTAAGAACAAACTACTCTTCCACGTGTAAGAACTCATTCATCAATTTAGAATATTATTTTTATTGCAACGAATAATGATTTCTAATGGGAAACAAATAATATTAATTTTATTTTCTTTATTATTTTACAATTTGTTCCATGCAAAATGTACAGATATAGCCGACCATTTTCTTTTCCTAAAAAAAAAAAAACAGTAGTCTAAAATATTTTTTTAAACAAAGGACGTACCAATATTTTTTACAGGGCCAAACTTTCTAAAGCAACTATCTAACAAAAAAATATAAGCTCTTTGAATATATGAAATGATTTCCTAATTAATTTGGTTTAGTTAATACATATGAAAAATCAATTACTTAAAAAATAATTAAAAAGTAAAAAATTTACTCATTTACTAAAGTTAGCTAAGATACATTAACGCATTGAGTCATTTTCTTTTCCTCTATGTCGTTTGATGTCGCACATTTATATATCTTATAGTACACTTATTTAAATTCTTTTGAGTAATTGATTGATCTACTCATTTTTGTATATTTTAACAAATTAAAAAGTTGTTTATACATAATGTTTTCCATGAAACAAAAAAAAACCTGCCCTTTTTTTCCTAACAATCCCAAGGTGCCACTTTTGCCCCATTTCCTTTTTTTTAGAAACCAACTACAAAACATAATTTTAAATGATATAGAAAAGCACCGTGTAGGGGGAAAATTTCCTGGTTCATGGAGGAGTGGAGGGGCTTAGCATCTATGGATTCGATAACAGCTCACTGCATGAGCTAAGCATTTCCTTTTTGGCAAGGTCCAACCCCAAACTTAACCCCCCCACTTCTTTTTTGCCCATTTTATTTTTACCCCACTAAAGCTCCCCCCCAACCCCACCCACTTGTTAAGCAGGGGCCACCCTTTCCTTTCCTTTTTTTTGCCAAAATCCCCCCCCCAAAAACAAACCCCCCCAAAACTTGTAAAAGCAGCAAAAAAACCTCCCCTTTGGACAAAAACCCCCCCCCAAACCCCCCACCAATTCTTTTTTTTTTTTGGGCCATATTTTTTTTAAACCCACTAAAGCTTCCCCCCCCCCAAACCCCCCCAACCCCACTTGTTAGGGGGGGGGGAAAACCCCAAACCCCTCCTTTTTTCCCTTGTAAGTTTTCCCCCCCCAAACCCCCCCACCAAACTTCCTTTTTTTACCCCATTTTTTTCCAATGTTTCCACCAAAACAGGCTTTTCCCCAACCACCACTTTGAACAGGGGGCAGCGCCTTTCCCCTTTGCCCCGTTCCCCCCCAAAAACCCCCCCCCCACACCACTCTTTTTGCCATCAACATTTGCACCACTAGCTCCCCAAGCACCTCTTGTAAACAAAGTCGCCCCAACACCCTCTTTTTGCCATCATTTTCACCACTAGCTCCCAAACCACCACTTGTAGTGACACCACCTCCTTTGCAATCTCCCCAACCGTCATTACTTACCCCACCCCCATTGTTACCAGTACCAACATCACTACCACTTTCCCCATCCCAGCCAGCATTTTTCTTATTGCCCCAATTGTCATTTCCCTTACCCTCTTTAGCACAGCTATTACCACTTTTGCCATCTCCCCATTCCCCCCAATCCCCACTCTTTTTGCCATCATTATTATTAGCACCGGATGCCCAACTTCTCGAACTGGTAACCGTGCCTTTCACCCAACTTTCCTTACTACCTCCGACACAGCCATCCCAGCCAGTATTTTTCTTATTGACCCAATTGTCATCCCCTTTACCTATTTTAGTACCATTATTACCACTCTTGCTATCTCCCCATGCCCCCCAATCCCCACTCTTTTTTCCATCATTATTACCACCAGTTTCCCAACTTCTCAAATTGGTAGCAGCCCCGTCTCTATTATACCCCCAACTTTTACTTACTCTACACTCATTACCACTAGTTACAGTGCCTCTCCCACTTTCCTTACCACCCAAGTCAATATTTCCCCAGCCACCATGGCTCTTATCACCCCAATCTCCATTCCTTGGGCCACTATCTTTAGTACCACTACTGCCACTTCTGTTACCCCCCCATTCCCCCCAACAACTCTTTGCCCCAGCATTCCATTTTACTTTTTACTTAGATGCCCCAATTGCCACCAATATCAACGCCACTACCCCTTTGCCCACTAACCCAGTCACCACCACCCCAGGTATCACTATTCTTATTTAAGCAGTTGCCATTCTGTTTGCCATCTTTAACAACGCTATCACTACTTGTACCACCACCCCAAGCATCATTAGCATTAGCACTCCTACCTCCTCCCCTGCCTACAATGTTCTTAATCCCCCAACTACAATTTGTAACATTCTCATCTCCCCAACCAACACTGCTCTTATCCCCTGAGCCATCACTTCCTTTGTATTCCTTACAACCTCCTCCACTGATCCAATTCCCATTAGTGGTACTACTATTCTGAATATTGCTCCACCTACCAGGGAAAGCTTCTCTACCAGGGGAATTCTGGATCTTAGCACCAGGAAAATTTCTCCACCCATTATCTATCCCACTCCCATTTGTGCAATCTGAGCCCCATTGAAACGCACTACCATTTCCAGAACTCTTTCCTCCATTGCTGTTGCTTGGCTTCGGCAAGCCACTTGAATGCCTATCTTGACTGCCACCATTTGTAAAATCATTTTTTCCTGTTCAACAAAAGATACAAACAATGGCAGCATAAGTTCAATGCATTACACTCCTATACTACACACCGGAATATAGGCCTCTCAGTGTATGTGTATATGATTCAAACAGATGAAGAGGAAACCAACTTATAAATGGACCCAGGATGATTACCTTATACAAAAATACCACTTCCAACTTAACAGAAATGAAAACCTAAACAAGCATGATGAAGAAATAAAGGGAACAAAAAGTGCTTTTCAACTTTCTTATCCTGCCATTTCATATTAAAAACAGTACCACAAATATAAAATTCCTTCTAATTTACATTGCCCAAAGTTAATAATAACATTTCCTGGTACACATGATACAACTGCACTAATTAAACTCGGAACCATAAGAGAGATCTCAAAGGCAGAATAGGAACTA
Source organism: Fagus sylvatica (assembly GCA_907173295.1). NCBI lineage: Eukaryota > Viridiplantae > Streptophyta > Magnoliopsida > Fagales > Fagaceae > Fagus > Fagus sylvatica. The sequence continues at coordinate 10,532,377 of OU015762.1, read as the reverse complement.
AGAAATAAGAATGCATGAAGGAGGAACCCAACAACAGGATGTTTAAGGAGGGATAAGAGGTGTGTGTGTGTGGGGGGGGGGGGGGGGGGGGTGTTGGGAGTGGAATGATTTGAGGGGAGGGTTAACTTATCCCCTCAAACCCTCTCTTTTTAATTCCCTTGAATTAGAGGGGAATTTGGAGGGAGAGGATACCTTGCTTAATGAAGTTTCTGTACTTCTCTTTTTAACCTTAAATATTTATTAAAATTTCAATAATGTCTAAATAAATTCTAATCACTTGTCTCACTCTATTGTCAATTTATATACTATCACCTCTTTTTTCCACCTTATAACCAAACAAGTAGAGGGATACCTACTCCTCTCACTTCCCTTTTAATATTTAGAACATCCACACAAAGAAATGAATAACCATTCTTTTTTCTTCTTCACAAGAGAGAGAGAGAGAGAGAGAGAGAGAGAGAAATTACAGCAAAAAAGAATATCATACTCAACCCATGCCAGCTAATTCTGAAGCTTAAAAGTCCTTTCCTTTCATACTTTCTTATTACTAAAGTTTCTGTTTTACCAACCAATTGACCAGAAATAACATATATTCAAAATCAGGAATTGATCATGTTACAATGGAAACTTGACGCAATCAAGAGGGTGATGATGCAATGGGATACTTCAGATCCTATTTTCATTTTTTTTTTAAATAAATAAATAAAAACGGAGGAAAAACCCATGGATACTTAAGCAAGGCTCCCTTGAGTTCTCAAAGAACTTTTAAGTCAAAGAAATTCATTAATTTTATTTTAATAAAAAAACATTTAGCTTTTGTTTCAGGTAATCAAATATGCTTCCGGCATCCAGATTCCATAGAATGTGATACCTGGGAACTTGGATGTCATGTTTGGTTTGATTAGGAATCAGATAAGATTCCAATGAATGTGAGATCCTCACATTTGGTTTATTTCTAGGAATCTTATAGAAATTTTTTTCCCAAAATATCCTTAGGTTTATAAATACATTGTTAAGTGTAGTCTAACATTAACAACAACAGTCTAACACTAACAACAACAACAATCAAGTCTTATTCCCAAAATTTTAGGATAACCTATGGCTATGGATCTTCATCAGGCTTCTACAAATATATAATAAGAAAAATAATATGAGTTGCAACTTAAGTTAAACTTCCTAAAACAATAGTCTAACATTAACAAATACAAGGCTAAAATAATCATTTCCATTTTTTTCTTTTTTTTGATGGTTTATTAAGAAATCATGCCTTGTCAATCAAAATTATTTATTTTCTTAAAAGATTAAAACAATTCCAAATAGGAAATAAAGAAAAGTAAAGAATAATCATTAAATGTGTATATAACCAATTATTAAAAAAAAGGTTCAATATATAGCATAAGCACTTTATCAGAAAAAACTATATTTCAGTTTGTCAAATGGTATTAAAGAAGATAGAATTTTTACAAGCCATGGGAATATGGATGCCCACCTTTTCAAAAGGGAATCCATGTTCCCCTAAAATGGGAATCTAGATTGCCAGTGGGCAGCCCACTGGATTACCTTAAGTTAATTACAACCAAACATGGAAATGCTCGGGAATCCTAAAGATTACCCCGAACCAAATGACTAGTTAATGTTATTTCATAATCTTCTAATTAATAGAAGATAACCAAAATTTCATAGTGCCTTTTATTTGACTTAGTCCTACAAACACACACCCCAAAATACACCAAAAGGACTTGAATTATATTAAATATGCATCAAGCATGACATGTAAAACCAAAATACTGAACCATCAAGTCCTTAAAAATATATGACATTGTACTTGCAAAGTTTAAATTTATTCTTCTTTCATGCTTTCTTCTTGTCAAAGATTGTGTTCTGAGTTACAGACCAGACACACAAGCCTAAATTCATCACATCCAAGTCACAATGGGAATTGCAAGCATGACATAAAAACCCAAAGAGCATCACTAATAATTTCTATGCAGTAAGCCATATTTAAACTTCAAAACTCTCAAGTGATGCAATAACTCATTGGAAATTGACAAATTTATCTTTAGGATCTTCAATTAGTAATTAACTTATAACTTTACCTTGAGAACCAGGTGCTGACAACCTGTCTCTGTCTGGACATGACTGTCCTCTCAAGTTGCCCTCATTCTTTTCCTTACTGCCACCCATGGCTGCCCTGCCTAAACTCCTATAAGCAGTGCTTCTCATTGGCACGAGGGCAGAAGCTGAATGAATAGACTGAGGCTCACAAAGCAAATCATTAATGTGTTTCTGGAAATGTGCCACAAGCTGGTCAATGTTATGAAATGTATGTTTCCGAAACATAAATCCCTTGGGGTGCAGCACTACATATTCATGGTGTGGATTTATATTTCTTATATAAGACAAAATAAAAGCACCAGGATGGCTATAACAAACTCCAAAACAATAAACTATCCTCAATGGGTTTTCCGATTTCTCAACCTTCAAGAGGTCATCGACTTCAGTTTTTGAGCCTCGCCTGAATTTACGGTAATTAAGCATTGCCTTCAAGTAAGCTACCAAAGGGTCAACATATCGATCCATGACCTAAAATTAATAACAATAGCAGGAAATTAATTAGAGAGAGAGAGAGAGAGAGAGAGAATCAATGCATGTATTTCAGTGATCAGGAGGCCCAAAAAACATATGCAATATTATCAAACGAGTTACCATGGCACTTCAAAGCATGACCTCAATTCATTGTTGCTTTGAAAATTCAACAACCAAAAGTAGTAAGCTATCTGATCCAAGCCATTAGGTTGATATACATTGAATGATCTCCAGTGCATATGTGCTCGTGCGTGTGTGCTTGTTGTAAATTACCATTAAGGGTCTCTATCAATATAATCAATGGGTCAAACTCAAAACTACAAATACATTGGCGAATTTTATAAAATGATTTTCCTTTCTTTAAATACTTCGCACACACAATTACCAACAGGATCAAGAAAATTTACAAACATGTGCAAATCATATGGACTACACCTTATTAGAGCAAAGTTTAAGGCCTATGAGAAGCCTCAGAATTTATGAACCTATAAATGGCCTAATCATATTTTCAAATAATTAAAAAAAGGGAAGAACAAATATGGCAGTAGTGAGGTGGATAATGGAAAGACAAATAAAACCTTCTAAGAGTTCAAAGAAAAGCCCAAACCTCATCCAAATCTTCAAAACTTTCCTCACCAATTCTTAGTATTGTTCCAAGACGAAGCATACTTGCTTTCTGATCTTTCCTATCTTCATCTATTTCTTTCTGAGCATAAACTCCATCATAAATTTTCAGAGTTAAAATCAGATGAGATGGACCTTTTGAACTTGGACAAATAACACTTTGTCCATCATCCTTGTCTGAAAGAAACTACACAACAAAGAAGGGGTAAAAATTCTTAATTACAGACAGTGATTTGAATCTTCACACTTATGGAGATATAAACAAAGTAAATAGATGTCAAATACATACCTCCTTTGCTTCATCTTCAGTAATATTCTGAAAATGGGGGTGAACTATCATCCTTGGTATAAAATTCTTTTTTGCTACCACTGCCCTATGGGACTTCTCCAGCTGACTTAAGGCATGCATCTGGTGTTCACAGTAATAGGGATCAACATCACATGAGTTTTGACATTGACTATTGTTCAACTCACTTTCTTTGCAAGTTATAATCAGCCGGTATCTATTCTTCTGAATCTGTTTAATCTTGCAGGTAAGCACATGACCTTCTTGTAGTTTGTCTGTTAAATCAACATCATCCAGTTGATCTGCAAATTCAGTTTTGTACAGTATCCCTGTCAAGCCAGAGTCAAGCACACAAATTGCTCGATCAGTTTGTACAAACCGAACAATTGCTTGAACTATCTTTCCTTCAACAAGCGAATCCCTATTTTCCCCAGACAAAATATAAAACTCCTCATCCTGACTTAATTCTTTAAAAGGACTACGCCACTCACGAAATCCATGAAGCAACTCCATTTTAATGTCATAATGAGTCTCGTATTTATTTTTGTTGTTGTTTTCAAGATCCTTCGCATATACATGAGCTAAGAAACCTTTTAGCAGTGGCAAATTTTTCTTAACAAATTCTATAGGCGTCTCATCATCATCTGCATTATCAGCATATTTTTGAACTTCACCAGCCAAAGCCTCTGCAAGTTTATATGACTCTGGATGAATCCTAGTATCATCCAAAACATCAAAATCACTGCCAGAAACTGCCGACCCACTGCATCTTACACGTAAGAAACCAATTGCATTTTTAAACACCTTTTTAGTACCAAGTCCATGAGCAATCAATTCCCGTCGAGAGGTGATTGCTCCAGCTCTAACTAATGCCCTCTGTAAAGAACCAGCTTTCCTGGGTCCAAGCCCGGATATAAATTGTAAAGGGGCAAAAAGCCAGTCATGAGTTGCAGCCAAATTTATGTCAATACCCACTTGGTTGGTCACATCCACCATCACTTGTTCAACCATTTCATACCTCTCATCGGGAGTAAGAAAATGCTCTAATGAGCCAAGATTCCATGATAATATCTCTCTCCCAGACCCGCAAAGTGCCGCAATCATGGCCAATGGATTTTGAAGGAAGCGGCCAAGAGCCACAGCTCTCTTCACAATGCCTAAAAGCAGGAATAAGCAAATGTTAAGAGAGAAATTAAACAAGAAGAAGCTAAAACAAATGTATTCACCTGGTTGTCCAGGTAACTGTTCCGAAGAAATCCGTGAGTGTTCATAAAGACGAGGCAGTGATTCATCCCCATAAACAATGCTAATTTCAGCCATTTCTTGACTAACATTTCTAGGATATTCCTCCACCATGTTATATATGATCTGATTGGGAAACAAAAATGCAAATATGAGAAAATATGATTAACTAGGTGGCTGCACAAAATCAGGAAAAACATTAAATAACACTTATGGTATATAAATTACTAGAGCTCAACACCCTGACACAAGAGAGTACAACAATGACAAGCAGAAAGGTAACAACATTTGCATTTATCACAAGAACAGAAGCTTCCAGATTACAATGATATAAAACTGATTGCTGAATCATCGTATGAAATTCAAGTTCAAACACGATTTTAATTTCAGATGCATTATCTCCTGAATTGTGGTCAGAACTGACAAACTATTCACATGGCATAGAGAAACCAACTGCAAAGCAGTCCACCCTATAATGGCAAAGGCATCACACCCTATAACAGAATAAAATTTTCCATTACTGCTCTCATAGGATCCAAGCACCATTTTGAATTTGTTAGACATACTGGCACAACTAAAATGGGTTTCAGGATTTAAACCTCATATATCTCATCCTTCAACCGCTTACAAGACAAATTAGCAGCTCCAAGAACAATGACATGAGGTTGATGGTCTGTCATGAACTTGAGAAGACGTTGCGTTTCATCTTTCTTGCGTTGCGGATCAACATTCTTTGACTGTAGGCTAAGGGACCCAGCATACATCCAATCCAGCAACTCTCCTGATGAATCCAACATCACAAATGTGGTTGCAGGATTTCCAGAACCCCAACAACAAGCCATTATCCTTGGTGCAGTTTCCTCATCTAGCCCAGCATCATGTTCATTTCGCTGATATGGTGCAACAGAAACCTTGTTCCACAACTGCTTCCCACATTCCATAAGCAACCATTTCTTTGCCCGGGCTGTCAAAAGCACACGAGCTTCCTTCTCCAATGAAGGGAGAAGAAATTTTGAAAAGGCATCCTGCAGTATTAACTTGCGCTGTTCGTTCCAGAGTCGGGCAGATTTGCTAACGCCATCACTGAGATAATAATCATTACACTGACTAGTCAACTTATCTAGGTTCTGTTTTGATAATGTGATAGAAACCTGAAGAAGTTTCTCTTCTTCAGCCTTCTGAATAAGGAGCCATTGCGCATCCTCAAATTTTAACAGCGGCTTCTCATGTAGCCACTTGACCCTTGCTAGGTGATGTGAAGAATCAATCAACTTAGTTCCTGTGGAGGTGGGGCTTGTTGAGACAACAGCATTGTCCATAAAAAAGCTACGGACATATTTCCTTAAACATGGCTCACAGCTGATCTCCACTGCAGCCTAAGGTTAGCAAAATATCAGTAAATAATGTCAAAAGAAACTTTTAAAATGGAACTGGACCAAATATAAACATGAAAATGCATACCATGTGCCTGGCACCATCAAGAACGGCTTCTGGAGTTTCAAACATTGCGCACCTATAATTCAAAGCTATCTCTTCAGGAGTTTCCTTCAAATCCTCCAATGCCTCCCTCATCTACAATTACAAGAGCTGAACTCAAACTTCTATCCAGAGGAGATTGAAAAAGAAAAAGAAAAAAGAAAATAGTTAATGTACCACTTCTTTCAGAGTGATTTGCAACCCAAACTGCTCAGAATTCCAACCAAATTTACTTGCAACTTCCCATAGGCCAGCCTTATAGCACATACTATATTTTGATTTCCTCTTAGGTCTCTTGAACTTCCCTTCAACTTCATTTGCTGGGAAATGCAAATTAAACTTCATGTCAACATCATCAACTTCTCTCTCTGATTCAGCATTCCAAATAGATTTCAGAATTGATTCGAAGAGTTGCTGATTCAGAGTACGCCTTGCTTCTTTATAACGCAGTTTGTAGTATGAACAGAGATCACGCTTCCGCCTCTGCAGAAGTAACCACTTAGTGTCCAATTCCTTGATGGCCCATAGTACCTGCGTACAAGAGGATACTTCATTTGTGCAACACAAAGCCTATGTATTCATTCTCCACATTGGATCCAGGGGAAGGGAAAAAACAATACCTTATGCCACTTCAGATTTGGCACTCTCTCTATCTCTTCCCCTTCATCATTTTCCACTTCAACTTCCTCTGGATCTTTCAATAGACTAAGGCACTGCTCCTTCCGGTACATAGCAATAAAGGGAATCTGGGTGATAAAAAATCAAGTCAAATACAATGGTGTACTGCTAATAATTAGAGAGAAAATTTTGAAACTGTCAAAAGGCACAAAGGCTTACATCACACTTCTCCACATGATGCAACTTTAAGAACCTTATGATATCAGCCTTAAAATATTTCAACTCCTTAGATTCTTCATTAGTTTCCTCTGTAACTCTCTTCAAGAACCAGAATGGTATCATATTTGATGGAAGCTGACCAAGTATCCAAGAACTTTCTTCTTCTATACTTTCTTCATCAAGACATGGCTTGGTAATTTCCTCAGATATCTACAAAGAATGACAGATGGCAAGTTCAGTCCAAATCATTACACTAGGGCATTATATTTGCCAACCCAATGCCGTTAAGTAAACATAATTTAAACAACAACAAAACCTGTATCCTCTCTGGCATGTCAATCTTCCGAATACTGTCATCCTTCTCTGTCAGATACTTCTCTTTAAGAATAAATGGCTCAAATTCATCTTCAAGCCTCTTCCCCTGCAACTCACTAGAGTCACGAGATCTGCCACTCAGAGCTAGACTTTGTTTACGAAGTCTCAAAAGTTCATCAACATCACCAAAAATGTCACGTGCTTCCTCCAGTGCAGCTGTTGAAACGCCAGCAATCTGCCTCACCTTCTTTTTCTTTGACTTCCTTGGTCTATGAAGAGAGTTCAGAATTAAGAATATATTATCATATAAGAGAAACAAACTACTGAACTTAGGAACTCATGACAGATATACCAGACCTCATTGAAGCTCCACCGAGAACAATTTCATCATCTTCATCAACAATAAAATCTGCCATCTCATTTTCTTCAAACTCATCCACATCCTCTTGGCCCTCCCCTTCAGCAACATCCTCAAGATGTGATCCTAGAACATTAGAACTTGCTACATAAGTGCTTGCGTAGGAAATCCAGTATGCAATTCCCCCCCCCTAAAAATTTACAAGGCTCCACAAGCCAATCCATGTAAAGTACAACAACCACATCTTATAGTCATAATATACCACTTCGATATCTCTACAAATATATAAGCAAAAAACAGATACATTTCAATATGATTACACTATAACATAACATAACTGTTAGAATAATGGTTAACTGGATAAGCTTTTGGAACAATCAATAGTTTATCATGGTATTAGAACAAGTGATTTGAGTTCAAACCATATTTCCCCTCTTTCTTCCAATTAAAGAGTTAAAAATCCCACATATTGGACCAGGGTTTGGGGCCACACATGAAGAGAAATATTGAAATAATGGTTAAATGATTAAATTTATCATTTTCTATGCTTATGGGACAATTAATACTTCATCGAAAACCAATAAATTTAATGTTTTAAGTAAAAAGACAATTACCATCTTCATCTGAAAGCCCCGAGTGCCCCAGTATATCAAAATCTTTCCCCGCCTTTTTGAGCCGCTTGAATTTTGGTGGTCTACGATGAATACCGTGCTCTTCAAGTAACTCATAATCATCTTCATCAACATAATCACTCTTCCCAGATTTTCTGAAATGAAACACGTTAATAATTGTTTGACAATTACAAAATCCTCAATAAGCAAGAGTTAGGAGTGTAAAATCAACCTTTTCTTCTTCTTCTTTTGCTTTTCTTGCTCATCACGTTGTTGTTGTTGTTCTTCTTCTTCTTCGGAATCTTCCTCCACATCGTGTACTACAAACCCATCCTCCTCATACTCATCCTGACCTAGCTCTAGTCAACAATCCAGCCAGCAATAATAAGTATCCCAAATTATAAATAAAAAATAAAAACTATGGAAAAATAACAAACGAAATATTAATGATAATTACATGTAGTAATCAATATCTCAACTCGTTAAGCTCAAAAAACAGATAAACCATGACACATTGTCTACTTAGCACTTGTAAAGCTACTTTTCGAGTTTCGACATTTTTGAAAAACACAGAAAACAATAGAAACAAGACGCAAGCGCCAAAATCTCGGCGCGAAACGAATTGTAACCCAAATAGCGTCCTAGCTAGTTTACGCTGTCCATGTAGAATATCGCGAAAGACAAAATCTGAGCCAATACCTCGAGATATAGCTCGCGAGATAAAGTCTTCCGCAACGTCTCGGCGATATCTACCAAATAATCGCCGGCAAAAACACTGTCGCCAGAGATTGCCGAAAACCACGAGAAAATGAAAACGCTTACCGAAAAACTATCCGTCCGTACAAAAATCCTCCCAACCTTTCGTATATATTATTAAATGAGAAAAATAAATAAAACATATATATATATATATATTATTAAATAAACATAGGTCCACCACAAATGCACTAGCATAGCATCAGAACCTGCAGCGTTAGAGAGAAACAGAAAATGGAGGGCGTTGAATCCAAATGCGAAGAAAACCTTACCGTCTTCTTCTTCGTCTTCGTCGCCGACGACGACGGCTTTGTGGTGGACAAGTTCTCCTTCTTCTTCTTCATCATCTTCTTCTCCTGCTTCCATCTCAATAAGTTTATCTACGAAACACTCGGAACCAAATAAAAATCAACAAAACGCACACCAAAAACCTGAATGCAGACACACAGAGATACATAAAGAGTTAGAGTCTTAGAGAAATACATGCTTTTCCGTCAGAGAAACCTGTAGTTCCTCTTCTTTTACCAATCGCCATGGCCGAGTTTGCTTGGCAGAAACCCTAGACTAGCTAGCTCCTTAGAGATGCTTTTGAGAAATGAAAAAAGAGAGAGACAAATGGGCTTTGGGTTTAGAGGAATGTTGCAGTACTATTTGAGCGCGGAGTGTATTTTTTTTTTTTAACGGAATGAGAAACGTGGGATATGCGGCCACGTGAAAAGAAGTTCATGCCAGGATTTGTCCTTTGTCCTTTTGGATAGAATTTTACAGAGGGTGAGAGTGGGGCAATGTTGTCACTTTCTTAAGATTTGGTTGAAGATCATTTTATAAATTAGTGGTTTTAATTCGTTACAGTGTTATGCAAGTAACATTTTTCCTATTTCATAATTAGGATTTAGGATACTTTATCAAAAAAAAAAAAATTAGGATTTAAACTTATCAAAAAAAAAAAATTAGGATTTAGGATGAAAAAAAAGAAAAAGAAAAAGAAAAAAAAAGGAGTTAAGATATATATTAACTAGTAGTAAAAAATTATTGAAATTTAAAACACAGAGGAAGAATATTAGAATTTGACTGAATATGCTTTGTGGATTATCGTCATATATAAAACAGAGTTCCAGTCTTGATATTGTTCTCAATAAGCCAATTTTTTTAATCATATTTATATCTTCATTTGGCAGGTAGAAGTAGATTAATAAATAGTAGAGTTTTCATTTTGTAGTATCAAATTTGTTATTAATAGATAAAATTAAGCAAAACTGGGTTAATAGATAATAGAGTTTTAGTGGAATTCTAGTATCAAATGTGGCATTAATAGATAAAATTAACCAGTAAAAGTGGATTAATAAATAGTAGTTTCAGTTAAACTCTAGTATCGAACGTGGAATTAATACATAAAATTAGTCCAAAAAAATACTTATTGAAGTGTAAAATTGTGAGATCTTAAATATTTATGTGGTAAAATTAGTCAAACATCCAAAAAAATACTTATTGAAGTGTAAAATGTTGTGAGATCTTAAATGGGTTATTTATGATAATGTTTTAGTTAAAATATAATACAATGTGAATAAAATTATGTTTATTAACAGGATATCAATTATCAAATGTGATATTAAACATAAAATTATCCAAAAAAACACATGTTAAAGTGTTAAATTTCAAATTTATATTTAAGTCAAACATTTTCAAATTTATATTCATCGTTGGTTTTCCACGAGCTTTTTAATTTAGTTTTTATCTTATTTTGCTTATGTATAGCTTTTTTAATATCCTTATGTACAAATAGTAGAGTTTTAATTAAATTTTAGTATCAAATTTGCTATTAATAGATAAAATTAAGCGAGTGGGTTAATACTTATGAGATAATAGGGTTTTAGTTAAAATATAATATCCAATGTGAGATAAAATTAGCTTGTAAAAGTTTATTAACAGATTGATATCAATTATCAAATGTGATATTAATACATAAAATTAGTCCAAAAAAACACATGTTAAAGTGTTAAATTGTAAGGCCTTAAAAGCTCATGTGGCATAATATTATGAGGTCAAACATTTTCAAATTTATATTTAGCATCGGTTTTCCATGAGTTTTATCATTTAGCTTTTAGCTTATTTTGCTTATAAATAGTTTTTTTTATATCCTTATGTACAAATATACTAGAATATGCTAGAAACTCATTGGTTGACCTACCAACAACCCCTAACAAACTAACTAACTTAGCCAAGCCTTCCTATTAGCTACACATGACTTAAGCTACACTAAGTGGTTGACTTAGAATTCTCTAAGTGGTTGACAAGAAAAGACCAAGTACGAGATTGTTAAAGCTTTTGAGAGAATAAGTATGAGGTTGTCTCAAACTAATTACAAGATTGCAAAACAATTAAAAGACTAGGCAAGATGCTCATGCATCAATTAAAAATCAATAAACAAAAATCTAAATAAATTGATGCCAAACGAAGACCTATTATAGATTATAGATTATAAATATAGCTCTCTTGTTTATCTATGAGACTTGTGGGTTTATGTCATGCCTCAATCCTCATACCAATGAATCCGCCACCTAGATACCGTGTAGAGATAGGACTGCCATAATACCTAATTTGCCCATAACACAAGTGTGTCATGATTCGCAAGAGTTGTGCAAATAAACTAATGAAAATAAATTATACCAAACCAAGTTGAAAGATACTAATATCCGTTTTTAATGAGCATTTAAAATAGCTTTTTTCTTTTAACTTATTTGTTTATAAACGAGATTTTAAAATTGTACTTTTCAACAAGTCTAACACATCAGCAAAAAAGATAATAGAATGCATTTCGGATCTCACACCATAAATGAGGATAGAAGTGCCATTAGATTAAATGGTCATTGACTTATAATTTATGTTCTTTACTTTCTCTACACTACATACCTCCTATACGCATGTTATATCATTAATATCAAATATATCTTCTTCTTTCCCTTGCCATTAGTGAGATAAAGGGATCGAACCATTTTCTCCTCATATGGAGGATTGTAAATTGTAATAATTAATAACCCCTCTAATATATCTCCTTGATTTGACATAATTAAATCACTAAAATATATCTCATCAAGTCTCTAAAATCTCTCCCATATTATAAGCCTATCACGTTGTAATTGTATTATGAAAAATATGGTGAAGTGAAAAAAAAGAAAATGGACTTTGAAATATATTGTTTAAAATGAAGTACATAAATGATAGTGACCTCCGAGTAGTATAGGCTATAGCTATTAATATATTATAGCATATGCTCGGTTACGTAATTGAAGGAAAATTGAACAGGTCCTCATCCAAAGATTCCTTGGTCAATATTTCGTGAGATGATCATGGAATGACTCTCACTAATAGATCAAATTTATCTATCAAGAAACCATACTGAAGAGCATCATTTTCCTATTGAAGATAGCATCAAGGTTAAGTATCTCCGATGTAGAAGTTTACAACGCACATGTAAATGATGAAATCTTTGTGATAATTAAGTGCCACATAATGGTCTAGAGCTAATAGTATAGGATATAATTATTATCTAGATGCTTTTAAATGCAATTAATAGTAATGTTTGCTACTTTTTAGTTCTGGCAGTAATGTGGTAGCTAGCTGTAGCAGTAATTATTGGAGAAAGAGGAATTATTAATGGGAGTAGCGACAATTGAATCAGTGGCCAGAGTACCAGAAAGCCAAACGTTTCTAAGTAGTATAGGATACAATTAATGTTCACCTGGCGTGTAGCAGCTCCTCAAAATTGGTTAAGGCCTCTTATCAAATCCTTAGGGGAAAATTATTAGGTACTCCGGGAGTACATTAAATGCGTATTCTCTCTTCTTGCAGAAGTGGTGAGTCCCATTATGAATTTTATTAGTGGGACCCATAACTTCAGTGAGAAGAGGAAGTACGCATTTAATGTACTCCCGAAGTATATAGTATAATTACCCTCCTTTGGGGGGATGGTTCTAACATCTCCCTATGGCATGTTAATTGGCATCCCAAGGGTTCCCTCCATCAGAAATGTGGCTAACGAATAGTTTATGATTCTGGCAGCATTGTCAAAATAGTATTGCCAATGGTACTAGATCAAAGAAAAATAATTGTAGCTTAAAATCTCATGGACATAGACATACATGGTTCCCATGGTTGAGTGTGCAAGAATGACATGTTGCTCATGAATGGCTAGAAGGCCAATGATGCGTGCAAGAGAAGGAAAAAGCCTATATGTAATGGGGAGCTAGTAGAACTTCTTCATGGTCCAAGAAAAGAGGTATCGAAACCAGTATACATGTGTGATGAGTGGAAGTCCCACAAAGAAAAAAATGAAAATAAAGATGTTAAAGAATTAATATAAAACAATTGAGCCCAAAATCATAGACTTAAGTGTCCTTATATGTTATATTAAGACCTCAATTGGAGTCTTAATACAATAACAACAAATTGATATGCATAAATAATACAGTAAAAGCTAACATTAATAAGGGTACTAAGCAAATAAGACACCATTAAAAAAAAAAAAAAAATGCAAACAAAACACGGCGTACCACTCAAGTGACTTCATCTGCTCAATTAATGTGTGCTTCTACTGTTCTACACGAACACCTGCCTCGATTCGTTCGATTACTGCAAACATGATCATACACCAATTTTTTGAATAAATAATTCGGAATTGATTGTCACAGAAATTAATTTTTTTTAGTGAAAACTTATGTTGACTTATGAGTTGCAGTCTTGCAGAAGATGCATAAAATTGGGAAAATTATATAATATATAATTACCCTTAAAATTGTCACTTTCTAAATTAGAAATAATATTTCAGCATCAATTGGCTTGTGTCATATGGCATGCAGATGCAATTCTCAAAAAACGGGAACTACTGCGATTTCAATTAGCCTAGCCTAAAAATGAGAGACAGTTAAAAAACTTCAGCAAATTACTTTGGCCATTATTGATATGGTCCAACCTGGTCCAACGAACAAAAGGAATTCCATTGGCTGAAGAATTGATATATATATATAAGGAAAGAAAAAGAAAATGTTATTCAAAGTTACTCAATTTCCGGTCAAAAGCCTTGTAGCATAACTACTGATAATTCCAACATAGACAATCAAGATTCAAATTCCTTTCTCCCAATTATTGAATTATAAAAAATAAAAAATAAAAAAGAAAAACTCAGTAAATAAATCCTACTTAATTTATTTCATTATGTTACGCCATTTATTTAAAAACCAAAAACAAAAAACAAACTTTAGAGTTTAGACTCAAATACTAAATGATCATTGAGGAATATGAGCAAGCAGCCCCATGCAAAGAAAAGCCCAACGCCATTTAGAGAACCATGGAAGAAAAAAGTGGAAATTTATTTAACCCATTTCATTTTAGTGTAAGAATAAAGTTAATAGCTACCCGCTAACATTAGCAAAATCTAGTTTATTTAGAGAATCATTGAGGAAAAAAGTGAAAATTTATTTAAACCATTCATTTTAGGGTAAGAATAAAATTAAAAGCTACCAAACTAACATAAAAAATTAGTTTATTTAGAGAAGTACTAGTTTGTTCTGAATAGTAAAAGAAATTTACTTACAATTTAATACTGGGTTTAAAAATTAATGAAATATGAATTTCTTCTGGTAAATCACTGATCTGATTTGATAATCTAGTCTTTTTTTTCTTTTTTTCTTTTTTGAGATCATAGTCACGTATGTTTGATTTTTGAAGGGGGAGATACATAGGAGGGTTGGCAAGGGAATATGGGATAGAGCCATAGAGGGGACATGGACAACTGGGGATGAAGACATAGCAAGGGCATTGAGAATTGAGATGGGAAAGCAGGGCTAGCCATGAATCGTATTTATGCCCCAAGGACATACACTGAATATGAAAGCGTGACACGCCTACTAAGGTTAGATTTGGAAACATATTTGAGCATTGATTGCAATTTTGGAAACAAAAGTAAGGGCAATTTATTGTAGTGCAATTAGCTACCAAATAATAAAGGCTCACCCTGATTCCCATGCCAGACATGGCTTACATGCCATTTTATGATCAATATGTGCAATTTGATTTTGCGTCCGATAAAGGCCATCGATATATACCATCAATTTAATTTTATATCAAAGCTAAAATGTGAGCATGTTAGTTTTTTGCCATATATAGCTTATTTCTAATCTCTTGTCTGTCAAATTATGATTTTAATATAACAACCTTATTCTAACTTGTAATTGGTAATCTTTTTTTCTTTTCTGTTTTGAGTGGATTGTAATTGTAATTGGTGATCTATTTTGCCAATTTGGATATATAATCGTGTTAATTTGGATAAGAGAAAGTGCTTGCTAATTTATCATTCTAACATATCCATCAAAGTACATGTTGCTCTCTTTGAAGCTACTTCCATACTAATTACATGATAAAAGTATGTGAGTGTTTCAAAACCTAACTGTAGTTTAGATTTGACCACAACAGTCCTTGGAATACGATCCTCAAGAGATTTTAGAATAATTCTATTATGAAATCCTAAATATTTGCTTACTTTTAAATAAATGAATTAGATTTTACCATCTCATAAACATTTAAATAAAGGTTATCTATTACCACTTTAACATCTATTTTAAGTATTAATGAGGTGACAAAATACAATCTACTTATTAAAAAATGATGAATAGACTTTTAAGAACTCCATAGTAGAAGTACTCTAAGAACTTAAAAAAATCTAAATCCACAATCCTCATAGCCAATTGATTAGAACAAGGTTCATCTATTGCTTGAGAATGACAACATGATCAATTGGTTACCAGAAGAAATTTATTGATAAAATTGGACCCAGGTGGACCAGATCACTTGTAGTGGTATGTCCTGCTCAGTCCCTAGCTCTTATTAACGTTAGTTTTAATGTATTAGTTTTGCATATCAATTTTTTGTCACATATTTTTCAGCTTGGTTTATATTTATATGTGATTATTTATAATCAGCTAGTAAAAAAACATGGAAGTTTTACAAACACAGAATCTTCAATGCAGGGGTTGGTCCAACAACTTTCATATATAGTAAATCGTAGGACCCAAATTTGAAGAGGAAAATGAGTAATATTTGTTATACTAATTTGTGCCTTTTGTAGTTATGTGCCTGACTTATATAGGGAGTAATATATTTATTCAATGAAAAACTCACACTTTAAATTAAGTTTAATAAGTTTGGTTTTGCCAAATGTCTTGTAGTTCAATTGGTTAACACCTCCTTGATTTAAACTCTTCCTCCCTCAACTATCGAATTAACAAACGTGATTTGTTGAAATACAATCATTTTGATCTTTTGGTAAGTTTAGGACATTTGATCTTGTGTTAGGCATTGCCCTAATTCTTTGTAGACTGAAAAAGGTAGCTTCTATATCTTGCTGTTACGGCCATTATGAGTGTCTTTAATTCGGTTATTTATTGAGAGGTCAGTTATAATTATATCTATTTCTGTACTTATCTTGCCTTGCAGGTCTTAGAATAAATCTATTTGTTATTTTGTTTAACATTTATTAGTTATGATCAATTTTTTTTTTTCTTATATTGA
Source organism: Fagus sylvatica (assembly GCA_907173295.1). Lineage (NCBI taxonomy): Eukaryota > Viridiplantae > Streptophyta > Magnoliopsida > Fagales > Fagaceae > Fagus > Fagus sylvatica. The sequence goes on along the minus strand of OU015762.1, from coordinate 10,515,723 downwards.
TAATTGCTTTAGGATGAAAACGGAAAACATAAATCCAAACAAAAAAAAAATTGTTTAGAAATGCTAAAAGTATATAGTTTGTTTCCATCAAACTATACACATGCTGCATACCTGATTAGCACGGAAATTTGTAGAATAAGGGATCAAATGAATAAAGCTAAAGCTTTTAGTATGGCCATCATTTGTGAGAAGTGGGATGAAGATTTCTGTAAGCCTTAATCTTAGTCCTAGGTGGAAGAATCTTCTCTCTAATTAGCCAAGGCCAAAGACACAAAGCAATTAAGAAATTTTTTGGTTTGGGATTATCTCATAATAGTTTGATTGCTCCCCCACACTTAAATCATCTCCATTATCTCAATCTTTGCGCTAATCTAAAGGGATGGTGGAGGAAAGATAATAGAGATTACCAAATGCTCTAACCTGACTTCCATGCTTTGTTTCCATATTTCAAAGAAGTACTGAGTTTGATTGAAGGTAGCTCGAACATATTGAATTTGATGTAGACAATGAAAATAGGAGCAACACAAAACCCATCAACAACAATTATATCCAAGTCAATCTTATGCAAAACCACGTTCTATCCGAAATCTCTCCATAGATAGCTACGACTCAGATCTCTCCTAGTAGTAGAGTTATTCATCATCTCAACTCAAACTAGATGACAAGGATGATGACATGCAATGACAAGGCCTTAGAAACCCCCATTCTCTGTATTTTGAGGGAATTCCAAAATTGGGGTGTCCGCTAAATGGGATTCAACATCTTAACCCACTTCAACGACTCACCATTTGTTTTTGTCCTAATTTGGTAGCTTTTATTAAGTGCATAAGAAATCCCACGTTACTAAAAGCTTCAAATTAGCATGTGACTCAATCTAAAGGAATTCGCGATCTCACATCACTACAATGCCTTGAAATTCTCAAATACCCTAATCTAACATCATTGCCTCAAGGGATTCGTGATCTCACATCTTTAGAATACCTTCAATTATGTGTTTAATTTACTCTAATATCCTAAATTATCAGATTTTAAAGAATATATTAGAATTAGATTTTATATGAATTATGAATTAATGGATTAAAAATCATTCAACATTTGGTATATAAAGGTTATAAGTTTTCTTATGAAATGCACATAAAAGTATGACATAGATGAACCATATTTCATGATTAGAGAGCATATAGTTTGTGTTTGTTTAAAGACGATTTTTGGACTTAATGTCTTGAAGACGTGACATTTTTCAAAATTAACAACACGATTACAATGTCCCATGCAATTCATAGTGCATTTTGAAATATTTTGTAAAAAAAAAATATCTTATAGCGCATTTAAAATACTTGATAATCATAAGGACTATCGTGGTAAAATCCAAATTGCAATTAGGTTTTGAAACACTCACATACTTTTATCATCTAATTAGTATGAGAAGTGGCTTCAGGTATAGAGAGTAAGATGCACTTGATGAATATTTTAGAATGACAAGCTATAAGCAAGCACTTTCTAATCCAAATTCACACGGTTATATCTCTAAATTGGCAAAATGAATTACCAATTACAAATTATAATAAGGTTGTCATGTGAGAATCATAATTGAACAGACGAGATTTCAAATATGCTATATATGGAGAACAACTAACATGTATGCATTTTAGCTTAGGTATGAAATTGAACTGATGGAATATATCTGCCTTTTTTGGACGTGAAATCAAATTGCGTTGATCATAAAATGGCATGTAAGGCATGTCTAGCATGGGAATCAGAGGCGGCCCTTTTTATTTGGTAGCTAATTGCACTGCAATAAATTGCCCTTACTTTTGTTTCCAAAATTGCAATCAATGCTTAAATGTGTTTCAAAATGATAGAGTTTGGCTATAAACTGGTTTGTAATTGGTTTGTAACTAGCTCGTTAGAACCCACTACGTGTTTGTAGCCAGCTTACTAAAACCCATTACGTAACAGTTAATAAAATCATCTACGTGTATTTTAGTCACATGACATATTTAATAAGTCATGTGACTTCTTTAAATAATACATGTGAATGGTCTTATAAGCTATCACATAGTGGGTTGTAGCAAACGGGCTATAAACGCTTTTATTTTTCAGTATATATCCTTGGAGCATAAAATACCTTCATGCCTAGCACTGCCTTCCCATCTCAATTCTCAATCCCTTTGCTATGCCTTCCCATCTCAATTCCCATCTTCAACTTGCCAACCCCATATCCAACTCTCCTATATGTCTGGCCCTTCAAAAATCAAACATGAGTATGATCTCAAAAGAGATTACTAGATTGTCAAATCAGATCAGTGATTTACCAGAGGAAATCCATATTTCAAGAACAATTAAACACACAATTGAATTGTACATATATTTCTTTCATGATTAAGAAAGAAAATCAGTACTTCTTTTAATAAACGAATTTTTGCTAATGTTATTGGGGTAGTCTTTGGTTTGATTCTTATCCTAAAATGAATGAGTTAAATAAATTTTCACTTTTTCGTCCATGGTTCTCTAAATGCCCTTGGGTTATTCTTTGCCGGGGGCTGTTATGCCCCGCTCAAAGTGCTGATCATCTAGTGCCTAAACTCAAGTCTTTTTTTTTCTTTTTTCTTTTTTCCCCAAAATATAATGGTGTGCCATATTGAAATAAAGCTGTATTTATTTTTGTGGAACTGAGTTAGAATAACATTTTCCTTTTTCTTTTCTTTTTTTTTTCTTTCTTTTTTTCATTCCTTTCAGCCAATGGAATTCATTTTGTACCTTGGACCGAGTTGGACCTTATCAATAATACTGGCCAGCTCAACCTTTTTAATTGTTTCTCATTACTAGGCTAGGCTAATTAAAATCACAGTTCCCATTTTCAGAAATTGTATCTGCGTGCCCTATGACATAAGCCAATGGGTGCTGAAATATCATTTATGATTTAAAAAGTGACCATTTTATGCATCTTTGTGTTTTTTTCCCGTCTTTTTCTTTCTCAAAAACTCTTTAGAGGACCTGCTGCAACTTGCAAGTCAACATAAGTCTTCACTTAAAATCTCTTTTGTGATATCAATTCCGAAATATTGATCTAAAAAATTGGTGTATGTTCATCTTTGCAGTAATCAGGCCAAGATGGCCAGGCGTTCATGTGGAAGCACAGATTAGTTCACCCGACGAATTCCCTTGGAGTGGTATGTCTTGCTTCCCTAGTCCCCTTAATGTTTGCTTTAAATTTAATGTATTATTTCTGCATATCAATTTCAGGGGTTGGTTCAACATATAACGTTTATATAGTAAATCATATGACCCAGTTTAGAAGTGTAAAATAAGTAGTATTTGTTATTTTGAATATGATAGTCTTTGAACCTCTCCTGTACTAACTTGTACCTTATGGCCCGGTCTATATAGGAAGAAATATATTTATTCAATACAAAACGTCTCTTATAATTCTATTCATCAGAACATTGAAGATTCCTAGTATTTCTTATTTTACTTCTGTTATATAGAATTGTAACGGGATATAAAAATCAGAGAAAAATGAACGGTTTAAGAAAGACCTTTCCTGGTGTGGTTGCAAAGATCATCCTTTGAATGAAAGACTAGTCCTGCACAGAATAAATCAAATGAGAAGGAAATGGTCCCCGGTGTTGGGGACTGATTACCCTCTGATGGTAAAGTTAGTCAAGCATGTTTTGAGAGTAATATGATAGTGAGAACTTAGTTTTTCTGTATGTGTGTATGCGCACCTGGTTCTCATTGGAATTGCCCTTTTATAGCTTCTCAAATGACAACTCACCTGTCATTTGAATGATCACTTTGTCCCCTAAAAAGAGGTATGGTATCCCCTGATGGGACAGAGGGATGTCTGGCCCTCCTCGCTTGCGTGGCCTTCCTTGGTGCATTTATGATTTTGTGTGCTTCCCCCCACGTGGGTCATTACCAGGCAGGTCACCTCACCGTAATGTAATTAATGCCTTCAACCACCCATTTGATAAGCATTAAATGTGAAGATTCAATGTATCTATTGACCGGAGTGGCACGTCAAAGTGCTGCATATCTGACTTGGAACAAATGTGGTCCGTGCATCTCTTCCTTCGATAAATGACGTTCGAGATGCCTTGTGGTCTTTATGCAAATTTTCCCCTCACAAGAATTTAAGTGTTTACCATTTATTAGTTTCATGGTTCTAATGATCAAAAACATTTTTTTTTGACAATATTTGATAAATGCTTGAGGGTGAAAACTGAAACCCTCAACCTAAAATTGTGTTTATAAATTTCTTTATCATTTCTCTATGTCATATATATATATATAGACTGTTAGTCGTTTTTCTCTTTCTTTTCTTTTTAAAGAGGATCTACAATTTGTAAGCACTTCAATTTAGTGCTAAAAGTATATAGTTCTTTTCCATCAAATCATACACATTGATTTGAATTCCACTACATATGGAAACAAGAAAATTTATTAAAATTTCTCTTTTCTCATCTGTCAGCGTTGATAATTCCAGCGTCTTTGTCTAGAGCACAATGTGTGTTACATAGCATATAGATATAGCCAGGCGTGATAAGCCCGGAAATCCATAGAGGAAGTGATCAAAATGTCCAAAGCTAAAGCTTTTAAAGACGTGATCAGCCCAGAAATATTATGGAGGAAGGGATTAAATGTCTAAAGCTATGGCCGGGTGTGATAAAATTTGAAAATCTGCGAAAGGAGGAGAGATCAAACATTTTACACACCTCAAGCCTACAACCACGTTAAGAACTACTTCATATAAAAAAAAACGTTAAGAACTATTTAGCCATTCTTTGAATTTTCAATTGTTTGTTAAAGCGAGGTTCTTGTATTCATCTATGGTCATCATTTGTGGGGAGTGGGATGAAGATTTTTGCAAGCCTTAACCTTAGGTGAAAGATTCGTCTCTCTAATTAGCCAAGGCCAAAAAATCCAAGCAATAAAGAAATTTTTTGCCACGCCAATGTTGTAGATCACCATTTGTATTAACCATCCCATGGATTCCAGTTCAGTAGATAATTCATACAAATTGTACTTTAATTTTTTTTCCTTCTCTTAGTGGATGTAAATATGTAATGCTTTGTTACTTTCATTAAATGTAATTGAAGTTTTGAAATGACTCTCTTTCTCTCCCTCTCTCCAATGCAACATTTGTCTCTTAAGTCTTAAGAATTATGTTAAAGGAACTTCTAATGGAGTGTAATCTGGACTTGTTTCAAATGTTGAATGTGGACAATAATTTTAATAGTTCAAAGCAAAATTAAATTTCTAAAAGGGAATGTTAGCAAATTAAAAAATTCTTAAAGGGAATTTAGTGATACTTCAAAATTTCTAGTTTTGATAAACATTGTTGTTCATTGCAAGTTAAAAACATATAAAAATACTTAGCCATAAATTGTGAGAGAGATTGGTCTATTTAATTTTGAAGGAAAGGGACCAAACATTTGATCTCAAAATGTTGGGGATGAAACCTTTAATATAATTCTAAACTTAAATTCACTGCATCCAGCAAGGAAATTAAAAATTCTGATTTTTTTTTAAAATTTTAATTTAGAAATTTTATTGATAAGAAACAAACCAATACAAACAGAAACACTTGAAAACAGAGTTACATCATCCCACCCTAGTTATACACAGAGAAACGAGTCTTCAGACTAATCTACAGCATCATATTGGTGCTAATTATATCCAAATCCTTGTTTTTACACTCAAACCAATAAAAAACCCAGATACTAGAAAATTTTTTAAGTATAAGAAGAGCCATGAAGAATGGAATGAGATACACGCCAGTTAGAACAGAGAAATCTGTTTACGATAAAGTTGCAGCCACTTCCTTCAAACATCATCCTAAACTTCAACATCTTCATTATGCTTTCCTGTGTTTAACCTCTCCTCCATGATTTCTTGAATTTCTCTAAGACCATCTGTGATAGACCAAACTTAACTGCTTTGCAGAAGGAACTTCTGAGGTTCTTTCCTCTGGGATTTTTGACACCCCATATCAAAGAAAAGTATGAGAGCCATCTCCAACTTCTTAGCTTAGAAAATTCTCTAGCAACAATCCTTAATTTAAATAGGTTTCTCCATCCCCATGTAGTAATCTTGTGGGATCTTAACAGTCCAAAAGCTTCTATTCTAACAGATTTCCATGCATCCATGCCACCCTTCCAGCTTGGGTGAACATATGTCAAATGTGCTTCAAAACCACACTTCTACTCCAATCTTCTACCCTTGTTAATTCCAAGCCACCTTACTTTTTGGAGTACAAAATTGTTCCCATGACGCCTTTATGTTAATACTGATACTATCTTGCCCCTTTCAAAGAAAGGAATTAAATTTCTGCTCAATAATCTTTACAAATTTTTTTTGGAAGGATAAAATAACTTAAGTTTGTTTAAATGTTGATGATGTGATAATAAAATACAATCCACTTATTACAAAATGATTGGATATTTAAGAATTCTATGATAGAGTTAGTCTAAAAACTCTTGAGAACCATAACGACTATCGTGGTAAAATCTAAACTGCAATTTGGTTTTGAAACACTCCCATATTTTTATCATCTAATTAGTATGAGAAGTAGCTTTAGGTACAAAGAGCACATGTAGTTGATAATTATTTTGGAATGACAAGTTATTAGGCATTAGCAAGCACTTTTTAATCCAAATTGACACCGTTATCTCCAAATTGGCAAAATAAAATTATAAGTTAGATAAGGTTGTTCTATTTGAATCATAAATATAATTTGACAGACAAGAGATTACAAATATGCTATATATGGGGAACAACTAACATGCAAGCATATTCAGCAAAAAGAAAGAAGAAGAAAATTAACATGCATGCATTTCAGCATTTGATGGAATCTATCCACGGCTGTTTTTGGACATAAAATCAAATTGCATTGAGCCATTGATCATAAAATGGCATGTAAGGCATGTCTAGCATAGGAATCAGAGGCGACCCTTTTTTATTTGGTAGCTAATTGCACTGTAATAAATTGCCCTTACTTTTGTTTCCAAAATTGCAATTAATGCTCAAATATGTTTCCAAATTTAACATTAGTAGGCGTGTCATGCTTTTATTCTCAGTATATGTCCTCAGGGCATAAATAGCATTCATAGCTAGCCCATCCTTCCCATCTCAATTCTCAATGCCCTTGCTATGTCTTCATCCCCAGTTGCTCATGTCCCCTCTATCACATCTTCCCTGGCCAACCCCATCCATGATCCAACCCTCCTATACATGTCCCTTCAAAAATCAAACTTGAGTACGATCTCAAAAGAGATTACTAGATTATCAAATCGAATCAGTGATTTACCAGAGGAAATACATATTTCTACAACAATAAACACACATTTGAATTGTAAGTATATTTTTCTAAGAAAAAAACTAGTACTTCGAATAAACAAGTTTTTGTCAATGTTGGGGTAGTCTTTAATTTTTTGGAAAATGAATTTTCACTTTTTTCCTCCATTTCTTTTTTTTTTTTTTCATTCCTTTTCTGCCAATGGAATTCATTTTGTTCCTTGGACCGGTTGGACCAGTCAATCAATCTAAGTAATCTGCTCAACTTTTTAATTGTCTCTCATTTTAGGCTTAGGCTAATTGAAATCCCAGTTCCCATTTTCAGAAATTGTATCTGCATGCCATATGACACAAGCTAATGGGTGTTGAAATATTTTTTCAAATTTAAAAAGTGATAATTTTATGTAATCAACATAAGTCTTCACTAAAAATCTTTTTTGTGATATCAATTCCGAAATATTGATTCAAAAAATTGGTGTATGATCATCTTTGCAGTAATCAGGCCAAGATAGCCAGGTTTTCGTGTAGAAGCACACATTAGTTCACCAGACGAAGTCACTTGGAGTGGTATGTCTTGCTTCCCTAGTCCCCTTAATGTTTGGTTTAATGTATTTTTCAACATATCAATTTTTTTGTCATATATTGTTCAGCTTGGTTTATATTTATAGGTGGTTAATTAATTATAATCCGCTAGTAGAAAAATATGAAACTTTTACGAACACACAATCTTCGATGCAGGGGTTGGTCCAACAACGTTTATATAGTAAATCTTGTGACCCAGTTTTGAAGTGGAAAATAATTAGTATTTGCTAATTTGAATATGATGGTCTTTGAAACCCTTTTGTACTAACTTGTGCCTTATTTGCCTGATCTATAGGGAGATATATATTTATTAAATAAAAAAAACATCGCACAATTTAAATTTAGTTTAATTAGCTTGCGTTCCTCAACCTCAATGTTCTAACTGCATGGAAGGCTCTCCTACAGGGTCAATTGGCACCTCCTGGTCTTCCCTCCCCTGACTTAATATAGCAAGAAAAAAAAAAATGTATGGAAGGCTCTCTAATCATTTTGTTTTTGTCAGTCTAATTCTCTCTTTTAGGAGATGAGTGCAAATATATTTGAAAGAATTTTTTTACAATCTAGGCTTTCTAGTTGTACAATAGCAAACACCATTTCTTGAACTGCAATCTTCTTGATCTTTTGGTAAGTTTGGACATTCAGGTCTTGCGTTAGGCATTGCCCTAATTCTTTGTAGACTGAAAAATGAAGCTAGTTTAAAGAGAGATTATGTGTGTCTTTGATTAAGTTATTTCTATTCATTAAAGAAATAGGTGGTTCTCTAACAAAACTAAGTTACATATAACTATATAAGAAATTGCTTAGCAGTGGGGGTTTTTGAAAGGTCAGTTATTATAATAGTTACAACAGAAATGCCCCTAGTAAGATTACACACTGTCAAAAAGATATTTACCTGTAACGCTAATTTAAAGAGGGCAGGACTCCATCCTATGAACTGAAATAAGTAAGGGAAGGTTAGAATATTGTTATTGGAAGCATAATAGAGAGATTATCTTCTAATTCTATTCTGAACTAAAAGGTTGAATATTCCACCCAATGCCTACTTCATATGCTTTTTGAGATGGCAGGTCTTAGAATAAATATATTCATCAGAACACTGAAGATTCCTAGTATTTCTTATTTTACTTCTCTTATAGAGAATTTATTTGTTCACCATTTATTAGTTTCTTGGTCCTAATGATCAAAACATTTTTTTGACTATATTTGATAAGTGCTTGAGAGTGAAAACTGAAAACATCAACCTAAGCACAAAATGGTGTTTAGAAATTTCTTTATCATTTCTCTTTCATATATATATATATATATATATATATATATAGACTATTAATCTGGGTACTACATAAACATTTTTCTCTGTTTTTTTTAAAAAAGAAAAAAGAAAAGAGGATCCACAATTTGTAATCACTTCAGTTTAGTACTAAAAGTATATAGTTCATTTCCATCAATTCAAACACATTGATTTCAATTCCACAACATATGGAAACAAGAGAACTTATTAGAATTTTTCTTTTCTCATCATGTCAGCGTTAATAATTCAAGCGTTTTGGTCTAGAGTACAATGTGTGCTACATACCATATAGATATAGCCAGGCGTGATAAGCCCGGAAATCCGTGGAAAAAGGGATCAAAATGTCTAAAGCTAAAGCTTATAAAGACGTGATAAGCCCGGAAATACTACGGAGGAAGGGATTAAATTTGCAGCTCCAAGAACAATGACATGAGGTTGATGGTCTGTCATGGACTTGAGAAGACGTTGCGTTTCATCTTTCTTGCGTTGCAGATCAACATTCTTTGAGTATAGGCTAAGGGACCCAGCATACATCCAATCTAGCAACTCTCCTGATGAATCCAACATCACAAATATGGTTGCAGGATTTCCAGGACCCCAACAATCCAAGCCACCCCAACAACAAGCCATCATCCTTGGTGCAGTTTCCTCATCTAGCCCAGCATCATGTTCATTTCGCTGATATGGTGCAACAGAAACCTTGTTCCACAACTGCTTCCTACATTCCATAAGCAGCCATTTCTTTGCCCATGTTAAAAGCACATGAGCTTCCTTCTCCAATGAAGGGAGAAGAAATTTGAAAAGGCATCCTGTAGTATTAATTTGCACTATTCGTTCCACAGAACCACACTGTTCGTTCCGTGGAAGAAGGGATCAAAATGTCTAAAGCTAAAGCTTGTAAAGAAGTGATAAGCCTGGAAATACTATGGAGGAAGGGATTAAATGCCTAAATCTATGGCCAGGTGTGATAAAATTGGAAAACCTGTGAAAGGAGGAGAGATCAAACATTTGACAAGCCTCAAGTCTACAGCCACGTAATGAATTATTTAGCCATTGTTGGAAATTCAAGTGTATGTTCAAGCGAGGTTCTTGTATTCATCTAGCTCAAGTATGGCCATCATTTGTGAGAAGTGGGATGAAGATTTCTGCTGCAATTAAGAAAATTTTTGCCACGCTAATGTTGGAGATTCATTTTTAGTAACCATGCCATGGATTTCTGTTCAGTAGATGATGCATACAAATTGTAGTTTAATTTTTTTTCCTTCCCTTAGTGGATGTAATGCTTTGTTACTTTCATTAAATCTTATTGAAGTTTTGAAATGACTCTCTCTCTCTCTCTCTCCAATGCAACATTTGTCTCTTAAGAATTATGTTAAAGGAACTTCTAATGGACTGTAATCTGAACTTGTTTCAAATCTTGAATGTGGACCATTATTTTAATAGTTCAAAGTAAAATTAATTTTCTAAAAGGGAATTCAGTGATACTTCAAAATTTCTAGTTAAGTCAAAAACATAAAAACATATGTAGCCAGAAATTGTGAGAGGAACTGGTCTATATAATTTTGAAGGAAAGGATCTCAAAATTTTGGGGATGAGACCTTTAATATAATTCTAAACTTAAATTCACTGCATCCAGCAAGGAAATTAAAAATTCTGCTTTTTTTTTTTTAATATAAAATTTTATTGATAAGAAACTAACAAATACAAACAGAAACACTGATTGAAACACTAGAACTTCTGCTAGTTCCACTACAACAAGGGCATCTGCTGCATCAAACTGGTGCTATTCATATCCAATCCCATGTTTTTACACACAAATCAATCACAAACCCAGCTACTGCTGACTAGCAAACTTTTTAAGCAGAAGAGCAATGAAGAATGGAATGAGGTACACCCCAGTTAGAACAGAGAACTCTGTTTAGGATAAAGTTGCAGTCACTTCCTTCAAACATCACATCTTTTCTCACACTCTTCACTATGCTTTCCTGTGTTTTAAGTTTTTACTTTTTAACCTCTCCTCCATGATTTCTTGAAATTCTCTGAGGCATGATAGACAATAGCCAACCAAACTAGTCTGCATAAGGAATTTCTGAACTTTTTGTCTGAGATTTTTAATACCCCATGCCATGAATCTTCCTAGTCACAGTCAGTTTTGACATTAGACATTAAATAAGCCCCCATAACTTATAGCAAAGAAAATATGATTTCTGACCTCAATGCCTCCTCTACATAAAGTGCAAACAAAAGCCCCAGTGAAACCCCACTACAGCATTCTGTCTTTTGTACAGTTTTTTTTTTTGTCAACCATCTAATAAAAGAAGGGCAGTGATATGTGCACATCATCTGATGTACACTGTCCATACACACCACCTGAAATGTGGATATATATTCATAAGTTATGGACATTTATGAACGTTGATTTCTACAATTTGTGGACTCTATGGATGTATGTGAGTATGTCCACATTATGTGGTGTGTGTATACCTCAGTGTGCAACAATTTACCTATAAAAGAATGTGTTGGTATGTTTTGCTGTCCATATTGCTTTGTCTTCCTCTTTCAACTCAACCAAACTTAGTTTACTTTGGATGGATACCAACTCCTCAGATCTAGCAGGTCTTCAAATCCAGCTTTTATTTTTAATTTTTATGTTAAAGTTGTTTAGTGATTGAAGAGAGAAAAAAGAGAAGAATGAGCCGAAGCAAAATAAAAAGAGAGTTCTTTTTATTGAAATTAAAATGTCATACATATTAACATAACAAAAAACACATATAAAAGGCCTAACACAGCTGGCCACATAGAGCCTAACATTTGGCCACTAACACCTGTCCATAGTGCCTAACGCACTATTAATTATTTAATTCAACACTCCCCCTCAAGTTGGAGCAAAGATGTCAATCAAGCCCAACTTGACAATAGATGACTGGAGTAGAGAAGGTCCCACAGGTTTAGTGAGTACGTCAGCAGTCTGGTCTGATGAAGGTACAAAAGATGGAACGATAATACCAGAACGAATCTTTTCCCGAATAAAGTGTATATCCACTTCTATATGTTTGGACCGCTCATGGAGAACAGAATCTGATGCGAGCATAATAGCAGACTTGTTATCACAAAACAATTGAGATGAATCTTTTTCTGTAAAGCCTAACTCATTAAGAATAGACCGAAGCCACAAAATTTCACATGTGCCTTGAGCCATAGCACGATATTCAGCTTCAGCGGAAGATCTAGAGACAACTGCTTGCTTCTTACTTTTCCAAGAGATAAGATGATTACCATAGAAAGTACTGAGTCCAGTAGTAGAGCGCCTATCGGTTTGAGATCCAGCATAATCAGCATCTGTAAAGCATGATAGTCCTGATTGGTGACTAGCAGAGTAGAATAAACCAAGGCCAGGACTAGTCTTAAGATATCTCAATATATGATAAACTGCATCCAAGTGAGCTGTGCGAGGAGCATGCATAAATTGACTGACAACACTCACTACAAAGGTTAAATCTGGTCTAGTGTTTGTCAAATAAATCAAACGGCCAACCAAACGTTGGTACATAGATGGATTGAGAAGTAAGTCACCAGATTCAGTAGAAAGCTTCAGATTTGGATCCATAGGAGTAGAAGCAGGTCGGCATCCTAACATACCAGTATCTTGAAGGAGATCTAAAGTGTACTTTCGCTGAGAGAGGGAGATCCCATTACGAGAACGAGCAACTTCAATGCCAAGAAAATATCTGAGAGAGCCCAAATCTTTTACATCAAAAACTTTACCAAGATCTTGTTTTACCTGAGAAATACCTGGGGCATCATCCCCAGTGAGAATAATGTCATCCACATATACCAAGAGGATGATACAGCAACCATCAAGGCGTCGGCGGATGAAACAAGTGTGATCAGAATGGCAACGGACAAACTCCATAGACAATATGACTTCACTAAAGCGGCTAAACCAAGCCCTAGGCGATTGTTTCAGCCCATAAAGTGACTTACGAAGGCGACACACCTTCCCAGCATACTCCCCCTCAGCTCGAAATCCTGGAGGAGTATCCATATAGATAGTCTCAAGTAAATCACCATGGAGAAAAGCATTCTTGATGTCCAGTTGGTGAAGAGGCCATGAATGAGAGGCTGCCAAAGATACAAGGAGACGAACAGAAGTCAACTTAGCAACAGGAGCAAAGGTAGCACCAAAATCTTTGCCAGGAACCTGGGTAAAGCCCTTTGCAACTAGACGAGCCTTATACCGATCAACAGAACTATCAGCCATATACTTTACCGTAAAGACCCACTTACATCCCACTGTTTTCTCACCAGCGGGTAAAGGGACAAGCTCCCATGTCTGATTAGCCTGTAAGGCATTCATTTCTGCTTGCATGGCGGTAACCCATTTGGGATCCTGAAGAGCCGCAGACACAGACCGAGGAATAGAGACAGATTCAAGCTTCCCAATAAATGCCCGATAAGAATCTGAAAGGCCAAAATAAGAGATATACTGGGAAATAGGGTGATTAGTACTGCTAAGCCAACCAAACCGAGAAGGAGCTTGGCGAACACGAGAAGGATAACGTGAGGTGGGTGGAGGTGGTGTAGAAACTAGAGGAGTAGGAGACATACCTGAACCTGGGTCCAAAGATGAGTCTGGCAGGGGAGACTGAGTGCGAGGGCGACGAGTGTAAACCTGTAGGGGAGGAGAAGACCTCTGAACGGGTGGAGAAGAGGACTCGGGAACCATGGAATCAAAAATAGGGACAGGACGAGCAAGAGGAGAGGTAATTTCTATGGAAGGAGAAAGATCAGATACCTGCAAAGTAGAATGAGTGCTATAGAAAGGAACGTCCTCAAAAAAAGTCACATCAAGGGAATGATATAAGTGTCTAGATACAGGGTCATAGCATCTATAGGCTTTGGACATAGCTGAGTATCCTAAAAAGATGCATTTAACAGATTTATTATCCAATTTAGTACGATGAGGACTACGATTTTGGACAAAACAAGTACATCCAAACACGCGAGGCAAAATCGAAAACAAAAGTACAATCAGGCTTAAGAATTTGAAGAGGAGCCATACTATGCAAAACTCGACTAGGAGTGCGGTTTATTAGATAAACTGCAGTGAGAACAGCCATATGCCAATACGACTTGGGTACATGCATGCCAGAAAGAAGACATCGAACAATAGACATGATATGACGGTTTTTTCGTTCCGCCACACCATTCTGTTCTGGAGTGTAAGGACAAGAAAGTTGTTGCAAGATACCCTTCTGATTAAGTTGGGAACAAAAACCATCAGAGATATATTCACCACCATTATCAGAACGAATAGCTCGAACAACAGTGTTAAATTGAGTTTTGATCATTTGTAAAAATTGAGTAAATAGTGGGAGCACATCAGATTTCTTTTTAAGCAAATAAACCCACGTACATCTAGAATGATCATCAATAAACGTTACATAGTAACGATGTCCAGAAAAAGCCATAACTGGAGAAGGTCCCCATACATCAGAATGAATAAGATCAAAAATACTGGAAGTACGATGCATGCGAGGAATATAACTAGTACGAGTGTGTTTAGAAAGCTCACAAACCACGCATTGAAATTTATGATCCTTACAAGTTTTTATTAAAGAAGGAAATAACAGACACAAATACTGAAAATTGACATGTCCTAAACGAGCATGCCACAGGGTCAAAGTTTTTAAAGAAAACACATTAGAATTAGAATGAGGCAAAATTGAAGCCTGAAGGCCGGATGTAGGTGGAGGCTCCCCAAAATAATATAACCCATCGCGCTCATATCCCCTGCCAAAAATCTTCTTCGAATTCAGGTCCTGTAGCAAGCAATGATATGGTAGGAATATAACAGCACAATTGAGACTCTTAGCAAGACGGCTAACAGATAAAAGATTAAAGGCAAAATTGGGAACATGAAGAACAGATGACAACAAAATATCTGATGACAAAAACACATCACCCTTATGACTAATGTGGGAAGTGGAGTTATCTGCAAGACAAACAGATTGTGTAATAGGAATAAGGGGTGATGAGAATAAAGACGACTCACCAGTCATATGATCATTGGCTCCAGAATCTAGAACCCAAGTAGGTGCTTCAGATGTAACATGACAAGCAGTAGGAGTAACTGTAGCAATGGTAGCAGTTGAAGCTGTAGGTGTATGTTGAGAGACAAACACCTCAGAGGAAGTAAAATCTTTTTCATTTGAATCACCCATAGTCCAAAAAATAGCCAGCAACACAGCTGCCCAGGCAACAAAAAATACTACCTAAATATCAACAGCCCCAAATAGACACAAAGAGCACGAAGAGCTTTTACCAAGAAGCAACAGCCACCAATACGACTAACCCACCAGAAAAATTGCCACCCAAACTTGTCAACCCCAAACAATCACAAAGTATACCAAAAATGCTTAACACATAGCAATAACCATCACAATTCCAAAACCAAAAACATCAAATCCACAATACACGGCCTAATCCTACAAAATCCTCAACCAATTGAATCCAAGTTACCTTCAAAGATCGGTGACGAAACAACCCCTCAATCAATTCGAGTGAAGATCGGCGCCGTTGGAAAAACGACTAGTAAATCTGCTCCGATTGAAGATCACGCGAGCTTGGGAGAGAGAGAGACCAGATCTGGTCTGACTTAAAGAGAGAGAAGCCGAGAGAAGCGGCGGTGGCAGAGCCTACGAACGGCGATGGCAGAACAACTTGAGGAGATCGGAGATCCCGTGGTTTTGCATGGGCCACCGATGACCAGCACCAGAGGGTTACTGACCCTAGGGCTGTCGCAGCGGCGCCGACAAGCCCTAGACTGTCACGGTGAGGGACGGCGGTCTAGCCCGAGTAGCAGCTGTGGCTTAGCCCAGTTGGGTGTTACGGGTTATGTGAGGGGGTTTCTGGGTTGTTGGGTTTTCAGAACAGCAAAGAGAAGGTTACGGGTTGTTGGGTGTTACGGGTTACTAGCTCTGATACCAAAAAGAGAGTTCTTTTTATTGAAATTAAAATGTCATACATATTAACATAACAAAAAACACATATAAAAGGCCTAACACAGCTGGCCACATAGAGCCTAACATTTGGCCACTAACACCTGTCCATAGTGCCTAACGCACTATTAATTATTTAATCCAACAAAATACAGTATCAACCTTTGCTTCAAACTTGCTGGCAACATAATATATGACTCTAAATCCATATTTCTGATATAGAGCTCCCCATCCAAGTGCCATTTGTCATGCCAAAGAAAAGTATGAGAGCCATCCCCAACTTCATAGTTTAGAAAAAAATCTCTAGCAACAACCCTTAATTTCAATAGATTCATCCATCCCCATGTACTATCCTGTGGGATCTTACCAGTCCAAAAGCTTCTATACTGAAATAGATCCAGCTTAGGTAAATAAGTGCTAGACCAATAGTATTGGATACTATCCAAGATGAGATTCTAGAGGTGATCTAACTGGTAAGACACTTTCTTTAAACCGTAGAGTGGAAAGACTCTGTTGCTTAAAGTCCAGGAGCAACACCTACATAAAACACCTCACTCATCTACAAATTTATAGAGAGACCATGGTTAAGATCTTTTTAGAGCTGTTAGAATAATTCCGCCATAGAGCTCCTAAAATTCTATCATCTATTTTGAAATAAGTAAATTGGATTTTACCACATGGTCCACATCATCAATAATTTAAATAGATACGAAAATGGAAATAGCCAACGTTTGTTTAAACGTTGATGACGTGATAAAATACAATCCACTTATTTTAAAATGATTGGATATTTATGAACTCTGTGGTAGAGTTACACTAAAAACTCTCGAGGATCATAAGGGCTATCGTGGTAAATCTAAACTGCAGTTAGGTTTTGAAACACTCACATACTTATATCATCTAATTAGTATGAGAAGTAGCTTCAGGTGCAGAGGGAAACATGTACTTGATGAATATTTTAGAATGACAAGCTATTAGCAAGCACTTTCTAATCGAAATTGACACGGTTATATCTCCAAATTGGCAAAATAAATCACCAATTACAAGTTAGAATAAGGTTGTTCTATTTGAATCATAATTTGACAGACAAGATCTTACAAATATGCTATATATGGGGAACAACTAACATGCATGCATTTTAGCTTTGGTATGAAATTAAACTGATGGAATATATCCACGCGGCCTTTTTTGGACGTGGAATCAAATTGCATTGATCATAAAATGGCATGTAAGGCATTTATGGCATGGGAATCAGAGGGGGCATTTTTTATCTTTTTGATTTGGTAGCTAATTGCACTGCAATAAATTTCCCTTACTTTATTTCCAAAATTGCAATCAATGCTCAAATATGTTTCCAAAATTGCAATCAATGCTCATATGTGTTTCCAAAATTAACATTAGTAGGCACGTCACATTTTTATTGTTCAGTATATGTCCTCAGGGCATAAATACCCTTCATGGCTGGGATAGCCCTGCCTTCCCATCTCAATTCTCAATGCCTTTGCTATGTCTTCATCCCCAGTTGCTCTTGCTCCCTCTATCCCACCTTCACTTGCCAACCCCATCCAACCCTCTTATATGTCTGCCCCTTCAAAAATCAGATGTGAGTATGACTATGATCTCAAGAGAGACTACTAGATTATCGAATCGGATCAGTGATTTACCAGAGGAAATGGGTATTTCCATAATTAATAAACCAAAACTTGAATTGTAAGTACCTTTCTTTTATGATTAAGAAAACACACTAGTACTTTTTTTTTTTTTTTAATAAGTTTTTGCTAATGTTATTACGAGTTTTTGCTAATGTTATTAAGGGTAGTCTTTAATTTTATTCCTTTTCTAAAATGAATGGATTAAATAAATTTTCACTTTTTTCCCTCACGGCTCTTTAAACTGCATTGCGTTTTTCTTTGCCTGGGGCTGCTATGCCCTGCTCAAATTCCTCGTGATCATCTAGTCCTTGAGTCTAAACTCTAAAGATGTTTTTTTTTTTTTAGTCAAAAATAATTGTACTCCATAATGAAAAAAGAAAAAGAAAAAAAGTGGTATTTATTTTTGGGAAAATATTTAGAATAATGTTTTCCATTTTATTTGATTTTTCATTCCTTTCTGCCAATGGAATTCTTTTTGCTCCTTGGACCAGGTTGGACCATAACAATAATGGCCTAAGTAGTCTGCTCCTCTTTTCTAATTGTCTTTCTCATTTTTAGGCTAGGCTAATTGAAAGGGCAGTTCCCATTTTGAGAAATTGCATCTGCATTCCAATGACGCAAGCCAATTGGTGCTGAATATCATTTCTAATTCAAACAGTGACAATTTTATGCATCTTTGTGTTTTTTCCACACCCTTTTTCTTTCTCAAAAACTCATAGAGGACCTGCTGCAACTCATAAGTCAACACAAGTTTTCACTAAAAATCTTTTTTTGGTGATATCAATTCCTAATTATTTATCCAAAAAATTGGTGTATGATCATCTTTGCAGTAATCAGGCCAAGATAGCCAGGTTTTCGTGTAGAAGCACACATTACTTCACCGGACGAAGTCACTTGGAGTGGTATGTCTTGCTTCCCTAGTCTCCTTATTGTTTTGTTTAATGTATTATTTCTGCATATCAATTTTTTGTCACATATTGTTCAGCTTGGTTTATATTTATATGTTAATTATAATGGTAGAAAAATAGGGAATTATAATCCGCGTTTATATAGTATCTTGTGATTAGAAGTGGAACCATTCCTGTACTAACTTGTGCCTTATGTGCATGATCTGTAGGGAGATACATATTTCTTTAAGTAATAAAAAACGTCTCACGATTTAAATTTAGTTTAATCCGCTTGCGTTCCTCAATCTTCTAACTGTATGGAAGGCTCTCTAATCATTTTGTTTTTGTCAGTCTAATTCTCTCTTTTAGGAGATGAGTGCATACATATTTGAACCTTTGTAAGTTGCAATATTTTTTTAACAATACAGGCTTTCTAGTTGTACAATACCAAACACCATTTTTTGAACTGCAATCTTCTTGATCTTTTGGTAAGTTTGGACATTCGGTCTTATGTTAGGCATTGGCGCATTGCCCTAATTCTTTGTAGACTGAAAAATGAAGCTAGTTTAAAGAGAGATTTTATGTAGTTCTCTAACAAAACTAAGTTACATATAAGAAATTTTTTAGCAGGAGGCGTTTTTGAAAGGTCAGTTATCATACAAGTTACAACAGAAATGCCCCTAGTAAGATTACACACTGTCAAAAAGATGTTAACCTGTAAAGCAAGTTTAAAGAGAGCAGGACTCCATCCTATGAACTGCAATAAGTAAGGGAAGGTTGGAATATTGTTATTAGAAAGCATAATCTTCTAATTCTGTTCTGAACTAAAAGGTTGAATTTTCCACCCAATGCCTACTTCATATGCTTTTTGAGATGGCAGGTCTTAGAATAAACATATTCATTAGAACACTGAAGATTCCTAGTATTTCTTATTTTACTTCTCTAATAGAGAATTTATTTGTTCACCATTTATTAGTTTCTTGGTCCTAATGATCAAAACATTTTTTTGACTATATTTGATAAATGCTTGAGGATGAAAACTGAAAACATCAACCTCAGCACAAAATGGTGTTTAGAAATTTCTTTATCATTTCTCTATCATATATATAGACTATTAATTTGAGTAGTACATAAACATTTTTCTATGTTGTAAGCACTTCAGTTTAGTGCTAAAAGTATATAGTTCATTTCCATCAAATCATACACATTGATTTCACTTCCACTACATATCGAAACAAGAAAATTTATTAGAATTTTTCTTTTCTCATCCTGTCAGCGTTGATAATTCAAGCGTTTTCGTCTAGAGCACAATGTGTGCTACATACCACTTAGATATAGCCAGGTGTGATAAGCCCGGAAATTTGTGGAAGAAGGGATCACAATGTCTAAAGCTAAAGCTTTTAAAGACGTGATAAGCCCGGAAATACCATGGAGGAAGGGATTAAATGTCTAAAACTATGGCTGGGTGTGATCAAATTCAAAAATTTGCGAAAGGAGGAGAGATCAAATATTTGACAATCCTCAAACCTACACGGTATGAACTACTTAGCCATTGTTGGAAATTCAAGTGTTTGTTAGAGTGAGGTTCTCGTATTCATCTAGCTAAAGCATGGCCATCATTTGTGGGAAGTTGGATAAGATTTCTGCAAGCCTCATCCTTAGGTGGAAGATTCTTCTCTCTAACTAGCTGAATGCCAAAAATTAATTACCAAGCAATTAAGAAATTTTTTGCCACGCCAATGTTGGAGATTCATTAGTATTAACCATGCCATGGATTTCTGTTCAGTAGATAATGCATACAAATTGTAGTTAAAATTATTTTTCTTCCCTTAGCAAATGTAATGCTTTGTTACATTCATTAATTAATGTTATTGATGTTTTGAAATGATTCTCTCTCTCTCTCTCTCTCTCCAATGCAACATTTGTTTTTTATAAATTATGTTAATGGAACTTCTAATGATGCATAATCTAGACTTGCATGAAATGTTGACAATGTGGACCATAATTTAACAGAGCAAAGCAAAATTAATATTCTAAAAGGGAATTCAGTCACACTTAACAATTTCTAGTAAAGATATACATGGTTGTTCATTGAAAGTAAAAAACATGAAAACATATGTAGCCAGAAATTATGAGAGAGATTGATTATATAGATGAACCAAAAATTTGATCTGAAAATTTTGAGGATGAGAACTTTAATATAATTTTATTTATTTATTAATTTGACAACTAATATACACTAAGATGAAGAGATAATTCTAAACTTATTAAATTTACTGCATCCATCAAGAAATTAAAAATTTCTGAATTTCGGATATTTGTGAACATATGAATATCAAACAAGAGATTTTAAATCCATAGAAATTATTTCATTCTAAATCCCTTGATTTGAAATCCAAATCTAGTTTCCAAATGCAATAACGAACCAGTGAAAGGAGGCTTACCATAATCAAAGTTTTTTATAAATTAGGCATAAGATTGATAAGAATAATGACTTGTTTAAATAATACATGTGGATGGTCTTATGTGTTGCCACGTAATGAGTTGTAACAAACTGACATACTCTGTTCTATAATGTATTAAGATTTAAGAAGATTTAGACGGGCCCTTCTCCATCTCCAACCTTTTGGGACAATAATCCAAGAAGGAAAGGAAGAGATCATAAAGGGCCCATCCCAATTATAAAAAGTAGCCCAACGGGTTAAATTATGAGCAAGAAAATTTATATCTCTTGAAAAAAAAAAAAGTTCCAGCAAAGTAGAGAAGAGAGAACAAAAAAGTTCTACCAAAGTAGAGAAGAGAGAACAAATTTGAAATTCATCTCCATGACAAAAGGCTCTAATAACAAGTTTGGATTCCCCTTCAAAAATATGACAAACTAGAGCTTGTGTTGAACCTTGAACCACTGCATGTAGATATTTGGCATTAAAATGGACATTCATACATATGTGTGTGTTAATCTTTAGTATTATTATCTAGAGTTTCCGTTTATGATTACTATAGGAAACTGTAGAGGGTTAGTTGTAGCACTTTTGTGATAAAAGAGATTTTAACTGGAAAACTCTTTAATGTTTGATAAATTACAGTTAAAAAATGCTTTTAACTTGTCACACATGTTTAGTAATCAAATTGATAAAAAAAAAACATTTTAGACATGAGAAGTGACAAAAGAGAAAAATAATAAAAGTGATTTTTATTTTCATACTTAAATCTAATTATTATTATTATTTAGTTCTACCATAGACATAGAATTTTTCACACGAAACATTTAGTTCTCACACACACCCACCTCAATTCGGCCCACCACAACACAAAAAGGCAACTATGGTGTGAAAAAATCGATAATCAAACTTTTCCATTATCATCAAGGTCTCTCTTTCTCTGCGTATGCTTTTATCAACATGTTATTTTCCATTAAAAGTTGAAATATTGCACTAAATAACTCTTAACACCAAAGTTTAAAATTCTCAACTTTACATTAAAATTGGTTTTCAACTATAAAAGCGGCGTGGGTGGGGAAAGGGGGAGAGAAAAGACTATTTAGTCAAATGTAGGAGGTAAAGAGAGAAAAAAGCGAGTAAATTTGACAAAGTGATGACAAATTTTGCTTGACTTTTAACACTGTTAAAATTCTTTTCCCCAAGTTCTATTACAAATATAGAATTTGTCACCGATAAATTCACACCCTTTCTGGCACACTCACATCAATTGGATCCACAAAATTTTTCTTTCTCCCCTCCTAAGTCCTAACACAATAACTCATGTCTTATAGCATATGTGTTGAATACACACTATTTGGCCCTCTATGATAGTGACCTTAAATAGGTTATTGAGAGCCTCTTTTGATGAGTTTATTTTTATTATTTTATTATATTTAAAAATTAAATATGTAAAAGTAGAGGTGTATCTTGATTTACTATAATCTAATCTAATCTAATCTAATCTAATAGTTTAATAGTATTAGAATACCGACATCAACTTTTGAAATAGTTTAATAGTTTTTTTAGAAAAAAATGTGTGTGGTGAATTACTTTTATTTATAGATACCTTATGGATTGTGTGAACCATAATGGAATTTATATAGTTAGTAAAAAATTATATTATGTACTTTTTATTGCTAATGAATATTGTAAGAATGTACAGAAGCTTGTGGTGGTTGGATGATGTTGATTGTGGATGACTGGATGTATGACTTGATTTTCACTGAAAACATGATTCGCATTTGAACCTGATTTGATTCAAGAATGCCTTATCATTTTTATTTTGAAGCTTAATGCATTTTTCAGATTGAGTTGCAGGTTTTGGTTTCTGATTTTGGTCTAATAACAATTGGGCTGCAGTATGTTGGTTTACATCTATGTAGCCAATGTGCTTTAAGCTCAAATGGCACTCCTCCCTAGTC
The DNA here is from genome assembly GCA_907173295.1 of Fagus sylvatica. Classification (NCBI taxonomy): domain Eukaryota; kingdom Viridiplantae; phylum Streptophyta; class Magnoliopsida; order Fagales; family Fagaceae; genus Fagus; species Fagus sylvatica. The sequence continues at coordinate 10,492,612 of OU015762.1, read as the reverse complement.
CCTTCATAAAAAAT
>OU015762.1:10380100-10492498 GCA_907173295.1 Fagus sylvatica | reverse complement strand
TCAATTTTTAACTTTATATATAAGCTTTCAACATGTTCTTATTGCACAATGTCATTTGAATAACTAGTAAATAACTAATAGCTTATGTTGTTTATGCAATGCAATAATTAGGCTGAATAATTTACTCTTCTCTCAAATGTGTTTGGAGAATTCGTTTTAAGTCAAAAGCGATAAATGATATTGTTTAGTGTGTTAGACATGCACATATCTAAAGGTAGATTTAAAAAAACCCTCTATCCAAATTGCATTTCTTATCTCTTAATTTGGAAAAAAAAAATTCCGATCAGATTTTGAATGTGTTCTAAAAATTCAGACAACAGCTTAGGAATCTATCAATTTTCTTACCTTTCTTTCACTTCTTTCTACAAAGTCAAGCTGCAAATGCTCAAACCTCCTGTCTTCTGGAACTTTTTATTTGTCAAGTGGTTGAATCTTTTGGATATTGCCGCACCTTCTACTGCTGCAGCCTCTACTTCATCTCCAAATATTTCATACTCGTCATGGGATGGAGAAACGGAATGTTATGATGAAGAGTCACTGGAAGGGCTCCAGCCACATCCAAATCTTAAAGCTTTGGAATTGTGTTGGTATATGGGCGTGAGAATTCCAAGTTGGGTCTCTTCCCTCACAAATCTTGTCAATTGAGATTTTATGGTAATATAAGATTGCAGCACCTCCCACCGTTAAATAAACTCCCTTTATCTCAAGTCTCTCTCTCTATGGTAAGTATGAAAGCACTTGAATACATATCAGAAGAAGAAGACAGTGTTAGTAATGTGTTTGGTGGTTCCTCTTCCTCTTCTTCAAAAACAATAGAATTCTTCCCATCCTTATCTTCTCTTTATATAGGCAACTGCCCTAATCTGAAGGGATGGTGGAAGAAAGATGATGATAATGAGCCAGACCTATCTGTTACTACCACCTTCGTTTCCCTCTGTCTTTCTGAATTAGAAATTCGATGGTGCCCTAAGCTTGACTTCCATGCCCCTGTTTCCATATCTCAAAGAAAAGCTGCAATTGTGGGAAGTTAGCTGGGAGGTAATGAATTTGCAGCAAACAATGAAAATGGGAGAAAGACAGAGGGCATCAACAGCAACCACATCCACATCCTGCTTTCCTCTCTCTCAATTACAGTCTTTGGATTTGATTGAAGTTAACGATTTAGAATCTCTTCCAGAGGAGTGGCTGCGGAACCTCACATCACTACAACGTCTTGAAATTAGGAATTGCCCCAAACTAAGATCACTGCCTCAAGGAATTCGTTATCTCACCTCTTTACAAAAATTGATAATTTGGAATTGTCCACACTTACGGGAAAGATGCCAGAGGCAAACAGGTGAAGATTGGCCCAACATTGCTCATGTCCCATACGTGGAGGTGGTATGGGAAGCAGTAGCAAGAAACAATTCCTTCTTCTTGTTGTTCAGGTAGGCATGTATCTTTTAATCCCAATTTTTCATAGACAATCAAATACCGATGCTCTTTGTGCTTTTCAGGGTTATGATATTTCAGACAACTTCTAAAAGTCTTATGTTCAACCAACTGGCCAACACAACAAACTTGGGTCCACAATAAGGACCTGACATATGATTTCTTCAAAAATTTATTTGAACAAGAAAAAAGGATAATGTAATGTTTCCCTTTTTTTTTTTCTCTAATGATTTATATCTTTGTACCTAGGACCTTGTAGATAATATGATGTATATGGTTGCTTCTTAAAAATTGCAGATTCAGAGTCTGTTTGTTAACACTTCAAGAGGAGGACTCAACCTACCCACTAACATTGCAGTAATTAGTTTATTTTGCAGGTATTTATTTTGGTTCAATCTTATTTTTTTTGGGTCTATATATCTACTAAGATTGATTTACAATTTCTCATTTGAATTACTGATCTATAGAAAATAAATAATGGCTTAAGTAGTTCTTTTTTATGGGATAATATGGTTGCTTCTTGAAAATTGCAAATTCTGAGTCTGTTTGTTTAACATTTCAAGAGGAGGACTTAGCCTAGCAACTACCATTGCAAGAATTACCTTATTTTAACAGGTTTTTTCTTGCTTCAATTTTTTATTACTATTGTGATTTAGTTGTATTGAATAGTTCACTACTTTATCCTTCTTGCCTGTTTTTCCTCCTGACCTTGCTCTCATGAACTTTCCATTATTTTTGTCTTCAGCAAGTGCATCATTCTTACTTTGGTCAGCATAGTCATAGATTATCTCATACAGATCTAATGGTTTATTGCTTGAAGTTTTTCTTCTTTATTGGTGACCATTGCATTTTATTTCATAGCTAAGATACTAAGAGCCTCTGTTCTCATTTTGCAGACTACATTTCCTCAATGGTTTAAGGAGAGCCATTGGTTTGGGTTAGTACAGTAGCAGATATAGGTAAGCTATAAGATTTTTAGCAAAATGTCTCAAGTCTATGGAAATTGGTAAATATTTAATATGATACTTTAGCTATTGTTTCCTCTGCAGATGATGGTTCACTAAGCATGCAACCCGTCTCATAACTCCTTTTCTGTGAGCCTACATGTCTCTTTATGGTAAATTTTTTAATTCCTTTATATTTTTAAGTATCTAAGATTTGCAGTTTAGACTTTTTTAGTTATTATGTCTCCTTTACATTGTGGGGTGAAAGTGGCTGAATTCATGCATAACCATATCTGTAGGTATTTGAAGACAATAACATGTTTTTCTATCTCCTTTCTTATGTTCGTTAGGGATATCAAGCATTATATGGCTGTGTAGTTCCTCATTGAATGGTTCAAATGGAGAGTATACAACACTAAGCAGACAAAGGGAAATTCACACCAGTCTTGAATCTAGCTATCACAAAGAAGATGTTTAAGATCACACAATAATTTGTGATTGTTCCATTGAGATGGCTTTTGACACTTCCACAACAAAGAACCTCATTAGTAAGTTCTATTATTAGCAAACGCTTACCTAAACTCGAAAACTTGTATATACATCCACTGGATTCCTTTTGTTTGGTCTAGGAAGTTTTCAGGTCCGAAGTGAAATAACATAAAGAAAAAGAAAAAGAGGGATAGAATACTATTATCAAATTTATAAGAACAAATTTATCATTCCTTAAAATACAAAATAAATTGGAGTTGTGTTAATGATAAGAGTATTTGTTTCATGTAATAGCATCAATTTCCCAATAATACTCTTTCTCTTTTGCAGTTGGGATGGAGTCACTGTATCAGTGAGTCTTTAAACTAAGTGCAAAGCGTGAAGATGATCCATACCTTTATGAACTTAATTTAGACAAAAGTAAAAAGAAGCATTTTTCCAGCAAGGGACAATGCTTAGGGGGGTAGAGATTATGTCCCTGGTTAACTTCCATTCTAATGAAGTACCTTATTTTACCTGAATTCTCCTATTAATTTTGTTCTTATCGGAGAATCTTGTGATTTCCTCATAGGTGATATTTCAGCTTGGTGTATTATAATCAAGGAAGAATAGGTGACCAAAGCTTTGTTCTAATATATGCTCTCTAGACGAAAGTTTTTAAGAAGCCATGAAAAGAGCAACTTTTGGGTTCAAACTAAAGCTGGTAAGGAACTTGGGAAAAGCTCAACTTTCCTCCTCCCCCTTGTTTGCCTACAAAATTTCTAAACTGTAGGTTGTCTTATTTTCACTTTTTTTTTCTTATTCAAATAAGGTTACATTTTAATTTTATTCCTCTTTTGGCCCAAGAGCTATTAAATTATGCTTAATATAAGTCTTGATTCTTCTGTTAAAGTTCTACCTACTAGGTTTATAGTTTTTCTATTTAAAAAAAAAACCTTTTTTTAGTTGGTGATGATCATATGATACTCTTGGTTACTGTAAATCATTGATACTTTTCCTTTATAGAAAAATTTACTTTCTACTTCCTTTTTTTGTCTTTTTCAAATTCAAGTAGTTTATTTTATAATTTCTTGAGGCACAAAAAATTCACAAGTGCAATGTTGAAATGTCAAATGTGTATTTCTGCTTAACAATTAAAATCTAATGAAAAATAGGGAAAAATACCATATTACATATTGCTGCGTGTATTGAATAGTTCACTCCCTTTTTCCATCTTGCCTGTTTCACCTCCAGAGTGACCTTGCTCTCATGAACTTTCCATTATTTATGTCTGCAGCAAGAGCATCATCCTTAGCATATACCATGAAGTTGTCCACTTATTGGAATGGTTTTGTTTAACTGTTCTTATTTTAGTCAGCATATATCTCATGCAGCTCTTATTGGTTTATTTCTTGAATTTTTTCTTCCTTATTGGTGACTGTTGCATTATATTTCGTAGGTAAGTACTAAGAGCCTCTGTTCTCATTTTGCAGACTAATTGCCACAATGGTTTATGGAGAGCCATTGGTTTGAGTTAGTAGAGTAGAAAATAAAGGTAATCTATAAGATTTTTAGCAAAATGATTCAAGTCTATGGAAATTGGTAAATATTTTTATGATACTTTAGCTATTGTTTCCTCTGTAGATGGCGGTTTCGACTAAGCATGCAACCTGTCTCATAACTCCTTTTCTGTGAGAGGTGAGCCTACATGTCTGAATTGTGGGGTGAAAATTTAAACTTTTTTAGTTATGTTGTCTCCTTACATTGTGGGGCGAAAGGTTCTTTCATGCATACCATATCTGTAGGTATTTGAAGACAATAACATGTTTCTCTTTCTCCTTTCTTATGTTCGTTACAGCTATCAACCATTATATGGCTGTGTAGTTCCCCATTGAATGGTTATCAAATGGAGAGTATACAACACTAACCAAATGAAGGAAAATTCACATCGGTCTTGAATCTAGCTATCACAAGGAAGATGTTTAAGGTCAAACAATGATGTGGACCAGTCATCTTTGTCCTTTTGGAGAAGTGTTAGTCATCTTCAACAGTTTGTTAGAGAAATGAGGACAATTGAAATCCAGTCATTTAATCCATAATGCTGAATTCGCAATTCAGATGTTGAATACTGCTGTCAGCTAGACTATCGAATATTCCATTTCTTCTTCAAACTTAATGATTTGGTTGTCCAACTTTGTGTGAGGTGTTGGTGGATCAACTTATTGGGTTCTTTTAGCCATTGCTCATGTCCCATACGTGATGGTGGATGGGGTGAACCAGCAGCAGGAAACAATTCCTTCTTCTTCTTGTTCAGGTACGTATGTATCTTTTAATCCCAATTTTTCATAGACAATCAAATACCGATGCTCTGTGTGCTTTTCAGGGTTATGATATTTCAGACAACTTCTAAAAGTCTTATGTTCAACCAACTGGCCAACACAACAAACTTGGGTCCACAATAAGGACCTGACACATGATTTCTTCAAAAAGTTATTTGAACAAGAAAAAAGGATAATGTAATGTTTCCCTTATTTATTTTTTTTTTTTTACTCTAATGATTTATATCTTTGTACTTAAGAACTTGTAGATAATATGTATATGGTTGCTTCTTGAAAATTGCAGATTCAGAGTCAAGTTAGTGTAACACTTCAAGGGGAGGACTTAGCCTAGCAACTACCCTTGCAAGAATTACCTTATTTTACTGGTATTTTCTTGCTTTACTCTTTTTCTTTTTTGGGTCTATATATCTACTAAGATTGATTTACAACTTCTCATTTTAACTACTGATCTATAGAAATTAATTAATGGCTTAAGTAGTTTTTTAATTGCATAATCTAGCTGAATTCTTTCTTTCTTCTCTCAAATTTTTTTTGGAAACTTTGCTCAAGTCCAAAGCAGAACAAAGATTGAAGTCCACCAATGTAGACATTCACAAATCTAGAGATAGTCTTTATCTGAGATGTGCATTTCTTATCTCCTAATTAAAAATTTCTAATTAGATGTCGAATTTGTTCAAACATTTTGAACAAAACCTTTGGTGATGCCATGATATTTAGCCATGGTAGAGCAAACCTTAAAATGGTGTGAAGTCTTGTGTTCACAGCTTACATCTTGCAGTTTTCTTTCTTCTTTCTCAATATGGTAAGTTTCTAATGCCCAGAGCATAGTCAGAATTTATTTATTTATTTTTGGTTTCCTAGTGGTTTTTGGCTCTTTCTCTACCTTCAACAACCACTTACAGTCTTTCTTTTGATTATTTTTTTGGTTCTTGTACTAAAACAGATGCTTCATAACACTTCCATCGCATGTGTAAATAAAAATGTGTATCCAATTACACTTCAAAGAATTAGTTAATTATAAAGGGTTCTTTTTTTAATTTGGTTTTATATAAACTTCCCACATATTCAGATATCTTAAAAACTAATACACCAATAGTTATTTCAGTTATTGCATCGTCAATTGCATCCTCACATGTTTGTTTGAAGACTGACTTTAAAGTCAAAGAAGTACAAGAGAATGGGTCTAGTCTGTTTAGTCGTTTACAATTCATGGATAGATTGTATTGCATTTTTTTTTTTTTATATTACTAAGACTTGAGTATCCCTCATTTTTTTTTTTTAAATAATCGGTTGTTAAATGTTAATTTCAGAGCAACCCTGGTTGATATTTTGGCTCTTTCTCTCCCTCCTAAAGCTGTAGCCCTTGCTTCTTTTGGTCGTGGAGTCCCTGTATGAACATGAGGCAGTATCGTGCATGTTCTTTTTTAACCAGTGGAAAGCAGGAGGGATCCACATGCAGTCCCACAAACATGAGTAAGAGAGAATGGATAACAGTTTGGAATCTGATGGCATCTTTAACCACTTCAGGTATTTGACATTTTATGCAGAACCAAACACCAATAATCTTGTTCTTGTTTGTTCTTCTTCATTCTGTCTTTTTGAGGTTTTGATATTTTGGAGAACTTATCAGTTATTTGACGTCTCACGCAAAACGGATTTAGGCAAGAAACAAACCTAGCTTCAAATTCAGACCTTGTTCAAATTGAGCTACAAGTCGTGAACTCAGTGGTAATCATCTTTTCTTTTTGTATTTTTCATTTGGGAAATCTCTTTCTATTCTGTTTTCTTTCTGTATTTCCAAAGGACTTTAGCTGAATATATGATTTCTTCACATATATGGAGAAGAAAATGACAATGCAACTTGCTTTTCAATTCTAACAATTTATATCTTTGTACCTAAAAATGAGTTGAGAAGGTGATCTTTTTTGGTTGCTTTGCTTACAATTGCAGAAATGGTGAAAATCTTTTTAATACTTGATGGGACTATCTACCCTGCCAACTAACACAGCAGGAATTAGCTTATTATTAAGGTATTCTGTGCGGTCAAATTTTTTCCTTTATGTAAGCATGAGGTAAAAAGGTTGGTGGTTATGTAAGATCCTTTGATTGGTAGCCCCCTGGAAGGTGTGGTGACCCGCCTCCTCTACGAGTATGAGGTTCAATCAGAGTCCTACTAGACGAGACAAGGGGGGATTACTGATTTAATAAGGTAATCCTCAAACGGAGTAGGCTGTCTTTTGGCAGTCGGTTATCACTATTAGTTGTACTCCTCGGCGAAACAGGCCCGACTTCTATCGATGATCCCCCCCCCCCCCGGTCAAATTTTTTCCTTTATGTATAAGCTTTCGACATGTTCTTATTGCACAATGTCATTTGAGTCACTAGTAAATAACTAATAGCTTCTGTTGTTTATTCAATGAGATAATTAGGCGGAATAATTTATTCTTTTCTCAAATGCGTTTGGAGAATTTGTTCAAGGCATAAAATGATATCGAGTCTAGTGTGTCTAGACATGCACAAATCCAAAGTAAAATCCTCTATCCAAATTGCATTTCTTATCTCTTAATTGGTAAGAAAAAAAAAAAGGAAAAAAGAACATTTCCAATCAGATTTTGAATCTAATTTTCAGACAACGCCTTAGTAATCTAATTTTCTTACCTTTTTTTTCCCTTCTTTTTACAACTGCTAATGCTCAAACTACCTGTCTTTTGGAACTTTTTATTTTCCAAGTGGTTGAATCTTTTGGATATTGCCGCACCTTCTACTGATGCAGCCTCTACATCATCTCCAAATATTTCAAAGGTAAAAGATTCTACTGTCATTTGGTTGTGCTTTGCTTCTTATTGTTGTCCTGCCAAAAATAAAAGTTGTTTCTCTGGTACACATAATATATACTTTTGTTGTTGTTTTGCTAAAAATGTTTTACTTTGGCAGATGCTGAGCTCCATAACACTTCCATTACTGTGTATGAATAAAAACTGAGCATCCAACTATACTGCAAGAATTAGCGTTTTAGGCTGGTATGCTTTTTTTTTTTTTTTTTTTGGGGGGGGGGGGGCTGTGCTCCCTGTTATACATAAGCTTTCAACCTGAATTGTTTCAAAGTTTCAGATAAAATTTTAGAATAACATCTTTGCTCTTACTTCTTTGTCTGTTATTATACAGTGGGTTGTTAATGCTCAATGCTGCATCCACGTTTAGGAGTTTTGACCCCAAGGGGAGGGGGAAGGGGAGACCGGTTTCAACAATTGGTATTTTGCCTTTTTCTCTACCTCCTAAAGCAGTATCGTTGTGCATGTTCATTTTTTTTTTTTAACTCGTATTTTGCCTCTTTCTCTACCGCCAAAAGCTATAGCCTTTGCTTCTTAACTTTTGGTTGTGCAATTTCTGGTTGAGCATGGGATAGCATTGTGCATGACTTTTTTTTTCCTTTTATCACTGGAATGCAGATAGGGTCAGCATGCAGGCCCCCACACTAGTATGGGTTGCATGATAGATGGATGGAGTATATGGAATTTTTTGGCCAAAGAGAGGTAAAACGAGAAGATTTCACAAATTATAACCAGTTTGATCATCATGTTCTTTTTCTTTATTCATCTCTTGAAACAGTAATTAATGTAAGCTATGATTAATATTTACAGTAAGGAAAAAAAAAACTACCATTATATATTTAGTCTATGGGAAGATTTCACAAAATAACTCCATCTTTATCTCAATTTTATATTTTGTAGCTTATTGTGCATCAAAAGCACCAAGGTTCTAACTAGGTCCAGAAGGATCTCACCCCATTGGTTGCACAGGTTCTCAAATTCTTCAATCTCTGTCCCATATATTATTGAAGCACCTACTTGATCAGTTCGTTCTTCTCTTTTCATTATTCTCATTCAAGAGCTTTCATTTTCCTTGAATTTCTGAGTTATGTCTTTCTATATATAAAACAGATGAGAGTATGCAATTGAAATGAAAATGATCTTTAGAGGTTGGTACTACAAAAATCAAGCATCATACGGCAATTGATTGAGTAATACGTCTCTCACTTTCTTTAGTTATTTATTTATGATAATATTCATAACAAACAGTTTTGAATTTTCAAAAGTTTGCTTGCAACATGTTACATGTATAAATCCTTGTGGAAAAGAGATAGCTTTCTCTATGAAATTTGGTTTTTTATAACAATAATAATTTTTTACAGGTTGTAAAATCTCAATTTCATAGCTTTTGCTTTTAGTCTATAATTTGAAGGTTCATGGATGTGTACAAGTAGGTGTCTAAACCCAACTCATCTTATATAAAAAACATGAGTTTGTGACATAATTTGTGAAAACACTTACAAAGTTTATTACTTGTTTTAGGTTGACAATTTGAAGTCCTAGGAAAATTTGTGATTGCTCCATTGAGATGGGTTTTGACACTTCCACAACAAAGAACCTCTTTAGTAAGTTCTATTATCAGCAAACGCTTACCTAAACTTGAAAACTTGTATACGCATCCACTGGATTCCTTTTGTTTGGTCTAGGAAGTTTTCAGGTCGGAAGTGAAATAACATAAAGAAAAGGAAAAAGAGGGATAGAATACTATTATCAAATTTATAAGAACAAATTTATTATTCTTTAAAATACAAAATAAATTGGAGTTGTGCGAATGATAGGAGTATCTGTTTCATGTAATAGTATCAATTTCCCAATAATACTCTTGCTCTATTGCAGTTGGGATGGAGTCACTGTATCAATGAGTCTTTGAAGTAAGTGCAAAGCGTGAAGATGATCCATACCTCTGTGAACTTATATTAAAGAAAATAAAAAGGACGCATTTTCTAGCAAGGGACTAGGCTTAGGGAGGTAGAGATTAATTCCCTGGTTAACTTCCATTCTAATGAAGTACCTTGTTTTTTTACCTAAATTCTCCTATTAATTTTTATTCTTATTGGAGAATCTTGTGATTTCCCTCGTAGGTGATATTTCCGCTTGGTGAAATTATAATCAAGGAAGAATAGGTGACCGTAGCTTTGTTCTAATATATGCTCTCCAGAAGCAAGTTTTTAGAAGCCATGAAAAGAAGCACCTTTGGGTTCAAACTAAAGCTGGTACGAAACTTATATATTCTTCACAACAATTTAATTCTCAATTGTAGGTGCTACTGATTACCCAATAGAACCGGGAAAAGCTCAACTTAGTGCAATGCTTTTGTTCTAAGGTCATATGGTTTTTCCCTGCATTTAGCCAAGATATTAATGAGTGTATGCCTTCAAAATTTCTAAAGTGTACGTTGTCTAATATTCACATTTTATTTTACTTATTCAAATAAGTTTACATTTTAATGTTATTCCTTTTTTTGCCCAAGAGCTATTAAATTATGCTTCATATAAATCTTGATTCTTCTGTTAAAGTTCTATCTACTAGATTTATATATATATTTTTTAAATAGCTAGTGGTGATCATATGATACTCTTGGTTGCTGTAAATAACTGGTACATTTGCTTTAGAAAAAAATTTACTTTCTACTTCCTTTTTTTCCTTTTCAAATTCAAGTAGTTTATTTTCATAATTTCTCAAGGCACAAGTAAAATTCACAAGTGCATTGTTGAAATGTAGAATGTGTAATTCTGTTTAACAATTAAAATCTAATGAAAAAAGGGAAAAATGCCAAATTAAAGATTGCTCCTTTTATTCTCTTTGTTTACTCTATTACTATTGTGATTTGGTTGTATCCAATAGTTTACTCCTTTTTCTTTCTTGTCTGTTTCACCTCCTGACCTTGCTCTCATGAACTTTCTATTATTTTTGTCTTCAGCAATAGCATCATCCTTAGCATATACTGAAGTTGTCCTTTTATTGGAATGGTTTTGTTTAACTGTTCTTATTTTGGTCTGCATAGTCATATATTATCTCATGTAGCTCTTTTTGGTTTATTTCTTGAAGATTTTCTTCTTTGTTGCATTATATTTCATAGCTAAGATACTAAGAGCCTCTGTTTTCATTTTGCAGACTAATTGTCTCAATGGTTCTAAGGAGAACCATTGCTTTGGGTTAGTAGCAAATAGAGGTAAGCTATAAGATTTTAGCAAAACAATTCAAGTCTATGGAAAATCGTAAATATTTAATATGATACTTTAGCTATTGTTTCTCTGCAGATGACGTTTCCACTAAGCATGCAACCGGTCTCATAACTCCTTTTTCTATGAGAGGTGAGCCTACATGTCTCTTTGTGGGAAGTGGGATGGAGATTTCTGCAAGCCTTAACCTTAGGTGAAAGATTTGTCTCTCTAATTAGCCAAGGCCAAAAAATACCAAGCAATAAAGAAATTTTTTGCCACGCCAATGTTGTAGATTCCTATTTGTATTAACCATCCCATGGATGTAATGCTTTGTTACTTTCATTAAATGTTATTGAAGTTTTGAAATGACTCTCTCTCTCTCCAATGCAACATTTGTCTCTTAAGAATTATGTTAAAGGAACTTCTAATGGAGTGTAAGCTGGACTTGTTTCAAATGTTGAATGTGGACAATTATTTTAATAGTTCAAAGCAAAATTAAATTTCTAAAAGGGAATGTTAGCAAAATAAAAAATTCTTAAAGGGAATTCAGAGAGATACTTCAAAATTTCTAGTTTTGATGAACATTGTTGTTCATTGAAAGTTAAAAACATATAAAAATATTTAGCCAGAAATTGTGAGAGAGATTGGTCTATATAATTTTGAATGAAAGGGACCAAACATTTGATCTCAAAATTTTGGGATGAGACCTTCAATATAATTGTAAACTTAAATTCACTGCATCCGGTAAGGAATTTTTTTTTTTTAATTCAGAAATTTTATTGATAAGAAACAAACCAATGGTCCAATACAGTCCAATAAAAACAGAAACACTTGAAAACAGAGTTACATCATCCCTAGTTATACACAGAGAAACGAGTCTTTCAGACTAATCTACAGCAGCATATTGGTGCTAATCATGTCCAATTCCTTGTTTTTAAACTCAAATCAATCACAAACCCATACTAGCAAACTTTTTAAGTATAAGAAGAGCCATGAAGAATGGAATGAGGTACACCCCAATTAGAACAGAGAACTCTGTTTAGGATAAAGTTGCAGCCACTTCCTTCAAACATCATCCTAAACTTCAGCATCTCTTCTCCAGGATTTTTTGAATTCTCTAAGATCATCTGTGATAGACCAAAATTAACTACTTTGCATAAGGAAATCTGAGGTTCTTTCCTCTGGGATTTTTAATACCCCATGCCAAAGAAAAGTATGAGAGCCATCCTCAACTTTATTAGTTAGAAAATTCTCTAGCAACAATCCTGAATTTAAATAGCTTTCTCCATCCCCATGTACTATCCTGTGTGATCTTAACAGTCAATAAGCTTCTATTATTTAACAGATTCCCATGCATCCATGCCACCCTTCCAGCTTGGGTGAACATATGTCAAATGTGCTTCAAAACAACACTTCTACTCCAATCTTCTATCCTTTTTAATCCAAGCCACCTTCCTTTTTTGGATTACAAAGTCATTCCCGTAACACCGTTATGTTCCGAGTGATACTATCTCGCCGCTTTCAAAGAAAGGAATTTAACTTCTGCTCAATAATTCAATAGTCTTTATAGAGAACCGTGGATTAAGATCTTTTTAGAGCTCTTAGAATAATTCCACTTCCTAAAATTCTATTAATCTATTTTGAAATAAGTAAATTGGATTTTGTCACATTATCAAGAATTTAAATAGATACTAAAATGAAAATAGTCACTGATGACGTGATAAAATACAATGCACTTATTTCAAAATGATTGGATATTTAAAATCTCAATAGTAGAGTTATACTAAAAACTCTTGAGGATGATAAGGACTATCATGGTAAAATCTAAACTGCAGTTAGGTTTTGAAACTCACATACTTTTATCATCAAATTAGTATTAAAATTAGCTTTCAGGTACAGAGGGAAACATGTACTTGATGAATATTTTAGAATGACAAGCTATTAGCAAGCACTTTCTAATCCAAATTGACACAGTTATATATCCAAAATGGAAAAATAAAATACGAATTACAAGTTAGAATAAGGTTCTATTTGTATCATAATTTGACAGACAAGAGATTACAACAGTCTAACATGCATGCATATTCAGCAAAAGAAAAATAAAGAAAAAAATAACATGCATGCATGCATTTGATGGAATATATCGACCGCTTTTTTTTGGACATAAAATCAAATTGTATTGATCATTTGATCTTAAAATGGCATGTAAGGCATGTCTGGCATGGAATCAGAGGGGCCTTTTTTATTTGGTAGCTAATGGCACTACAGTAAATTGCCCTTACTTTTGTTTCCAAAATTGCAATCAATGCTCAAATATGTTCCCAAATTTAACATTAGTAGGCGTGTCACGCTTTATTCTCAGTATATGTCCTCGGGGCATAAATACCATTCATAGCTAGCCCAGCCTTCCCATCTCAATTTTCAATTCTCAGTATATGTCTTCATCCCCAGTTGCTCATGTCCCCTCTATCACATCTTCCCTGGCAAACCCCATCCATGATCCAAACTCCTATAGGTCCCTTCAAAAATCAAACGTGAGTATGAACTCAAAAGAGATTACTAGATTATCAAATCGGACCAGTGATTTACCAGAGGAAATCTGTATTTCCAAAATTATTAAACCCACTATTGAATTGTAAGTACATTTCTTTATGATAAAGAAGAAGAAAAAAGTGTTTTTTTTTAATATACGAGTTTTTGCTAATCTAATTGGCGTGGGGTAGTCTTTTATTTTATTCTTACCGTAAAATGAATGGATTAATTAAATTTTCACTTTTTTCCTTCATGGCTCTCTAAATGGCCTTGGATTTTTCTTTGCCTTGGGCCTGCTATGCCCTGCCCAAATTCCTCAAGATCATCTAGTCATTGAGTCTAAACTCTAAAGTTTTTTTTTTTTTTTAATTAAAAAAATAACAATAATGGTGTTCCATAATAGAAATTATTTATTTTGGGAGACTAAGTTTAACGTTTCCCATTTTTTTCATTCCTTTCGGCCAATGGAATTCTTTTGTTCCTTGACCAGGTTGGACCATATCAATCTAAGTAATCTGCTCAACTTTTTCAATTGCCTCTCATTAGGCTTAGGCTAATCGAAATTGCAGTTCCCATTTTGAAAAATTGCATCTGCATGCCATATAACACGAGCCAATTGGTGCTAAAATATGATTTCTAATTCAAAAAGTGACAATTTAATGCATCTTTGTGTTTTTTCCACTCCCTTTTTCTTTCTCAAAAACTCATAGAGGACCTGCTGCCACTCATAAGTCTAACATAAATTTTCACTAAAAATCCTTTCTTTCTTTTTTTGGTGATATCAATTCCGAATTATTTATCCAAAAAATTGGTGTATGATCATCTTTGCAGTAATCAGGCCAAGATAGCCAGGTGTTGGTGTAGAAGCACACATTCGTTTACCGGATGAAGTCACTTGGTGTAGTATGTTTTGCTTCCCTAGTCCCCTTATTTTTTGCTTTAATGTATTATTTCTGCAAATCAATATTTTGTCACATACTGTTGAACTTGGTTTACATTTATATGTGATTGTTTATGTTAAAGACTGAAAGTCTGTGTATTATATTATATGTCAAATGTAGTACAAGAGAGAGCCTTTATATAGGCAGATGTAAGAGTAATGCACAAGTAAAATGAGTGCTATACAAGACAATGTATTGGGCCTAAAACCCATTAGGCTTATATTCTAACATCCCCCCTCAAACTCATGTTGGGTGAACAGACACCAACTTGAGTTTGGAAATAAGATCACGAAAACGGCCTGGAGGCATAGGTTTGGTGAATATGTCAGCTAACTGGTCCTGAGAAGACACTGAACGGAGCTGCAAAGTACCCTGTAGTAAGTGATGACGAACAAAGTGACAGTCGATCTCAATATGCTTGGTACGCTCATGGAAGACGTCATTGTGGGCAATTTGGATGGCACTTCGATTGTCACAATGGATCGGAACTGCAGTAGAACAATCAATGCCTAAGTCCTGGAGAAGCCAACGTAACTAAAGGAGCTCAGCAGTGGTGTCAGCAAGTGCTCGATATTCTGCCTCAGTACTAGAACGAGCAACAACAGATTGTTTCTTGCTGCGCCAAGAGATGAGGGAGTCACCAAGAAGAAAACAATACCCTGTAGTGGAACGACGGTCAGTAGGGTCCCCTGCCCAGTCGGCATCAGAATAAGCCTGAAGAGTGAGCGACGACTGAGATGAGAAGTGAAGTCCATGAAATAAGGTGCCTTTCAAATACCGAAGAATCCGAAGTACAGCTGCATAATGGAGAGACCGCGGTGCAGCCATGAACTGGCTAACAATGTGAACGGCATAAGAGATGTCTGGTCGAGTGACAGTGAGGTAAATAAGACTCCCAACTAATTGTCTGTAAAGGATAGCATCAGGAAGTGGTTCTCCATCATGAGTATTCAGGCGATTGTTGTATTCAATGGGTGTGTCAACGATCTTGCTGTCCGTGATTCCAGCTCGAGAGATAAGATCAGATGTGTACTTGGCTTGAGTGAAATAGTAACCATCGGAGGAGGAAGAGACTTCAAGGCCAAGAAAATAACTGAGAGGACCCAGATCTTTCATCTCAAAGTGCTGACCAAGAAAGCGCTTAAGATCCTGGATGCCCTGCACATCATCACCAGTAATAATCATGTCATCTACATACAACAAGAGAAGGGTAATACCATGATCTGAGCGTCGGAAGAACAGAGCTGAATCATATGAACTAGTTGAAAAACCATGCTGAGAAATGGTGGAGCTGAACTTGGCAAACCAAGCTCGTGGAGCTTGCTTAAGACCATATAGTGCCCGACGTAAGCGACACACTTTGGGAGAAAAGCCTGGAGGTTGGGAGAAACCAGGAGGGAGCTGCATGTAGACTTCCTCAGTTAGTTCTCCATTAAGAAAGGCATTCTTCACATCCATCTGAAAAAGTGGCCAATGTCGGGAAGCAGAAACTGCGATAAGTGTACGAACAGAGGAGAGGCGAGCCACCGGGGCAAATGTCTCCTCATAGTCAATGCCATACTCTTGAGTGAATCCCTTGGCAACGAGACGAGCCTTGTAGCGATCAACAGTACCATCTGATCGAGTCTTGATCTTGAACACCCACTTGCAACCAATAGCAGAGTTACCAGCTGGCAAGTCAACCAGATCCCAAGTACCTGTCTTTAACAATGCATCTAATTCTTCTTTCATAGCTTGCTGCCATAAAGGGTCAGAGGAGGCCTCACGAAAGGTGTGAGGTTCATGTAAGGTGGCAAAGACAGAAAAGCAGTGAAAGTCACGAAGATGAGAGGGAAGAGTACTTAGCCGATGAGAGCGACGAGGCTCAGGAGCAGTAGTGTTGACAGGATTCTCAGCAGGGGCAGAGAGAGGAGACTCGTCGAAGGTAGGTTCGACTGTAGGAGACTCATCAGAAGAGGGATCAGCAGGGGGAGACTCGTCGGAGATGGGATTAACTGACTCAGCAGAAGGGGAAGGAATCTCAGGGAAGAGATTTGGTAGAGGATCAGCCTGAGAATCAGAATTACCTGCAGAAAATAAAGGTAAGGAATAGAACATTTTGTGTTCCCAGAATACCACATGCCGAGAGACTCGAAGACGCTTGGCGACTGGATCATAACATCGGTACCCCTTTTCTTCAAGGCCATAGCCAAGAAAACAACATAGCTGGGAGCGGGGTTGAAGTTTAGTGAGCTCATGTGGTTGAAGAAGAACAAAACAGACACAACCAAAGACCTTGAGTAGATTGTAGTTTGGAGCTGTGCCAAACAACCGTTCATATGGTGTTGTGTTTTGAATGACAGGTGAAGGGCATCGGTTGATGGTGTACACTGCAGTGAGAGCAGCTTCACCCCAGAATGAGACAGGAGTGGAGGCTGCATTGGTGAGAGCCCTAACAGTATTTAGGATGTGACGGAGTTTACGTTCAGCTCGTCCATTTTGTTGTGAGGTGCCAGCACAAGAGGTATGAAAAATAGTTCCATAGTGTTTAAGAATAGTAGAAAAATCTGTTTGTCTATATTCTCGTGCATTGTCAGAGCGAAATACCTTAATAGCTTTAGAATATTGAGTCTGAACCATTTTAGCAAAATTACGATATATTGTGAGAACTTCAGAACGATTTTTCATTAAATAAATCCAAGTGTAACGAGAAAAATCATCGACAAAAATAACAAAATATCTTGACCCCCCCACTGTGGGAACAGGAGAGGGCCCCCATACATCTGAATGTATAAGATCAAAAGTTGCAGAAGCAATAGACTCACTATTATTAAAAGGTAAGGCGGGTTGTTTGCCGAGCTGACATGGTATGCAATCAAATGGACTGGAAGAAACTGAACCTAATAGACCCCTAGATACTAAGGTTTGAATACGAGGAAGAGAAACATGACCTAGACGAGAGTGCCATAACTCGATGGAGGCAGAAGCAGCAATAACAGGGGCGGAGACTGATGAAGATGGAAAGTGAAGGGAAGTGAGCTCAAACAACCGTCCAACCTTACGCGCGGACCCAACGATCTGTCCCGTCCGAGAATCCTGCACAAGACAACCACGAGAAGAAAAGAACAGGTTTAAACCAAGTTCGGTTAGTTGGCCAACAGATAAAAGATTAAGATGCAGTTTAGGAACACAAAAGACATCAGAGATAGATAAGTTAGGGGTAGAGATGGAGCCAACATGACTAACAGTCATGGCGGAGCCATCAGCAGTGGTAATAGTAGGTAAGACAGGAGGAGTGTGGGCACTTGTGAGGTGAGGATTGTTCGTCATGTGATTGTAGCAGGCAGAATCTAAGAACCATTCAGAAGAGATACCTGGTGTCACAGAAAGAGCAGAATTGGATGCACTGGAAGACAAAACTTGAACCTGATTGAAGAGGGCTTGCAGATCTGCTATGCTGTAAGTAGGTGTAGTCAATGAGATAGGATCAAGAGATGCAGGATCGGATGATGGTATAGACTCAGAGGCAGTCAAGGCTGCAGAGCGCTGAAGAATGCCGACACGCATGTTACATCGTTCAATAGTGTGACCGCGATGCTTGCAAAAGGCACAAATAAGATGATAATTCTTCTGATTGGATCGCTTGTGAATAGGCTTAGAAATTTCACTTTGAGTCATAATGAAACCTTAATTACAAAAACAGACCACAAAAATGAAATCAGCGCGAAAAACTGGGTAGGAAGCACCTGGATTGCAAAAAGTCAACGGTCAACGGTCAAAGTCAATGGTCAACGGTCAAAGTCAATGGTCAACGCTGGTCAACGGTCAACTAGGGCTGACGTGGCAATAGGGTTGACGTGGCACCTAGGGCTGACGTGGCAGTGAAGAAGTCTGGCGCGTGGGGGCGCGTGCAGGAGAGTGGCGGCGCACCGAATCTTCAGGCGGCGCGTGAGGGCGCGTCCGGTGTCTAAAGCCGCCGTTTTTTATGCCGTTGAGTCAAGAATCTCGAGATCTTTCCAACGGTACCGGCGGTGTCTTGATCGGAGTCCGGGAACGGCGGATCCGAGGGTGGCAGTGGGTCCTTTTGGCGATGAATCAGCTTCTTGGCAGCGCGACGACCGGATTTTGGACAGGAGAGGTGCCGGAGATAGCTGAGGCAGCGGAATAACGCCTAGAAGGACTTAGAACTGCACAAAATTAGAGCCTTAGCTCTGATACCATGTTAAAGACTGAAAGTCTGTGTATTATATTATATGTCAAATGTAGTACAAGAGAGAGCCTTTATATAGGCAGAGGTAAGAGTAATGCACAAGTAAAAGGAGTGCTATACAAGACAATGTATTGGGCCTAAAACCCATTGGGCTTATATTCTAACAGTTTATAATCCGCTAGTAGAAAAAAATGGAACCTTTACAAAAACAAATTTCAACCGAAATATGCCCCTAGTAACTTACACACTGTCAAAAAGATGTTTACATGTAAAGCAAGTTTAAAGAGGGCAGAACTCCATCCTATGAACTGCAATAAGTAAGGGAAGGTTGGAATATTGTTATTGGAAAGTATAATAGAGAAATTATCTTCTAATTCTATTCTGAACTAAAAGGATGAATATCCCACCCAATACCTACTTCATATGCTTTTTGAGATGGCAGGTCTTAGAATAAATCTATTCATCAAAACATTGAAGATTCCTAGTATTTCTTATTTTACTTACTTCTCTTATAGATAATCTATTTGCTTACCATTTATTAGTTTCTTCGTCCTACTGATCAAAACATTTTTTTTTGGTTATATTTTTTTTCTATGTCATATATATATATAGACTGTTAATCTGAGTACTACATAAATATTTTTCTCTCTTTTTTTTTTTTTTTTTAAGAGGATCCACAATTTGTAAGCACTTCAGTTTAGTGCTAAAAGTATATGGTTCATTTCCATCAAATAATACACATTGATTTCAATTCCACTACATGGAAACAAGAAAATTTATTAAAAAAATTCTCTTTTCTCATCCTGCCAGCGTTGATAATCCAAGCGTTTTCGTCTAGAGCATAATGTGTGCTACATACCATTTAGATATAGCCAGGCATGATAAGCCCAGAAATCCATGGAAGAAGGGATCAAAATGTCTAAAGCTAAAGTATTTAAAGACGTGATAAGCCCGGAAATACTATGGGGGAAGGGATTAAATGTCAAAAGCTATGGCCGGGTGTGATAAAATTGGAAAATCTGCGAAAGGAGGAGAGGTCAAACATGTGGCAAGCCTCAACTCTCAAGTCTCAAGCCTACAGCCACGTTATGAACTACTTAGTCATTGTTGGAACTTGGAAATTCAAGTGTTTGTTAGAGTGAGGTTCTTGTATTCATCTAGCTAAAGTACGGTCATCATTTGTGGGAAGTGGGATGAAGATTTCTGCAAGCCTTAACCTTAGGTGGAAGATTCTTCTCTGTAATTAGCCAAGGCCAAAAAATACCAAGCAATTAAGAAATTTTTTTGCCACGCCAATGTTGTAGATCACTATTTGTATTAACCATGCCATGGATTCCTGTTCAGTAGATAATGCATACAAATTGTAGCAAAATTTTGTTTCCTTCCCTTAGTGGATGTAATGCTTGGTTACTTTCTTTAAATGTTAATGAAGTTTTGAAATGACTCTCTCTCTGTATCCAATGCAACATTTGTCTCTTAAGAATTATGTTATTGGAACTGGAACTCCTAATGGAGTGTAATCTGGACTTGTTTCAAATGTTGAATATGGACCATTATTTTAATAGTTCAAGGCAAAATTAATATTCTAAAAGAGAATTCAGTGATAATTCAAATTTCTAGTTAAGATAAATATCGCTGCTTGTTGAAAGCCAAAAACATAAAACATATGTAGC
Source organism: Fagus sylvatica (assembly GCA_907173295.1). Lineage (NCBI taxonomy): Eukaryota > Viridiplantae > Streptophyta > Magnoliopsida > Fagales > Fagaceae > Fagus > Fagus sylvatica. The sequence continues at coordinate 10,471,947 of OU015762.1, read as the reverse complement.
CAGAAATTGTGAGTGGCACTGGTCTATATAATTTTGAAGGAAAGGGACCAAAATTTTGATCTCAAAATTTTTGGGATGAGACCTTTAATATAATTCTAAACTTAAATTCACCGCATCCAGCAAGGAAATTAAAAATTCTGATTTTTTTTAAAATATAATTTAGTTTTTTTTATTGATAAGAAACAAACCAATACAAACATAAACACTAATTGAAACACTAGAACTTCTGCTAGTTCCACCACAACAAAGGCATCTGCTGTATCAGACTGGTGCTAATTCATATCCAATCCCATGTTTTTACACACAAATCTACTGTTTTATCACAAAACCCAGCTACTACTGACTAACAACCTTTCTAAGCAGAAGAGCCATGAAGAATGGAATGAGGTACACCCCAGTTAGAACAGAGAACTCTGTTTAGGATAAAGTTGCAGTCACTTCCTTCAAACATCACATCTTTTCTCAAACTCTTGACTATGTTCTCCTGTGTTTTAAGTTTTCAACCTCTCCTCCATGATTTCTTGAATTTCTCTGAGACCATATTTGATAGTCAATAGCCCACCAAATTACTCTGCATAAGGAAATTCTGAGGCTTTTTTCTCTGGGATTTTTAATACCCATGACATGAAATTTCCTTGTCAGTTTTGACATTAGACATTAAACAAGCCCCCTTAACCTTTAGCAAAGATAATATGATTTCTGACCACAATTCCTCCTCTACTGAAAGTGCAAAAAATCTCCCTAATGAAACCCCACTTCAGCATTCTGTCTTTTGTACAGATTTTTTATTTTTTTATTTTTTATTTTTTGGTCAAATGGCTAATAAAATAAGAGCAGTGATATGTGCACACCACCTAATGTACACCATCCGTACTCACCACCTAAAATATTACCCATAAATTATGGACATTTATGAACGTTGATTTCTATAATTTGTAGACTTTGTGGATGTATGTCCACATTATGTGGTGTGTGCATACCTTAGCATGCAACAATATTTACCTATAAAAGAATGGTTGGTATGTTTTGCTGTCCATATTGCTTTTTCTTCCTCTTTCAACTCAACCAAACTTAGTTTACTTTGGATGGATACCAACTCCTCAGATATAGCAGGCCTTCAAATCCAGCTTTTTATTTATTTTTTATGTTAAAATTGTTTAGTGATTGAAGAGAGAGAAAAGAAAAAGAAAAGTACGAGAAAAGTATCAACCTTTACATCTGTTTGTTGTCAAACTAGAAATTATAAAGGAATGATTGCCAATTTGTTTGAAGGGAACAAATAACTAAATTTGTTTTAAACTTGTAGAGGGTCTAGTGCCTTAAAGCAAGTTTAGAACCACAATCTGACTTCGATCTAAAAGGCTAGTAGGCTCGATAACTGCCTTTGGCCAAAGGACTTTAAAATAAAATGCAAGCAAAAGAAAAATAAAGTGCTGGAAAATATATGACAGAGTGAAAGTTCTAGAAAATAAATGACAAACAGTAAAGTGTTGGAAAATAAAGCAAGATCGAACCTTAAAGAGTCTACATATCATCAAATCGAACCTCTTTTTTTTTTTTTTTAATTTGATAACGTAGGGAACATTTGTAAAAAAAAGCCCTTTGGACTCATCTCTAGGCAGTAAAACCTACGGGCAACTGACCCCACCTGCCAGAACTAGTTGCTAGGTAATCCAGGGGCATTCACCCCTGACGGGCTAAGCAGATCAAATCGAACCTTTAATTCTAAACAAACAATGCATTCTCATCGATCATCATTTTCAAGATCTCAAGTCAACAATCATCAAATTAATTTCAAGAGTAGTTAAGCAAGACATTACGCATCAAACTTTGATAAACATCCACTAAAGGGAAATAGACTTCACAATATTCACATGAACAAACTAAGAAAAATTCAGCATGTAAACATAAAAGCACTTTAAATAAAGACAAGTTCTCACTAGATAAGGCTCTCCAATATCTCAGAAGTGTTCTCAAATGATCCTTTAATCTCTTGGTCTCTCTCAAAAGTTCTCTTGATTTCTCAAAGGATCTCTTGGTCTCTCCAAAGTTCTCTTGGAATTCTCTTAAAGGATCTCCATGTTCTCTTTTTTAATCTCTTGGGGGGGGGGGTGTAGGAATTTTTCTGAAGAGAGGGTCTATTTATAGCAAGAGTGGAGTTACTTCAAGCCAATAACTACCCCAATAACATGGAAGTGTGGTAAATGGTTTTAGTGCTTCCATACTTTAAGCCAATAACTATCCCATACTAACCCATGTAACATGGAAGTGTGGTAAATGGCATTAATGCTTCCATATAATGACACGTCACTCTTTTAATAAAACACACATAATTATGGCTGCCAAATTCCAAATTATATATGTAATATATAAAAATATTTTATGGTGTAACAACATCAAACTTGCTGGCAACATAATAATCCACATTTCTGATATAGAGCTCCATCCAAGTGCCATTTGTCATGCCAAAGAAGAGTATGAGAGCCATCCCTAACTTCATAGCTTAGAAAAATCTCTAGTAACAATTCTTAATTTCAATAGCTTCCTCCATAGAGTTCCTAAAATTCTTTAATCTATTTTGAAAATAAGTAAATTAGATTTTATCACATCATCAATAATTTAAATAGATACTAAGATGGAAATAATCAACGTTTGTTTAAATGTTGATGACATGATGAAATACGATACACTTATTTCAAAATGATTGGATTAAGAAATCCATGGTAGAGTTACACTAAGAACTCTTGAGAATCATAGGGACTATCGTGGTAAAATCCAAACTGCAATTAGGTTTTCAAACACTCACATACTTTTATCATCTAGTTATATGAGAAGTGGCTTCAGGTACAGAGAGTAAAATATACTTGATGAATATTTTAGGATGACACGCTATTAGCAAGCACTTTCTAGTTTTTAATCCAAATTGACACTGTTATAGTGTTATATCTCCAAATTGGAAAAATAAATCACCAATTACAAGTTAGAATAAGGTTGTTCTATTTGAATCATTATTTGACAGACAAGAAATTACAAATATGCTATATATGGGGAAATGCTAACATGCATGCATTTTAGCTTTGGTATGAAATTGAACAGAGAGAATATATAGACGGCCTTTTTGGACGTGAAAATCAGATTGCATTGATCATAAAACGGCATGTAAGGCATTTCTGGCGTGGGAATCAGAGGGGGCCTTTTTTATTTGGTGGCTAATTGCACTGCAATAAATTTCCCTTACTTTTATTTCCAAAATTGCAATCAATGCTCAAATATGTTTCCATAATTGCAATGAATGCTCAAATGTGTTTCCAAAATTAACATTAGTGTGCATGTCACACTTTTATTTTTCAGTATATGTCCTTGGAGCATAAATACCCTTCATGGCTAGTCCTGCCTTCCCCATCTCAGTTCTCAATGCCTTTGCTATGCCTTCCCATCTCAATTCCCATCTTCACTCGCCAACCCCATCCAACCCACCTATATGTCTGCCCCTTCAAAAATTAAACGTGAGTATGATCTCAAAAGAGATAAGTAGATTGTCAAATCGGATCAGTGATTTACCAGAAGAAATCCGTATTACTATAACAATTAAAAGCACTATTGAATTGTAAGTATATTTCTTTCATGATTAAGAAAGAAACCCACTAATTCTTTAACACTCCGTTTGGGAGGAGGGAAAGGAATGGAATGGAATGGAAAAAAAAGAATATTTTAAGAATATTCTCTTCTTTCCCCTGTTTGGAAGTTTAAATAGGAGGGAATGGAAGGGAATGGAAAGACCATTCCCTTGTTTGGGAGTTTAAGTGAAGGGAATGGAATGGAACACTCATTCCTCCCTATTCCCTCCAAACCCCAAATTTTCATTCCCCCCAAAATTGGGAGGAATAGGAGGGAATGGATTTAAGTTTAATGATTTTTTCACCAAACGTCCCAAAATGCCCTTAGTATTTTTGTAAAATCCTAAATTACCCTTATAGATTTGACCTTTTATTTTCCTCAGTTTCCATGGTATTTCTATAATATTGTATTTCTAAATGACAATGCATGGACCTTTAATAATGTCAATTTTCTTTTAAAAGTTTATTTTGTGGACAATGAATTTCGAATTTCCATTTATTGGGATTATATTTTAATTTATATTGCTTAGATTTTGTACTTGTTTATAATTAAGCAGATTTTATACCACCTGTTGTCCTGTATTGGTTTTTTCTCTGTTAGCAAGGGCCAGAAAAATAGAAATAAACTCCCATAGTATTTCTATAATATTATTGTGACACCACAACATGTCATATATGGTGTGGTAATTCTATAATATTATTCTATAGATTAATCCTACATTTTATAAAAATAAAGGGTCTTATAGTAATGTTGTTATAAAATGATTCATTTCCATTTCTTCTAATATTACTCCCAAACAATTTATCAAAAAAAAAAAATATTACTCCCAAACAAAGTTACTTACATTCCATTCCATTCCATTCCTCTATTTTAAAACATCCAAACAAGATTACTTTAGTTTCATTTCATTCCATTCCATTCTATTCCATTCCATTTATTAAATTCATTCTATTCCATTCCATTCTATTCCATTCCCTTATAATTTATTCATTCCATTCCATTCCATTCCCCTCTAAACTCCCAAACGAAGCCTAAATATACAAGTTTTGGCTAATGTTATGGGGTAGTCTTTAGTTTGATTCTAATCCTAATACGAATGAATTAAGTAAATTTTCACTTTTTCCTCCATGGTTCTCTAAATGCCCTTGGGTTCTTCATTGCCTGGGGCTGCTTCAAAGTCCCGTTCATCTAGTTTTTGAGTCTAAACTCAAAAGGTTTTTTTTTTTCTCCTATAAATAATGGTGTGCCATATTGAAATAAAGCTGTATCAATTTTTGGGAAACTGAGTTTGATTAACATTTTCCATTTCTTTCTTTTTTCTTTTCATTCTTTTCGGCCAGTGGAATTCATTTTGTTCCTTGGACCGAGTTGGACCACATCAATAATACTGGCCGAAGTAATCTGCTCAACCTTTCTAATTGTCTCTTATTTCTAGGATAGGCTAATCGAAATCACAGTTCCCATTTTCAGAAATTGTATATGCATGCCCTATGACACATGCCAATGGGTGCTGAAATAGCATTTCGAATTTAAAAAGTGACAATTTTATGCATCTTTGTGCTTTTCCCCAGTCTTTTTCTTTCTCAAAAACTCTTAAGAGGACCTGCTGCAACTTGCAAGTCAACATAAGTCTTCACTCTTCACTAAAAATCTTTTTTTTTTTTGTGATATCAATTCCGAATTATTGATTCAAAAAATTGGTGTATGATCATCTTTGCAGCAATCAGGCCAAGATAGCCAGGTGTTCATGTAGAAGCACAGATTAGTTCACCGGACGAAGTAACTTGGAGTGGTATGTCTTGCTTCCCTAGCTAGTCCCTTAATGTTTTCTTTAATGTATCATTTCTGCATATTAATTTTTTGTCATATATTGTTCAGCTTGGTTTAATTTTATATGTGATTACTTATAATCTGCTAGTAGAAAAATATTCTTCAATGCAGGGGTTGGTCCAACAACGTTTACATAGTAAATCTTATGACCTAGTTTAGAAGTGGAAAATTATGTTGATTTTAATATGATAGTTTGTGAACCTCTTCTGTACTAACTTGTGCCTTATGTGCTGGTCTATATAGGGAGTAATATATTATTCAATAAAAAATGTCTCACGATTTAAATTTAGTATAATCAGCTTGTGCTCCTCAATCTTCTAATTGTACAGTTGACACCTCCTGGTCTCCCCAACGGGAAGGTTCAAGGTCTGATCCCCCTCCCCTAAATTAATGTAGCAAAAAAAAAAACTGTATGGAAGGCTCTCTAATCATTTTGTTTTTGTCAGTCTAATTCTCTCTTTTAGGAGATGAGTGCAAACATATTTGAACCTTTGTAAGTGCAATATTTTTTAACAATACAGGCTTTCTAGTTGTACAATACCAAACACCATTTTTTGAACTGCAATCTTCTTGATCTTTTGGTAAGTTTGGACATTCGGTCTTGTGTTAGGCATTGCCTTAATTCTTTGTAGGCTGAAAAATGAAGCTAGTTTAAAGAGAGATTTTATGTAGTTCTCTAACAAAACTAAGTTACATATAACACAATTGCTTAGCAGTAGGGGTTTTTGAAAGGTCAGTTATTATACAAGTTACAACACAGAAATGCCCCTGGTAAGATTACACACTGTCAAAAATATGTTTACTTGCAAAGCAAGTTTAAAGAGGGCATGACTCCATCCTATGAACTGCAGTAAGTAAGGGAAAGTTAGAATATTGTTATTGGAAAGCATAATAGAGAGATTATCTTCTAATTCTATCCTGAACTAAAAGGTTGAATTTTCCACCCAATGCCTACTTCATATGCTTTTTCAGATGGCAGGTCTAGTATTTCTTATTTTACTTACTTCTCTTATAGAGAATTTATTTGTTCACCATTTTTAGTTTCTTGGTCCTAATGATCAAAATATTTTTTTGACTATATTTGATAAATGCTGGACGGTGAAAACTGAAAACATCAACCTAAGTGCAAAATGGTGTTTAGAAATTTCTTTATCATTTCTCTATCTTATATATATATATATAGACTATTAATCTGAGTACTACATAAACATTTTTTTTTTTTTTATTTATTTAAACGAGGATCCACAATTTGTAAGCACTTCAGTTTAGTGCTAAAAGTATGTAGTTCATTTCCATCAAATCATACACATTAATTTCAATTCCACTACATATGGAAACAAGAGAACTTATTAGAATTTTTCTTTTCTCATCCTGTCAGTGCTGAAAATTCAAGTGTTTTCGTCTAGAGCACAATGTGTGCTACATACCGTTTAGACATAGCCAGGCGTGATAAGCCCGGAAATCCGTGGAAGAAGGGATCAAAATGTCTAAAGCTAAAGCTTTAAAAGACGTGATAAGCCCGGAAATATTATGGAGGAAGGGATTAAATTTGCAATTCCAAGAACAATGACATGAGGTTGATGGTCTGTCATGAACTTGAGAAGACATTGCGTTTCATCTTTCTTGCGTTGCAGATCAACATTCTTTGACTGTAGGCTAAGGGACTCGGCATGCATTCAATCCAGCAACTCTCCTGATGAATCCAACATCACAATGTTGTTGCAGGATTTCCAGGACCCCAACAACAAGCCATTATCCTTGGTGCAAATTCCTCATCTAGCCCAACATCATGTTCATTTCGCTGATATGGTGCAACAGAAACCCTGTTCCACAACTGCTTCCCACATTCCATAAGCAGCCATTTCTTTGCCTGGGATGTCAAAAGCACAAGAGCTTCCTTCTCCAATGAAGGGAGAAGAAATTTTGAAAAGGCATCCTGCAGTATTAACTTGCGCTGTTCATTCCACAGAACCACGCTGTTTGTTCCGTGGAAGAAGGGATCAAAATGTCTAAAGCTAGAGCTTTTAAAGAAGTGATAAGCCCGGAAATACTATGGAGGAAGGGATTAAATGCCTAAAGCTATGGCCGGGTATGATAAAATTGGAAAATCTACGAAAGGAGGAGAGATCAAACATTTGACAAGCCTCAAGCCTACCGCCACAATTATTTAGCCATTGTTGGAAATTCAAGTGTATGTTCAAGCGAGGTTCTTGTATTCATCTAGCTCAAGTATGGCCATCATTTGAGAGAAGTGGGATGAAGATTTCTGCAAACCTTAATCTTAGGTGGAAGATTCTTCTCTCTAATTAGCCAAGTCCAAAAATTACCAAGCAATTAAGAAAATTTTTGCCACGCAAATGTTGGAGATTCATTTGTAGTAACCATGCCATGGATTTCTGTTCAGTAGATGATGCATATAAATTGTAGTTTAATTTTTTTTTTTTCCTTCCCTTAGTGGATGTAATGCATTGTTACTTTCATTAAATATTATTGAAGTTTTGAAATGACTCTCTCCCTCTCCAATGCAACATTTGTCTCTTAAGAATTATGTTGGAACTTCTAATGAAGTGTAATCTGGACTTGTTTCAAATGTTGAATGTGGACAATTATTTTAATAGTTCAAAGCAAACAAAAACACTGATTGAAACACTAGAACTTCTGCTAGTTCACTACAACAAGGGCATCTGCTGCATCAGACTGGTGCTATTCATATCCAATTCCATGTTTTTACACACAAATCAATCACAAAGCCAGCTACTACTGACTAGCAAACTTCTTAAGCAGAAGAGCCATGAAGAATGGAATGAGGTACACCCCAGTTAGAACAGAGAACTCTGTTTAGGATAAAGTTGCAGCCACTTCCTTCAAACATCACATCTTTTCTCACACTCTTCACTATGCTTTCCTGTGTTTTAAGTTTTTACATTTTTAACCTCTCCTCCATGATTTCTTGAAATTCTCTGAGGCATGATAGACAATAGGCCACCAAACTACTCTGCATAAGGAATTTCTGAGGCTTTTTTCTCTGAGATTTTTAATACCCCATGCCATGAATCTTCCTAGTCACAGTAAGTTTTGACATTAGACATTAAATAAGCCCCCATAACTTATAGCAAAGAAAATATGATTTCTGACCTCAATGCCTCCTCTACAGAAAGTGCAAACAACATCCCCAGTGAAACCCCACTTCAGCATTCTGTCTTTTGTACAGAGTTTTTTTTTTTTGTCAACCATCTAATAAAAGAAGGGCAGTGATATGTGCACATCATCTGATGTACACCGTCCATACACACCACCTAAAATGTGGATATATATTCATAAATCATGGACATTTATAAACGTTCATTTCTACAATTTGTGGACTTTGTGGATGTATGTGAGTATGTCCACATTATGTGGTGTGTGCATACCTCAGTGTGCAACAATATTTACCTATTAAAGAATGCCTTGGTATGTTTTGCTGTCCATATTGCTTTGTCTTCCTCTTTCAACTTAACCAAACTTAGTTTACTTTGGATGGATACCAACTCCTCAGATCTAGCAGGCCTTCAAATCCAGCTTTTATTTTTATTTTTATGTTAAAGTTGTTTAGTGATCGAAGAGAGAAAAAAGAAAAGAATGAGTTGAAACAAAATACAGTATCAACCTTTACTTCAAACTTGCTGGCAACATAATATATGACTCTAAATCCATATTTCTGATATAGAGCTTCCCATCCAAGTGCCATTTGTCATTTCAAAGAAAAGTATGAGAGCCATCCCCAACTTCATAGTTTAGAAAAATCTCTAGCAACAATCCTTAATTTCAATAGCTTCCTCCATCCCCATGTACTATCCTGTGAAATCTAACCAGTCCAAAAGCTTCTATAGCCAAAGAGATCCAGCTTAGGTAAATAAGTGCTAGACCAATAGTATTGGATACTATCCACGATGAGATTCTAGAGGTGATCTAACTGGCAAGACACTTTCTTTAAACCGTAGAGTGGAAAGACTCTGTTGCTTAAGTCCAGGAGCAACACCTACATAAAACACCTCACTCATCTACAAATTTATAGAGAGACCATGGTTAAGATCTTTTTAGAGCTGTTAGAATAATTCCGCCATAGAGCTCCTAAAATTCTATTCATCTATTTTGAAATAAGTAAATTGGATTTTACCACATGGTCCAAATCATCAATAATTTAAATAGATACGCAAATATGGAAATAGCCAACGTTTGTTTAAACGTTGATGACGTGATAAAATACAATCCACTTATTTCAAAATGATTGGATATTTATGAACTCTATGGTAGAGTTACACTAAAAACTCTCGAGGATCATAACCTCATAAGGGCTATCGTGGTAAATCTCAACTGCAGTTTGGTTTTGAAACACTCACATACTTATATCATCTAATTAGTATGAGAAGTAGCTTCAGGTGCAGAAGGAAACATGTACTTGATGAATATTTTAGAATGACAAGCTATTAGCAAGCACTTTGTAATCCAAATTGACACGGTTATATCTCCAATTGGCAAAATAAATTACCAATTACAAGTTAGAATAAGGTTGATCTATTTGAATCACAATTTGACAGACAAGATCTTACAAATATGCTATATATGGGGAACAACTAACATGCATTCATTTTAGCTTTGGTATGAAATTAAACTGATGGGAATATACCCACGGCCTTTTTTGGACGTGGAATCAAATTGCATTGATCATAAAATGGCATGTAAGGCATTTATGGCATGGGAATCAGAGGGGGCATTTTTTTATCTTTTTGATTTGGTAGCTAATTGCACTGCAATAAATTTCCCTTACTTTTATTTCCAAAATTGCAATCAATGCTCAAATATGTTTCCAAAATTGCAATCAATGCTCAGATGTGTTTCCAAAATTAACATTAGTAGGCACGTCACAGTTTTATTATTCAGTATATGTCCTCGGGGCATAAATACCCTTCATGGCTGGGTCATAGCCCTTGCCTTCCCATCTCAATTCTCAATGCCTTTGCAATGTTCTTCATCCCCAGTTGCTCTTGCCCCCTCTATCCCACCTTCACTTGCCAACCCCATCCAACCCTCTTATATGTCTGCCCCTTCAAAAATCAAACGTGAGTATGATCTCAAAAGAGATTACTAGATTATCAAATCGGATCAGTGATTTACCAGAGGAAATATGTATTTCAATAAAAAATAAACCAACCATTTGAATTGTAAGTACATTTCTTTTATGATTAAGAAAACACAGCTAGTACTTTTTTTGAATAAACAGAGTTTTTGCTAATGCTTTTTAATTTTATTCCTTTTCTAAAATGAATGGATTTATTTTTTTCCCTGGGGTTTTTCTTTGCCTGGGGGCTATGCCCTGCTCAAATTCCTCTGATCATCTAGTCCTTAGTCTAAATAAAATTTTTTTTTTTTCCTCCTTCTTTCTTTTTGGGAAAATAATTTTTTATTTTCCATTTTTTATTTTTTTCATTCCTTTCTGCCAATTGGAATTATTTTTGCTCCTTGGACCATTTGGACCATAAGTAATGGCCTAAGTAATCTGCTCATCTTTTTTGATTGTCTTTCTCATTTTTAGGCTAGGCTAATTGAAAGGGCAGTTCCCATTTTGAGAAATTGCATCTGCATTGCCAATGACACAAGCCAATTGGTGCTGAAATATCATTTCTAATTCAAAAAGTGACAATTTTATGCATCTTTGTGTTTTTTCCACACTCCTTTTTCTTTCTCAAAAACTCATAGAGGACCCATGCTGCAACTTGCATAAGTCAACATAAGTTTTCACTAAAAATCTTTTTATGTGATATCAATTCCGAATTATTTATCCAAAAAATTGGTGTATGATCATCTTTGCAGTAATCAGGCCAAGATAGCCAGGTTTTCGAGTAGAAGCACACATTAATTCACCGGACGAAGTCACTTGGAGTGGTATGTCTTGCTTCCCTATTCTCCTTATTGTTTTGTTTAATGTATTATTTCTGCATATCAATTTTTTGTCACATATTGTTCAGCTTGGTTTATATTTATATGTGGTTAATTATAATCCGCTAGTAGAAAAATAGGGAACTTTTACGAACACAAAATCTTCAATTCAGGGGTCTTTTTGTTGGTCCAACAACGTTTATATAGTAAATCTTGTGACCCAGCTTAGAAGTGGAACCCTTCTTGTACTAACTTGTGCCTATGTGCCTGATCTGTAGGGAGATACATATTTCTTTAAGTAATAAAAAACATCTCACGATTTAAATTTAGTTTAATCCGCTTGTGTTCCTCAATCTTCTAACTGTATGGAAGGCTCTCTAATCAATTTGTTTTTGTCAGTCTAATTCTCTCTTTTAGGAGATGAGTGCATAGATATTTGAACCTTTGTAAGTTGCAATATTTTTTAACAATCCAAGCTTTCTAGTTGTAAAATACCAAACACCATTTTTTGAACTGCAATCTTCTTGATCTTTTGGTAAGTTTGGACATTCGGTCTTGTGTTAGGCATTGGCGCATTGCCCGAATTCTTTGTAGACTGAAAAATGAAGCTAGTTTAAAGAGAGATTTTATGTAGTTCTCTAACAAAACTAAGTTACATATATGAAATTTTTTAGCAGTAGGGGTTTTTGAAAGGTCAGTTATTATACAAGTTACAACAGAAATGCCCCTAGTAAGATTACACACTGTCAAAAAGATGTTAACCTGTAAAGCAAGTTTAAAGAGAGCAGGACTCCATCCTATGAACTGCAATAAGTAAGGGAAGGTTGGAATATTGTTATTAGAAAGCATAATCTTCTAATTCTGTTCTGAACTAAAAGGACGAATTTTCCACCCAATGCCTACTTCATATGCTTTTTGAGATGGCAGGTCTTAGAATAAACATATTCATTAGAACACTGAAGATTCCTAGTATTTCTTATTTTACTTCTCTAATAGAGAATTTATTTGTTCACCATTTATTAGTTTCTTGGTCCTAATGATAAAAACATTTTTTTTGACTATATTTGATAAATGCTTGAGGATGAAAACTGAAAACATCAACCTAAGCACAAAATGGTGTTTAGAAATTTCTTTATCATTTCTCTATCATATATATAGACTATTAATTTGAGTAGTACATAAACATTTTTCTATGTTGTAAGCACTTCAGTTTAGTGCTAAAAGCATATAGTTCATTTCCATCAAATCATACACATTGATTTCACTACCACTAAATATCGAAACAAGAAAATTTATTAGAATTTTTCTTTTCTCATCCTGTCAGCGTTGATAATTCAAGCGTTTTCGTCTAGAGCACAATGTGTGCTACATACCACTTAGATATAGCCAGGTGTGATAAGCCCAGAAATTTGTGGAAGAAGGGATCACAATGTCTAAAGCTAAAGCTTTTAAAGACGTGATAAGCCCGGAAATACCATGGAGGAAGGGATTAAATGTCTAAAATTATGGCTGGGTGTGATCAAATTCAAAAATTTGCGAAAGGAGGAGAGATCAAATATTTGACAATCCTCAAACCTACACGGTATGAACTACTTAGCCATTGTTGGAAATTCAAGTGTTTGTTAGAGTGAGGTTCTCATATTTGTGGGAAGTGGGATGAAGATTTCTGCAAGCCTCATCCTTAGGTGGAAGATTCTTCTCTCTAACTAGCTGAATGCCAAAAATTAATTACCAAGCAATTAAGAAATTTTTTGCCACGCCAATGTTGGAGATTCATTAGTATTAACTGTTGAAGATGGTGCTAAGCTACTGTCGTTTAAGCTCATTCAAGATTCAAGCAAGCACTAAACTGCAGTAGCTTAGCTCAGGGGCGGATCCAGGAATTCAATCTAGGGTGGGCGCCTTTTAATCCCAAAGTCCATTGATCACTCATCCGACTACGTAATCGATTATTCACAATCTTCATAGCTGAAAATGATCTTCTAATAGTGGTAATCGCAACTGGTAAGTTTGATTGGAAGTTATATATCTAACTAGAAAAAAATTTAACAAAAAAATTAGGATCATTCTACAATACTCAATCTTTTTGTGAGTTTGGTATCCACTCAATTGTTATTATCAAATATGATGTAGTTGTCATCATATGTGATGGTAGTGCTATCCAATGTGATGTTAATACTCTCCAATTTTATATGTATTAAATTTAAATAAATAAATAAAAATTTAGGGTATCAATTAATGTGATCATAGGTACCAATATATGTGGGATAATTACCATCATGTGTGACACTAATACCATCAATATGACATTTTTTCTATTAAAAGTACAACACACACACAAAAAAAATGTGGATATTGTAAAATTATCCAAAAAATTGAGGGTGGGCACTTGATAATATCCAATTATTTTTTATACTATATACCTACTAATTTTTTTAAAAAATATTTGAGGGTGGGCACTGGCCTTAGTGTGGATCCGCCCATGGCTTAGCTTTACATCATTTAACTTAAAAGTCACGTGAGTGACATGTGCCCAGTATTAGTGTTTTTTGTTATAACTGATTAGAAGTGTGTAGAAGTGTGTGATATTGTTATAACTGAGTTAGTTACTAACTAACTCAGACTAATCTTTGTATAAATACTCTTTGGAGGTTAATGAAAGTTTTAAGGCATTTCAAACCAATTACATCTCTGTCAAGCATATCTCTCGGATAAGCTTCATATAGTTTCTGCATCTTTTAATTCTTTCATGGTATCAGAGCTCTAAGATTCATAGCTATGGCTTCTGCAAATCCTTCATCTCCTTTACTTCTACTAAACAATATGTCTAACCTCATGTCCACAAAGCTAGATAGCTCAAACTATATGATATGGAAGCTTCAAATCACTGCTGTTTTGGATGCCTATTCCATGCTAGACCACCTAGATGGATCTGTTCCTAAACCAAGTCAATTCTTGACTACAGAAACTGGAATTCAAGCTGTGAATCCAGATTTTCTAATATGGAACAAGAAAGATAAGGCACTACTGACCTTACTCTACTCCACTTGTTCTTCCTCTGTCCTTGCCATGGTTGTGGGGAAGAGTTCATCTCAAGAGGTTTGGAACACACTAGAAGAGAGGTTTACCTCTACTGCTAGATCCAATGTTCTTAATCTCAAGCTCGAGCTTCAATCAATCAAGAAAGCAGGTAATGAAACTGTTAGTTCATACCTTCAGAGAATCAAGACTGTGAGAGACAAACTCTCTGCAGTTGGAGTACATTCAGATCATGAAGAACTCACCCATGTGATTCTCAAAGGCTTACCAAAGGAGTTTGCTCCTTTTGCTTCAGCCATAAGAACCCGAGACACAATCCTTTCCTTGGAGAAGCTCACTGTTCTGCTTCAGACTGAAGAGCAGTCCATGAATGAAGCTACTGAATCTCTGTCCAACTCAGCCTTGGCCATGTTTGTTTCTCATAACAAACCCAATTTTAATGGCAATCAAGGTTTCAATAGAGGTAGAGGCAGGAACTCTTACTCTAGAGGCAGAGGTGGAGGTGGAAGAAACTCAAGCTTTCATCAAGGCTTTAGCTCTCCAAATGCCTCAACTCAGTATCATCCACAGTACCAGCAACAGCAGATTAACTCTTCTGCACCACAAGGATCTCAGACTACATTTCAAGGCAAGAGTGAAAGGCCTACATGTCAGATCTGCTGGAAAATAGGGCATTATGCCATTGACTGCTATCACAGGATGAACTTTGCTTATCAAGGCAAAAATCCTACCACCAAGCTTGCTGCAATGGCCAGTGCCTCTAACCTGCATTACACACAGAATACAGAATCCTGGCTCACTGACACAGGAGCCACAGACCACATTACAGCCAATGCTAATAACCTCAGCCCTCAAGCTCCTTACCAAGGTCAGGAACAAGTATCAGTAGGTAATGGACAAAATCTCCCTATTCAAAACATAGGTAATTCTCAATTGCACACTAAATATTATCAATTCCAACTCAAAAATGTGCTTCATGTACCTAGAATAGCATCAAACCTTCTTTCTGTGCATAAGCTATGTCTAGATAACAATTGTAGTTGCTATTTTGATGCTAAGAAATTCTCAATTCAGGATTTACCTACGGGGAGGATTCTCTACAAAGGTCTGAGTAACAATGGTGTCTATCCCATTCAGTCTCCTATGTTCATACCAGCTGCTAATAAAACTGCTTGTGCTGCACACTCTATCTCATCAGATAAGTGGCACTTATGGCATTCTAGACTAGGGCATCCTAGTGATAAAGTTCTTGCTAATGTCTTTCCTTGCTTTAGTCCTAATTCTAGTTCCAAAGATGTAAAAGTACACTGTCATCACTGCCTAGCAGGCAAGATGCATCAGTTACCTTTCCCTACTTCTAATAAAACTATTACCTCTCCATTTGAGTTGGTACATGCAGATTTATGGGGTCCTGCACCTGTTGTTGCTTCTAATTCCTTCAGGTTTTATCTTGTGTTTGTGGATGAATTTACCAAGTTCACTTGGGTTTACTTACTCAAAAATAAATCTGATACTTTTCAAGTGTTTACTCAATTTAGATCTATGATAGACACTCAATTCTCTTTACCTATCAAAATTTTAAGAACAGACTGTGGGGGTGAATTTCTTTCCACTCCTTTCACTCAATTCTGTTTGTCTAAAGGAATTCTTCATCATTTGTCTTGTCCTCACACCCCACAGCAGAATGGGGCTGCAGAAAGGAAACACAGACATCTAGTGCAGTGTGCACTGGCTTTGCTTTCTCAATCCAAATTGCCAATGTCATACTGGTCTTATGCTATCTCCACAGCAGCTCATCTCATCAATAAATTACCTACTCCTAATCTAGGTAATCAATCTCCATGGGAAACTCTTTACCATGTTTCCCCTGATTTAACACACTTGAAAACATTTGGTTGTGAGTGTTTCCCATTGCTAACACCCTACACTTCACACAAACTGTTTCCTAAAACCACCCCGTGTGTCTTTATTGGTTATCCTCTTAATACTAAAGGCTATTACTGCCTTAACCCAACTACCAATCGAATCTATACCTCTAGACATGTTCTTTTCAATGAAACAGTCTTCCCTAGTCTCAAACACTCCAATACTAATTCTGCAGATTCTGCAGCTTCTGCAAATTCTGCATCTGCTGACTCTTGGCTCCAATTCCTCCTTTTACAGCATACTTGCAGTCATAACACAGTGGATATCTCCCCATCTACTCATGAGTCTAGTGCAATACCCTCTGGTCAATGTCCAAATCTTACTGTTTCTGCTCCAGACCTTGCTGCACCCTGCATCAACCCCACAGAACCCAATGCTGTCTCTGTTACAGCCCTTACAGACTTTACTGCTTCCTCTACCAATCCCACAGAACCCAATGTGCCTTCTTTATCCACTATGCCTTTGCCCACTGGGTTCACTGATAACCCTGCACCTACACCTACTGCACATGCCTCTCCTTTGCCTGCTAATACAGTTCCCAATACCATACCCGATAACACCACATCCACAGATATACCTATACCCACAGTTGTGTCTCATCCTATGCAAACTAGAAGCAAAAGTGGCATTTACAAACCCAAACTCACTTATGCAGCCATAATAGACTATGCAGTAACAGAACCTACTTCCTATACAGTGGCTTCTAAACACTCTAGCTGGTGTACAGCCATGGATGAGGAATTTCAGGCTCTTCAAAAACAAGACACTTGGTCTTTGGTTCCTTTACCATCTTCCAAGAATGTGGTTGGATGTAAGTGGGTTTACAAACTCAAGACTCACAGTGATGGTACAATAGCAAGATATAAGGCTAGACTAGTTGCCAAAGGGTTTCATCAGCAACATGGTATTGACTTCAATGAGACTTTTAGTCCTGTTATCAAACCTCCAACAGTCAGACTAGTCCTATCTCTTGCAGTCTCTCTCAACTGGCCTCTCAGGCAACTAGATGTCAAGAATGCCTTTCTACATGGCACTCTCAATGAGGAAGTTTACATGATTCAACCACAGGGGTACATTGATCCTATACATCCCCACTATGTCTGCAAGCTACAGAAATCTATCTATGGTCTGAAACAGGCTCCAAGGGCCTGGTTTGAGAGTTTTACAACTCAGCTCTTTCATTTGGGGTTCATAGCATCTAATGCAGATTCTTCCTTATTCATCTACACAGAAAACAAGATTATTGCCTATCTCCTACTTTATGTGGATGATATAGTACTCACCAGCAATACACCTGCCTTTTTGGATACTCTCATTCACAAGCTCAGTTCAGTGTTTGATTTGAAGGACTTGGGCTCTCTGCACTACTTCTTGGGACTCCAAATTACTCGAACTCCTTCTAGGTTGTATATCAATCAGGCCAAATATGCTCAAGATTTACTTAAAAAGCATAATATGCTTGACTGTAAGCCAGCTTCCTCTCCCAGTTGTCCCAATACTCGGTTATCCTTGCATGATGGTGATCCCCTTCCTGATCCTCATGCCTACAGAAGTATGGTTGGTGCTCTGCATTATCTTACCTTCACCAGACCTGACATTTCCTTTGCAGTGCATCAAGTGTGTCAGTATATGTCAACTCCAACTACTATCCACCTTGCTGCAGCAAAACGTATTCTCAGGTACATTAGGGGCTCCTTCAATCATGGTATTGAGTTTACTCCTGGTCCACTCTCATTGTCAGGTTACACAGATGCTGATTGGGCTGGTGACCCAGATGATCGTCGTTCCACATCTGGTTTTCTTGTCTACTTGGGCCACAATGCCATCACCTGGTCAGCCAAGAAACAAGCAACTGTCTCGCGCTCCTCTACTGAGTCTGAGTATCGAGCCCTGGCCATTGCCTCTGCTGAACTCTGCTGGGTTCGATCTCTTCTTAAAGACCTGGGCATTTACCTCTCTGATCCTCCTATTCTCTGGTGTGATAATGTCTCAGCCTTGGCTATTGCCTCGAATCCAGTCTTCCACGCTCGCACCAAGCACATCGAGGTGGATTTCCACTTTGTCAGAGAATGTGTTCTTCGCAAGGATCTTGTGGTCAAATTCGTCTCTACTGTGGATCAATTAGCTGACATTTTCACTAAGAGCCTCTCTACTCATCGTTTTCTTGAGCTCCGGCGCAATCTTACGGTCCCGGTCCCTAAGATTGAGGGGGGATGTTGAAGATGGTGCTAAGCTACTGTCGTTTAAGCTCATTCAAGATTCAAGCAAGCACTAAACTGCAGTAGCTTAGCTTTACATCATTTAACTTAAAAGTCACGTGAGTGACATGTGCCTAGAATTAGTGTTTTCTGTTATAACTGATTAGAAGTGTGTAGAAGTGTGTGATATTGTTATTAACTGAGTTAGTTACTAACTAACTCAGACTAATCTTTGTATAAATACTCTTTGGAGGTTAATGAAAGACTCAAGGCATTTCAAACCAATTTCATCTCTGTCAAGCATTTCTCTCGGATAAGCTTCATATAGTTTCTGCATCTCTTAATTCTTTCATTAACCATGCCATGGATTTCTGTTCAGTAGATAATGCATACAAATTGTAGTTAAAATTATTTTTCTTCCCTTAGCAAATGTAATGCTTTGTTACATTCATTAATTAATGTTATTGATGTTTTGAAATGATTCTCTCTCTCTCTCTCTCTCTCCAATGCAACATTTGTTTTTTTATAAATTATGTTAATGGAACTTCTAATGATGCATAATCTAGACTTGCATGAAATGTTGACAATGTGGACCATAATTTAACAGAGCAAAGCAAAATTAATATTCTAAAAGGGAATTCAGTCACACTTAACAATTTCTAGTAAAGATATACATGGTTGTTCATTGAAAGTAAAAAACATGAAAACATATGTAGCCAGAAATTATGAGAGAGATTGATTTATATAGATGAACCAAAAATTTGATCTGAAAATTTTGAGGATGAGACTTTAATATAATTTTATTTATTTATTAATTTGACAACTAATATACACTAAGATGAAGAGATAATTCTGGACTTATTAAATTTACTGCATCCATCAAGAAATTAAAAATTTCTGAATTTCAGATATTTGTGAACATATGAATATCAAACAAGAGATTTTAAATCCATAGAAATTATTTCATTCTAAATCCCTTGATTTGAAATCCAAATCTAGTTTCCAAATGCAATAACGAGCCAGTGAAAGGAGGCTTACCATAATCAAAGTTTTTTTATAAATTAGGCATAAGAATAATGAGTCATGTGACTTGTTTAAATAATACATGTGGATGGTCTTATGTGTTGCCACGTAATGAGTTGTAATAAACTGACTATAAACTGGTTTGTAACCAAACTCTATTCTATAATGTATTAAGATTTAAGAAGATTTAGACGGGCCCTTCTCCATCTCCAACCTTTTGGGACAATAATCCAAGAAGGAAAGGAAGAGATCATAAAGGGCCCATCCCAAGTATAAAAAGTAGCCCAACGGGTTAAATTATGAGCAAGAAAATTTATATCTCTTGAAAAAAAAAAAAGGTTCCAGCAAAGTAGAGAAGAGAGAACAAAAAAGTTCTACCAAAGTAGAGAAGAGAGAACAAATTTGAAATTCATCTCCATGACAAAAGGCTCTAATAACAAGTTTGGATTCCCCTTCAAAAATATGACAAACTAGAGCTTGTGTTGAACCTTGAACCACTGCATGTAGATATTTGGCATTAAAATGGACATTTATACATATGTGTGTGTTAATCTTTAGTATTATTATCTAGAGTTTCCGTTTATGATTACTATAGGAAACTGTAGAGGGTTAGTTGTAGCACTTTTGTGATAAAAGAGATTTTAACTGGAAAACTCTTTAATGTTTGATAAATTACAGTTAAAAAATGCTTTTAACTTGTCACACATGTTTAGTAATCAAATTGATAAAAAAAAAACATTTTAGACATGAGAAGTGACAAAAGAGAAAAATAATAAAAGTGATTTTTATTTTCATACTTAAATCTAATTATTATTATTATTATTTAGTTCTACCATAGACATAGAATTTTTCACACGAAATATTTAGTTCTCACACACACACACCTCAATTCGGCCCACCACAACACAAAAAGGCAACTATGGTGTGAAAAAATCGATAATCAAACTTTTCCATAATCATCAAGGTCTCTCTTTCTCTGCGTATGCTTTTATCAACACTAGTCGGTAACCCGTGCGATGCACGGATAGTATAATAAAAATAACATATATTTGGTTTGAAAGAATGTACAATCACTTGAAATGAATAAATTTTAGTAATTTTAGCTCAAAATAATATAATATGGTTGGTCAAATATACAATATTTATCTCAAAATGCAATTGAAAATAAACTCTGACCATCATACTGATGTAAAAATCATATACAATTAAAGAAAGATTGTTGCTCAGAAAATTAGTCTCACAGTAGCTTCAATGGGGTTGATATCATTCCACTGAACTAAAGATAACATACAACAATCTGAATTGCTCTGATCAATCTCACATAAAGGAATCTAAATGCTTGAAAGGCCTTCAGATCATAAGAGGATTGGCACACAACTACCAGATTTACTTGGTAGAACTTGTCGAAACAGGATTGGCACACAATTACTGAATCTGATAAACCAAAACCAATTAACCAAACAAATAGATTGTAGAAAAGCAACATTAAGTACATGAGCTATTCTCTAGTTGTATTATGACTACTTAAAATGCTTTCAGACCTTTAAGGAAGTAGCTAATCCTCAATTTGTCTTTAAAAATAAAATAAAAAATAAAAAAGAAGAGAAAATGAACATAAATCAACTTTAGAGTCTTAAATTTCCTCATGAGAGGTGATTGAACAAATTCAAACATGATTGGTACACAATTACTAAAGCTGATAAACCAAAACCAATTAACCAAACAAATAGATTGTAGAAAACCAACATTAAGGTACATGAGCTATTCTCTAGTTGTATTATGACTACTTGAAAATGCTTTCAGACCTTTAAGGAAGTAGCTAATCCTCAATTTGTCTTAATATAGAAAAAAAGAAGAGATGAACATAAACCAACTTTAGAGTCTTAAATATCCAAATGAGAGGTGATTGAACAAATTGAAATGAAGCTTGCAGTTTCACTACTACTGCAATTTTGGTGCTACAACTAAAAATCAAGACCATGGTGAGATCGACTGAATGATATTGGACTGCTAGTGTAGACTTACTTTTATAGTAAGTAATTAACATAGTGAAGTGAGCATCTTGGAGCATTTAAATAGATTTTCTAATACTACGACTCTTTCACTTTGAAATCATTTTATTCATATTATATGTGTAAAGCGTTGAGGCAAATAAAGGAGTTTGAGGAGTAGCTATCACGTACAAGTAGTTTTTCCAATAGTGGCCCCAAAGGTTTCAAGCATATGTAGTACAGCAAGAGAAAGTTCAACATTGGTTAGACCTAATAATGTTGGACATATAATTCATTGTAGAGACAACAACCAAAAAAAATCAGTAAGTACACTTATCTTCCACACACACACAAAAAAAAAATAATGTAACTAATAAAGTAGTAGCAAGTCTTGAAGGGCTGCCATAAACATTAATTTTCCTGAACCCAAAACAGAAGTCACGTATAAGCAAATTGGAACCAAAAAAAGAAGTAATATTATAATATAGTAGCAATAGCTTAACCATCTATCTACCATTGTTTTTAATGACGATTGAAAATATAAACAAATACAAAAAAGAGAAAGGGGTGGTAAAGAAATAGGCAAACATTGTAAACATCCCAAACAGAAGTCACATATAAGCAAATTGGAACCAAAAAAAGAAGTAATATTATAATATAGTAGCAATAGCTTAACCATCTATCTACCATTGTTTTTAATGACGATTGAAAATATAAACAAATACAAAAAAGAGAAAGGGGTGGTAAAGAAATAGGCAAACATTGTAAACATGCCAAGCCCTTTTGATGAGCTTAGGTGATGGAAAGTTTTGTTTAGGCATTTCTTCGAACAGTTTGAGGGAGCAAAAAACATAGTATATATATTGTGTGTGTATGTGTGAGTATAAACTATATACTTATGTAAATAATTCAAGAGGCACCAACTAATGGAAGCTAACTATTGCATATTTCTTTCTCATAAGTTAAAAGCTTTTACCTATTTCTAACATTCCAAACCTAAAATTTGAGCCATGGCACACCGCCACTGCTCTACAAAGTCTTTCATGTGCATTAATCATATAGAACTAAGCAATTAAAAAGAAACACAGTTGTGCATTAATCATATAGAACTAAGCAAAAGAACTTATTTTTTCAAGTCGCAATTATGTTAGGTGATCATGTTTTCAAAGGGTGCTTTAGTTAGGACGTAACTCTCCCTTGTTTCTGGGATCCTATCCATTCATTTAGTTTTCCACATATACCTTGTTACCTCTGACCTCCATACTAACGTCCCCTCATACATACATCGCCTACTTGACAACTATTATTTATCACTATCCTCGCCCTCAATTGTGCCACTGCCAACACACTCAGCATATTTGAAGTAATCACTAATTTAAGAGCAAATCCATTATCCATACATGCTAACAAATTATATAAAAAGTTCATTATTGATCTGTATCAAATTAACAATGACTGTGGCTACTTTTTGTGATATGTATCTTTATAGTGGAACATGGAAATCATTATAGATTGATTCCATGGTATGTAAAATCAATTTTCAATTAACGAAATTAAAGCAAGAGGTAAATGATTTGATGAAGATGGAGAGGAGTCGATGAGTTCAGACCCGTGGACAAAGTCCAATATTATTAAAGAAGAATTAATAATGGCAAGGAGCAAATAGACTATGTGGTGCCAGCTGGTCAGGGGAACCTTTACTTCAATTTCTAGTAACTGCCAAGAAGGAAATCAATCTTAATCAGTGATCACAAAACAGGAAGAACAGAAATCAACTACAAACTATCAAAATTGCGCCGTAGAAACCGAAGAACAGAAAAGAGATAAAAAATTTCGTATAAAATGTTGATCAATAAAGGTGCACTCCCTTTTTTGAATTCCTAATAAATTTATTTATAAGTAATAATATATAGTTTTTTAAACATGTTGATTTCAATTCTCAAAAGGTAAAACTCATCACCCAACACAAATTCTAAAATATAGTCGATAACCTTTGCATCATCTTAAATATTTATCAATATCCCTAAGAACCATAAAGAGAAAACGTTATTTATGTAAAGAGCTCTAAATTACTTATATCACAGAACGAACTAAATTATGTTTCAAAGAAAAGAAAAAATATACAAAATGGACAATTCCATGGTTACCTCCAACGGACCCCATGAAGGCACTACAATTTTCATCCTCCTCCATCAAGTTTAGCTTTATCCCTTAGAGAATTTTTGGATCTGCATTGACATTAGAGACTGCTGCTTTCATCGCTACCCTGGCGGCTCTACCAATAACTGAATTGAAAGTCCACCAATGTTCACACCAACAGGAGTTTGGCAATACGCACAACCATTAAGGAAAACCCAAATCAAACCTACAAGTGGAAGAACAACCATTGGGCCCTGTCATCATGTATTAATCAGCAATCATGTTTTACATTTTGGTTTACCTTTAAAAACCAATGAACATCTAGTTAAGGAATTCTATCAAACAATTGATGAGCAACCCATAGTCCATAGCAAAAACACATATAGCACAAAAAACAAACATTACAAACAATCACAAATCGACTAAAAAAACAAAAAATAAAAAATCGTGGAAAACAAATAGAAGAAAAACTCACCTTCAAGTTTCTGCAAGCGAAACAATGGAGCAAGAGAGGGAATCAATGAAAAAAAAATTGCAACTGAACTAATGGCAAGAGGAAAGAAAGAGAGAATTTATTAAAAACAATTGTAACTGAAGTAAAGGAAAAGTCAAAAAAACAATTGTAACTGAAGTAGAAGAAGAGTAAAAGAAATAAAAGGAAGAGAGAGAGCCGGAGATAGAGTAACTATGAGTGAGGTAGGGAAATCATCCATTTAATACAAAGAAAACTAAAAAGTAATTGTGAATGAGGTTGAGGAATCCTCCATTTAATTGGTTGAATTTATCTCACCCTCATAATGCAACCCATTTTTTATTTTAGGGAAGGCAAGAAGGAAAGGAGAAATAAATGTGGAAAAAAAAAATAGAGAGGGAGGTGAGGAATCAGGGAAGATGAAAGGCGTGAGAGAGAGAAAAAGAGGGAGATGAGGAGTCGGGGAAGAGAAAGAAAATAGTAGGGAAGGGGCAAGGGAGATGAAGAGTTGAGAGGAAACATATTAAAGAGAGAGAGAATTAAATGAGTGTGAGAGAAGAAACGTGTGAGAGAGAGAATGTGAGACACGTGAGGTAGAATAGCGTGGGAGCAGCAAATCTGACGTGGCAGCATTTGAATGAGACTTTAAAATTTCTCTCAGTTTCGCCTTTTAATTTATATTATAGATAGATTATAGATGTTATTTTCTATTAAAAGTTGAAATATTGCACTGAATAACTCTTAACACCAAAGTTTAAAATTCTCAACTTTACATTAAAATTGGTTTTCAACTATAAAAGCGGCGTGGGTGGGGAAAGGGGGAGAGAAAAGACTATTTAGTCAAATGTAGGAGGTAAAGAGAGAAAAAAGCGAGTAAATTTGACAAAGTGATGACAAATTTTGCTTGACTTTTAACACTGTTAAAATTCTTTTCCCAAGTTCTATTACAAATATAGAATTTGTCACCGATAAATTCACACCCTTTCTGGCACACTCACATCAATTGGATCCACAAAATTTTTCTTTCTCCCCTCCTAAGTCCTAACACAATAACTCATGTCTTATAGCATATGTGTTGAATACACACTATTGGCCCTCTATGATAGTGACCTTAAATAGGTTATTGAGAGCCTCTTTTGATGAGTTTATTTTTATTATTTTATTATATTTAAAAATTAAATATGTAAAAGTAGAGGTGTATCTTGATTTACTATAATCTAATCTAATCTAATCTAATCTAATAGTTTAATAGTATTAGAATACCGACATCAACTTTTGAAATAGTTTAATAGTTTTTTTAGAAAAAAATGTGTGTGGTGAATTACTTTTATTTATAGATACCTTATGGATTGTGTGAACCATAATGGAATTTATATAGTTAGTAAAAAATTATATTATGTACTTTTTATTGCTAATGAATATTGTAAGAATGTACAGAAACCTTGTGGTGGTTGGATGATGTTGATTGTGGATGACTGGATGTATGACTTGATTTTCACTGAAAACATGATTCGCATTTGAACCTGATTTGATTCAAGAATGCCTTATCATTTTTATTTTGAAGCTTAATGCATTTTTCAGATTGAGTTGCAGGTTTTGGTTTCTGATTTTGGTCTAATAACAATTGGGCTGCAGTATGTTGGTTTACATCTATGTAGCCAATGTGCTTTAAGCTCAAATGGCACTCCTCCCTAGTCCCTTCATAAAAAATGAGGTGGAGGGTGAGGTAATGGTTTCAAAATTCATTGGGTACTTGTGTAACTTAACATTAAACAAGAAAAAGAAAAAGTTACATGTATGTAGAGGGAAAAAATGTTATTGCTTATTAACTTTCATCTGTGTTTTTTAAGTCTAATGTATATGTCCGATATGTTTAGTTTTGTACTATGAGACATTGGATACATGACGCAAACCTAAATTTAATTTAGGACAGGAAGCTTCTGTTCTACATTTATCTACCATTCTACATTTATCTACCATGCGAATGGCCTTGAGACTTATTGGGCATAATAAAGTAATATGGTTATGTTCATATGTATTCTCCAATTTAATAGGTCAAGAGGCACATTAAATTGGTAATTTATTTATGCACTGGCAGTGGCTAGATCTAGCAAAGTTTGGCATGAACTGCTAACCTAATGGGTGTGGGTTTATACTTGATACCTGCATACAAGTTGTTCATTGCTCATATATTAATATTTGTGACTTATACTTTAACAAATTAATGGCCATTTGGTTTCTTTTGTGAGCTCTTCAACCATGGTTGACAATTTTGCTCAAATTTAAGTTGGTGCTGCAGAGGAAGAATGCAAAGGGCAATCAGAATAATTCTATATTGTAGCAGAATTTGGGAAGTGAGAAACAATTTATAAGCACAAAACATAATTTAACTTCTTAGTTCCTAATGTGCTAAAAAGATTATGGTCCTATAAAATTGGAAGATAGTGGTAGATTACCCAGGATTCTAGGCAAGGATGCACCGATACTGCTATGGTATCAGGTATGATATGGGTACGGGTACGGAGATACAACATTTCTTAAAAACTTATGTGGGTTGATATGGATATCCCGTATCGTAAATGGAGTATCCGTGCATCCTAAGTTCTAGGACCAAAGATGCATCATTGTGAGTTGACTTGGTGTTGGGAGCCTCTGGATCGTGGTTCACAATTTTGCTCGACTGTGAGTTTCTATTGGCAAGAGAATAAAAGAAAGAATGCAGTTTAAGTGTTTTATATTGTTGAAGAATTTTGGAATAAATTAAATGAAGTAGAAGCACAGATCATAATTTTTTCCTTAAAAAAATTACAGCTCTAGATATTGCAAGCTGATTATGGATTGTCTAGCAGTCATTCAATTTTATTGGTAAGTTACACACGCACTTGGTGGGTCTTAAACCAATAAACTCAGTAACCACCTTACTCTTAGAAAGGGAGGAGGTGCCATTTGAGTTAGAGCTCATTGGCATATTATATAGCACTCATGATGATAACTTTAAAACTCATACATTAGTACAAAGACAAACAAAATGGAACTGTTCTACCAAATTTTCATTTCATATGCTGCTATGGTGCAACAATCTATCAATTTAGTAATCATTTCTCTTTAAACCTGTTATTCATGATTAAAAGAACAAGAATTTCAAGCCAAATGGGCCTAAAATGCCATCTATCTGTTGATCCTAAAAGTGAAGTAGAAGCTTTGATGTAATATTATGAATTAGAGTTCTTTGATGTAATATTATGAATTAGAGTTAAAACTTTACCATGATTGCCAGATAAAAATATAATTGCCAAGTTATAGAATAGTTGTTGATCCTGACATTGAAACATGCCTTGTAATTAATAGAGGATCCATGTAGATAATGTTGGACTAGGTCACTGCATTTTCTTTTACTAACCACTCAGATGATTAGTCTATCAATCAGTATGTTGAATTCTGTTTAATCATGTGGCACACAATATAGTTATATGTCTTTTACTGATTTAGGAATGGAGCAATATGATCTACAAGCGCAGAGACGGGATATGAAGCACAAGGGAAGGAACGTAGTATGGTCACTTGCAATTGACAAGTGCCTTATTGAAGCCCTTGCTGTTCAGGCTAGAAACGGGAACAAAATTGACAAATGTTTTAATGAAAACGCTTACACTGCTGCTTGTATTGCTGTGAATTCTCATTTTAACTTAAACTTGAATAATCAGAAAGTTGTTAATCGACTTAAGACGATTAAGAAGAGGTATAAGGTAATGAAGGATATGCTAAGTCAAGACGGATTTATGTGGAATCCAAATACAAAGACGATTGAGTGTGACAATGATGATCTTTGGAAGAGATATGTTGCAGTAAGTCTTTTTTTCTTCTTTTTCTCTTTAAAACGTGTCATACTCTTGTTTACAATATGCTTGTTGGTGTTCATGAATTCATTGGAATAGGCACACCCTGATGCAAAAGGATTTCGAGGTAAACAGATAGAGATGTATGATGAACTAAAAATTGTTTGTGGAAATTATCAAGCCCCTAGTCGTTGGGCTAAGATGAAGGACGGAAGCCATCAAACAGATTTCAGGAATTGTGATGATGAATCGGCCTCATATCTTTCCCCAAGTTCAGAAGACCTAAGCGACACAGATGGGACAGAGTCATATACTGGAACACCGGAGTATGCCCAAATGCCAGATGGCACTCAAGATCCTCCTCTAGCCCAGCCTCTCAGACAACTCCCAAAATGGCCTCGTGGCTCAGAAGTTCTTCAAGATGCAATGTTGACTGTGGCATCAAGCATTCGACGCTTGGCTGATGCAATGGAGCGAAGCAAATGCTCGATTGACTCCCATGAGCTATTACAGGCAGTGATGGAGCTTGATGGCTTGGAAGAGGCTAAACAGATGTATGCTTTTGAGTATTTGAATGCTGATCCTGTCAAAGCTAGAGCCTTTGAAGGAAAAGCAAAGCATGCAAATGATCCATACCTTTGTGAACTTAACTTAGAGAAAAGAAAAAAAGAAGCATTTTCCAGCGGGGGACTAGGCTTAGGGAGGTAGAGATTATGTCCCTGGTTAACTTCCATTCTAATGAAGTACCTTGTATTTTTACCTGAATTCTCCTATTAATTTTTGCAGACTAAATGCCTCAATGGTTTAAGGAGAGCCATTGGTTTGGGTTAGTGGAGTAGTAAATAGAGGTGAGCTAGAAGATTAAATGCAAAATGATTCAAGTCTATGGAAAATGTTAAATATTTAATACAATACTTTAGCTATTTTTTCCTCTGCAGAAGACGGTTCCACTAAGCATGCAACCTGCCTCATAACTCCTTTTTCGAAATCTTTTTTAAGCTGGTGATGATCAAATGAATATATGATACTCTTGGTTGCTGTAAATCACTGATACTTTTCGTTTAGAGAAAAAATTACTTTCTACTTCTTTTTTTTCCAACTTCTTGAGGCACAAAAAATTCACAAATGCAATGTTAAATGTCAAATGCGTATTTCTGTTTAACAATTAAAATCTAATGAAAGATTGCTCCTTCTTTTCTCTTTATATACTCTATTACTACCATTGTGATTTGGTTGTATTGAATAGTTCACTCCTTTAGCCTTCTAGCATGTTTCACCTCCTGACCTTGCTCTCTTCAGCAAGAGCATCATCCTTAGCATATATACTGAAGTTGTTCACTTTTTTTTCTTTTTGATAATTTGATAGTTGGGGGAGGGGGAATTTGAATATTAGTTTTCCTCATAATTCATAAAGGAGACCAATCAATGCCAGTTGAGCTACAAGGCTTTTGACTTAAGTCGTCTACTTATAAAAATGATTTTGTTTAATTTTTCTTATTTTGGCCAACGTAGTCATAGATTATCTCATGCAGCTCTTATTCGTTTATTTCTTGAAGTTTTCTTCTTATTGGTGATTGTTGCATTATATTTCATAGCTAAGATACTAATCTGTTCTCATTTTGCAGACTAATTGCCTCAATGGTTTAAGGAGAACCACTGCTTTGGGTTTGTAGGTGTTAAAGTCCAATGGGCCTAACTCAATCTCAAAAGACGCCTTATGAGATGAGGATTGCCCATTGTCTTATAAACCCATTACTCACTCCAACTATTTCCAATGTGGGATAATAATATCCAACACCCCCCCTCAAACTCAAGCAAGGAGGTGGAAGCTTGAGTTTGGAATGTAGTGGAACCGGTTTTTTAGAGAAGATACCGGAAGGAGATTGGCTTGAGGGAAGATGCCTGAACAACGGTATATCGGGCTTGAGACTACAACATTTGTGAAGAGAAGTTGTATAATTGGCTTGAGAGAAGAAAGCCTAACCAACGGTATATCGGGTTTGTATTACAACATTTGGGGGAGTTGTGTATTATTGTAAGTTGGAGTGGATAACCTTGCTCTGATACCATGTTAAAGTCTAATGAGCCTAACTCAATCTCAAAAGACGCCTTATGAGATGAGGATTGCCCATTGTCTTATAAACCCATTACTCACTCCAACTATTTCCAATGTGGGATAATAATATTCAACAGTAGGGTAGCAAATAGAGGTAAGATGTTTAGCAAAATGATTCAAGTCTATGGAATTGGTAAATATTTAATATGATACTTTAGCAATTGTTTCCTCTGCAGATGATGGTTTCACTAAGCATGCAACCCATCTCATAACTCCTTTTCTGTGAGAGGTGAGCCTACATGTTTCCTTTAAGTGAGCGTTGCAACTCATCAAATGCCTCGCCCGCTCCTCCTTGTTCTTTGAGATGTGGCGTCGAGTAAAATATATCCCACATTTAAGAGGCAACATATCCAAAATCCACTACCTTTCATCTAATATAATTTTCATTGCAAGAAGGTACAAAATTACGCTTTTGAAAGAGTAAAAGCAATGAAACAAAATGGGAATTATATATGAGAAAATCTATGGACGATTGATGTGTGAAAATTTTGTGTAAATGATGGATATATGTAAAAGAGAAAGCATCTCAAGAACTAGATGGCACTGAGCCCAATAGAGCAAGCTTCCTTAACCAGTATTGTTGAAACGTCCTTTGCCTTGGATATTTGCATATTCCATTTAGTCAAAGTCGATTTCATTTACATGTTCCTGAACAAGAACCAGAAGATAAAACTTTTGAGCTTGCAAATGCATTGAAAAGATTCTTTCCTAGCAATTTTCCATAACATACCTACTAGGTACGAGGTAGGAGATCAATTTGGCTGAAATTAAAACAAGGCATAAAAGTTAAAAATAGCTTCTATTGTAAGTCATTTAATGGTCGGTCCTGTGGCACTCAGTGAGTTATATGAGGCTAGAATGCGAATAATGTTTTGAAAACTTGAAAAAAAAAAAAAAAAAAAAAAAATAGAAATGTTGAAGAAGCATTAGAAAATATGTTAAAAGAGTCATTCAAGTAACAATCTAAGAAGGCCCTTCAGATTCACCCTTGAGTAATATAATCTTTGTATACATGATCCCATTCATCAGAATCGTGTATAAGACAATCCAGGGGAAGCTTCTAGTGGGGATTTAACCTAGGATGTCTGAGTCTTCAATTCATCCCAAGTTTCCTACCACTAGGCTTGGTTATTGTGAGCAATTTCTAAAAGGAATTTAAGTGTTTTAAGTTGATTATGAAAGGTAAGATGAGAAGGTTAAAAGTACCGATATTATTCTTCATAAGCTGATAAGCCCCAAACCCGATGGCTTGCAAGAGTATACTTCTCAACATCTTGAAGTAACTACTCCACTTCAATGTCACTAGGTTCATCACCTGCATTTAAAAGAATCAATTCAGAGGATAATGAAAGCAAAACGTAAAATTCTCAAGTGAAAGTATAGTTCTAGCCACAAACACAACTTGGTTATATGATGACTTCGATTGTTCAACAAATAAATTATATTTAAGCATATGAAATATGAGAATTCCAAGGATATTGTACCGCGACAATAATGGGTTTTCCTATTGACAAAAATGAGCATTAATTGCAGTTTTTAAATGTTATAAATAAAATACTCATAATCCTGTTAAGGATGGTGGAATTGCAATTAATAATGGATGATTATATCACAAAAAATATCTTTGAGCATTCAGGGGTAAGTAATATTATGTGAAAAAGGTTTATCCAGATATTTCAATCCATATTGAACAAAATGTTTTCATAACATCTACATACAAAGACGACAAAGTATTCATTTTTTTTGTAATATCTTTGAGCATAAAACGTTAAGTAATACTAGTCGTAAACCCGTGCTATGCACGGGAAAATTGTTGAATATAAACTCTAAAAAGTAAATTAAACATAGGGTAAAGTGCATTAAAGTTATTAAAGTTCAAAATAAATGCATTGGTTATACGTATACCTATTGATGTTATTAAAGTTTCAAGAGCATGCAATTATTTTTTTTTATACCCCTGTTTGCTAGATTTCGTCAAACGAAATATAGTGTATGCTAAAATAAGAAATGGCGTGGTTGTAGACTTGTACTGATTTTTATAGTTTTTCATGATTGCTTTGAATGCATCCGTTCCTTGCAAATGATATCTTCTCCCCCATAACTTAGTGTGGAGGTTTGAGGTAATTGGTTTGATCCATTTGGAAATTTACCAAAAGACGGGCAAAAATTAAATGCTCCAAATCTCTTATAATAGTTACCAAAAGACGGTGCAAAAATTATTATTATGGTGGCTCCAAATCTCTTATAATATTTTTGTCA
This sequence comes from Fagus sylvatica, assembly GCA_907173295.1. Classification (NCBI taxonomy): domain Eukaryota; kingdom Viridiplantae; phylum Streptophyta; class Magnoliopsida; order Fagales; family Fagaceae; genus Fagus; species Fagus sylvatica. Next base: position 10,439,584 of record OU015762.1, on the reverse strand, counting down.
ATACACTATCACCCATTATCTCTACAAACTAAAAACCAAATGACATGAAACATATTCACTTGCAAATTTTAGTACTACTAAATATTTCCATAGAATTAAGCACACCATCGCTTTCCAAAAACAGATCTAGTGCTTTATTACAATAAGTAAACCATTTAGCACAACATTCCACATAACACAATCCTTTTTAGGCATTTTATCAAACACACATCGTGCATTATTGTTGCAAGTACTTCTTGCATATAAAGTGATCAAAGAACTACCTAAAAACACATTCAACTCAAAACCCTTCAACTGAATCCTTTCACAACTTTTATAAGGCAAATAGAATGTAATACAACCTAAAAAGTGTTTCTCTAAAAAAATATATATCTTTTTTTGACAAGTTTAATCATTGTAATACTAAAAGAAATTTGGCAAGGCGTTATTCACTGCGCCTGCAAAATACTAAGGCAAAGTGACTCCAACATCCTTGCACAAAAACTATACCTCCTAATCCACAATAAGATTTATAGGAAACGCCCTTGAATCCATAGGGATTAGATCAAAGGAATAATGAGAGAAACTTTTTAACACTCACACAAAGAAAATTTAAACACAGATAAACAAAGAGATAAGACCCAGCAACAACAAAAAAAAGATATGTGAAGCTTTGCTATCACCATCTAAAAAAATATGTATCTTTGAAATAATTTTATGGTATTTTAACATATACAGTACTCTAGATATAAAATTATATGTACATATAAATTAATTCATATAGAAGAGATATCTCAAGTCCACTGCTTCCATGCATCTTCAAGATTGCCAATACTACTGGGAGTGTACTGGCAAGGTGGGTTACGCTAGAATTGGACCTAGACATAGTCGAAAAAACTATCTTAAAGGAACCTCCAACCCAAGCATCCAGAAATGGACATTGTGGAACTATGGTTAATTACGCCTTATTCTTCTTGTTATATCCATCTAAGTCATCCCAATGTTGGTTGGTGCCCCCTTCAAAATAACACCTCAACCAAGTCAATTTAATCATGCCAAATCCAACATTAACATTATTTTTTCAAGTCCCATTATTGAACAAAAAAAAAAAACTTTGCCAAAATCCAATTATTTGCCTTCTTGAACTTCCACACCAACCAAGCAGAGGGCAAAAAAGGAACCTGCAATTTGAGAAGGAATAGAGAGTATATTAAGCCAAATTGTGTGTAAATATAAAATAATATTTTACTCAAATATTAAATAACCTTAAATCCCCAAAACTCAATCTTCTCCTTTTCTTTTCTCACAATTTATCATCAACCAAACATAGAAAGAAAAAAAAAAATAGAAAAGTGATATACCTACATTGAGCAAACCCAAAAACCCTAGGCTGATACCATGGCAGGGGGGGAGAGTGGTACAGAAAGCCCTGGATACAGAGACTGCGTTCAGATTAGGATTACTTGAACATGATGATTCTGTTGATGAAGGCGACCAAGAGAGCAGCGCTGAAGTATGTGGAGAAACGGAGAAGATAATCCTTCTTGGTTGAAAAGCTTAAATAAAGAATTGATGAGAGACATATAGAAGAGGAAACAGCATAACGGTTTATGGAATGAAGAGGCGCTAATTAATTAAGGAAGAGAAAAGAGACGGCTAATTTTAGGGAAGTTATGGTGAGAATCCTTAACGGTTGGCTGATGAGTGATGAGTTTATGAGGCGCACCTGAAACAGAGGGAGAGAAAGAGACGTGAATGGAGAACGTGGGTGAGAAATAATTAAATAGGAGAAGGGATTAACGGCTGAAGATGAGGGGGCGAGGGAGAGAGAGAGGCGCACCTGAAACAGAGGGAGAAAGACAGATGTGAAGCAGAGAGAGAAACGTGAAACAAAGGGAGAGTAGAGAGAGAAATAATTAGACTTTTGTGGGTGCAAGGATTCTGATGTGGCAGTGTTTGAAAGAGGGCAAACACTTTCTCTCTGCTTCAGGTTTTAATTTAGAATATAGATATAGATTATAGATTATGTGAAAAAGGTCAAACTCATGAGCTGAATACACCATAGAAAAACAGAACCATTGGAGAATTGAAGCATTTAAGATATCTTGATCTTTCTAGAAATAAAGATATCGAAATTCTCCCTAATTCCATTACGAAGCTGTTGTATTTGCAAACGCTAACACTTAGTGATTGTTACTCGCTAAGAGAATTACCCATGGGCATTAAAAAGTTGGTCAATCTTAGGCATCTAGATATTAGTGGTTGCTTTGGATTGACTCATATGCCACTCGGACTTAGACATCTTACTTATCTTGAGATATTACCAAGGTTTGTTGTGAGTCAAGAAGGTTTCAATGCCCGGTCGTCTTTCGGATGGTGTAAGACAAAAAAGGCTACATCTAGTGGTGGGCTAAGTGAATTGAAGGAGCTGAGCAATTTGGGAGGGAGACTAAGAATTGAAAATTTGGGACACGGAAAAGATGACATGGTGGAATGTAAAGCTACAAATATGAAGGAGAAACAGCACCTTCAGCGACTGGAATTATGGTGAAAGCGGATGTCGGATAGAGAATTCCAAATTGTTAATGATGAAGAGTCACTGGAAGGGCTCCAGCCACATCCAAATCTTTAAGCTTTGGAGTTGTTGAGGTATATGGGTGTGAGAATTCCAAGTTGGGTCTCTTCCCTCACAAATCTTGTCAAATTGAGATTTTTTATTAATAGAAAATTGAAGTATCTCCCACCGTTAAATAAACTCCCTTTTCTCAAATCTCTCTATATGAAGGAAATGGAAGCACTTGAATACATATCAAAAGAAGAAGACAGTGTTAGTAATGTGTTTGGTGGTTCCTCTTCCTCTTCTTCAAAAACAATAGAATTCTTCCCATCCTTATCTTATCTTGTTATATGGTACTGCCCTAATCTGAAGGGATGGTGGAGGAAAGATTATGATAATGAGCCAGACCATCTGTTACTACCATCGTTTCCTTGTCTTTCTAAATTAGAGATTGTAAACTGCCCTAAGCTGACTTCAATGCCCCCGTTTCCATATCTCAAAAAAAAAAATTGCAATTATATGAAACTAGCTCTAAGGTATTGCAGCAGACGATGAAAATGGGAACAAGACAGAGGGCATCAACAGCAACCACATCCACATCCACATCATCCTCATCCTGCTTTCCTCTCTCTCAATTACAGTCTTTGCATTTGAGAGAAGTTAACGATTTAAAATATCTTCCAGAGGAGTGGCTGGGGAACCTCACATCACTACAACGCCTTGAAATTGGGGATTTCCCGAATCTAACATCACTACCTCAAGGACCTCTTTACAAAAATTGATAATTTGGAATTGTCCACTCTTACGGGAAAGATGTCAGAGGCAAACAGGTGAAGATTGGCCCGACATTGCTCATGTCCCATACGTGGAGGTGGATGACAAGAACCAGCAGCAGGAAACAATTGAAAGTGTATGATACACTAGATTGTAGCCATAACAAATTAGTTATTCAGTTTAGTGAGTTGCGCAATTATAGGGTCACGTGGAGTGCATGCTAAAGCTTATGTATGAAAGTATAAATATCTGATGTAAACAGTAAACAGAGAGATAGAAATCCAATTGAAGTTTATCCAAGATTTTCTCTCTTTTACATACTTTTCTGTCTATAGCTTATTGCTTTCTTGGTATCAGAGCTCCAAGACAATGGCGACCTCATCTTCTTCCACGTCTTTTTCTCCTTCTTCTTCAAATCCTCCAGGAACGATTTCACAAACTCCTATTTTACTTCTCAAAGATCTTGTTTCTGTGAAACTTGATGCTACCAACTATGTAATATGGAAATATCAAATATTGTCCATTTTTGAATCCTACTCTTTGCTTGATATGGTTGATGGTACTTCATCACCTCCAGCACAATACCTTGCAGATGCAAATGGTGAATCATCACTATGTGTGAATCCTCTATATAAGCAGTGGAAAGCTCGTGATCAAGCTTTGAAGACGCTGATTAATGCTACGCTTTCTCCTTCTGCAATAACACTGGTTATTGGTCAGACCACAGCACAAGGTGTCTGGCAAGTTTTGGAACGAAGGTATACATCTCTTTCACGCACTCATGTCCTAAGCCTCAAGGCTGAATTGGATCGCGTAAAGAAATCTAGTACAGAAACTATGACTGTTTATCTTGATCGTGTCAAGGAGATCCGAGATAAACTTGGTTCTGTTGGGGTTAATGTTGATGATGAAGATCTACTGCACGTAGTTCTCAAAGGATTGACTCCAGAGTATGATTCTTTCTGCTCTGCTATGCGCACCCGAGACAGAGTTATTTCTTGTGAAGAATTACATGTTCTTCTCACTTCTGAGGAAGAGTCAAAGAAGAATACTAAGCATACGAGTTCAGATCTTCCACATATGGCAATGGCAGCAACAAATTCCCAGTTTTCTGCACCAAACACAAATACTCCATTGCCTTTGTTTTCTACACCTTGGAACAGAGGCCGTGGTGGACGAAGTTCAAACAGAGGCCGTGGTGGACGAAACTCTTTTGGCTCTAATCGTGGTGGTTACCCCTCTAATCCTCAAGGATTTTCACAATCCTACAACTCTCCTGGCACGTTTAATGGCTCGTCTCAGCGCCCTCAGTGTCAAATCTGTGGGAAAACAGGCCATCTTGCTTTAGACTGCTTCCACCGCATGAATTTTGCTTACCAAGGCCGTCAACCACCTGCTAAGCTTGCTGCCATAGCGTCTACTAACATGTCTAATGCCATCAATGCTTCTTCCTCAACTCAGTCAAGTTGGATCTCAGATACGGGTGCAACTGATCATTTCACTCCAGATATCTCACACATCCCAGACTGTTATGAATATTGTGGTAATGAACAGGTTACTGTGGGCAATGGTCAGTCTCTTCCAATAAAACACTCTGGTAATTCTCAACTCTATGCCTCATCTCATTTGTTTAAACTTCGTCATATCCTTCACGTTCCTTCCATGTCTTCAAATCTGCTGTCTGTGTATCGATTTTGCAAAGATAACAATGCTTCATTTTCTTTTGATGCTCACAAGTTTCAAATCAAGGATCTCAGTTCGGGGAAGCTCCTTTACAATGGCCTCAGTGAGCATGGTCTCTATCCTATTCATGGTGCCATTCTTCCTGAGTCTTCCTCTCCAAAGTCTTTTCATACCTCTGCTACTGATGCTTCGTCTAAACTGTGGCACAGTCGTTTGGGGCATCCACAACAAATTGTTCTTCAGCATGTTTTACATAAACATCTTAGTCTCCCTGTATCCCACAATAATTCTGTATGTTCTCATTGTTTAGCTGGTAAAATGCACCAACTCCCTTTCCCTAAGTCTGTTTCCATCACCTCTAGACCTCTTGAAATTGTACATAGTGATGTTTGGGGTCCTGCCCCCATCACCTCTCTTAATGGAACTCGATATTACGTTACTTTTGTTGATGAATTTACCATATTCACTTGGTTTTTTCCTTTACACCACAAGTGTCAAGTACTCTCCTCTTTTATGCATTTTAAATCCACTATGGAGAATTTACTCAGTTGCAAACTTAAAATCCTAAGAACCGTGTTGAAGTTGGCTTGAATTAGAATTCTATAGTCCACCACCCTTGTGTTATTCTAGTGGTATTAGAATTACTCAATGACCTATGACTCACGGCAACTTTATGCAAAGTCCTTGTTTTGGTAGGATTCAGCAAAACCCCTTGCTATATATATAAGGCTTTAGGTCTTATTAGTGTGCCACGATATAGAATAATTAGAGAAGGGTTTCTCTAGGTTTATTCTTGGTGAGAGAGAGATTAGGGTGTAATTGGGGTTTGGGTTCTTTGAGAGAGTCCTGGTACCACTGTTGTAATCTCCTTATTTTCTTAGTGAAACTTTCTCCCTGTCGTCGCCGGTGGATGTAGACATCTTGCCGAACCACGTAAATTCTTGTGTTCTTTATTTATGTGTTTGATCTCTTTCTCTTTTCTTTAATCTTGCGCAAACAGTTAATTTTCACAACAATTGGTATCAGAGCTGTTGGTTGAAACAATGGCAATTAATGCTTCTATTGCGACGGTAGGCCTAGTTAAGTTTGACGGAACTGGTAACTTTGGGCTATGGCAAAGAAGGGTGAAGGATCTGTTAGTGCAGCAAGGTTTGATGAAGGCTTTGTACGGGAAGACAAAGAAACCAGAGAAGATGACAGACGATGAATGAGAAGAACTAGACATGAAGGCGGTGAGTACAATTCGACTATTACTGGCAGACGAAGTCATGTACGATGTCATGGAGGAGAACTCAACTGCAGGGATTTGGTTGAATCTAGAGAAAAGATATATGTCCAAATCCCTCACGAACAAACTACATCTAAAGCAAAAGTTGTATGGGCTTAAGATGACAGAGGGTGCGGACCTGAGACAGCACATCAATACCTTCAAACAAATCATTAGTGATATGTTGCGAATTGATATAAAATTCGAGGATGAAAATAAGGCGATGATGCTCCTAACTTCCCTCCCGGCTTCCTACGAACAGCTGGTGACGACCCTACTTTACGGAAAAGAAACTCTGGAATTAGAAGAAGTTTCAGGAGCCCTGTTGGATCACTACCAACGGAAACATAAGGATTCAACTGAGAGTTCTGGTGAAGGGCTAGTAGTAAAGGGTTATCAAGATCGTGGAAGGAAGAAAGACAAGGATGACAAATCTGCTAGGGGAAGATCTAAATCCAAGAACAAGGCAGTAAAGTGCTTCAAATGTCAAAAGAAGGGGCATATGAAGCGAGACTGTCCAGAATGGAATAAGGGGAAGGAAGAGTCCTCTACATCTGTCAACGTAGTAGCAGACTCGGAATCTGATGGCGACATGCTTTCTGTTTCATCAAGCACTGACGGTTTGAACAATTCTTGGCTTCTGGATTCCGCATGTTCTTTTCACGTGACTCCCCACAGGAACTGGTTCGACACTTATAGGTCAATTAATTGTGGTTCTGTTCGAATGGGTAATGATGCTGCATGCACAATTATTGGAATGGGAACAATTAAAATTAAGATGTCTGATGGTGTGGTGAGAACATTAGAAGAGGTTAGACATATCCCAGATATGAGAAAGAATTTGATTTCATTAGGAACCCTAGACTCAAAAGGCTATAGCTATAAGTCTGAGAATGGGATAATGAAAGTTTCAAAGGGTGCTATGATTGTGATGACAGGTCAGAAAATAAGTAGCAATGTTTATAAATTGCTAGGAAATACCATTCTAGGTGGAGTTGCTGCAGTAGTTGAGTCTGAGGATGATGATACACTCTTGTGGCATATGCGGCTAGGGCATATAAGTGAGCGTGGTATGAGGGAATTGCACAAAAGAAATCTGTTGACTGGGATTAAGTCATGCAAATTAGATTTCTGCAAATATTGTATTATGGGAAAGCAGTGTAGGGTGCGATTTAAAACTGCCACACACAAGACAAAGGGTATATTGGACTACGTGCATTCAGATATTTGGGGGCCAGTGAGAACTCCTTCGAAAGGAGGAGCTCAATATTTTATGAGCTTCATTGATGATTATTCCAGAAAAGCTTGGGTTTATTTCTTGAAGAACAAGTCTGAGGCTTTTGCTAAATTTAAGATTTGGAAAGCAGAAGTGGAAAATCAGACTGGAAGGAAGATAAAGTGCCTTAGGACTGATAATGGCACTGAGTACAGGGATGGTGATTTCTTGAAGTTCTGCGAAGAGCATGGTATCAAGAGACACTTCACAGTACGAAAAACTCCTCAACAAAATGGGGTGGCTGAGAGACTTAACAGGACCATCACAGAAACAGCTAGATGTTTAAGGTTGAATGCTGAGCTTCCTAAAATTTTTTGGGCGGAAGCAGTGGATATGGCTTGTTATATCATCAATCGATCACCTAGAGTTGCACTTGATGGGAAAGTTGCTGAAGAAGTATGGACAGGACAAGAAGTTGATTACTCTTTCATGAGAATATTCGGGTGTCCCGCATATGTTCATATCTCAGGTGAAGACAGGTCAAAACTCGATCCAAAATCAAAGAAGTGCATCTTTCTTGGTTTTAAGAAAGGGGTAAAAGGGTACAAGCTTTGGGATCCAGTTGCACAGAAGGTGGTGATCAGCAGGGATGTAGTGTTTGATGAGAAGTCAATGACAAAAGCATTCAAGGAAGAGAAGTCTCAAGCAGCGGAAAGCAGTAATAACATTGGTAGATCAACAGTGCAGGTGGAGCTTGATGAATTGGAGTCTCAGTCAAATGAGGAACCTCACAGTAATGATCAAGAACAGGATAGCACCAGATCAGATAGGCCTAAACGCAACAAAAGACCACCAGTCAGGTATGGTTTCGAGGATCTTGTGTCTTATGCTCTACTTACCAGTAGCGAGGATCCTTCTACATTTCAGGAAGCAATTGAAAGCTCTGAAAAGGATAAGTGGATGGAAGCTATGGTGGAGGAGAATGAGTCTTTGAGCAAGAACAAAACTTGGGAGTTAACGGAACTTCCAAAAGGAAAGAAACCTATAGGTTGCAAGTGGGTGTTCAAGAAGAAGGAAGCAGTATCAAAAAAAGAAGGGGAAAGATTCAAGGCATGATTGGTAGCAAAGGGATATTCACAAAGACATGGGATTGACTACGATGAGGTATTTTCACCTGTAGTCAGGCATACATCTATTAGAGCAGTATTGGCTTTGGTAGCAGATCAGGATCTGGAATTGGAACAACTGGATGTGAAGACGGCTTTCCTTCATGGGAATTTGGAGGAAGAGATTTTCATGGAACAACCAGAGGGGTTCAAGCAACCTGGTACAGAGAATCTTGTCTGCAGATTGAAGAAGTCACTTTATGGACTCAAGCAGTCTCCTAGACAGTGGTACAAAATGTTTGATTTGTATATGATCCAGATTGGTTATACCCGTTGTGAATATGATTGTTGTGTATATGTTCGTATACTTGAAGATGGTTCTTATATTTTTCTGCTACTGTATGTGGACGATATGTTAATTGCTGCTAAGAGCATGTGTGAGGTTAACAGGTTAAAATCTTTGCTACACAAAGAGTTTGAAATGAAAGACTTGGGTGCTGCTAAGAAAATTCTGGGTATGGAGATTCACAGAGACAGAGGGGCAAGAAAGCTATGGTTGTCTCAGAAAAACTACATCAGGAAGGTGCTTGAAAAATTTAGCATGTTGGATGCTAAGCCTGTGAGCACACCATTGGCGAATCACTTCAGATTATCTGGTAGTCAGTGTCCAAAGAATGAGGAAGAAATTGAAAATATGTCAAAGGTTCCGTATGCTAGTGCAGTGGGATGCTTAATGTATGCAATGGTCTGCACCAGGCCGGATTTGGCTCATGCAGTGAGTACTGTTAGCAGGTACATGGCGAACCCAGGGAGAGAGCACTGGAATGCAGTGAAGTGGATTTTCAGATACTTGAAAGGCACTGCGGAACATGGGATCTTATTTTCAAGACAGCCAGAGACTAATTTAGTTGTAGGGTATGTGGATGCAGACTATGCAGGTGAGGTGGATGACAGGAGGTCTACTACAGGTTATGTGTTTACACTATCAGGAGGACCTATTTGTTGGAAATCTACATTACAATCCATAGTAGCCATGTCCACTACAGAAACTAAATACATGGCTGTAGCTGAAGCTGCAAAGGAAGCATTGTGGTTAAAGGGGCTAGTCAAAGAACTTGGTTTGAATCAAGGTGGAGTTCAGATGCATTGTGACAGTCAGAGTGCCATTTACTTGGCTAAGAATCAGGTTTATCATGCTAGGACGAAACACATCGATGTTAGGTTCCACAAGATAAGAGAGTTGATTGTTACAGGAGATATTATTCTGGAGAAGGTGCACACTTCAGAGAATGCAGCTGATATGTTGACGAAGCCAGTTACCACAGCCAAGTTCAAGCATTGCTTGGACTTGGTCAATGTTAGCAGCTTGTGATAGCCCTTTGGGGCTATGGTGGCGGCGATGGAGGAGAAGTTCGTGAGGCTTGACCAATTCAAGTCAAGGTGGAGATTTGTTGAAGTTGGCTTGAATTAGAATTCTATAGTCCACCACCCTTGTGTTATTCTAGTGGTATTAGAATTACTCAATGACCTATGACTCACGGCAACTTTATGCAAAGTCCTTGTTTTGGTAGGATTCAGCAAAACCCCTTGCTATATATATAAGGCTTTAGGTCTTATTAGTGTGCCACAATATAGAATAATTAGAGAAGGGTTTCTCTAGGTTTATTCTTGGTGGGAGAGAGATTAGGGTGTAATTGGGGTTTGGGTTCTTTGAGAGAGTCCTGGTACCACTGTTGTAATCTCCTTATTTTCTTAGTGAAACTTTCTCCCCGTCGTCTCCGGTGGATGTAGGCATATTGCCGAACCACGTAAATTCTTGTGTTCTTTATTTATGTGTTTGATCTCTTTCTCTTTTCTTTAATCTTGCGCAAACAGTTAATTTTCACAACAAACCGATTGTGGTGGAGAATACTCAAAGCATGAATTTCAATCTTTTTGTTCTTCCACCGGTGTTTTACACCAGTTCACTTGTCCTCATACCTCTCAGCAGAATGGAGTGGCTGAGAGGAAGCATCGCCATATCGTTGACATGGGATTAACTCTCATGTCACAAGCCTCTTTACCTTTAACCTTCTGGCCTTATGCCTTTTCCACCTCTGTGTTTCTCATCAACAGACTTCCTTCCCCTCAACGAGGCTTCATTTCTCCTTGGGAACGTCTCTTTGGTTCTCTCCCTTCTTATACTTCCTTTCGTAGTTTTGGTTGTGCCTGTTATCCTTTACTTCGACCCTACTCTAAACACAAGCTTCTTCCCCGATCTGTCCAATGTGTGTTTCTCGGGTACCCTTCTAATGCAAAGGGTTTTTTATGTTTTGATCCCATTTCTTCTCGTTTTTTTGTCTCTCGTCATGTCAAGTTTGATGAAACCGTGTTTCCTTTTCATAAAATCTCCTCCTCTCCTTCTCTAAATCAACCACCAGTTCATTCTCAATCTTCTAATCCTGCTTGGTTAAGCACTTTGTTGTATTTTCATCCTTGTTCTGTTCCTTCTATTCTTGGAGCCCCGCCATGTTCAAATACAACTCCTGATACACTTGTCCCTCATATTCCAGTGTCTATACCGTCCACTGTATCTGCTCCTCTCTCCATGCCCACACCTGTGCATTCACCATTGAGTTCTAGTACTGTTCCTTTGGCTGTTAATAGTCATCCTATGCAGACTCGGGCAAAATCAGGCATTAGCAAGAAGAAGCAAGTTCTTCTCACTGCCACTGCTCCAGATTATCTGAATACTGAACCCCCATCATTTGCTATTGCTCGTCACATTCCTCAGTGTCATGATGCCATGGCTTCTGAGTTTGCTGCTCTCCAGCGTCAGTCTACTTGGTCTCTAGTACCACCTTCTCCTGACCAACATATTATTGGCTGTCACTGGGTGTTCAAACTCAAGCGCAATTCTGATGGCAGTGTTGCTAGATACAAGGCTCGGTTAGTTGCACAAGGGAATTATCAACTGCCTGGTATTGATTTTGACGAAACGTTTAGTCCGGTTGTTAAGCCTGCCACCGTGCGTCTCATGCTTTCGATTGCTGCACAGCACCAGTGGTCCTTGCGTCAATTGGATGTCAGTAACGCGTTTCTTCATGGTTCTCTCAAAGAATGTGTATATATGCGACAACCACATGGGTTTGTTGATACTGCCTCACCTTCTCATGTATGTTTTCTGCACAAATCCATTTATGGGCTCCGTCAAGCTCCTCGTGCTTGGTTTGAGAAGTTTTCTTCTCATCTTCTTACCATCGGCTTCACTGCCTCCCAGGCTGATCCTTCTCTGTTTTTGTACAAACATGGCTCTACTGTTCTGTTTTTGCTTCTTTACGTGGATGATATCATCCTCACAGGCAATGCTCCCACAGCTATTACTGAGTTGATTGCTAATCTTGCTTCTGCGTTTGAGCTTAAGGATTTAGGTCCTCTCAAGTATTTTCTTGGACTCCAAATTGACTATAAACCTTCTGGCTTCTTTGTTCATCAGACCAAGTATGCAGTGGATGTTCTCTCTCGGCACAATATGACCACTTGCAAACCTTGCTCTTCTCCATTTGTGTCTCCTTCCAAAATGGCATCTGACTTGGTTGAGTTACTTCCTGATCCCACGCCTTATCGCAGCCTAGTGGGAGCTCTCCAATACCTTACCTTCACACGTCCAGATTTATCCTTTGCTGTTAATTCTTTGTGTCAGCACATGCAAAGTCCAACTTCTGCTCATATGGTTGCTGCCAAACGGGTTCTCCGTTATGTTAGAGGCTCTCTTTCTCATGGGCTTTTATTCCAACCCGGTCCTATGCATCTCACTGTCTTCACCGATGCTGATTGGGCCGGCAATCCAGTGGACCGCAGATCAACTACTGGGTTTTTAGTCTTTTTGGGCAACAATCTTATTACATGGGCTTCCAAGAAACAGCCCACTGTTTCTCGGTCATCCACTGAAGCTGAGTACAGATCCCTTGCCGTTGGTGCAGCTGAAGTGGCATGGATTCGTATGTTGTTGCGTGATCTTCATGTTTTTCTTTCCGAATGTCCTCTCATCTGGTGTGATAATACCAGTGCTATTTCTCTAGCTTCAAATCCTGTCTTTCACGCACGCACGAAACACGTGGAGGTTGATTATCATTTTGTACGAGAACGGGTCGTTCGTGGTGATTTGAAGGTTCAGTTCATTCCTACAGTTGATCAACTTGCTGATTTACTTACTAAAGCTCTACCAACACCTCGTTTTGTTCAGTTGGCTAACAAACTTCTACACTCCTTCTCTCGGCATCCGTTTGAGGGGGGATGAAAGTGTATGATACACTAGATTGTAGCCATAGCAAATTAGTTATTCAGTTTAGTGAGTTGCGCAATTATAGGGTCACGTGGAGTGCATGCTAAACCTTATGTATGAAAGTATAAATATCTGATGTAAACAGTAAACAGAGAGATAGAAATCCAATTGAAGTTTATCCAAGATTTTCTCTCTTTTACATACTTTTCTGTCTATAGCTTATTGCTTTCTACAATTCCTTCTTCTTTTTGTTCAGGTAGGCATGTATCTTTTAATCCCAATTTTTCATAGACAATCAAATACCGATGCTCTTTGTGCTTTTCAGGGTTATGATATTTCAGACAACTTCTAAAAGTCTTATGTTCAACCAACTGGCCAACACAACAAACTTGGGTCCACAATAAGGACCTGACACATGATTTCTTCAAAAAGTTATTTGAACAAGAAAAAAGGATAATGTAATGTTTCCCTTATTATTATTTTTTTACTCTAATGATTTATATCTTTGTACCTAAGAACTTGTAGATAATATGATACGGTTGCTTCTTGAAAATTGTAGATTCAGAGTCAATTAGTGTAACACTTCAAGGGGAGGACTTAGCTTAGCAAGTACCCTTGCAAGAATTACCTTATTTTACAGGTATTTTCTTGCTTTACTCTTTCTTTTTTGGGTCTATATATCTACTAAGATTGATTTACAACTTCTCATTTTAACTACTGATCTATAGAAATTAATTAATGGCTTAAGTAGTTTTTTAATTGCATAATTTAGCTGAATTCTTTCTTTCATCTCTCAAATTTTTTTAGAAACTTTGCTCAAGTCCAAAGCAGAACAAAGATTGAAGTCCATCAATGTAGACATTCACAAATCTAGAGATAGTCTTTATCTGAGATGTGCATTTCTTATCTCCTAATTAAAAATTTCTAATTAGATGTCCAATTTGTTCAAACATTTTGAACAAAACCTTTGGTTTTTGCAGTTTTCTTTCTTCTTTATCAATATGGTTAGTTTCTAATGCCCAGAGCATAGTCAGAATTTATTTATTTATTTTTGGTTTCCTAGTGGTTTTTGGCTCTTTCTCTACCTTCAACAACCACTTACAGTCTTTCTTTTGATTATTCTCCCTTCTCATCGTCGTTCTGCAAGAAACAGAAGAGTTCTTTTTTTTTTTTTAATGCACACTTCATAATAATTTATTTTTTTTCTTGTACTAAAACAGATGCTTCATCGCATGTGTAAATAAAAATGTGTATCCAATTACACTTCAAAGAATTAGTTTATTGTAAAGGGTTTTTTTTTTTTAATCTTAGATGCCAGTTCCAAATCGAAAGTTTAATAACCATAGGCTCTCTACAAAAGTAGAAAATAAAGTGCAAACTTAAGTTAAGGTGCAATCTGATGAAAACTACGTACTTCTTCCAAGCTATAATTCAAGCTTTCATGAAAATAGTTTTCCAAGCTATAAGATTTGCATGCAGTTTAATAATCTAAAAGTGGCAAACCCAAAATGAAGTAAAACTCAAAAGAAGAATATTAGAATTCGAGATGGTAGAGTTTTAGTTATTGTTAAAGAATAAATCAACCCTTTTCTTAGGCATCTAGATATTAGTGGTTGCTCTGGATTGACTCATATGCCACTCGGACTCAGACATCTTACTTCTCTTGAGATATTATCATGCTTTGTTGTGAGTCAAGAAGGTTTCAATGCTGCCCGGTTGTCTTGTGGATGGTGTAAAGACAAAAAAGGCTACATCTAGTGGTGGGCTAAATGAATTGAAGGAGCTGACCAATTTGGGAGGAAGCCTAGAAATTGCGAGGTTGGGACATGGAAAAGATGACATGGTGGAATGTAAAGCCACAAATATGAAGGAGAAACAGCACCTTCAACGACTGGAATTACGGTGGAAGCGGATGTCGGATAGAGAAACGGAATGTTATGATGAAGAGTCACTGGAAGGGCTCCAGCCACATCCAAATCTTAAAGCTTTGGAGTTGTTGTGCTATATGGGTGTGAGAATTCCAAATTGGGTCTCTTCCCTCACAAATCTTGTCGATTTACAACTATTGAATAATAGCAGATTGCAGTACCTCCCACCGTTAAATAAACTCCCTTTTCTCAAGTCTCTCTCTCTTAAATGGTTGGAAGCACTTGAATACATATCAGAAGAAGAAGACAGTGTTAGTAATGTGTTTGGTGGTTCCTCTTCCTCTTCTTCAAAAACAATAGAATTCTTCCCATCCTTATCTTCTCTTGTTATATGGTATTGCCCTAATCTGAAGGGATGGTGGAGGAAAGATTATGATAATGAGCCAGAACATCTGTTACTACCATCGTTTCCTTGTCTTTCTAAATTAGAGATTGCATTCTGCCCTAAGCTGACTTCAATGCCCCTGTTTCCATATCTCAAAGAAAGTTTGATACTATGGGAAACTAGCTCTAAGGTATTGCAGCAGACAATGAAAATGGGAACAAGACAGAGGGCATCAACAGCAACCACATCCATATCCTCATCCTCATCCTGCTTTCCTCTCTCTCAATTACAGTCTTTGGAGATTCTTAATGTTAAGGATTTAGAATCTCTTCCAAAGGAGTGGCTGATGAACCTCACATCACTACAACATCTTCAAATTGGGGATTGCCCCAACCTAAGATCACTGCCTCAAGGAATTCGCAATCTCACCTCTTTACAAAAATTGATAATTTGGAATTGTCCACTCTTAGGGCAAAGATGCCAGAGGCAAACAGGTGAAGATTGGCCCGACATTGCTCATGTCCCATACGTGGAGGTGGATGACAAGAACCAGCAGCAGGAAACAATTCCTTCTTCTTTTTGTTCAGGTAGGCATGTATCTTTTAATCCCAATTTTTCATAGACAATCAAATACCGATGCTCTTTGTGCTTTTCAGGGTTATGATATTTCAGACAACTTCTAAAAGTCTTATGTTCAACCAACTGGCCAACACAACAAACTTGGGTCCACAATAAGGACCTGACACATGATTTCTTCAAAAAGTTATTTGAACAAGAAAAAAGGATAATGTAATGTTTCCCTTATTTATTTTTTTTTTTACTCTAATGATTTATATCTTTGTACTTAAGAACTTGTAGATAATATGATACGGTTGCTTCTTGAAAATTGCAGATTCAGAGTCAATTAGTGTAACACTTCAAGGGGAGGACTTAGCCTAGCAACTACCCTTGCAAGAATTACCTTATTTTACTGGTATTTTCTTGCTTTACTCTTTTTCTTTTTTGGGTCTATATATCTACTAAGATTGATTTACAACTTCTCATTTTAACTACTGATCTATAGAAATTAATTAATGGCTTAAGTAGTTTTTTAATTGCATAATCTAGCTGAATTCTTTCTTTCTTCTCTCAAATTTAAACTTTGCTCAAGTCCAAAGCAGAACAAAGATTGAAGTCCACCAATGTAGACATTCACAAATCTAGAGATAGTCTTTATCTGAGATGTGCATTTCTTATCTCCTAATTAAAAATTTCTAATTAGATGTCGAATTTGTTCAAACATTTTGAACAAAACCTTTGGTTCTTGCAGTTTTCTTTCTTCTTTATCAATATGGTTAGTTTCTAATGCCCAGAGCATAGTCAGAATTTATTTATTTATTTTTGGTTTCCTAGTGGTTTTTGGCTCTTTCTCTACCTTCAACAACCACTTACAGTCTTTCTTTTGATTATTCTCCCTTCTCATCGTCGTTCTGCAAGAAACAGAAGAGTTTTTTTTTTTTTAATGCACACTTCATAATAATTTATTTTTTTGGTTCTTGTACTAAAACAGATGCTTCATAACTTCCATCGCATGTGTAAATAAAAATGTGTATCCAATTACACTTCAAAGAATTAGTTTATTATAAAGGGTTCTTTTTTTAATTTGGTTTTATATAAACTTCCCACATATTCAGATATCTTAAAAACTAATACACCAATAGTTATTTCAGTTATTGCATCGTCAATTGCATCCTCACATGTTTGTTTGAAGACTGACTTTAAAGTCAAAGAAGTACAAGAGAATGGGTCTAGTCTGTTTAGTCGTTTACAATTCATGGATAGATTGTATTGCATTTTTTTTTTTTTATATTACTAAGACTTGAGTATCCCTCATTTTTCTTACTTTTTCCATTTTTAAATAATAGGTTGTTAAATGTTAATTTCAGAGCAACCCTGCTTGATATTTTGGCTCTTTCTCTCCCTCCTAAAGTCGTAGCCATTTCTTCTTTTGGTTGTGGAGTCCCTGTATGAACATGAGGCAGTATCGTGCGTGTTCTTTTTTAACCAGTGGAAAGCAGGAGGGATCCACATGCAGTCCCACAAACATGAGTAAGAGGGAATGGATAACAGTTTGGAATCTGATGGCATCTTTAATCACTTCAGGTATTTTACATTGTATGCAGAACCAAACACCAATAATCTTGTTCTTGTTTGTTCTTCTTCATTCTGTCTTTTTGAGGTTTTGATATTTTGGAGAACTTATCAGTTATTTGACGTCTCACGCAAAACGGATTTAGGCAAGGAACAAACCTAGCTTCAAATTCGGACCTTGTTCAAATTGAGCTACAAGTCGTGAACTCAGTGGTAATCATCTTTTCTTTTTGTATTTTTCATTTGGGAAATCTCTTTCTATTCTGTTTTCTTTCTGTATTTCCAAAGGACTTTAGCTGAATATATGATTTCTTCACATATATGGAGAAGAAAATGACAATGCAACTTGCTTTTCAATTCTAACAATTTATATCTTTGTACCTAAAAATGAGTTGAGAAGGTGATCTTTTTTGGTTGCTTTGCTTAACAATTGCAGAAATGGTGAAAATGTTTTTAATACTTGATGGGACTATCTACCCTGCCAACTAACACAGCAGGAATTAGCTTATTATTAAGGTATTCTGTTCGGTCAAATTTTTTCCTTTATGTAAGCTTTCGACATGTTCTTATTGCACAATGTCATTTGAGTCACTAGTAAATAACTAATAGCTTCTGTTGTTTATTCAATGAGATAATTAGGCGGAATAATTTATTCTTTTCTCAAATGCGTTTGGAGAATTTGTTCAAGGCATAAAATGATATCGAGTCTAGTGTG
Organism: Fagus sylvatica; assembly: GCA_907173295.1. Classification (NCBI taxonomy): domain Eukaryota; kingdom Viridiplantae; phylum Streptophyta; class Magnoliopsida; order Fagales; family Fagaceae; genus Fagus; species Fagus sylvatica. Next base: position 10,421,640 of record OU015762.1, on the reverse strand, counting down.
TCTAGACATGCACAAATCCAAAGTAAAATCCTCTATCCAAATTGCATTTCTTATCTCTTAATTGGTAAGAAAAAAAAGAAGAAGGAAAAAAGAACATCTCCAATCAGATTTTGAATCTAATTTTCAGACAACGCCTTAGTAATCTAATTTTCTTACCTTTTTTTTCCCTTCTTTTTACAACTGCTAATGCTCAAACTACCTGTCTTTTGGAACTTTTTATTTTCCAAGTGGTTGAATCTTTTGGATATTGCCGCACCTTCTACTGATGCAGCCTCTACATCATCTCCAAATATTTCAAAGGTAAAAGATTCTACTGTCATTTGGTTGTGCTTTGCTTCTTATTGTTGTCCTGCCAAAAATAAAAGTTGTTTCTCTGGTACACATAATATATACTTTTGTTGTTGTTTTGCTAAAAATGTTTTACTTTGGCAGATGCTGAGCTCCATAACACTTCCATTACTGTGTATGAATAAAAACTGAGCATCCAACTATACTGCAAGAATTAGCGTTTTAGGCTGGTATGCTTTTTTTTTTTTTTTGGGGGGGGGGGGGTGCTGTGCTCCCTGTTATACATAAGCTTTCAACAATTTGTGTATTAGAATCTGAATTGTTTCAAAGTTTCAGATAAAATTTTAGAATAACATCTTTGCTCTTACTTCTTTGTCTGTTATTATACAGTGGGTTGTTAATGCTCAATGCCGCATCCACGTTTAGGAGTTTTGACCCCAAGGGGAGGGGGAAGGGGAGACCGGTTTCAACAATTGGTATTTTGCCTTTTTCTCTACCTCCTAAAGCGGTAGCGTTGTGCATGTTCCTTTTTTTTTTTTTTAACTCGTATTTTGCCTCTTTCTCTACCTCCAAAAGCTGTAGCCTTTGCTTCTTAACTTTTGGTTGTGCAATTTCTGGTTGAGCATGGGATAGCATTGTGCATGACTTTTTTTTTTTTTTTTCCTTTTATCACTGGAATGCAGATAGGGTCAGCATGCAGGCCCCCACACTAGTATGGGTTGCATGATAGATGGATGGAGTATATGGAATTTTTTGGCCAAAGAGAGGTAAAACGAGAAGATTTCACAAATTATAACCAGTTTGATCATCATGTTCTTTTTCTTTATTCATCTCTTGAAACAGTAATTAATGTAAGCTATGATTAATATTTACAGTAAGGAAAAAAAAAAACTACCATTATATATTTAGTCTATGGGAAGATTTCACAAAATAACTCCATCTTTATCTCAATTTTATATTTTGTAGCTTATTGTGCATCAAAAGCATCCTTTGCTTCCTTTATGTTGCAAGGTTCTAACTTTTTAATTGTATTTTAATTGATTTATAGGTCCAGAAGGATCTCACCCCATTGGTTGCACAGGTTCTCAAATTCTTCAATCTCTGTCCCATATATTATTGAAGCACCTACTTGATCAGTTGTTCTTCTCTTTTCATTATTCTCATTCAAGAGCTTTCATTTTCCTTGAATTTCTGAGTTATGTCTTTCTATATATAAAACAGATGAGAGTATGCAATTGAAATGAAAATGATCTTTAGAGGTGGTACTACAAAAATCAAGCATCATACGGCAATTGATTGAGTAATACGTCTCTCACTTTCTTTAGTTATTTATTTATGATAATATTCATAACAAACAGTTTTGAATTTTCAAAAGTTTGCTTGCAACATGTTACATGTATAAATCCTTGTGGAAAAGAGATAGCTTTCTCTATGAAATTTGGTTTTTTATAACAATAATAATTTTTTACAGGTTGTAAAATCTCAATTTCATAGCTTTTGCTTTTAGTCTATAATTTGAAGGTTCATGGATGTGTACAAGTAGGTGTCTAAACCCAACTCATCTTATATAAAAAACATGAGTTTGTGACATAATTTGTGAAAACACTTACAAAGTTTATTACTTGTTTTAGGTTGACAATTTGAAGTCCTAGGAAAATTTGTGATTGCTCCATTGAGATGGGTTTTGACACTTCCACAACAAAGAACCTCTTTAGTAAGTTCTATTATCAGCAAACGCTTACCTAAACTTGAAAACTTGTATACGCATCCACTGGATTCCTTTTGTTTGGTCTAGGAAGTTTTCAGGTCGGAAGTGAAATAACATAAAGAAAAGGAAAAAGAGGGATAGAATACTATTATCAAATTTATAAGAACAAATTTATTATTCTTTAAAATACAAAATAAATTGGAGTTGTGCGAATGATAGGAGTATCTGTTTCATGTAATAGTATCAATTTCCCAATAATACTCTTGCTCTATTGCAGTTGGGATGGAGTCACTGTATCAATGAGTCTTTGAAGTAAGTGCAAAGCGTGAAGATGATCCATACCTCTGTGAACTTATATTAAAGAAAATAAAAAGGACGCATTTTCCAGCAAGGGACTAGGCTTAGGGAGGTAGAGATTAATGTCCCTGGTTAACTTCCATTCTAATGAAGTACCTTGTTTTTTTACCTAAATTCTCCTATTAATTTTTATTCTTATTGGAGAATCTTGTGATTTCCCTCGTAGGTGATATTTCCGCTTGGTGAAATTATAATCAAGGAAGAATAGGTGACCGTAGCTTTGTTCTAATATATGCTCTCCAGAAGCAAGTTTTTAGAAGCCATGAAAAGAAGCACCTTTGGGTTCAAACTAAAGCTGGTACGAAACTTATATATTCCTTCACAACAATTTAATTCTCAATTGTAGGTGCTACTGATTACCCAATAGAACCGGGAAAAGCTCAACTTAGTGCAATGCTTTTGTTCTAAGGTCATATGTTTTTTCCCTGCATTTAGCCAAGATATTAATGAGTGTATGCCTTCAAAATTTCTAAAGTGTACGTTGTCTAATATTCACATTTTATTTTACTTATTCAAATAAGTTTACATTTTAATGTTATTCCTTTTTTTGCCCAAGAGCTATTAAATTATGCTTCATATAAATCTTGATTCTTCTGTTAAAGTTCTATCTACTAGATTTATATATATAATAGCTAGTGGTGATCATATGATACTCTTGGTTGCTGTAAATAACTGGTACATTTCCTTTAGAAAAAAATTTACTTTCTACTTCCTTTTTTTTCTTTTCAAATTCAAGTAGTTTATTTTCATAATTTCTTCGAGGCACAAAAAAATTCACAAGTGCAATGTTGAAATGTCGAATGTGTAATTCTGTTTAACAATTAAAATCTAATGAAAAAAGGGAAAAATGCCAAATTAAAGATTGCTCCTTTTATTCTCTTTGTTTACTCTATTACTATTGTGATTTGGTTGTATCCAATAGTTTACTCCTTTTTCTTTCTTGTCTGTTTCACCTCCTGACCTTGCTCTCATGAACTTTCTATTATTTTTGTCTTCAGCAATAGCATCATCCTTAGCATATACTGAAGTTGTCCTTTTATTGGAATGGTTTTGTTTAACTGTTCTTATTTTGGTCAGCATAGTCATATATTATCTCATGCAGCTCTTTTTGGTTTATTTCTTGAAGATTTTCTTCCTTGTTGCATTATATTTCATAGCTAAGATACTAAGAGCCTCTGTTTTCATTTTGCAGACTAATTGTCTCAATGGTTTAAGGAGAACCATTGCTTTGGGTTAGTAGCAAATAGAGGTAAGCTATAAGATTTTAGCAAAACAATTCAAGTCTATGGAAAATCGTAAATATTTAATATGATACTTTAGCTATTGTTTCTCTGCAGATGACGTTTCCACTAAGCATGCAACCGGTCTCATAACTCCTTTTTCTATGAGAGGTGAGCCTACATGTCTCTTTGTGGGAAGTGGGATGGAGATTTCTGCAAGCCTTAACCTTAGGTGAAAGATTTGTCTCTCTAATTAGCCAAGGCCAAAAAATACCAAGCAATAAAGAAATTTTTTGCCACGCCAATGTTGTAGATTCCTATTTGTATTAACCATCCCTTATGGATGTAATGCTTTGTTACTTTCATTAAATGTTATTGAAGTTTTGAAATGACTCTCTCTCTCTCCAATGCAACATTTGTCTCTTAAGAATTATGTTAAAGGAACTTCTAATGGAGTGTAAGCTGGACTTGTTTCAAATGTTGAATGTGGACAATTATTTTAATAGTTCAAAGCAAAATTAAATTTCTAAAAGGGAATGTTAGCAAAATAAAAAATTCTTAAAGGGAATTCAGAGTGATACTTCAAAATTTCTAGTTTTGATAAACATTGTTGTTCATTGAAAGTTAAAAACATATAAAAATATTTAGCCAGAAATTGTGAGAGAGATTGGTCTATATAATTTTGAATGAAAGGGACCAAACATTTGATCTCAAAATTTTGGGATGAGACCTTTAATATAATTGTAAACTTAAATTCACTGCATCCAGTAAGGAATTTTTTTTTTTTTAATTCAGAAATTTTATTGATAAGAAACAAACCAATGGTCCAATACAAACAGAAACATTATTTTTGATAGGTAATAGAAGAAAATTTATTAATAAAAAGTGCAGTGTGCATAAAGCATGAACACTAACACATCAAGAATATACATCATGAGAAATCAAGAATAGTACAAACAGAGTAGTACAAATAGAAATCAAGAATATACATCATAAAGCATGAACACTAACACTAAATGAATTCAGGAATGGAGGTATGAGTAGTACAAACAGAAACACTTGAAAACAGAGTTACATCATCCCTAGTTATACACAGAGAAACGAGTCTTTCAGACTAATCTACAGCAGCATATTGGTGCTAATCATGTCCAATTCCTTGTTTTTAAACTCAAATCAATCACAAACCCATACTAGCAAACTTTTTAAGTATAAGAAGATTCATGAAGAATGGAATGAGGTACACCCCAATTAGAACAGAGAACTCTGTTTAGGATAAAGTTGCAGCCACTTCCTTCAAACATCATCCTAAACTTCAGCATCTCTTCTCCAGGATTTTTTGAATTCTCTAAGATCATCTGTGATAGACCAAAATTAACTACTTTGCATAAGGAAATCTGAGGTTCTTTCCTCTGGGATTTTTAATACCCCATGCCAAAGAAAAGTATGAGAGCCATCCTCAACTGTATTAGTTAGAAAATTCTCTAGCAACAATCCTGAATTTAAATAGCTTTCTCCATCCCCATGTACTATCCTGTGTGATCTTAACAGTCAATAAGCTTCTATTATTTAACAGATTCCCATGCATCCATGCCACCCTTCCAGCTTGGGTGAACATATGTCAAATGTGCTTCAAAACAACACTTCTACTCCAATCTTCTATCCTTTTTAATCCAAGCCACCTTCCTTTTTTGGATTACAAAGTTGTTCCCATAACACCGTCATGTTCTGAGTGATACTATCTCGCCCCTTTCAAAGAAAGGAATTTAACTTCTGCTCAATAAGTCAATAGTCTTTACAGAGAACCGTGGATTAAGATCTTTTTAGAGCTCTTAGAATAATTCCACTTCCTAAAATTCTATTAATCTATTTTGAAATAAGTAAATTGGATTTTGTCACATTATCAATAATTTAAATAGATACTAAAATGAAAATAGTCACTGATGACGTGATAAAATACAATGCACTTATTTCAAAATGATTGGATATTTAAAAACTCTATAGTAGAGTTATACTAAAAACTCTTGAGGATGATAAGGACTATCATGGTAAAATCTAAACTGCAGTTAGGTTTTGAAACACTCACATACTTTTATCATCAAATTAGTATTAAAATTAGCTTAGTATTTTAGAATGACAAGCTATTAGCAAGCACTTTCTAATCCAAATTGACACAGTTATATATCCAAAATGGCAAAATAAATTACCAATTACAAGTTAGAATAAGGTTGTTCTATTTGAATCATAATTTGACAGACAAGAAATTACAAATATGCTATATATGGGGAACAACTAACATGCATGCATATTCAGCAAATGAAAAAATAAAATAAAAATTTGATATGCATGCATTTGATGGAATATATCGACCGCTGTTTTTGGACATTAAATCAAATTGCATTGATCATAAAATGGCATGTAAGGCATTTCTGGCATGGGAATCAGAGGGGGGGCCTTTTTTGATTTGGTAGCTAATTGCACTGCAATAAATTGCCCTTACTTTTGTTTCCAAAATTGCGTCAATGCTCAAATATGTTTCCAAAATTGCAATCAATGCTCAAATGTGTTTCCAAATTAACATTAGTAGGCATGTCACGCTCTTATTTTTCAGTATATGTCCTCGGGGGATAAATACCCTTCATGGCTAGCCATGCCTTCTATCTCAATTCTCAAATCTCAATGCCCTTGCTATGTCTTCATTCCCAATTGCTCATGTCCCCTCTATCCCATCTTCCCTTGCCAACCCCATCCAACCCTCCTATATTTTGCCCCTTAAAAAATCAAACCGGAGTATGATCTCAAAAGAGATTATTAGATTGTCAAATCAGGTCAGTGATTTACCAGAAGAAATCCGTATTTCAAGAAAAAATAAACCTACAATTGAATTGTAAGTACAATTCTTTTATGAATAAGAAAACAAGCTAGTACTTTTTGAATAAACAGATTTTTCTAGCTTTTTAATTTTATTCTTTTTTTTTTTTTGGTGGAAACTGAGTTAGAATAAAATTTTCCTCTTCTTTCTTTATTTTTTTTTATTTTTTTCATTCCTTTCGGCCAATGGAATTATTTTTTTTCCATTTTAATAATGGCCTAAGTTATCCGCTCAACTTTTTGATTGTCTCTCAATTTTAGGCTAGGCTTGTTGAAAAACGCAGTTCCCATTTTGAGAAATTGCATCTGCATGCCATATGACACAAGCCAATTGGTGCTGAAATATAATTTCTAATTCAAAAAATGACCATTTTATGAATCTTTGTGTTTTTTCCCCTCCTTATTTCTTTCTCAAAAACTCTTAAGAGAACCCATTGCAACTTGCAAGTCAACATATGTTTTCACTAAAAATCTTTTATGTGATAATCAATATCGAATTATTCATCCAAAAAATTGGTGTATGATCATCTATGCAGTAATCAAGCGAAGATATGTAGGGGTTCGGGCAGAATCACACATTCGTTTACCAAACGAAGTCACTTGGAGTGGTATGTCTTGCTTCCCTAGTCCCCTTAATTTTTGCTTTAATGTATTGCATATCAATTTTTTTGTCACATATTGTTGAGAGATTATATGTAATTCTCTAACAAAACTAAGTTACATATAACACAATTGCTTAACAGTAGGGATTTTTGAAAGGTCAGTTATTATACAAGTTACAACAGAAATGCCCCTAGTAAGATTACACACTGTCAAAAAGATGTTTACCTGTAAAGCGAGTTTAGAGAGGGCAGGACTCCATCCTATGAACTGAAATAAGTAAAGGAAGGTTGGGATATTGTTATTGGAAAGCATAATAGAGAGATTATCTTCTAATTCTATCTGAACTAAAAGGTTGAATGTTCCACCCAATGCCTACTTCATATGCTTTTTGAGATGGCAGGTCTTACAATAAATATATTCATCAGAACACTAAAGATTCCTAGTATTTCTTATTTTACTTCTCTTATAGAGAATTTATTTGTTCACCATTTATTAGTTTCTTGGTCCTAATGATCAAAACATTTTTTTGACTATATTTGATAAATGCTTGAGGGTGAAAACTGAAAACATCAACCTAAGCACAAAACGGTGTTTAGAAATTTCTTTATCATTTCTCTCTCTCATATATATATATATAGAGACTATTAATCTGAGTACTACATAAACATTTTTTATTTTATTTTTTATACGAGGATCCACAATTTGTAAGCACTTCAGTTTAGTGCTAAAAGTATATACTTCATTTCCATCAAATCATACACATTGATTTCAGTTCCACAACATATGGAAACAAGAGAACTTATTAGAATTTTTCTTTTCTCATCCTGTCAGCGTTGATAATTCAAGCGTTTTGGTCTAGAGTACAATGTGTGCTACATACCATATAGATATAGCCAGGCGTGATAAGCCCGGAAATCCATGGAAAGAAGGGATCAAAATGTCTAAAGCTAAAGCTTATAAAGACGTGATAAGCCCGGAAATACTATGGAGGAAGGGATTAAATTTGCAGCTCCAAGAACAATGACATGAGGTTGATGGTCTGTCATGAACTTGAGAAGACGTTGCGTTTCATCTTTCTTGCACTGCAGATCAACATTCTTTGAGTGTAGGCTAAGGGACCCAGCATACATCCAATCCAGCAACTCTCCTGATGAATCCAACATCACAAATGTGGTTGCAGGATTTCCAGGACCCCAACAACAAGCCATCATCCTTGGTGCAGTGCAGTTTCCTCATCTAGCCCAACATCATGTTCATTTCGCTGATATGGTGCAACAGAAACCCTGTTCCACAACTGCTTCCCACATTCCATAAGCAGCCATTTCTTTGCCCAGGACGTCAAAATCACACGAGCTTCCTTCTCCAATGAAGGGAGAAGAAATTTTGAAAAGGCATCCTGCAGTATTAACTTGTTCATTCCACGAACCACACTGTTCGTTCCATGGAAGAAGGGATCAAAATGTCTAAAGCTAAAGCTGGTAAAGAAGTGATAAGCCTGGAAATACTAGGGAGGAATTCGTTCCATGGAAGAAGGGATCAAAATGTCTAAAGCTAAAGCTTGTAAAGAAGTGATAAGCCTGGAAATACTATGGAGGAAGGGATTAAATGCCTAAAGCTATGGCCAGGTGTGATAAAATTGGAAAATCTGCGAAAGGAGGAGAGATTCAAACATTTGACAAGCCTCAAGCCTACAGCCACGTAATGAATTATTTAGCCATTGTTGGAAATTCAAGTGTATGTTCAAGCGAGGTTCTTGTATTCATCTAGCTCAAGTATGACCATCATTTGTGAGAAGTGGGATGAAGATTTCTGCAAACCTTAACCTTAGGTGGAAGATTCTTCTCTCTAATTAGCCAAGGCCAAAAATTACCAAGCAATTAAGAAAATTTTTGCCACGCTAATGTTGGAGATTCATTTGTAGTAACCATGCCATGGATTTCTGTTCAGTAGATGATGCATACAAATTTTAGTTTAATTTTTTTTCCTTCCCTTAGTGGATGTAATGCTTTGTTACTTTCATTAAATATTATTGAAGTTTTGAAATGACTCTCTCTCTCTCCAATGCAACATTTGTCTCTTAAGAATTATGTTAAAGGAACTTCTAATGGACTGTAATCTGAACTTGTTTCAAATCTTGAATGTGAACCATTATTTTAATAGTTCAAAGTAAAATTAATTTTCTAAAAGGGAATTCAGTGATACTTCAAAATTTCTAGTTAAGTCAAAAACATAAAAACATATGTAGCCAAAAATTGTGAGAGGCACTGGTCTATATAATTTTGAAGGGAAGGATCTCAAAATTTTGGGGATGAGACCTTTAATATAATTCTAAACTTAAATTCACTGCATCCAGCAAGGAAATTAAAAATTCTGTTTTTTTTTTTTAATCATAAAATTTTATTGATAAGAAACTAACCCATACAAACAGAAACACTAATTGAAACACTAGAACTTCTGCTAGTTCCACTACAACAAGGGCATCTGCTGCATCAGACTGGTGCTATTCATATCCAATCCCATGCTTTTAGTCACAAATCAATCACAAACCCAGCTACTACTGACTAGCAAACTTTTTAAGCAGAAGAGCCATGAAGAATGGAATGAGGTACACCCCAGTTAGAACAGAGAACTCTGTTTAGGATAAAGTTGCAGCCACTTCCTTCAAACATCACATCTTTTCTCACACTCTTCACTATGCTTTCCTGTGTTTTAAGTTTTTAACTTTTTAACCTCTCCTCCAATGATTTCTTGAAATTCTCTGAGGCCATATATGATAGACAATAGCCCACCAAACTACTCTGCATAAGGAATTTCTGAGGCTTTTTTCTCTGAGATTTTTAATACCCCATGCCATGAATCTTCCTAGTCACAGTAAGTTTTGACATTAGACATTAAATAAGCCCCCATAAATTATAGCAAAAATATGATTTCTGACCTCAATGCCTCCTCTACAGAAAGTGCAAACAACATCCCCAGTGAAACCCCACTTCAGCATTCTGTCTTTTGTACAGAGTTTTTTATTTTTTTTTTTTGTCAACCATCTAATAAAAGAAGGGCAGTGATATGTGCACATCATCTGATGTACACCGTTCATACACACTACCTGAAATGTAGATATATATTCATAAATTATGGACATTTATGAACGTTGATTTCTACAATTTGTGGACTTTGTGGATGTATGTGAGTATGTCCACATTATGTGGTGTGTGCATACCTCAAAGTGCAACAATATTTACCTATAAAAGAATGCCTTGGTATGTTTTGCTGTCCATATTGCTTTGTCTTCCTCTTTCAACTCAACCAAACTTAGTTTACTTTGGATGGATACCAACTCCTCAGATCTAGCAGGCCTTCAAATCCAGCTTTTATTTTTAATTTTTATGTTAAAGTTGTTTAGTGATTGAAGAGAGAAAAAAGAGAAGAATGAGCCGAAGCAAAATACAGTATCAACCTTTACTTCAAACTTGCTGGCAACATAATATATGACTCTAAATCCATATTTCTGATATAGAGCTCCCCATCCGAGTGCCATTTGTCATGCCAAAGAAAAGTATGAGAGCCATCCCCAACTTCATAGTTTAGAAAAAAATCTCTAGCAACAATCCTTAATTTCAATAGCTTCCTCCATCCCCATGTACTATCCTGTGGGATCTTACCAGTCCAAAAGCTTCTATACCCAAAGAGATCCAGCTTGGGTAAATAAGTGCTAGACCAATAGTATTGGATACTATCCAAGATGAGATTCTAGAGGTGATCTAACTGGCAAGACACTTTCTTTAAACCGTAGAGTGGAAAGACTCTGTTGCTTAAGTCCAAGAACAACACCTACATAAAACACCTCACTCATCTACAAATTTATAGAGAGACCATGGTTAAGATCTTTTTAGAGCTGTTAGAATAATTCCGCCATAGAGCTCCTAAAATTCTATTCATCTATTTTGAAATAAGTAAATTGGATTTTACCACATGGTCCACATCATCAATAATTTAAATAGATACGCAAAATGGAAATAGCCAACGTTTGTTTAAACGTTGATGACGTGATAAAATACAATCCACTTATTTCAAAATGATTGGATATTTATGAACTCTATGGTAGAGTTACACTAAAAACTCTCGAGGATCATAAGGGCTATCGTGGTAAATCTAAACTGCAGTTAGGTTTTGAAACACTCACATACTTATATCATCTAATTAGTATGAGAAGTAGCTTCAGGTGCAGAGGGAAACATGTACTTGATGAATATTTTAGAATGACAAGCTATTAGCAAGCACTTTCTAATCCAAATTGACACGGTTATATCTCCAAATTGGCAAAATAAATTACCAATTACAAGTTAGAATAAGGTTGTTCTATTTGAATCATAATTTGACAGACAAGATCTTACAAATCTGCTATATATGGGGAACAACTAACATGCATTCATTTTAGCTTTGGTATGAAATTGAACTGATGGAATATATCCACGGCCTTTTTTGGACATGGAATCAAATTGCATTGATCATAAAATGGCATGTAAGGCATTTATGGCATGGGAATCAGAGGGGGCATTTTTGATCTTTTTGATTTGGTATCTGATTGCACTGCAATAAATTTCCCTTACTTTTATTTCCAAAATTGCAATCAATGCTCAAATATGTTTCCAAAATTGCAATCAATGCTCAGATGCGTTTCCAAAATTAACATTAGTAGTGCACGTCACAGCTTTTATTATTCAGTATATGTCCTCAGGAGCATAAATACCCTTCATGCCTGGAATAGCCCTGCCTTCCCATCTCAATTCTCAATGCCTTTGCTATGTCTTCATCCCCAGTTGCTCCTGCCCCCACTATCCCACCTTCACTTGCCAACCCCATCCAACCCTCTTATATGTCTGCCACTTCAAAAATCAAGTGTGAGTATGATCTCAAAAGAGATTACTAGATTATCGAATCGGATCAGTGATTTACCAGAGGAAATGTGTATTTCCATAATTATTAATCAAACATTTGAATTGTAAGTACATTTCTTTTATGATTAAGAAAACGCACTACTACTTTTTTTTTCTTTTTTTCTTTTTTAATAAACGAGTTTTTGCTAATGTTATTGAGGGTAGTCTTCAATTTTATTCCTTTTCTAAAATAAATGGATTAAATAAATTTTCACTTTTTTTCCCTCTCGACTCTCTAAACTGCATTGCGTTTTTCTTTGCCTGGGCTTGCTATGCCCTGATCAAATTCCGCGTGATCATCTAGTCCTTGAGTCTAAACTCTAAATGTTTTTTTTATTTATTTTTTTTGTCAAAAATAATGGTACTCCATTATGAAAAAAAAAGAAAGAAAGTGGTATTTATTTTTGGGAAAATAATTTAGAATAATGTTTTCCATTTTTTATTTTTTCATTTCCTTTCTGCCAATGGAATTCTTTTTGCTCCTTGGACCAGGTTGGACCATAACAATAATGGCCTAAGTAATCTGCTCATCTTTTTCTATTGTCTTTCTCATTTTTAGGCTAGGCTAATTGAAAGGGCAGTTCCCATTTTGAGAAATTGCATCTGCATTCCAATGATTGGTGCTGAAATATCATTTCTAATTCAAAAAGTGACAATTTTATGCATCTTTGTGTTTTTTCCACACCCTTTTTCTTTCTCAAAAACTCATAGAGGACCTGCTGCAACTCATAAGTCAACATAAGTTTTCACTAAAAATCTTTTTTTGTGATATCAATTCCTGAATTATTTATCCAAAAATTGGTGTATGATGATCTTTGCAGTAATCAGGCCAAGATAGCCAGGTTTTCGAGTAGAAGCACACATTAATTCACCGGACGAAGTCACTTGGAGTGGTATGTCTTGCTTCCCTAGTCTCCTTATTGTTTTGTTTAATGTATTATTTCTGCATATCAATTTTTTGTCACATATTGTTCAGCTTGGTTTATATTTATATGTGGTTAATTATAATCCGCTAGTAGAAAAATAGGGAACTTTTACGAACACAAAATCTTCAATTCAGGGGTCTTTTTGTTGGTCCAACAACGTTTATATAGTAAATCTTGTGACCTAGTTTAGAAGTGGAACCATCCCTGTACTAACTTGTGCCTTATGTGCCTGATCTATAGGGAGATACATATTTCTTTAAGTAATAAAAAACGTCTCACGATTTAAATTTGGTTTAATCTGCTTGCGTTCCTCAATCTTCTAACTGTATGGAAGGCTCTCTAATCATTTTGTTGTTGTCAGTCTAATTCTCTCTTTTAGGAGATGAGTGCATACATATTTGAACCTTTGTAAGTTGCAATATTTTTTTAACAATACAGGCTTTCTAGTTGTACAATACCAAACACCATTTTTTGAACTGCAATCTTCTTGATCTTTTGGTAAGTTTGGACATTCAGTCTTATGTTAGGCATTGGCGCATTGCCCTAATTCTTTGTAGACTGAAAAATGAAGCTACTTTAGAGAGAGATTTTATGTAGTTCTCTAACAAAACTAAGTTACATATAAGAAATTTTTTAGCAGTAGGGGTTTTTGAAAGGTCAGTTATTATACAAGTTACAACACAGAAATGCCCCAAGTAAGATTACACACTGTCAACAAGATGTTAACCTGTATTGCAAGTTTAAAGAGAGCAGGACTCCATCCTATGAACTGCAATAAGTAAGGGAAGGTTGGAATATTGTTATTGGAAAGCATAATCTTCTAATTCTGTTCTGAAATAAAAGGTTGAATTTTCCACCCAATGCCTACTTCATATGCTTTTTGAGATGGCAGGTCTTAGAATAAACATATTCATCAGAACACTGAAGATTCCTAGTATTTCTTATTTTACTTCTCTAATAGAGAATTTATTTGTTCACCATTTATTAGTTTCTTGGTCCTAATGATCAAAACATTTTTTTGACTATATTTGATAAATGCTTGGGGGTGAAAACTGAAAACATCAACCTAAGCACAAAATGGTGTTTAGAAATTTCTTTATCATTTCTCTATCTCATATATATAGTACTACATTATGAGAAACAAGAGGATCCACAATTTGTAAGCACTTCAGTTTAGTGCTAAAAGTATATAGTTCATTTCCATCAAATCATATACACATTGATTTCAATTCCACTACATATGGAAACAAGAAAATTTATTAGAATTTTTCTTTTCTCATCCTGTCAGCGTTGATAATTCAAGCGTTTTCGTCTAGAGCACAATGTGTGCTACATACCATTTAGATATAGCCAGGCGTGATAAGCCCGGAAATCTGTGGAAGAAGGGATCACAATGTCTAAAGCTAAAGCTTTTAAAGATGTGATAAGCCCGGAAATACTATGGAGGAAGGGATTAAATGTCTAAAACTATGGCTGGGTGTGATCAAATTCGAAAATCTACGAAAGGAGGAGAGATCAAATATTTGACAATCCTCAAACCTACAGCCACGGTATGAACTACTTAGCCATTGTTGGAAATTCAAGTGTTTGTTAGAGTGAGGTTCTCATATTCATCTAGCTAAAGCATGGTCATCATTTGTGGGAAGTGGGATGAAGATTTCTGCAAGCCTCAACCTTAGGTGGAATATTCTTCTCTCTAACCTAGCTGAATGCCAAAAATTAATTACCAAGCAATTAAGAATTTTTTTGCCACGCCAATGTTGGAGATTCATTTGTATTAACCATGCCATGGATTTCTGTTCAGTAGATAATGCATACAAATTGTAGTTAAAATTATTTTTCTTCCCTTAGCAAATGTAATGCTTTGTTACATTCATTAATTTATGTTATCTATGTTTTGAACTGACTCTCTCTCACACCAATGCAACATTTGTTTTTTTATAAATTATGTTTATGGAACTTCTAATGAGGCGTAATCAAGACTTGCATGATATGTTGACAATGTGGACCATAATTTTAATAGTGCAAAGCAAAATTAATATTCTAAAAGAGAATTCAGTGACACTTAACAATTTCTAGTAAAGATATACATTGTTGTTCATTGAAAGTGAAAAACATGAAAACATATGTAGCCAGAAATTGTGAGAGAAATTGATTTATATAGATGAACCAAAAATTTGATCTCAAAATTTTGAGGATGAGACCTTTAATATAATTTTTTTTTTATTAATTTGACAACTAATATACACTAAGATGAAGATATAATTCTAAACTTATTAAATTTACTGCATCCATCAAGGAATTAAAAATTTCTGAATTTCAAATATTTGTGAGCATATGAATATCAAACAAGAGATTTTAACGGAATTATTTCATTCTAAATCCCTTGATTATGAAATCCAAATGCAATAACGAACCAGTAGGTTCCAAAGTTTTTTATAAATTAGGCATATGAATAAGACTTGTTTAAATAATATAATGTGTTGCCACGTAATGATAATGTACTCTGTTCTTAAGAAGATTTAGATGGGCCCCCTCTCCAGCTCCAACCTTTCGGGACAATAATCCAAGAAGGAAAGGAAGAGATGATAAAGAGTCCATCCCAATTATAAAAAGTAGCCCAACGGGTTAAATTATGAGCAAGAAAATTTATATCTCTTGAAAAAAAAAAAAGGTTCCAGCAAAGTAGAGAAGAGAGAAGAAAATTCATCTCTGACAAAATGACAAAGTAGAGAAGAGAAAAAATTTGAAATTCATCTTGACAAAAGGCTCAATAACAAGTTTGGATTCCCCCTCAAAAATATGACAAACTAGAGCTTGTGTTGAACCTTGAACCACTGCATGCAGATATTTGGCATTAAAATGGACATTCATACATATGTGTGTGTTAATCTTTAGTATTATTATCTAGAGTTTCCGTTTATGATTACTATAGGAAACTGTAGAGGGTTTAGTTGTAGCACTTTTGTGATAAAAGAGATTTTAACTGGAAAACTCTTTAATGTTTGAAATGTTTGATAAATTACAGTTAAAAAATGCTTTTAACTTGTCACACATGTTTAGTAATCAAATTGATAAAAAAAAAACATTTTAGACATGAGAAGTGACAAAAGAGAAAAATAATAAAAGTGATTTTTATTTTCATACTTAAATCCAATTATTGTTGTTTTTATTATTATTTAGTTCTGCTATACACATAAAATTTTTCACACGCTCTCTCTCTCTCTCACACACCCACCTCAATTCGGCCTTACCACACCACAAAAAGGCAACTATGGTGTGAAAAAATCGATGATCAAACTTTTCCATTATTATCAAGGTCTCTCTTTCTCTGCATATACTTTTATCAACACGTTATTTATTATTAAAAGTTGAAATATTGCACTAAATAACTGTTAACACCAAAGTTTAAAATTCTCAACTTTACTTTAAAATTGGTTTTCAACTTTAAAAGGGGCGTGGGTGGGGAAAGGGGGAGAGAAAAGGCAATTTAGTCAAATGTAGTAGGTAAAAGAGTAAATTTGACAAATTGATGACAAATTTTGATCGACTTTTAATATTGTTAAAATTATTTTTCCCGAGTTCTATTATAAATATAGAATTCGTCACAGATAAATTCACACCCTTTCTCGCATACTCACATCAATTGGGTCCATTCTTTCTCCCCTCCCAAGTCCTAACACAATAACTCAGGTCTTATCGCATATGTGTTGAATACACACTATTGGCCCTCTATAATAGTGACCTTAAATAGGTTATTGAGAGCCTCTTTTGATTAGTTTATTTTTATTTTTATTATTTTATTTTATTTAAAAATTGTTAGAATATAAGCTCAATGGGTCTTAGGCCTAATACACTGTCTTGTATAGTACTCTTATTACTTGTGCATTACTCTCACCTCTGCCTATATAAAGGCTATCTCTTGTACTATATTATTCATATAATACAAACACAGACTTTCAGTCTTTAACATGGTATCAAAGCTAAGGCTCTAATATTGTGCAGTTCTAGTCTTTCCAGGCGTTATTCCGTTGCCTCAGCTGTCTCCGGCACTGCCCAGCCGCCACCGTAAAAAATCCGGTTGCCTGTACTGCTAAGAAGCTGATTCATCACCTAATAGACTTGTTGCCACCCTCCGTTCTCCCGATATCGGACTCCGATCACGACACCTCTGCAGCCGTTGGAAAGATCTCGAGAAGCTCGATCCAACCGCGCAATAATCAACCCCATCGGAGTCTAGACGCGCCTCCACGCGCCGCCCAAAGTTCCAGCGCCATCACCCTCGTTTCTCCCTCTACAAGACTCTGATCACGACACCTCCGCCGCCTTTGGAAAGATCTCGAGAAGCACGACCCAACCACGTAAGAATCAACCTCATCGAAGGTCGGATGCGCCGCCCAAAGATCCAGCCGCCGTCAAGCTTTTTCTGCCACGCGCCACGCGTCTGTCTTTTGTCCAGTCAGCCCTAGCACACGTCAGCCCTAGTGCCATGTCAGCATGACCGTTGACCGTTGACTTTGACTAGCGTTGACCGTTGACTTCGGGTGTTGACCAATGTTGACTTTTCAGTTGACCAGGCGTTGACTTTTCCAGAGTTGACTTTTTGCAACCCAGGTGCTTCCTACCTAGTTTTTCGCACTAATTTCATTTTTGTGGTCTATTTTTGCAGTTGAGGTTTCGTTATGGCTCAAAGTGAAATTTCTAAGCCTATTCACAGGCGATCAAATTAGAAGAATTCTCATCTTATTTGTGTCTTTTGCAAGCATCGCGGTCACACTATTGATCGATGTAACCTGCTTGCCAGCATTCTTCAGCGCTTTGCAGCCTTGACTACCTCTGAGTCTGTACTATCATCAGATGCTGCATCTTTTGATCCTGTCTCATTGACTACACCTACTTACAGCATAGTAGATCTGCAAGCCCTCTTCAGTCAGGTTCAAGCTTTGTCTTCCAGTGCATCCAATCCTGCTCTTTCTGTGACACCAGGTATCTCTTCTGAATGGTTCTTAGATTCTGCTTGCTGCAATCACATGACGGACAATCCTCACCTCATAAGTGCCCACACTCCTCCTGTCTTACCTACTATTACCACTGCTGATGGCTCCACCATGACTGTTAGTTATGTCGGCTCCATCTCTACCCCCAACTTATCTGTCTCTGATGTCTTTTGTGTTCCTAAACTGCATCTTAATCTTTTATCTGTTGGCCAACTAACCGAATTTGGTTTAAACCTGTTCTTTTCTTCTCGTGGTTGTCTTGTGCAGGATTCTCGAACGGGGCAGGTCATTGGGACCGTGCGTAAGGTTGGACAGTTGTTTGAGCTTACTTCCCTTCACTGTCCATCTTCATCAATCTCCACCCCTGTTATTGCTGCTTCTGCCTCCATCGAGTTGTGACACTCTCGTCTAGGTCATGTTTCTCTTCCTCGTATTCAAACCTTAGTATCTAGGGATCTATTAGGTTCAATTTTTTCCAGTCCATTTGATTGTATGCTATGTTAGCTTGGCAAACAACCTGTCTTACCTTTGAATAATAGTGAGTCTATTACTTCTGTAACTTTTGATCTTATTCATTCTGATATATGGGGGCCCTCTCCTGTTCCCACAGTGGGGGGTCAAGATATTTTGTTATTTTTGTCGATAATTTTTCTCGTTACACTTGGATTTATTTAATGAAAAATCGTTCTGAAGTTCTCACAATATATCGTGATTTTGCTAAAATGGTTCAGACTCAGTATTCTAAAGCTATTAAGGTATTTCGCTCTGACAATGCATGAGAATATAGACAAACTGATTTTTCTACTATTCTTAAACACTATGGAACTATTTTTCATACCTCTTGTGCTGGCACCTCACAACAAAATGGACGAGCTGAACGTAAACTCCATCACATCCTAAATACTGTTAGGGCTCTCACCAATGCAGCCTCCACTCCTGCCTCATTCTTGGGTGAAGCTACTCTCACTGCAGTGTACACCGTCAACCAATGTCCTTCACTTGTTGTTCAAAACACAACACCATATGAACGGTCGTTTGACACAGCTCCAAACTACAGTCTACTCAAGGTTTTTGGTTGTGTCTGTTTTGTTCTTCTTCAACCACATGAGCGCACTAAACTCCAACCCCGCTCCCAGCTATGTTGTTTTCTTGGCTATGGCCTTGAAGAAAAGGGATACCGGTGTTATGATCCAAGCGTCTTCGAGTCTCTCGGCATGTGGTATTCTGGGAATACAAAATGTTCTATTCCTTACCTTTTTTTTCTGCAGGTAATTCTGATTCTCAGGCTGATCCTCTACCAAACCTCTTCCCTGAGATTCCTTCCCCTTCTGCTAAGTTAGTTAATCCCATCTCCGACGAGTCTCCCCCTGCTGATCCTTCCTCTGATGAGTCTCCTACAGCCGATCCTACCTTCGACGAGTCTCCTCTCTCTACCCCTGCTGTGAATCCTGTCAACACTACTGCTCCTGAGCCCCGTCGCTCTCATTAGGTAAGTACTCTTCCCTCTCATCTTCGTGACTTTCACTGCTTTTCTGCCTTTGCCACCTTACATGAATCTCACACCTTTCGTGAGGCCTCCTCTGACCCTTTATGGCAGCAAGCTATGAAAGAAGAATTGGATGCATTGTTAAAGACAGGTACTTGGGATCTGGTTGATTTGCCAGCTGGTAAATCTGCTATTGGTTGCAAGTGGGTGTACAAGATCAAGACTCGATCAGATGGTACTGTTGATCGCTACAAGGCTCGTCTCGTTGTCAAGGGATTCACTCAAGAGTATGGCATTAACTATGAGGAGACATTTGCCCTGGTGGCTCGCCTCTCCTCTGTTCGTACACTTATCGCAGTTTCTGCTTCTCGACATTAGCCACTTTTTCAGATGGATGTGAAGAATGCCTTTCTTAATAGAGAACTAACTGAGGAAGTCTACATGCAGAACCCTCCTAGTTTCTCCCAACCTCCTGGCTTTTCTCCCAAAGTGTGTCGTTTACGTCGGGCACTATATGGTCTTAAGCAAGCTCCACGAGCTTGGTTTGCCAAGTTTAGCTCCACCATTTCTCAGCATGATTTTTCAGCTAGTTCATATGATTCAGCTCTGTTCTTCCGACGCTCAGATCATGGTATTACCCTTCTCTTGTTGTATGTAGATGACATGATTATTACTAGTGATGATGTACAGGGCATCCAGAATCTTAAACACTTCCTTGGTCAGCACTTTGAGATGAAGGATCTGGGTCCCCTCGGTTATTTTCTTGGTCTTGAAGTCTCTCCATCCTCTGATGGTTACTATCTCACTCAAGCCAAGTACACATCTGATCTTATCTCTCGAGCTGGAATCACGGATAGCAAGATAGTTGACACACTCATCGAATACAACAATCGCCTGAATACTCATGATGGAGAACCACTTCCTGATGTTACCCTTTACAGATAGCTAGTTGGGAGTCTTGTTTACCTCACTGTCACTCGACAGGACATCTTCTATGCCGTTCACATTGTTAGCCAGTTCATGGCTGCACCGCGGTCTCTCTATTATGCTGCTGTACTCCGGATTCTTCGGTATTTGAAAGACACCTTGTTTCATGGACTTCACTTATCATCTCAGTTGTCGCTCACTTTTCAGGCTTATTCTGATGCCGACTGGGCAGGGGACCTTACTAACCGTCGTTCTACTATAGGGTATTGTTTTCTTCTTGGTAACTCCCTCATCTCTTGGCGCAGCAAGAAACAATCTGTTGTTGCTCGTTCTAGTACTGAGGCAAAATATTGAGCACTTGCTGACACCACTGCTGAGCTCTTTTAGTTACGTTGGCTTCTCCAGGACTTAGGCATTGATTGTTCTACTGTAGTTCCGATCCATTGTGAAAATCGAAGTGCCATCCAAATTGCCCACAATGACGTCTTCCATGAGCGTACCAAGCATATTGAGATCGACTGTCACTTTGTTCGTCATCACTTACTACAGGGTACTTTGCAGCTCTGTTTAGTGTCTTCTTAGGACCAGTTAGCTGACATATTCACCAAACCTATGCCTCCAGGCCGTTTCCGTGATCTTATTTCCAAACTCAAGTTGGTGTCTCTTCACCCAACATGCGTTTGAGGGGGGATGTTAGAATATAAGCCCAATGGGTCTTAGGCCCAATACACTGTCTTGTATAGCACTCTTATTACTTGTGCATTACTCTCACCTCTACCTATATAAAGGCTCTCTCTTGTACTATATTATTCATATAATACAAACACAGACTTTCAGTCTTTAACAAAAATTAAATGTGTAAAAGTAGAGTTGATTTACTATAATTTAATCTAATCTAATAGTTTAATAGCATTTGAATACCGACATCAACTTTTGAATCCTATTTCTCCACATTAGCATCATAATATCAAAGTTGCAAAAATACAAAATTATTGCAGTTCAATTAAAATAAATTAAAACTCACATGTTACAAGTTTGCATAATGATATCTTGGCCTGATGGTATAACAGGAGCTGGTCTCATTTCTCGACTCCCATCAAATGATACTGCATCTTTACGGAATTTATGATCATTATCCAAGAATCGCCTATGACCCATGAAACAATATTTCCCTCCGTTATTTAACTAACAAGAGTGAGTATCATAGTTACAAAAAGGACATGCAAAAGCACCTTTGGTATTCCAACCCGACAAATCACCATATGCAGGAAAGTCATTTATGGTTCACATCACTACTGCATGCATTTGAAAGATGGTTTTAGTAGACACATTATACGTTTCTACTCCAACATCCCATAATTCTTTCAGTTCTTCTACTAAGGGCTGTAAATACACATCTATATCGTTCCCAGGCGAGGATGGACCAGGAATTAGCAATGATAACTTGAAAGATGACCTTTTCATGCACATCCAAGGGGGGAAATTGTAAGGGACCAAAATGATAGGCCATGTACTATGACTAATACTCATAAGTCCGAATGGGTTGAATCCATCAGCTGCTAAGCCAAGTTTGACATTACGAGGCTCGAATGAGAACTCACCGTATTTAGAGTCAAATGTTTTCCAAGCAAGAGAGTCAGCAGGATGCCTCATTAACCCATCATCTGTACGACCATCAGCATGCCATTTCATATGAGTAGCTGTTTTGGAAGACATAAATAGTCGTTGCAATCTTGGCTTTAAAGGGAACCATTGTAAGATCTTTGCAACTTTTTTCTTTCTCTTCTTTGACGAATCATTCATATTATGCTCCATTTCATCATCATCATCATCCGCATCAAAGTGATCTTCAGACAAATCACTCTTACTTTCGGCCCACCTCGAAGCACCACACTCTGAGCAAGATTCATCCAATGCTTTCTCCTTCCAAAACAACATGCAATCATTGGGACAAGCATGAATGTTTTTATAACCCAAACCTAGTTTATTAGTAATCTTCTTAGCCTCGTAACAGTTTTTTGGCAACTTCGCATCTAAAGGAAGTAAATCTTGCAAAAGTTGGAGCAACATAGTAAAAGATTTGTTCGTCCAACCACTAATACACTTTAAGTGATACAAATGCACAATGGCCGACAATTTGCTAAAATTCTTACAACCTTCATATAAAGGCTGCTCAGCATCTTTAAGCAAGTTGTAAAACCGTTGTGCATCTTCATTTGGACCTTGCGCATGTTGACGCACACTAGGGCCTTCTTCCACTGGTCGTGATGTCGTATTTTGCATGGGGAATAGGTCATGTAACATTTCATGAATATCACCATATTCATTAGAACTTTCTTGTACATGACTATCCCTCGTTTTACTATATGCCATTGGAAATGATGATTCACCGTGAAAATCCCAAGGCTGATAACCTTTATAAATCCCAAATGATTCTAGGTGTAAACGTACAACTTCTATATCCAAAAATGTTGAATTCACACATTTTACACATGGACATAAGATCATCCCATCATCCGTTGCTTGTTTAGATGCATATGTCACAAATTCTTGAACTCTGTTAGAATATTCTCTAGAGATCCTACTCTTATTCATCCAACTTTTATCCATTGCTATAGAATACCTACAACATAATTTAATGAATGCACACACTAAGGGTTATGTTTCAAAAAATAATTTGTAAGGAATCACATGTGATATGATATATTGTATCTAGGTGGTCTTATATAATTACAGTTTTTTTTTTTTTAATTAATCAAATATACATAGAGCAATCAACACTCCAATATCAACTGAAACCACCTTATAACACCATGCAAGCCACCCGCTTGCTCCAATTCAACAACCAACCACAACTTACAATTTCAACTAAGTCTTTTAAGTAACAACTATAAGATAAAATTACCTGAGGAGAAGAGTTTTCAAACCCAATCACCCTATATAGTAGCCTGCAAAAATCAAATCCCACAATTAACTCAAATAACCATAAGACCCATTCAAAAAAGCATAGTAAAATGAGTTATTGGCTTATAAAAAAAAAAAAAAACTTACAAATTGAATTTATAAGTTTTTAATCACAATTCACTTTTATTTTGTCATAGTCTTCAATTTGAAACTAGTAATTTAAAAATATGACTTGAAATTATTCCTAATTTGATTTTGTAATACTAGTTTCACATATTTATAATTCTAAATTCATTTTTCATTAGTTTTGTCATCTTGTCCTAACTTACTTTTGCAATCTGGGTATTTGATTTTTTGAGGAGGAAAAAAAAAAAACAACTCACAGCCGAAGTGGAAAACAAGAAGAATAAAGCCACAGGATTTATTGGTTTAAAAGAAGAAGAAAAATAATAATTTCAAAAAGAAAAATGTTTAAGGTGAGTTCCAACTTCCAACTGGCCCATTTTCCAATCTTAAATTTTGACAATGCTTTGATAAATTGAATGAGCCCATTAAACATTTCATAAATTTTCAACTAAAGAAAAAAAGAAGAAGAAAAAAGCCCATTGAATAATGTGAAAACTAAAGCTCACGGCCCATTGTTTTCACTTAGAGCCAGCCCAATTCTTGGGCTAACTAATCTCAAATGGAGGCTACTAAAAAAATCTTAAATGATACTTATTAGGCTGCTGGCCACTCTCAAATTGGGGAAATTATATAGTAGTCCGGGAGCACAACGTCAGTTTGCTGACCTTGTACTCCCGTCCTATTAAAACAAACCATTTGGCATAATAATCTGACATCATTTAAAAAGTAAGCGACTCATTAAAAAAAGCTATACGGCGTTAGCTTGAAATTGTTCTGTGAAGTTTCATTTGAAAAGAGTGTGGATCCCACGTCAGTTAAAAAATTAGAAAAAGAGAGACACAAACAAAATGTCAGCAATGAGTAGCTGTTAGTCTAGGAAAAAAAAGGGTAAAAAGAAAAAAACACTCTAGTCTTTCTCTCTTTGTATTTGGTTTCTTAGGCCATCTCCAGCAGTCCTTTATCTTTATCTCTATCTTTATCTCTAAAATTACACTTTTTAACAACTCTCTATTTTTTTTTTAAACAACCACTCCAACAGTACTCTTTATCTTTATCTCTATTCTATTAAAAATTACTTTTTTATCACTACTTCCCACCAAAAATAACCAACTCCCACCCAAATCAATTTCTCATCACAGCAACCAAACAAACAGATTAATTTCACCAACCAACCAAAAATAACCAACTGTCAAATTAATTTCAGCAACCAAAATTTTCTCAGCCACCAAACGGCACGGCTCCACCACCTTCAGGCCGAGCTCCACTTCCGGTGACCCAACAACCACCCCAAGCCACCGATTCAACCACCCCAGGCCTCGGCAAAGACCCAAACCCACCACCACAAAGACCCAACCCACCACCGCAAAGACCCAACCCACCACCGAATCAACCAACCCACCACCTCGGCAAAGACCCAAACCCACCACCACAAAGACCCAACCCACCACCGCAAAGACCCAACCCACCACCGAATCAACCAACCCACCACCTCGGCAAAGACCCAAACCCACCACCACAAAGACCCAACCCACCACCGCAAAGACCCAACCCACCACCACAAAGACCCAAACCCACCGAATACCCAAACCCAAGCCACCACCACGCACCCACCACGGCAAAGACCCAAACCCACCGAATACCCAAACCCAAGCCACCACCACCACGCACCCACCACGGCAAAGACCCAAACCCACCGAATACCCAAACCCAAGCCACCACCACGCACCCACCACGGCAAAGACCCAAACCCACCGAATACCCAAACCCAAGCCACCACCACGCACCCACCACCACAAAGACCCAAACCCACCGAATCAACAAACCCAAGCCACCACCACGCACCCACCACCACAAAGACCCAAACCCACGGAAAGACCCAAACCCAAGCCACCACCACGCACCCACCACCACAAAGACCCAGACCCAAACCCACCGAATACCCAAACCCAAGCCACCACCACGCACCCACCACCACAAAGACCCAAACCCACCGAATCAACAAACCCAAGCCACCACCGGTTTTGTGCTTCAACAAAAAACCCAAAAGGCCGAAAGAGCAAAGAGAGAAGAGAGAGCAGAGAAAGAGAGAAGAGAGAGCAGAGAGAAGAAGAGAGAGAAAAAATTTCGGAAGAAATGAGAGGAGAGAGAGAAATTTTCGTATAAAAATCAGTTGGTGGTACGGACGGGTCAGGCAAAAAAAATTGATATTTTAATGTTTACAAAGTGTACAGTACCCTTTCAAGAATGAAAGGGTACTGTACACTTTGTAAAAAATTTTAAGGATGAAGAGTTGATATAAACGACTGCTGGAGGCCGGTTTTTGGCTTTGTCCTTTAAAAATAGAGTTGAAGAGCAGTGGATAAACCACTGCTGGAGATGGCCTTAGCATACCTGCACTCTTTTTCTCAACCATTTTCAACCATTTCAGTTCTAAAAAAGCTCCCTTTAGTCTCATAATAATATATATGTAACTCTATAGTGTTATGTGTGTTATATATATATATATTTATATATATATATATATATAACTTCTTAATTTCTGTTTTTTTAAATTAATTTTTTAGCTGGTTCTAGGAATTGGGTTTTACTGGATATTTGGGGTTTGGAATTGAAAATTTTCTTGTGGGGTTTTGGGATTTCAAGAGCTTTTGTGAGTTTTGGATGGCAAACCCATCTGAGACTCATCTTCCTATTCGTTCAACGGACAAATGGTAGCTGCCGGAGAAAACCCAAACAACTGGAACTTGGGAGCAGCGCCGGAGAGCTCAGCGTTGAAGCACAAATCGGGTATCTCCTTAGACTGGACCTTGGAGGAGCAAGCCATGCTTGAAGATGGGCTAGCCAAGTGAGTAAAGAATTGACTGTCTAAATTTTTAATTGATATCTATTTTCAAATGTTACTTGAAGATGGACATAAAAAACCTCCAGCAGCAACATCAACTCAGGCTATATATAAAGGCAATTCCACTGCCAATTCTCAAAGACATCAAGTCGATGGCCATCAATACTTCTAGAACCTTTACTGATGTGTATTATACTAACCCAATGTTTACCCAAACTGATGCCAGATGATGTGTTTTTGTCTTTTTGTATCTCTGTTTCTTTCACAAAATATCAAAAAAAAAAAAGAATGTTACTGCTTAACGGAAACATCTTCAACACTAACGCCGTTAACTTTCTTTAATGAGTTGCTTATTTTTTAAATGATGTCAGATTGTTTGGCCAAATGGATTGTTTTAATAGGACGGGAGTACAACATCAGCAAGCTGATCTTGTGCTCCCGGACTACTATATAATTTCCCCTCAAATTGGGAACCAAACCAAATTGGAGCAGTATTTAAGTTTGAAAGCAAAAGAAAACATTAGAATTTAAATTGGATACTTTTTTTGAATGGCAGAGTGGCACAGAAGACTGTGTACTATATGAAGTGACTAGAGGGACAGCTGTCCAGCTCGTCAAATCTATCTTAAGGCCCTCATGTAAGTTGTGACTGTAAAAATGTAAAGCAAAGAGATTTTAGGCTCACATACACACTCACCTATTGGTCATTTGCACATCCACTGGATTCAACTCACTAGTACTGAATTTCATCATTGGAAACGGCTATACCTCTTTCTGCACAACTTTCCATACCAATTTTAAAAAGACTGTCTCTCACTCTGCTCAAGATATAATGCAAAACAAATAAAAAAAGTACTACAAATCTTTCTCTCTCTTTTCGTGATTCAACTTCAAATATTAATTATTAGTTTTAACTAATTATCAAATAGAAAATAATTCTAAACTTAAATTCACTGCATCCAACCAGAAATTAAAAGCAGATATTAAGGGTACTGTGAGTTATCATATCATATCAAAAGCCTACAAAATGTACTGGCAAAGGTACTGTGGGTTATAGGGGTCTAAAACAACAAGTCGGCCATTTATTTTCAATGGGACCAAAACCCTTAGCATTTGACAAAATAAAAAATTTATTTTTTTAGTTTCTTTCTCCTATTCGTATTCATATCCCTTTCTTTTTTTTGAGTTATCACTTTTTTTTAGTTTCTTTTTTTGACAAAATAACTCAGTGGTAACCCGCTACCTCAACCTCCACTAATTTGTTTTTTGAGTTATCACTTTATTTTAGTTTCTTTTTTTGACAAAATAACTCAGTGGTAACCCGCTACCTCAACCTCCACTAATTTGTACGGGTGGAGGAAGTTAATTGTAATTTATCTACATTCAAGTGAAGAGAAAATAATTAAGCAAACTTGTCACAGAATTGAAGTTAAACTTGGCTTCATAATTGGAAAAAAGATATGTAATAAGGTTTTGAATGAATTTTATAAATGATAAACAAAAGCAAATAACTAAGTGAAGTATAGTACTGTTCTGCATGACGAATCCTCCAATGAATAAAATCTCAGACTTACAAAAAAAAAGTTATATCGGCCATTTTCATTTCAGCTTATAGAGAAAACCATATCACGTAACAAAAAAGTCAAAAACGTTAGCCAAAATATATTTATGAAGTGTCCATGAGTGTCCATAGTTGGAATACGAATACTATGTTATGATATCAACGCCATAGGCAAAAGTCACCGACACCAAAAAGTTTCATACTTTATCAATATCCTTTGTCTTGTTCCTCCACATTATCCAAGCACCATATGCTAGGAATCATTTTTGCTAAGAAAAAGTGCGCTCTATAGCTCGCTCAATTGAATAGGTTGAGGGGAAGAGCTAGTTCCCTGGGTCACTACGTTAGCCTCGTTTTTGCTAAAGTAGGTGGGATGCATGTATTATTTCAGTAATTATTGTACTCGTTCTGTGGACTGTGATACTCGTTTTTCGCATGAAAATGAAATGTTAGTGATAAAGAGCTAACTTTTTATCAAAAAAAATAATAATAATAATAAATTACAAGAAAAGTGTAAGGTAGCTATTACGGTTTTGGATATCTCCTCAATTATTTTTAGTTTTGAGTTCCTTAACCATCTATCCAGTAAAACTTTATATTCTCGTGGTACACGTAATAGTATTATATCTCTATTGGGATTAATCAAGTACACGTAAGCTGGCTTGAAAACTCAATCTAAAAAAAAATAAAAAATAATACAAGAAAAGTGTTTAACAAGGTTACTTACAAGCCTTATAAATATTGATGGGATTATTTTAAAAAAATATCGTCTGTATTTGATTTGAAATGAAAAGTGTTTATTTCATGATTAGATTAAATATTACAGATCTAATCGAATACAGAATATCATATCATTTAAAATTTTAAATAACATAACAGTACACACTATTCTGATTATTTTAAGCCAATGATAACCCACAACCTCACCCTCCACTAATTTGTGTGGGAGGAGGAAGCTAATTGTAATTTATCTACATTCAAGTGAAGAGAAAATAATTAAGCAAACTTGTCACAAAATTGAAGTTAAACTTGGCTTCATAATTGGAAAAAAGATATGTAATAAGGTTTTGAATGAATTTTGTAAAAGATAAACAAAAGCAAATAACTAAGTGAAGTATAATACTGTTCTGCATGACAAATCCTCCAATGAATAAAATCTCAGACTTATAAAAAAAAAAAGTTATATCGGCCATTTTCATTTCAGCTTATAGAGAAAACCATATCATGTAACAAAAAAGTCAAAAACGTTAACCAAAATATATTTGAATGTCCATGAGTGTCCATAGTTGGAATACGAATACTATGTTATGATATCAACGCCATAGGCAAAAGTCACCGACACCAAAAAGTTTCATACTTTATCAATATCCTTTGTCTTGTTCCTCCACATTATCCAAGCACCACATGCTAGGAATCATTTTTGCTAAAGTAGGTGGGATCCACGTGCATGTATTATTTCAGTAATTATTGTACTCGTTCTGTGGACTGTGGTACTCGTTTTTCGCATGAAAATGAAATGTGAGTGATAAAGAGCTAACTTTTTATCAAAAAAAAATTACAAGAAAAGTGTAAGGTAGCTAGTCCGGTTTTGGATATCTCCTCAATTATTATTAGTTTTGAGTTCCTCGGATCATCTATCCAACGTAAAACCTTTACCATTATCGTAATACTATATGTCTCATTGAGATTAGTCAAGGTACATACAAGCTGGCTTGAAAACCCAAGAGTCATAAAAAAAAAAATACAAGAAAAGTGTTTAACAAGGTTACTCTCAAGGCTTATAAATATTGATGTGGTTATTTTGGAAAAGGATCATCTGCATTTGATTTGAAATGGAGAATGTTCATTTCATGGTCCAGATTAAATATTACAGATCTAATCAATTGATACAGACTGTCACGTCATTTAAAATTTTAAATAACGTGACAGTTTGTACACTATTCCAGTTATTTTAAACCGGACACAACATCAACATGCCTCTCATCACTCTCAGATATCCAACAAACCCATCTAGTATTCTTGAAAGAAAAAAAAGAATGGCGGAAGGAGTTTTCTTTGACCTTCCCACTTGAACTGCTGGTCTCCTTAAAAAAGTGATTTTACAAAGAATCACTATATTATTTACCATGAGCAAGATATATATTTAGTCAAGATCAAATTATACGTGGTGCAAGTGTAACTTTAAGTAATGTAATATTTGTTTAGCAAAAAAGTAGAAAAGTAATGTTATATTACTTAAAAACTTTTTATTTAATTAAATAAATATTATATTGTTGGATTATATATTATTTATGTTCTTTAACACCCATACTAAATTTCATGCCAATTAATTATTATTTACTATTGGATCTATAAACTCATATTTAATGCTTGATTTTTAAATTATAAAAAAATTAAATTTAAACATTTTATAGATACAATAGTTATTAACCAAGTGTTCTTGGGTTGTGCAATTTATAAGCTATGGCATCCCTCATCTCTCAAGACGTCTTTTAAGATTGAGTTAGGCCATTAGACTTTAATATCAGAGCCACCTTGGTGTTGGACAGCTCCTCCTTATTATGATCACGTGTTTGGTTGGTCCGTCACACGTGAGGGGCATATTAAAGTGAGAGTCTAGTCCCACATTGACCAAGTATTTTAGATTGTGCAATTTATAAGCCATATAATTATGTATTTCATTTTCAAACGTCTTTTTAATTGAGTTAAGTCTATTAGGACTTTAACAATATTCTATCTTTAATATCTTTTGAGTATATGGTTAAGTTAAGTAAACATAACCGAATGTAGATTTGTCGAAATTCTCATTAATAGTGATGTAATGTTAGTGTGGGTTTAGTTAGCTCAATTGGTAAAGTTTTTTGTGATCGAGCAAAAGATCTGAGTTCAAATCCCGTCTACACCAAAATCGACTGATATCTTGACTTGACAGTAAGAGCAAAGATTATAAACAAATCCCATTGATTTAAAATGCTATCATAACTTTAAAAAAAAAAAAATGATGTTTCTTGCTCTCCTGTCAGCCTGAACAAAGTGGAGAACCCCGTTTGTGCATGACAGCTTGCTGCAATTATGTGTCTAAAGAAAAAGAAAAAGCTCTTTTTGATTGAAAGCTTCAAGACTTCTTTTTTTGGTGTCAGTAAACAGTGTGGGAAACCAAATGTGTGCACAACAGCTAGCCGACTCGACTCTATGGAACACACTTTCCACGTTCCAAGCTGTGATTCTGGCTGCATTACCAACCATGAAAGATATTCTAAATCTTAGAACAATCTCAATAATTTGTGTAAAATTTAAGCTAAATTTTAGATTAAAGAATTACTTTCTTTTTTTTTTCCAATCATTTTTTAAAGGAAGCTGCTACGTTCACACCATGGTGTGAAACAGTGTTTTCACACCATGGATGTGGCAGCATATAACTGGGCCACGGCAGCAAGCAGTCCTGCGGGTCCCATGAGTGCAAAATCAGCTATTTTAATGAGGAATGCAACTATCTCTGTTGCCAAACACACTAAAAATTTTGCTAAAAATGGGGCATGGCAAAGCACGTGAGAGAGGCCCACACCTAAGTGACCTAACAGCACAGCAACTATATTTTTTTTCCCGCCTGTCTTCTTCTTCTTCAGCATGACTCCCTGAACTGAAACACACGTCCATAGCAGAAAGTAAAAAAAAAAAAAGACAACTTAGCCGAGAAGATCAAGCCAGTTCTAAGGTTGGATTTTTGAAGTTTTGGTGCTTATTATTTCTTGCCAATAATAATGAAACAGTAATCCTAAACATAGAAACCTTTTTCTGTAAAACAGTGTTGCTGCCATTGTTGGTTGAGCTTGAGCTTGAAACAAAGTCACCATTTGGAGCAGAGACAGAGACCAACATTTGAGATTTGGAGCAGCATTGAACGTGAGTTTTGGAGTTTTGGAGGTCCATTGCACTGGTGCATTGACTGCACTGTTCACGTGGTATGCTTTTTTTTTTTCCTCTTTTTCTTTTTTGTTAGTTGTGTATATTATTTAAGTTTATTTTTAGTGATAATCTGTACATATTTTTTTGTGTAATAAAAAATGAAAAAAAAAAAAAAAATTATGCTTGTTTTAGGTTTAGCAAAATATTCATGATTATTGTATTATGGCTATAGATGTTTAATGGGTTTTTTCATGTTATTTTTTTAATGATAATGGGTTTTTTCAAATGTAATTGTTGCTATGTTGGTTCTGGGTTCACTTGCATGTTATTACCATTTACCAAAAAATGTGGACAATAATGTCCAAACTTAAAGATAATTGTCCACACTTTCTATGGATGTTAAGGATGTTACATAGGTTGTTGGTACATGTTGGTTTCTATGGATGTTATGAAAAAATAGTTACAAAAAATATAAAGTTCATAGCTTGTCAATTGAGAAACAGTACAAGAATCCAAAAAAGTCCTAAATAGCTTCATTTCAGAACATGGAACATGAAAACAGTTAAAAGGGTGTATCTGCATCTTCATGATATCTTGTTATTTTTTAATGATAATTTTAGTGAGTGTGTGTTGGTGTGTTTGAATGTTTTCTGTTATTGATACTAGTCACAATGTAATACTTTAGGTTTAGGTTGTATATCATTATTGGTACATGATAAATTATTTGGTAGAGTTTACATTACATGTTATAATTAACTTTGGTATTTGGCTTATAGGTTGTTGCAGTCATGAGTACACAAGAGATGGATGGTGTTAGATCCTTTGGTGCTAGTAATAGTTTTGTGGAGGATTTACCACAGCCTGTTGAGGGAAACATGCAGGAGGATACACCTGAGAGTGTGAGGAATTCAGTGATTGAACCAAGGGTTGGAATGGAGTTTGATTCACTTCAACAAGTCATTGAATTTTATAAGCATTATGCTTATTCGAAAGGATTTGCAACAATGACAAGGAATTCAAGAAAAAAGAAGGGCTTTAGTGAGACTTCTTATGTAAACTTGAAGTGTAACCGAGAGGGAAAATACAGTAGTTCGGTTGATGATCCTTCCAAGAAGAGGTCGACGATAAAAAATGCGTGTGAAGCTGGGATCAAAGCTTCGATGGATATTACCGATAAAAAATGGAGGATATTGAGTTTTATTGAGGATCATAACCATGAGTTGAGTCCTAGTAAATCTAGGCATTTTGCTGCTTTTCGGCATATAAGCACGGATACAAGAAGGAGACTCTTGATTAATGACAATGCCGGTGTTAGGATAAATAGTAGTATTAAGGCTTCCGTCGTTGAAGCAGGGGGTTATGAAAATGTGACGTATAATCAAAGAGATGTTCGCAACTTTCTTGAAAAGGAACGTCGTTTAAAGTGTAAGGAGGGTGACGGACAAGCCTTGCACGATTACTTCGTTAGAATGCAAGCTAAAAATTCTAACTTCTACCATGCATTGGATTTGGATGATGAGTTACGTGTGCGAAATGTATTTTGGGTTGATGCGAGGAGTAGGGCAGCATACGAATCCTTTAATGATGTGATCACGTTCGACACCACATATCTAACAAACAAGTATGATATGCCATTCGCCCCTTTTATTGGAATTAATCATCATGGTGAATCTATTATACTTGGTTGTGGGTTATTGTCAAGTGAAGACACGGATTCGTTTGTGTGGGTATTTAGGCAATGGTTGCAAAGTATGTGTGACATTGCTCCAAAAGCCATTATCACAGACCAATGCCAAGCAATGCGGCGGGCCATTGAAATAGTTTTTCCGGAAACTGTTCATCGTTGGTGTATTTGGCATATTACGATGAAAGTTGCCAGTGAAGCTTGCTGGATTGGAAGCTTATCAAGATATAAAGCATTATTTGCTTAAAGCCGTGCATGATTCAATGACAGTGGAAGAGTTTGAAGAAAAATGGAATCATACCATCACTTTACATCATCTTGAGGAGAATGAGTGGTTGGCCAAGTTATATGAGGAACGGGAGCGATGGGTTCCTGCATTTCTCAATTCCAATTTCTTTGCGGGAATGTCGTCAACCCAACGTTCGGAATCAATGAATGCCTTTTTTGATGGTTATGTACATAGCTCTACAACTTTGAAAGTATTTGTGGAGCAATTCGAGAAAGCAATGCGGAATAAGGTTGAAAAAGAGATTTTATCAGATTTTGAGTGTTTCAAAGGCAAGCTGGAGTGTTCATCATCATCTCCTATGGAGAAACAGTTCCAAGAAGCTTACACCCATGAGATTTTTAAGCGGGTGCGACTAGAATTTGCTGGGAGACAAGGTTGTATAGTAAATGAGCTTGTTAGAGGTAGTGATGAAGTCAAATACAAGATTGAAGATGAAGCATGCCCAGGGAAGCTTTTTGAAGTGAGATTCAGTAGCTCTGAATGCTTGGTTGGCTGTGTATGTCGCATGTTTGAGTTTAGGGGGATATTATGTAGGCATGCCTTATTTGTGCTTTCCCAGCAACGTGTGACTATACTCCCTGACAGGTATATACTAGACAGGTGGAGAAAGGAATATCAAAAGAAAACACACTTACGTCTCCACTTGTACAGATGATGTACAACATAACCCTGTCTTGGAAAGGTACGAGAAGTTACATAGACTAGCAGTCGGTGTGCTTGAGATAGGGGCTGAGTCTGTAGAGAATTTTAATGTTCTAGAAAAGTTGTTAATTGATTTGAAAGACAACTTTTCTCGTTCATGTGGTAAACAACCCTCGTCTCAGAGAAAGAATAGTGTTGGAGCTGCTCCTGATGTTGTTAGGACTGAAGTTGTAAGGAGTCCTACGGTTGTGAAGCGTAAGGGTCGACCTAGGATGAAACGGCTAAAGTCATCAATGGAGGAAGCGGTTTCAAAACCAAAGAAGAAAAGGAACACTGCCGTTGCTAGGAATCTTGCTCATTCAACATCAACTACTGGGGTACATAATTAAAAGACCACACTTCTTTTAATATCCTAGTCTATTATTGTTTATTAATTTTGGTTTAATTGTGATTGGATGGCCTAGGTTGGAGGTAGTGCTTATGGAGATTGCTCTACATCAAACATGGTAAGTATAGGTGATTTGCACTGTTATTATTCATATGTAGCAAAGATGTTATTTTGGGGCTTATGGTTGAATATATATATATATATATATTTTTGTATTGTAGGAATATCCAGTGTCCATGCCACATTCACATGATGGAGTTATACACTTAACAAATCCAATGCCTTCCCAGAGTTTTGTGTCTGAGGTAAAGATATTTGTAATGTGGAAAAATTGGTTATTAAATCCTATTTATTGCATACTTATTGTACCATGTTTTCTTTTACAGTCAATGTCACAGACTCAAGCTCATGGAAACGAAGACCAAGCCTTAAACCTTACTTGATTAGATATATGTAAATATATATTTTTTTTTGTTAAACGATCCTCCTTTTTTGTATTACGGAAGGATGCGTTGGTAGTTAGTTTTTTTGTATCATGGAAGGATCCGTCTCAATCTCCTATATCCTCAGCGTTGTTGTTTTTGCAAGAGGAAAGAGAAAGTGTAGGCTCCTTTCATTTCATTAATATACACCCATTGATTGTATTGTTTTTAGCTAGAGTGGATAATTAATGTATTTTGTCGTTCCAATCAATGATAATGGAAGTGCATACGTATTTGAGTGATTGCTAGTGGGTTATTCTAAGTTTTTTATGTATTCAGGTCATGGTGAATTTCATGAAT
Organism: Fagus sylvatica; assembly: GCA_907173295.1. Classification (NCBI taxonomy): domain Eukaryota; kingdom Viridiplantae; phylum Streptophyta; class Magnoliopsida; order Fagales; family Fagaceae; genus Fagus; species Fagus sylvatica. Next base: position 10,386,202 of record OU015762.1, on the reverse strand, counting down.
ATAGTAATTTTATGAAAGTTATGTTAGTGGTATACTTTGAACCAAGTTTGCAGAAATTGGCTAAGTTAAAACAGGTTTCTGGGTTGGTTTCTGGGTAAAGGCAGGTTTCTGGGTAATATGGTACCTGTGCACCAAGTTTGTAGAAAGTGTGGACAATTTTGTCCACACTTTAACAAAATTGTCCACACTTTCAGGCCAATATGAACACTGTTCACGTAGACTGTTCACGTATACTGTTTACATGCTCTTCAAGTGTGGACAATTTTGTCCACACTTTAACAAAATTGTCCACACTTTCAGACCAATATGAACACTGTTCACGTACTGCTGACGTGTACTGTTCACGTATGCTGTTTACCATGCTCTTCAAGTGTGGACAATTTTGTCCACACTTTGTTCAAATTGTCCACACTTTTTTCTGAAAGAGTTTACTGTTCACATAAAATACTGTTTACGTATCTCACAGAAAGTGTGGACAAAATTGTCCACACTTTGTTCAAATTGTCCACACTTTTTTCTGAAGAGTTTACTGTTCACATAAAATACTGTTTACGTATCTCACAGAAAGTGTGGACAAAATTGTCCACACTTTCATAAAATTGTCCACACTTTTATCAGAAAGAGTTCACTGTTCACGTAAAACACTGTTTACGTATCTGACAGAAAGTGTGGACAAACTTGTCCACACTTTTATCAAATTGTCCACACTTTCTGGGGATGAACTGTTTTTACTGTTCACGTGACTGTTTAGTGTTCTAACGTGCATCAAATTGCATGAATTTGCATGGCCATTGCAAGAAAATATAGACATTAATGTCCACACATTGATGCAAATTGTCCACAATTTCTGGGCAGACTTAAATGTTAAAATAAACATTTTTCTGGTACACAACACATTTCAATGAATACATTTCACTTCATTCATTCAAATAAGCTTCCTCATTCATTCAACCAAATATTGTCTAATTACAAAAAGTGGTAATGACTACACTACACATTTATTGAATTTGATACCATAATACAACAATAAGGCCCACAATTACAGCAAGTCCTATTGTTAACAACTTCTTCAACGATTGGATGTCATCACGATGTACTGGTTGGACCATATCACGCATGCCACGCATCTCTGACTGAAGTTGATGCAAGTCCAGTAACAGTTGTGATGCATCAAGCAATTGTGATGCATCAACCATGGATTTAGAACTGGTTGCTTGTGATATCTCTTCCATTCTTTCACAGCCAGCTCGTTGGTTGATGGGCAAACACCAAGAAAAGAAACCGCATCGGTTGGCAGCACAACAATAATACAATTTGTTTTTGTTTAAACTTGATTCTGAAATCCTAACTGATGCTCTTTTGCCACAAACACAGTCTAAATTTCTAAATCTCAGCCCATCTCTAATTGCACTATTTACTGATGAGGAAGACATCTTTGCTGCAAAGGTATTAAAATATTGAATATATATTATTAGGTTATTAAAAAATCATATAATATATTAGTTTATGTCAAAAAGTTTAGGGTTTTGAATATTAAGGGTTTGAATATTATTTAAGTTGAATAAATCATAATTAGGGTTTTGAATATTAAAATTTTCAATATGATTTAATTTGAATAGAATATGATGTAATTAGGGTTTTGAATATTAAGGTTAATTGAGGAATTAAATCAAGAACAAGAGAGAGAGAGAGAGAGAGAGAGCATACCGAGACCTGAAGGATTCACAAAGTTGAACAAATAAAGAGGAAAATTGAAAACAACCAGCACCCCCACTAAATTTCGGTCACAACCCAGTACAAATTTGGTCACAGCCCAGTAACAAAATCACATCCCACTGTTCAGACACCTAACACGCAGAGAAGATGGAGTGAGATTGAGAAGTCTTGTAAGCATTTAATGCTCTCTGCCAACCCAAAGACAGCTAACCCGAATTGAGAATGGAAGAAAGATGAAGAAAACGTAGAGGCAGACAGCTAAGAAGAAGAAGAAGAAGAAGATCGGGATCAGGTTTTGTAGCTGAAACAACTTGAGGACTCTACCTTCTAGCCAAGAACACAGCAGCAGGTTGCGCAGCAGTAGGGACGTGCAGCTCCAAGAAGAGGACAGTTCAGCTGATGGGATTGCCGTGTCCTTTGTCAGAAGATCACATCAGCCCGTGTTTAACCAGCTAAGAATGAAGTTCTACTGTGTAAGTAAAATATCAGCTCTTTGAAAGCAAGTATATACACGTTGGAAGCTGTGTTTAAACTTGTACTGTGTAAAAAATCAGCTCTTTGAAAGGAAATATATGCCGTGTAACCAATTGCTAGTGCAATTGTAAATGCAATTTATATCATAAGTGTGTAAAATTAAATAGTTGATTTAATAAATATTTATTTATTAATGGATGAGATTAAAAGTGAATGTTGAAACTTTTAATCTTAACCATTAAGTCAATTGCATGTGCAATCATGCAAATCCATGTCTCAGGTTTTTTATGCAATTGCATAGGTTGTTTAAAAAACTTTGTTGATATTAATACAATTCATACAAGGATTATAAATACAATTTTAGAGGCTTTTTCTATTTATCATTTTTAATTTTTTTTTTAATTATTATCAACAAACAACAATTAACAGTCTAGATATAGATATTCTCCTAAAAAATTTGTCAGTCAATTTTAATATATTGTTAAAATTCACACAATTTTACATGTAGCTATTTTATAAAATAATTACAAAATTCTATTTGAATTATGACCCTACATGTATAGATTTGGATGGAAACAACAACCACACCGTGTACAAAATATATTTAATTTAATATTTTTAATTAAAATCAACAAACAACAATTAAAAAAAAAAAATTAGACTACAAAGACTTCTACTCCAATTAATTCATCTTGGTCAATAAGTTACACACGTGAAGGCATCATTAGGAAGCCATACCCTATCAACTCACTTTTTGTTGTGTTGTTTGCTTGAAGTCCTCCTTATATCGTTTCAAAAAATAAAAAATTTCTTAACTTTATCACAATAATTATTAGGTTGGAGAAGTTAACACAAAATACATGGTAGAATATAATTACAAAGAAAAAATAAATAAATAATCCACATTAATAAATTTTCAATATTCACGTGTGATATTATCATCCAAACTCTTTCTATACATCATATTAGTGTTACACTTGTTTTAGAACTCCAACTTTGTGTACATCAAGTTGTTCTCACCTACTAAACCAAATTTTATGTTTAAGTAACTAAATAAATAAATAAAAACACTGTTGTTCAAAATATAATTGATAAAGTGTAACAGAGAAAGAAACCCAACCCATCATGGCTTCCCATTCATAGTCACCTTCAGGAAGAGCTTTAGCCTCGAGCTATCCTTTGCCACCAATGGTAGAAGTAATGGTGTGAAGGTCCACAAATTGAAGCTTTGGCAAAGGTGATGCTCCTTTGACAAAGAAGCGGTAAAAAAAAAGAATAATAATAAGTTTATTTCTTTTTGGAAAATAATAGAACAAAAAGTACAAAGAATAATGTGGGTGTGCAAAACATTTGTTTAATTTCTAGACATTGATTAAAAGAATTGCAGAGGTTTTCAAATAATCTATAAAAGTTTTATAGATTTTGCACTTACAGTTTTTATGTTTTCCCTTATTTTCAAATTTGTTTCTTCTCAAATTGCGTTGTAGAATGATCCTTGTCAATGATTGAAAGTAATCTTTTGAATAAGACAAATAAATGGAAACAAAGTTAGTTAGTTAGTTAGTTACTAAGTATAAAAAAGAAAAAGAGAACATTTACTTCAATAGTAATAAGAAAGCAATACATATCTTTAGGTTCAAAAGCATAGCATGCTAGGCTGTTAGCCGATTTTCCTGGTATTTTGCTAATATCCATATATTTGGTGTAGATAAAATGACTTTACATTCAAGCAAATGTTCTAAAAAAAAAGAAAAAAAAATTATAATTATCTAAAACTGTTATACATGTGAACATACCTTTTGAGTGACTGTCTCCTTTAAAATTCTTGATAAACTGATGTGAATACTCTCAGCTTTCTCTAACATAATACAATGGATTTAAAAAAAATAAAAAATAAATTTAAATTGCTTCGGAGAAGGAGAAGATAAAGTGATGAAGTATTGTGTTTTTTTTTTTTTTTATTCTTTGTTTTCAGTTTGAGAAGGTTAATAGATATTGGTTAGGATGAGAGATGTGGGTTTTTTATCAGTGTAGTTGTGGAAGAGTAGGAGATTGTTTTTGTGGGGGTGGGAGTTATATATTTTTTATTTTTATTTTATTTTATAAATATATTTATTGTTATGGAAACTTGCAGTTATTTTTAAATTCATTTGTTTAATATGAATGGTGATTTTTTTAATGATTTTGAACTCAAAAGGATTTTTGGTTTTTTTTTGGATAATTACTAAATTTAAGGATTTTGAAAACAGAAATGAAGGAAGGAAAACAAAGTTGAAACGGTTAATAATTTGATGGTTATCTTTCTATTTGGATAATGATAATTTTTTTTTTTTATGGTTACCTTTTAAAATTTGGTTTTTTTAAACGTTGAATGTGGGTGATTCTCAAAAAATAATAATAATAATAATAAAACATTGAGTGTGGGTTTTTAATTTTAGTTCAACGTGGGGAGTTTTAAAAAAAACTTGGTGAATTTTTTTTTCCTTGTAATCTTTTTAAATTTGATTTTTAAAAAATTGTCTTTCTCTTTGAAATGTGGGAAGCAAAATAGAAAGTGTAGGTGCTTTTTTATTGCTAGTAATAGATTTATCCCAAAAAATTAGGATTTACTCTAAATGTTGCTTTCCTTAATTAACCCATATATAAGATGTAGTTTTTTGTTTAGTGTAGTTTCAAATATGTAAATATATTTTTTTATAAGGATATTTTTTACTGTACATTAAAGTGGACATGAGGGTATGAATGTTGCGTACTAGTATTAGATTAGATAATATATACATTAATATTTGAGGTTACTTAAAAAGCCCAAACCCATTGTCATATAATAACCCATAATATAATGTATTAATATTTGAGGTTACAAAAAAAGCCCAAACCCAATGTCATATAATAACCCATAATATATATATTAATATTAGCTGATGTTGAAAAAAGTCCAAATCATTATCATATAATAACCCATAATATATATATATTAATATTAGCTGATGTTGAAAAAATAAATATTATCATAATATTATAATATAATTATATTTATATTTAGCTGCTGTTGAAAAGCCCAAACCCATTATCATATCATATAATAACCCATAAAGATACATTAATATTATTCAAAGCCCAAACCCATTAATTCACTTAAACCAAACCAAATTTATAAAGAAACCAAAAAAGACAAAAAACTGGGCGGGTCCAAAAAGAAACCAAAAAAGACAAAAAAATGGGCGGGTCCAACGTGGGAAATTTGGTGGGAAACTTTGTCCCCAAAACGGCGTCGTGTGGGCTTTGATAAGGAAAGTGGTCCCAAAACGGTGCCGTGTTGGGCCTTTGGGGGGAAATATTAATCTCCAAAAACGGCGTCGTGTGGGCTTCGTGGTCCCCAAAACGGTCGTGTGGGCTTCTGGGGATTAAGTGGTCCCCAAAACGGTGCCGTGCTGGGCTTTTGGGGGGAAAGTGGTCCCCAAACGGCGTCGTTTTTACACACCTGCATGTCAGAAGCTTCTGCAAGCATCACCTCTCTTCTGTCTCTTCGAAACTGAAGTGTAACTGTTACTAAAACTTTGAAACTCTCTATCTGACAGTCTTTCCTCTCCCTCTCTCCACGGTTTCCTTTTGCAAACATCCCCAAGAAACAAAGGCCACTCCTCTCAAACACTCAAAATAATCAAGACATCGTCACCCATTCCCTTGCACCCGTAGACATAACAGCACAAAGAACTGAGAAACTTCCTACCAAAGAGAAAGGTGAGTTTACATGTCCATTTTATTCTGTGCTTTTTAATGTTTTTGAGTTGATAGTATGATTGGACTAAGTGTAGACAATGTTTGGGTATTCTGGACAATTGTTCGGGTTTGTGGAGAAAATTAGGGTTTTCTGTACAATGTTGGTCTTTATTTGTTGGTTTTCTGTGATTG
>OU015762.1:10339592-10380000 GCA_907173295.1 Fagus sylvatica | reverse complement strand
TTAAACTAAAGAAATTGTAGAAAATACCAATTGGAAATTAATCAATTTTTTTTTTTTTAGTGTTGAAGTACTTTACTTCAATTAAACTTGTAATAATTTTGTATTTTTGCAACTTTGATATGATGATGCTAATGTGGAGCAACAGATTTCAAAAGTTGATGTCGGTATTCTAATACTATTAAACTATTAGATTAGATTATAGTAAATCAAGATACACCTCTACTTTTACATATTTAATTTTTAAATATAATAAAATAATAAAAATAAACTCATCAAAAGAGGCTCTCAATAACCTATTTAAGGTCACTATCATAGAGGGCCAATAGTGTGTATTCAACACATATGCTATAAGACATGAGTTATTGTGTTAGGACTTAGGTGGGGAGAAAGAAAAATTTCGTGGATCCAATTGATGTGAGTGTACCAGAAAGGGTGTGAATTTATTGGTAACGAATTCTATATTTGCAATAGAACTCAGGAGAAAAGAATTTTAACTGTGTTAAAAGTCGAGCAAAATTTTTCATCAGTTTGTCAAATTTACTCGCTTTTTTCTCTCTTTACCTCCTACATTTGACTAAATAGCCTTTTCTCTTCCCCTTTCCCCACCCACACCCCTTTTTAAAATTGAAAACCAATTTTAATGTAAAGTTGAGAATTTTAAACTTTGGTGTTAAGAGTTATTTAGTGCAATATTTCAACTTTTAATAGAAAATAACATGTTGATAAAAGCATATGCAGAGAAAGAGAGACCTTGATGATAATGGAAAAGTTTGATTATTGATTTTTTCACACCATAGTTGCCTTTTTGTGTTGTGGTGGGCCGAATTGAGGTGTGTGTGTGTGAGAACTAAATATTTCGTGTGAAAAATTCTATGTCTATAGCATAACTAAATAATAATAATAATAATAATAACAATAATTAGATTTAAGTAAGAAAATAAAAATCACTTTTATTATTTTTCTCTTTTGATTACTAAAGAGGTGTGACAAGTTAAAAGCTTTTTTTAACTGTAATTTATCAAATTTTAAAGAGTTTTCCAGTTAAAATCTCTTTATCACAAAAGTGCAACAACCAAACCTCTACAGTTTCCTACAGTAATCATAAACGGAAACTCTAGATAATAATACTAAAGATTAACACACATATGTATGAATGTCCATTTTAATGCCAAATATCTATGCAGTGGTTCAAGGTTCAACACAAGCTCTAGTTTATCATATTTTTTAAGGGGAATCCAAACTTGTTTGAAACAATGCAAAATCCAATCTCCCCCGCTTCGGTCCTTAGAGCATTTTTTTTGTCATAGAGATGAATTTTCAAATTTATTCTCTCTTCTCTACTTTGCTGAAACCTTTTTTTTTTTTTTCAAGAGATATAAATTTTCTTGCTCAAAATTTAACTCTTTGGGTTACTTTTTATAACGTGCAATACTACAGACACAACATTTTCACAATAATATTGAGTTGATAGGTTTTTATTAGTTCTCATTTGGACGGACCCACCACATATTACATTTTATTATTTACTATTCATAACTTAACACATCGGTATTGTTGTGAAAATGTTGTGTTTCTAGCTTTATTGTTTTATAATTGGGATGGGCCCTTTATCATCTCTTCCCTTCCTTCTTGGATTATTGTCCCAAAAGGTTGGAGATGGAGAGGGGGGGCCATCTAAATCTTCTTAATACATTATCTCCTTATTCATATACTTATAAAAAGCTCCCATTATGGTAAGCCTCCTTTCACTGGTTCGTTATTGCCTTTGGAACTATGATTTGGATTTCAAATCAAGGGATTTAGAATAAAATAATTTCTATGGAATTAAAATCTCTTGTTTGATGTTCATATGCTCACAAATATTTGAAATTCAGAAATTTTTAATTCCATGATGGATGCAGTAAATTTAATAAGTTTAGAATTATATCTTCATCTTAGTGTATATTGGTTGTCAAATTAATAAAAAAAAAAAATTATATTAAAGGTCTCATCCTCAAAATTTTGAGATCAAATTTTTGGTTCATCTATATAAATCAATCTCTCTCACAATTTCAATGAACAACAATGTATATCTTTACTAGAAATTGTTAAGTGTCACTGAATTCCCTTTTAGAATATTAATTTTGTGCACTATTAAAATTATGGTCCACATAGTCAACATTTCATGCAAGTCTAGATTACGCCTCATTAGAAGTTCCATTAACATAATTTATAAAAAAACAAATGTTGCATTGGTGTGAGAGAGAGAAAGTCATTTCAAAACATAGATAACATTAATTAATGAATGTAACAAAGCATTACATTTGCTAAGGGAAGAAAAATAATTTTTAACTACAATTTGTATGCATTATCTACTGAACAGAAATCCATGGCATGGTTAATACAAATGAATCTCCAACATTGGCGTGGCAAAAAATTTCTTAATTGCTTGGTAATTAATTTTTGGCATTCAGCTGGTTAGAGAGAAGAATTTTCCACCTAAGGTTGAGGCTTGCAGAAATCTTCATCCCACTTCCCACAAATGATGACCATGCTTTAGCTAGATGAATACGAGAACCTCAGTCTAACAAACACTTGAATTTCCAACAATGGCTAACTAGTTCATACCGTGACTGTAGGTTTGAGGATTGTCAAATATTTGATCTCTCCTCCTTTCGCAGATTTTCTAATTTGATCACACCCAGCCATAGTTTTTGACATTTAATCCCTTCCTTCATAGTATTTCCGGGCTTATCACGTCTTTAAAAGCTTTAGCTTTAGACATTGTGATCCCTTCTTCCATGGATTTCCGGGCTTATCATGCCTGGCTATATCTAAATGGTATGTAGCACACATTGTACTCTAGACGAAAACGCTTGAATTATCAACGCTGACAGGATGAGAAAAGAAAAATTCTAATAAATTTTTTTGTTTCCATATGTAGTGGAATTGAAATCAATGTGTATGATTTGATGGAAATGAACTATATACTTTTAGCACTAAACTGAAGTGTTTACAAATTGTGATCCTCTTTTTTTTAAAAAAAAAAAAAAAAAAAAAAAAAAAAAAAAAAAAAAAAACAGATAAAAATGTTTATGTAGTACTCAAATTAATAGTCTATATATATGAAAGAGAAATGATAAAGAAATTTCTAAACACCATTTTGTGCTTAGGTTGATGTTTTCAGTTTTCATTTTTCACCCTAAAGCATTTATCAGATATTGTAAAAAAATGTTTTGATCATTAGGACCAAGAAACTAATAAATGGTGAACAAATAAATTCTCTATAAGAGAAGTAAGTAAAATAAGAAATACTAGGAATCTTCAGTGTTCTGATGAATATGTTTATTCTAAGACCTGCCATCTCAGAAGGCATATGAAGTAGGCATTGGGTGGAAAATTCAACCTTTTAGTTCAGAACAGAATTAGAAGATTATGCTTTCCAATAACAATATTCCAACCTTCCCTTACTTATTGCAGTTCATAGGATGGAGTCCTGCTCTCTTTAAACTTGCAATACAGGTTAACATCTTTTTGACAGTGTGTAATCTTACTTGGGGCATTTCTGTGTTGTATAACTTGTATGATAACTGACCTTTCAAAAACCCCTACTGCTAAAAAATTTCTTATATGTAGCTTAGTTTTGTTAGAGAACTACATAAAATCTCTCTTTAAACTAGCTTCATTTTTCAGTCTACAAAGAATTAGGGCAATGCGCCAATGCCTAACACAAGACAAATTTCCAAACTTACCAAAAGATCAAGAAGATTGCAGTTCAAAAAATGGTGTTTGGTATTGTACAACTAGAAAGCCTGTATTGTTAAAAAAATATTGCAACTTACAAAGGTTCAAATATGTATGCACTCATCTCCTAAAAGAGAGAATTAGACTGATAACAACAAAATGATTAGAGAGCCTTCCATACAGTTAGAAGATTCAGGAACGCAAGCTGATTAAACTAAATTTAAGTCTTGAGACGTTTTTTATTACTTAAAGAAATATGTATCTCCCTATAGATCACGCACATAAGGCACAAGTTAGTACAAGAAGGGTTCCACTTCTAAACTGGGTCACAAGATTTACTATATAAACGTTGTTGGACCAACAAAAAGACCCCTGCATTATGTTCGTAAAAGTTCCCTATTTTTCTACTAGCGGATTATAATTAACCACATATAAATATAAACCAAGCTGAACAATATGTGACAAAAAATTGATATGCAGAAATAATACATTAAACAAAACAATAAGGAGACTAGGGAAGCAAGACATACCACTCCAAGTGACTTCGTCCGGTGAATTAATGCGTGCTTCTACTCGAAAACCTGGCTATCTTGGCCTGATTACTGCAAAGATGATCATACACCAATTATTTGGATAAATAATTCAGAATTGATATTACAAAAAAAGATTTTTAGTGAAAACTTATGTTGACTTATGAGTTGCAGCAGGTCCTCTATGAGTTTTTGAGAAAGAAAAAGGGAGTGGAAAAAACACAAAGATGCATAAATTTGTCACTATTTGAATTAGAAATGATATTTCAGCATCAATTTGCTTGTGTCATTGGCATGCAGATGCAATTTCTCAAAATGGGAACTGCCCTTTCAATTAGCCTAGCCAAGCCTAAAAATAAGAAAGACAACTAAAAAAGATGAGAAGATTACTTAGGCCATTATTGTTATGGTCCAACCTGGTCCAAGGAGCAAAAAGAATTCCATTGGCAGAAAGAAATGAAAAAATAAAAATGGAAAACATTATTCTAAATTATTTTCCCAAAAATAAATACCACTTTCTTTCTTTTTTTTTCATAATGGAGTACCATTATTTTTGACAAAAAAAATAAATAAAAAAAACATTTAGAGTTTAGACTCAAGGACTAGACAATCACGCGGAATTTGATCAGGGCATAGCAAGCCCAGGCAAAGAAAAACGCAATGCAGTTTAGAGAGCCGAGAGGGAAAAAAGTGAAAATTTATTTGATCCATTCATTTTAGAAAAGGAATAAAATTAAAGACTACCCTTAATAACATTAGCAAAAACTCGTTTATTAAAAAAAAAAAAAAAAGTAGTAGTGTGTTTTCTTAATCATAAAAGAAATGTACTTACAATTCAAATGTAGGTTTATTATTTATGGAAATGCATATTTCCTCTGGTAAATCACTGATCCGATTCGATAATCTAGTAATCTGTTTTGAGATCATACTCACGCTTGATTTTTGAAGGGGCAGACATATAAGAGGGTTGGATGGGGTTGGCAAGTGAAGGTGGGATAGAGGGGGCAAGAGCAACAGGGGATGAAGACACAGCAAAGGCATTGAGAATTGAGATGGGAAGGCAGGGCTATCCCAGCCATGAAGGGTATTTATGCTCCAAGGACATATACTGAAAAATAAAAGCGTGACATGCACACTAATGTTAATTTTGGAAACACATTTGAGCATTGATTGCAATTATGGAAACATATTTGAGCATTGATTGCAATATTGGAAATAAAAGTAAGGGAAATTTATTGCAGTGCAATTAGCTACCAAATCAAAAAGATAAAAAATGCCCCCTCTGATTCCCATGCCATAAATGCCTTACATGCCATTTTATGATCAATGCAATTTGATTCCACGTCCAAAAAAGGCCGTGGGTATATTCCCATCAGTTTAATTTCATACCAAAGCTAAAATGAATGCATGTTAGTTGTTCCCCATATATAGCATATTTGTAAGATCTTGTCTGTCAAATTATGATTCAAATAGAACAACCTTATTCTAACTTGTAATTGGTAATTTATTTTGCCGATTTGGAGATATAATCGTGTCAATTTGGATTAGAAAGTGCTTGCTAATAGCTTGTCATTCTAAAATATTCACCAAGGACATGTTTCCCTCTGCACTTTGAAGCTACTTCTCATACTAAATAGATGATATAAGTATGTGAGTGTTTCAAAACCTAACTGCAGTTGAGATTTACCACGATAGCCCTTATGATCCTCGAGAGTTTTTAGTGTAACTCTACCATAGAGTTCATAAATATCCAATCATTTTGAAATAAGTGGATTGTATTTTATCACATCATCAACGTTTAAACAAACGTTGGCTATTTCCATATTTGCGTATCTATTTAAATTATTGATGATTTGGACCATGTGGTAAAATCCAATTTACTTATTTCAAAATAGATTAATAGAATTTTAGGAGCTCTGTGGCGGAATTATTCTAACAGCTCTAAAAAGATCTTAATTATGGTCTCTCTATAAATTTGTAGATGAGTGAGGTGTTTTATGTAGGTGTTGCTCCTGTTAAGCAACAGAGTTTATAGGTTTAAAGAAAGTTTCTTACCAGTTAGATCACCTCTAGAATCTCATCTTGGATAGTATCCAATACTATTGGTCTAGCACTTTTTTAAATATTTACCCAAGCTGGATCTCTTTGGGTATAGAAGCTTTTGGACTGGTAAGATCCTACAGGATAGTACATGGGGATGGAGGAAGCTATTGAAATTAAGGATTGTTGCTAGAGATTTTTTCTAAACTATGAAGTTGGGGATGGCTCTCATACTTTTCTTTGGCATGACAAATGGTACTCGGATGGGGAGCTCTATATCAGAAATATGGATTTAGAGTCATATATTATGTTGCCAGCAAGTTTGAAGTAAAGGTTGACACTGTATTTTGTTTAGGCTCATTCTTCTCTTTTTTTCTCTCTTCAATCACTAAATAACTTTAACATAAAAATAAAATAAAAGCTGGATTTGAAGGCCTGCTAGATCTGAGGAGTTGGTGTCCATCCAAAGTAAACTAAGTTTGGTTGAGTTGAAAGAGGAAGACAAAGCAATATGGACAGCAAAACATACCAACGCATTCTTTTATAGGTAAATATTGTTGCACTTTGAGGTATGCACACACCACATAATGTGGACATACTCACATACATCCACAAAGTCCACAAATTGTAGAAATCAACGTTCATAAATGTCCATAATTTATGAATATATATCTACATTTCAGGTAGTGTGTATGAACGGTGTACATCAGATGATGTGCACATATCACTGCCCTTCTTTTATTAGATGGTTGACAAAAAAAAAAACTCTGTACAGAAGACACAATGCTGAAGTGGGGTTTCACTGGGGATGTTGTTTGCACTTTCTGTAGAGGAGGCATTGAGGTCAGAAATCATATTTTTGCTATAATTTATGGGGGCTTATTTAATGTCTAATGTCAAAACTTACTGTGACTAGGAAGATTCATGGCATGGGGTATTAAAAATCTCAGAGAAAAAAGCCTCAGAAATTCCTTATGCAGAGTAGTTTGGTGGGCTATTGTCTATCATATATGGCCTCAGAGAATTTCAAGAAATCTTGGAGGAGAGGTTAAAAATTAAAAACTTAAAACACAGGAAAGCATAGTGAAGAGTGTGAGAAAAGATGTGATGTTTGAAGGAAGTGGCTGCAACTTTATCCTAAACAGAGTTCTCTGTTCTAACTGGGGTGTACCTCATTCCATTCTTCATGGCTCTTCTGCTTAAAAAGTTAGCTAGTCAGTAGTAGCTGGGTTTGTGATTGATTTGTGTGTAAAAACATGGGATGGGATATGAATAGCACCAGTCTGATGCAGCAGATGCCCTTGTTGTAGTGGAACTAGCAGAAGTTCTAGTGTTTCAATTAGTGTTTCTGTTTGTATGGGTTAGTTTCTTATCAATAAAATTTTATATTAAAAAAAACAGAATTTTTAATTTCCTTGCTGGATGCAGTGAATTTAAGTTTAGAATTATATTAAAGGTCTCATCCCCAAAATTTTGAGATCCTTCCCTTCAAAATTATATAGACCAGTGCCTCTCACAATTTCTGGCTACATATGTTTTTATGTTTTTGACTTAACTAGAAATTTTGAAGTATCACTGAATTCCCTTTTAGAAAATTAATTTTACTTTGAACTATTAAAATAATGGTCCACATTCAAGATTTGAAACAAGTTCAGATTACAGTCCATTAGAAGTTCCTTTAACATAATTCTTAAGAGACAAATGTTGCATTGGAGAGAGAGAGAGTCATTTCAAAACTTCAATAATATTTAATGAAAGTAACAAAGCATTACATCCACTAAGGGAAGGAAAAAAAATTAAACTAAAATTTGTATGCATCATCTACTGAACAGAAATCCATGGCATGGTTACTACAAATGAATCTCCAACATTAGCGTGGCAAAAATTTTCTTAATTGCTTGGTAATTTTTGGCCTTGGCTAATTAGAGAGAAGAATCTTCCACCTAAGGTTAAGGTTTGCAGAAATCTTCATCCCACTTCTCACAAATGATGGTCATACTTGAGCTAGATGAATACAAGAACCTCGCTTGAACATACACTTGAATTTCCAACAATGGCTAAATAATTCATTACGTGGCTGTAGGCTTGAGGCTTGTCAAATGTTTAATCTCTCTTCCTTTCGCAGATTTTCCAATTTTATCACACCTGGCCATAGCTTTAGGCATTTAATCCCTTCCTCCATAGTATTTCCAGGCTTATCACTTCTTTACAAGCTTTAGCTTTAGACATTTTGATCCCTTCTTCCATGGAACGAATTCCTCCATAGTATTTCCAGGCTTATCACTTCTTTAACAGCTTTAGCTTTAGACATTTTGATCCCTTCTTCCATGGAACGAACAGCGCAAGTTAATACTGCAGGATGCCTTTTCAAAATTTCTTCTCCCTTCATTGGAGAAGGAAGCTCGTGTGCTTTTGACATCCTGGGCAAAGAAATGGCTGCTTATGGAATGTGGGAAGCAGTTGTGGAACAGGGTTTCTGTTGCACCATATCAGCGAAATGAACATGATGTTGGGCTAGATGAGGAAACTGCACTGCACCAAGGATGATGGCTTGTTGTTGGGGTCCTGGAAATCCTGCAACCACATTTGTGATGTTGGATTCATCAGGAGAGTTGCTGGATTGGATGTATGCTGGGTCCCTTAGCCTACACTCAAAGAATGTTGATCTGCAGTGCAAGAAAGATGAAACGCAACGTCTTCTCAAGTTCATGACAGACCATCAACCTCATGTCATTGTTCTTGGAGCTGCAAATTTAATCCCTTCCTCCATAGTATTTCCGGGCTTATCACGTCTTTATAAGCTTTAGCTTTAGACATTTTGATCCCTTTTTCCACAGGATTTCCGGGCTTATCACGCCTGGCTATATCTATATGGTATGTAGCACACATTGTACTCTAGACCAAAACGCTTGAATTATCAACGCTGACAGGATGAGAAAAGAAAAATTCTAATAAGTTCTCTTGTTTCCATATGTTGTGGAACTGAAATCAATGTGTATGATTTGATGGAAATGAAGTATATACTTTTAGCACTAAACTGAAGTGCTTACAAATTGTGGATCCTCGTATAAAAAAAAAAAAAAAATGTTTATGTAGTACTCAGATTAATAGTCAATATATATATGAGAGAGAAATGATAAAGAAATTTCTAAACACCGTTGTGTGCTTAGGTTGATGTTTTCAGTTTTCACCCTCAAGCATTTATCAAATATAGTAAAAAAAAATGTTTTGATCATTAGGACCAAGAAACTAATAAATGGTGAACAAATAAATTCTCTATAAGAGAAGTAAAATAAGAAATACTAGGAATCTTCAGTGTTCTGATGAATATATTTATTGTTAGACCTGCCATCTCAAAAAGCATATAAAGTAGGCATTGGGTGGAACATTCAACCTTTTAGTTCAGATAGAATTAGAAGATAGTCTCTCTATTATGCTTTCCAATAACAATATCCCAACCTTCCTTTACTTATTTCAGTTCATAGGATGGAGTCCTGCCCTCTCTTAAACTTGCTTTACAGGTAAACATCTTTTTGACAGTGTGTAATCTTACTAGGGGCATTTCTGTTGTAACTTGTATAATAACTGACCTTTCAAAAATCCCTACTGTTAAGCAATTGTGTTATATGTAACTTAGTTTTGTTAGAGAATTACATATAATCTCTCAACAATATGTGACAAAAAAATTGATATGCAATACATTAAAGCAAAAATTAAGGGGACTAGGGAAGCAAGACATACCACTCCAAGTGACTTCGTTTGGTAAACGAATGTGTGATTCTGCCCGAACCCCTACATATCTTCGCTTGATTACTGCATAGATGATCATACACCAATTTTTTGGATGAATAATTCGATATTGATTATCACATAAAAGATTTTTAGTGAAAACATATGTTGACTGGCAAGTTGCAATGGGTTCTCTTAAGAGTTTTTGAGAAAGAAATAAGGAGGGGAAAAAACACAAAGATTCATAAAATGGTCATTTTTTGAATTAGAAATTATATTTCAGCACCAATTGGCTTGTGTCATATGGCATGCAGATGCAATTTCTCAAAATGGGAACTGCTTTTTCAACAAGCGTTGCCTAAAATTGAGAGACAATCAAAAAGTTGAGCGGATAACTTAGGCCATTACTAAAATGGAAAAAAAATAATTCCAATGGCCGAAAGGAATGAAAAAAATAAAGAAAGAAGAGGAAAATTTTATTCTAACTCAGTTTCCACCCCCCACCCCAAAAAAAATAAGAATAAAATTAAAAAGCTAGAAAAATCTGTTTATTCAAAGAAGTACTAGCTTGTTTTCTTAATTGTACTTACAATTCAATTTTGGGTTTATTTTTTCTTGAAATACGGATTTCTTCTGGTAAATCACTGAGCCGATTTGACAATCTAATATTCCCTTTTGAGATCATACTCCCGTTTGATTTTTTAAGGGGCAAATATATAGGAGGGTTGGATGGGGTTGGCAAGGGAAGATGGAATAGAGGGGACATGAGCAACAGGGAATGAAGACATAGCAAGGGCATTGAGATTTGAGAATTGAGATAGAAGGCATGGCTAGCCATGAAGGGTATTTATCCCCCGAGGACATATACTGAAAAATAAGAGCGTGACATGCCTACTAATGTTAATTTGGAAACACATTTGAGCATTGATTGCAATTTTGGAAACATATTTGAGCATTGATTGCAATTTTGGAAACAAAAGTAATGGCAATTTATTGCAGTGCAATTAGCTACCAAATCAAAAAAGGCCCCTCTGATTCCCATGCCAGAAATGCCTTACATGCCATTTTATGATCAATGCAATTTGATTTAATGTCCAAAAACAGCGGTCGATATATTCCATCATATGCATGCATGTTAAATTTTTATTTTATTTTTTCATTTGCTGAATATGCATGCATGTTAGTTGTTCCTCCATATATAGCATATTTGTAATCTTCTTGTCTGTCAAATTATGATTCAAATAGAACAACCTTATTCTAACTTGTAATTGGTAATTTATTTTGCCATTTTGGATATATAACTGTGTCAATTTGGATTAGAAAGTGCTTGCTAATAGCTTGTCATTCTAAAATATTCATCAAGTACTGTTTCCCTCTGTACCTGATAATTTTAATACTAATTTGATGATAAAAGTATGTGAGTGTTTCAAAACCTAACTGCAGTTTAGATTTTACCATGATAGTCCTTATCATCCTCAAGAGTTTTTAGTATAACTCTACTATAGAGTTTTTAAATATCCAATCATTTTGAAATAAGTGCATTGTATTTTATCACGTCATCATTGACTATTTTCATTTTAGTATCTATTTAAATTATTGATAATGTGACAAAATCCAATTTACTTATTTCAAAATAGATTAATAGAATTTTTGGAAGTGAAATTATTCTAAGAGCTCTAAAAAGATCTTAATCCACGGTTCTCTATAAAGATTATTGACTTATTGAGCAGAAGTTAAATTCCTTTCTTTGAAAGGGGCGAAATAGTATCACTCGGAACATAACGGTGTTACGGGAACAACTTTGTAATCCAAAAAAGGAAGGTGGCTTGGATTAAAAAGGATAGAAGATTGGAGTAGAAGTGTTGTTTTGAAGCACATTTGACATATGTTCACCCAAGCTGGAAGGGTGGCATGGATGCATGGGAATCTGTTAAATAATAGAAGCTTATTGACTGTTAAGATCACACAGGATAGTACATGGGGATGGAGAAAGCTATTTAAATTCAGGATTGTTGCTAGAGAATTTTCTAACTAATAAAGTTGAGGATGGCTCTCATACTTTTCTTTGGCATGGGGTATTAAAAATCCCAGAGGAAAGAACCTCAGATTTCCTTATGCAAAGTAGTTAATTTTGGTCTATCACAGATGATCTTAGAGAATTCAAAAAATCCTGGAGAAGAGATGCTGAAGTTTAGGATGATGTTTGAAGGAAGTGGCTGCAACTTTATCCTAAACAGAGTTCTCTGTTCTAATTGGGGTGTACCTCATTCCATTCTTCATGGGTCTTCTTATACTTAAAAAGTTTGCTAGTATGGGTTTGTGATTGATTTGAGTTTAAAAACAAGGAATTGGACATGATTAGCACCAATATGCTGCTGTAGATTAGTCTGAAAGACTCGTTTCTCTGTGTATAACTAGGGATGATGTAACTCTGTTTTCAAGTGTTTCTGTTTGTATTGGACCATTGGTTTGTTTCTTATCAATAAAATTTCTGAATTATTAAAAAAAAAAAATTTTTAATTTCCTTACCGGATGCAGTGAATTTAAGTTTACAATTATATTGAAAGGTCTCATCCCAAAATTTTGAGATCAAATGTTTGGTCCCTTTCATTCAAAATTATATGGACCAATCTCTCTCACAATTTCTGGCTAAATATTTTTATATGTTTTTAACTTTCAATGAACAACAATGTTTATCAAAACTAGAAATTTTGAAGTATCACTCTGAATTCCCTTTAAGAATTTTTTATTTTGCTAACATTCCCTTTTAGAAATTTAATTTTGCTTTGAACTATTAAAATAATTGTCCACATTCAACATTTGAAACAAGTCCAGCTTACACTCCATTAGAAGTTCCTTTTAACATAATTCTTAAGAGACAAATGTTGCATTGGAGAGAGAGAGAGTCATTTCAAAACTTCAATAACATTTAATAAAAGTAACAAAGCATTACATCCACTAAGGAAAGGAAAAAAAAAATTAAACTACAATTTGTATGAATTATCTACTGACCTGGAATCCATGGGATGGTTAATAAAAATGGTAATCTACAACATTGGCGTGCAAAAAATTTCTTTATTGCTTGGTATTTTTTGGCCTCGGCTAATTAGAGAGACAAATCTTTCACCTAAGGTTAAGGCTTGCAGAAATCTCCATCCCACTTCCCACAAATGATGACCATAGATGAATACAAGAACGTCGCTGTAACAAACAATTGAATTTCCAAGAATGGCTAAATAATTCTTAACGTGGTTGTAGGCTTGAGGTGTGTAAAATGTTTGATCTCTCATCCTTTCGCAGATTTTCAAATTTTATCACACCCGGCCATAGCTTTAGACATTTAATCCCTTCCTCCATAGTATTTCCGGGCTTATCACGTGTTTAAAAGCTTTAGCTTTGAACATTTTGATCCCTTCTTCTATGGATTTCCGGGCTAATCACGCCTGGCTATATCTATATGCTATGTAGCACACATTGTGCTCTAGACGAAGAAGCTGGAATTATCAATGCTGAGAAAAGAGAAATTTTAATGAATTTTCTTGTTTCCAGATGAGAAAAGAGAAATTTTAATGAATTTTCTTGTTTCCATATGTAGTGGAATTGAAATCATTGCGTATGATTTGATGGAAACGAACTATACACTTTTAGCACTAAACTAAAGTGCTTACAAATTGTAGATCCTCTTTCGAACCAAAAAAAAGAAAGAAAAAGAATTACCCAAAACATTAATTGGTGTACAAGCACATAGGTCACCCTAGTTATAATCAAATACAGGGAGCTAAAAGAACTCAATAAGTTGATCCACGAACACCTCACACAAAGTTGGACAAGAAAAAATGGAATATTCGATAGTCTAGTTGACAACAGTATTCAATATGTCCTGAATTGCGAATTCAGCATTATGGTCCACATCATTGTTTGATATTTAACATCTTCTTTGTGATAACTAGATTCAAGACTGATGTGAATTTCCCATTGTACTCTCCATTTGATAACCATTCAATGGGGGATCCACAGCCATTAATGGTTGATATCCCAAAAGAACGTGAGAAAGGAGATAGAGAAACATGTTATTGTCTTCAAATACCTGCGGATATGGTTATGCATGAATTCAGCCACTTTCACCCCACAATGTAAGGAGACATAATAACTAAAAAAGTCTAAACTGCAAATCTTAGATACTGAAAAATATATAGGAATCAAGAAATTTACCACAAAGAGGCACGTAGGCTCACCTCTCATAGAAAAAGGAGTTATGAGACTGGTTGCATGCTTAGTGGAAACATCATCTGCAGAGAAACAATAGCTAAAGTATCATATTAAATATTTACGATTTTCCATTCTCTCATACTTAAACTTTCAAACAAGGAAAAGGAAAGAATATTCTTAATTTTTTTTTTCCATTCCTTTCCCTCCTCCCAAATGAAGTGTAAAAAGAAAAGAAAGAGAAAAACATTTGTGTAGTATTCAGATTAACAGTCTATATATATGACATAGAGAAACGATAAAGAAATTTATAAACACAATTTTGTGCTTAGGTTGATGTTTTCAGTTTTCACCCTCAAGCATTTATCAAATATAGTCAAAAAAATGTTTTTGATCATTAGGACCATGAAACTAATAAATGGTAAACAATTAAATTCTATATAACAGAAGTAAAATAAGAAATACTAGGAATCTTCAATGTTCTGATGAATATTAGAATTATAAGAGATGTTTTGTATTGAATAAATATATTTCTTCCTATATAGACCGGGCACATAAGGCACAAGTTAGTACAGGAGAGGTTCATAGACTATCATATTCAAAATAACAAATACTACTTATGTTACACTTCTAAACTGGGTCATATGATTTACTATATAAACGTTATATGTTGGACCAAAAGGGGACTAGGGAAGCAAGACATAGCACTCCAAGTGAATTCGTCGGGTGAACTAACCTGTGCTTCTACATGAACACCTGGTCATCTTGGCCCGATTACTGCAAAGATGAACATACACCAATTTTTTAGATCAATATTTCGGAATTTATATCACAAAAAAGATTTTAAGTGAAGACTTATATTGACTTGCAAGTAGCAGCAGGTCCTCTTAAGAGTTTTTGAGAAAGAAAAAGATAGGGGAAAAAACACAAAGATGCATAAAATTGTCACTTTTTAAATTATAAATTGGGTAAAACATAGGTACAGTTCCTTAAGTTAGGTACATTAGGTTCCTCAATTGAATTCAAACATATGGTTGCATTAACCAATGAAACATACGTAATGTTATTTTTTTCAAGAATATTTAAATTCAACTAGTAACCTAATGTACTTGACCTAAAGAACTGTAACTAAATTTTACCCAAATAAATGATATTTCAACACCCATTGGATAGGGCACGCATATGCAATTTCTGAAAATGGGAACTGTGATGTTAATTAGCCTAGCCTAGAAATGAGAGGCAATTAAGGTTGAGCAGGCCAGTATTTTTGATAAGGTCCAACTCTATCCAAGGTACAAAATGAATTCCATTGGCTGAAAAAATAAAAAATAAATAAATAAAATAAAAGGAAAATGTTATTCTAACTCAGTTCCACAAAAATAAATACAGCTTTATTTCAATATGGCACACCATTATATTTTGGGGAAAAAAAAAAAAAAAAAAAACAAAAACAAAAACAACAAACAAACAAACAAACAAACAAATTTGAGTTTAGACTCGAAAACTAGATGATCAGCACTTTGAGCGGGGCATAACAGCCCCCGGCAAAGAATAACCCAAGGGCATTTAGAGAACCATGGAGGAAAAAGTGGAAATTTTTTTAACTCAATTCATTTTAGGATAAGAATCAAACCAAAGACTACCCCACTAACATTAGCAAAAACTCGTTTATTAAAAGAAGTACTGATTTTCTTTCTTAATCATGAAAGAAATATACTTACAATTCAGTTGTGTGTTTAATTGTTCTTGAAATATGGATTTCCTCTGGTAAATCACTGATCTGATTTGAGAATCTAGTAATCTCTTTTGAGATCATACTCATGTTTAATTTTTGAAGGGCCAGACATATTGGAGAGTTGGATATGGGGTTGGCAAGTGAAGATGGGAATTGAGATGGGAAGGCATAGCAAAGGGATTGAGAATTGAGATGGGACGGTAGTGCTAGGTGGAGGGGGAATAATTTGAAGGTAAAACAAACAAAATTAGATGCTTAGGATTTAACTAAGTCACACCATTTTTAGTTCGGTCGTATCCGAACAACATACGTGTTCGGTCTTTGAATCGAAATTTCACTTGGCCCATATTGAATCCTCTTACCCACGTCTTGTCAGCCTGATGTTCGATCCTATTCAAGGTGTGTTTTGTGTTCGGTCTTTTCCGAACTATGTGCCTGTTCGGTTCAAATAAAACCGTAAAAGTGATCCGGCCTAGTCGAATTACCTAAATCCTCTTCCTGTCATCATATCCACGCGTATCCTTTGTATCCGGTCAAGTCCGAATATGCGTCCTTATTTTCGGACAGCGCAAAAATGGACTAAAATAATATTAAAACTCTTCATTCGATGCTCGAAATATCTAGAGCAGAGATCATTGAGCTCCTCTCCTATATTAAAACTCTGCACAATTAAACTTTGAACTGACAGTTGCTTTATCTTCCATAAATACACCAAGATATCCAAATCCAAGAGAGAGAGGGAAGACGTAAAAAAGACGAAATAAACTAGGGGAAGGGATGGGAAGGAGGTCTGTCACAAAAACCGGCAGAACGCAAGCTAGGGAAGAGGTATACTCAAACAGACAATCTAAAAATATCTTGGAGGACTGACGGAATTAAATGAGTTGGGAAGAGGGACAGTAAATATCTAGGAAAGTATCACCAATCTGAGGAAGATATAAATATAAGGAGACTCCACAGTTAGAAGGGGTCAAGAAAAATCATCCACCAAACTTTACTCAGCTTTGCCACATAATCTTACAATTATTTTATCTGGCCCAATAAACACTGACTTAGGCATCGGAGAATCAAAAGGCCAACCCCACTGGTTGACCAAGATTCTAACGATACTATTGCATTGTGAACTTTCTCTTACTGCAGGAACAATGAATCCTGTTCGGACGAAAGTCTCGGGAACCATCTTCTCGTCTTGAAGTCAGTTTTTCCAACTGTAACTTTTTATGTTCCGACACTAGGCATGAAGGTATTTTATGCTCCAAGGATATATACTAAAAAATAAAAGTGTTTGTAGTTTGTTTGCTACAAATCCACTATGTGCTAGTTTATAAGACCATCCACATATATTATTTAAAGAAGTCACATGACTCATTAAATAGGTCATGTGACTAAAATACACGTATATGATTTTATTAACTGCTACGTAGTGGGTTCTAGCAAGCTGGCTACAAACACGTAGTAGGTTCTAGCAAGCTGGTTACAAACCAGTTTATAGTCAAACTCTGTCATTTTGGAAACACATTTAAGCATTGATTGCAATTTTGGAAACAAAAGTAAGGGCAATTTATTGCAGTGCAATTAGCTACCAAATAAAAAAGGGCCGCCTCTGATTCCCATGCTAGACATGCCTTACATGCCATTTTATGATCAACGCAATTTGATTTCACGTCCAAAAAAGGCCGATATATTCCATCAGTTCAATTTCATACCGAAGCTAAAATGCATGCATGTTAGTTGTTCTCCGTGTATAGCATATTTGAAATCTATTGTCTGTTCAATTATGATTCTCACATGACAACCTTGTTATAACTTGTAATTCGTAATTCATTTTGCCAAGTTAGAGATATAACCGTGTGAATTTGGATTAGAAAGTGCTTGCTTATAGCCTTTCATTCTGAAATATTCATCAAGTACATCTTACTCTCAATACCTGAAGCCACTTCTCATACTAATTAGATGATAAAAGTATGTGGGTGTTTCAAAACCTAATTGCAATTTGGATTTTACCACGATAGTCCTTATGATTATCAAGTATTTTAAATGTGCTATAAGATATTTTTTTTACAAAATATTTCAAAATGCACTACGAATTGCATGGGACATTGTAATCATGTTGTTAATTTTTAATTTCTTGATGGATGCAGTAAATTTAATAAGTTTAGAATTATCTCTTCATCTTAGTGTATATTAGTTGTCAAATTAATAAATAAATAAAATTATATTAAAGTCTCATCCTCAAAATTTTCAGATCAAATTTTTGGTTCATCTATATAAATCAATCTCTCTCATAATTTCTGGCTACATATGTTTTCATGTTTTTTACTTTCAAGTTTCAATGAACAACCATGTATATCTTTACTAGAAATTGTTAAGTGTGACTGAATTCCCTTTTAGAATATTGATTTTGCTTTGCTCTGTTAAATTATGGTCCACAGTGTCAACATTTCTTGCAAGTCTAGATTATGCATCATTAGAAGTTCCATTAACATAATTTATAAAAAACAAATGTTGCATTGGTGAGAGAGAGAGAGAGAGTCATTTCAAAACATCAATAACATTAATTAATGAATGTAACAAAGCATTACATTTGCTAAGGGAAGAAAAATAATTTTAACTACAATTTGTATGCATTATCTGTTAGGAATTTTAGGGAAATCAAAGGAGAACAAAAGGCTTTGAGGCACGATAAATCGCTGTCTTTAAGACTAGATTTGCCCCCTCTCCTCAGAGATTGCTAAGGGTTCAAGCAAATTAGTCTCCAGGATACAACAAAGCCAAGAATTAATGATAGTAAAATCAAATAATTCTTTAGAACTTCTTAGAACATATTGTTTTCTTGCATATATTACTGAACACGAAATTCCTTTTAATTGCAAGTGTATAACAGTCAAAAGTCACCATGAAAAGGCACTATTTCAGCCTTTAATGGTCAATAACTGTCTTAACTGCCGTAATCCAGTCGCCTGAATTAGTGGTCCAGGCGACTGAGTCAGGCAGAAACTCCCAGGCACGACATCCAGTCGACTGGACCACCAATCCAGGCGACTGGATCAGCCAAGTACAAGTCATCCAGTCGACTAGATTGGTGGTCCAGTAGACTGGATTGGGCAGAAACTCCAGACTTTCAAAATTGTCAAATCCAGGCCACTGGATACAAATCCAGTCTACTGGATCTGAATTACAACCTATTATTAGATATTAAATATCTAACAATCCCCCACTAGGTTGTAATATTTCTTGTTCAGTCTACAGCACACACAAAGCTTATGTATCAAAGAAGGTGTCTTTCAACTTAAACCCTCTCCTAGTGTAATTACTTCAAAGTTTCAAGAGAGTTGATGGCTCATTCGCTTAAACCAAAAACTCTTTTCCTTAAAACCGAAAATAACACACACACAGCAATGATCTTTAACATTAGAAATTCTCCTATAGTTTAGCACTTAAATGGCCTTGTGCTTTACCTGGTTTAGTGAACATTTACAAGAGAAAACCTTAACTCTTGTTTAGAAGCGGCACCACTCCTATGTTCACAAAGGTGAAGTTCCTTCTTTATGTCTCTGTTACACAGACATCACTTGATTTGAACTTCATTAAGAGTAAAAACTCATCCTCCTAACGTAACAGACTGCACTATTCTATCCTGAATGGGACACAAGTTCTAGTGCTCTTACTAATCACGAATCAACAGCTTGTTATTACCCTTTAAACCTCTTCAAGTAAATCTACTCAAGGTTGGGTTCCCACTGTTGGTGATTCTTTTAGAAAGGTTTTAGTCTCATTCCTATGGAAGTTACCCTTACCATATCTCGAGATAAACCTTTGGTAAACGGGTCAGCAAGATTTCCACTTGACTTTACGTAGACAATAGAAATTACACCATTTTCTATTAGCTGTCTTACGTACTCATGTCTTAGACTAATATGTCTAGACTTTCCATTATAGATTTTACTATATGCTTTTGACATCGTGGCTTGGCTATCACAGTAAATAGATATGGCTGACATCGGTTGTGGCCACAACTCTATATCATATAACATGTTCCTTAGCCATTCTGCTTCTTTACCAGCCGAAGCCAAAGCAATAAACTCAAATTCCATAGTTGAATGAGAGATACACGATTGCTTTTTAGATGCCCATGATATTGCACCCCAACCAAGAGTGAATATCCAACCAGATGTTGACTTATTGTCACCTACACTAGTCACCCAATTAGCATCTGAATATCCTTCTAACATAGCGGGATATCCAGAATAATAGAGTCCTAAATCTTTGGTTTTCTTTAAATAACCAAGGACTCTTGCAATGGCTTTCCAATGCTCTGCACTAGGGTTACTAGTATACCTTGAAAGTCTGTTTACTGCGAAGGCTATATCTGGTCTTGTACAATGCATGGCATACATCATGCTTCCTATTGCACTAGCGAACTCGAGCTGTGCAATTGCCCTTCCAGTATTCTCAACTAACTTATAGTTGGAATCAAACGGTATATTTATCTCTTTAACATTGAGATGCTTATATTTAAAAAGCACCTTCTCAATGTAATGATTTTGACAAAGTGCATAACCTTCACTATGTCTTTTAACCTTGATCCCTAAGATAGTATCTGCTTCATTAAGATCTTTCATTTTAAACACCGAAGCTAAATACTTCTTGGTTTCACATACACCTAACATGTTTGTTCCAAAGATAAGCATATCATCCACATACAAGCACACAATTACTCCATACTCACTAGTAAACTTAGAGTAGACACACTTGTCGGCTCCATTGTGTTTGAAACCATTAGCTAGTATAACAGTATCAAACTTTTCATGCCATTGTTTAGGTGCTTGTTTTAAGCCATACAATGACTTAACTAACTTACAGACTTTCTTTTCACTTCCAGGAAGCACAAAGCCTTCCGGTTGATCCATATAGACCTCCTCGTCTAAATCTCCATTTAGGAAAGCTGTCTTTACATCCATTTGATGTACCACCAGCTTATAAATGAATGCAAGTGCTATTAGCACACGAATAGATGTAATCCTAGCAACCGGTGCATAGGTATCAAAGTAATCTATTCCCTCCCTTTGCCTAAATCTTTTAGCCACTAACCTTGCTTTAAAGGTTTGAATAGTTCCATCAGTCCTATATTTTCTTCTAAATATCCATTTACAACCAATGGTGTTAGAACCTGGAGGAAGATCCACTAGGACCCAAGTATTGTTGGACAATATTGAGTCCATCTCATCATTAACAGCTTCTCTCCAAAAGGCTGCATCTCTTGAAGCCATAGCTTCACTATAAGTACTTGGATCTTCTTCCACATTTCCTACGAAAGGAAGCTTGCTAAGGACCTTTTCTCTGTTTCCTTTTCTCTGTTTCCTTCTACAAGGTAAACATTCTCTCTTCTCTACTTTGCTGAAACCTTTTTTTTTTTTTTTTTCAAGAGATATAAATTTTCTTGCTCAAAATTTAACTCTTTGGGTTACTTTTTATAACGTGCAATATTACGGACACAACATTTTCACAATAATATTGAGATGACAGGTTTTTATTAGTTCTCATCTGGACGGACCCACCACATATTACATTTTATTATTTACTATTCATAACTTAATACATCGGTATTATTGTGAAAATGTTGTGTTTCTAGCTTTATTGTTTTATAATTGGGATGGGCCCTTTATCATCTCTTCCCTTCCTTCTTGGATTATTGTCCCAAAAGGTTGGAGATGGAGAGGGGGGGCCATCTAAATCTTCTTAATACATTATATCCTCATTCATATACTTATAAAAAGCTTCCATTATGGTAAGCCTCCTTTCACTCGTTCGTTATTGCCTTTGGAACTATGATTTGGATTTCAAATCAAGGGATTTAGAATAAAATAATTTCTATGGAATTAAAATCTCTTGTTTGATATTCATATGCTCACAAATATTTGAAATTCAGAAATTTTTAATTCCATGATGGATGCAGCAAATTTAATAAGTTTAGAATTATATCTTCATCTTAGTGTATATTGGTTGTCAAATTAATAAAAAAAAAAAATTATATTAAAGGTCTCATCCTCAAAATTTTGAGATCAAATTTTTGGTTCATCTATATAAATCAATCTCTCTCACAATTTCAATGAACAACAATGTATATCTTTACTAGAAATTGTTAAGTGTCACTGAATTCCCTTTTAGAATATTAATTTTGTGCACTATTAAAATTATGGTCCTCATAGTCAACATTTCATGCAAGTCTAGATTACGCCTCATTAGAAGTTCCATTAACATAATTTATAAAAAAACAAATGTTGCATTGGTGTGAGAGAGAGAAAGTCATTTCAAAACATAGATAACATTAATTAATGAATGTAACAAAGCATTACATTTGCTAAGGGAAGAAAAATAATTTTTAACTACAATTTGTATGCATTATCTACTGAACAGAAATCCATGGCATGGTTAATACAAATGAATCTCCAACATTGGCGTGGCAAAAAATTTCTTAATTGCTTGGTAATTAATTTTTGGCATTCAGCTAGTTAGAGAGAAGAATTTTCCACCTAAGGTTGAGGCTTGCAGAAATCTTCATCCCACTTCCCACAAATGATGACCATGCTTTAGCTAGATGAATACGAGAACCTCAGTCTAACAAACACTTGAATTTCCAACAATGGCTAAGTAGTTCATACCGTGATTGTAGGTTTGAGGATTGTCCAATATTTGATCTCTCCTCCTTTCGCAGATTTTCGAATTTGATCACACCCAGCCATAGTTTTAGACATTTAATGCCTTCCTTCATAGTATTTCCGGGCTTATCACGTCTTTAAAAGCTTTAGCTTTAGACATTGTGATCCCTTCTTCCATGGATTTCCGGGCTTATCACGCCTGGCTATATCTAAATGGTATGTAGCACACATTGTACTCTAGACGAAAACGCTTGAATTATCAACGCTGACAGGATGAGAGAAGAAAAATTCTAATACATTTTTTTGTTTCCATATGTAGTGGAATTAAAATCAATGTGTATGATTTGATGGAAATGAACTATATACTTTTAGCACTAAACTGAAGTGTTTACAAATTGTGATCCTCTTTTTTTTTTTTTAAAAAAAAAAACAGATAAAAATGTTTATGTAGTACTCAAATTAATAGTCTATATATATGAAAGAGAAATGATAAAGAAATTTCTAAACACCATTTTGTGCTTAGGTTGATGTTTTCAGTTTTCAGTTTTCACCCTAAAGCATTTATCAGATATTGTAAAAAAATGTTTTGATCATTAGGACCAAGAAACTAATAAATGGTGAACAAATAAATTCTCTATAAGAGAAGTAAGTAAAATAAGAAATACTAGGAATCTTCAGTGTTCTGATGAATATGTTTATTCTAAGACCTGCCATCTCAGAAGGCATATGAAGTAGGCATTGGGTGGAAAATTCAACCTTTTAGTTCAGAACAGAATTAGAAGATTATGCTTTCCAATAACAATATTCCAACCTTCCCTTACTTATTGCAGTTCATAGGATGGAGTCCTGCTCTCTTTAAACTTGCAATACAGGTTAACATCTTTTTGACAGTGTGTAATCTTACTTGGGGCATTTCTGTGTTGTATAACTTGTATGATAACTGACCTTTCAAAAACCCCTACTGCTAAAAAATTTCTTATATGTAGCTTAGTTTTGTTAGAGAACTACATAAAATCTCTCTTTAAACTAGCTTCATTTTTCAGTCTACAAAGAATTAGGGCAATGCGCCAATGCCTAACACAAGACAAATTTCCAAACTTACCAAAAGATCAAGAAGATTGCAGTTCAAAAAATGGTGTTTGGTATTGTACAACTAGAAAGCCTGTATTGTTAAAAAAATATTGCAACTTACAAAGGTTCAAATATGTATGCACTCATCTCCTAAAAGAGAGAATTAGACTGATAACAACAAAATGATTAGAGAGCCTTCCATACAGTTAGAAGATTCAGGAACGCAAGCTGATTAAACTAAATTTAAGTCTTGAGACGTTTTTTATTACTTAAAGAAATATGTATCTCCCTATAGATCACGCACATAAGGCACAAGTTAGTACAAGAAGGGTTCCACTTCTAAACTGGGTCACAAGATTTACTATATAAACGTTGTTGGACCAACAAAAAGACCCCTGCATTGAAGATTTTATGTTCGTAAAAGTTCCCTATTTTTCTACTAGCGGATTATAATTAACCACATATAAATATAAACCAAGCTGAACAATATGTGACAAAAAATTGATATGCAGAAATAATACATTAAACAAAACAATAAGGAGACTAGGGAAGCAAGACATACCACTCCAAGTGACTTCGTCCGGTGAATTAATGCGTGCTTCTACTCGAAAACCTGGCTATCTTGGCCTGATTACTGCAAAGATGATCATACACCAATTATTTGGATAAATAATTCAGAATTGATATTACAAAAAAAGATTTTTAGTGAAAACTTATGTTGACTTATGAGTTGCAGCAGGTCCTCTATGAGTTTTTGAGAAAGAAAAAGGGAGTGGGAAAAACACAAAGATGCATAAATTTGTCACTATTTGAATTAGAAATGATATTTCAGCATCAATTTGCTTGTGTCATTGGCATGCAGATGCAATTTCTCAAAATGGGAACTGCCCTTTCAATTAGCCTAGCCAAGCCTAAAAATAAGAAAGACAACTAAAAAAGATGAGAAGATTACTTAGGCCATTATTGTTATGGTCCAACCTGGTCCAAGGAGCAAAAAGAATTCCATTGGCAGAAAGAAATGAAAAAATAAAAATGGAAAACATTATTCTAAATTATTTTCCCAAAAATAAATACCACTTTCTTTCTTTTTTTTTCATAATGGAGTACCATTATTTTTGACAAAAAAAATAAATAAAAAAAACATTTAGAGTTTAGACTCAAGGACTAGACAATCACGCGGAATTTGATCAGGGCATAGCAAGCCCAGGCAAAGAAAAACGCAATGCAGTTTAGAGAGCCGAGAGGGAAAAAAGTGAAAATTTATTTGATCCATTCATTTTAGAAAAGGAATAAAATTAAAGACTACCCTTAATAACATTAGCAAAAACTCGTTTATTAAAAAAAAAAAAAAAAAAAGTAGTAGTGTGTTTTCTTAATCATAAAAGAAATGTACTTACAATTCAAATGTTAGGTTTATTATTTATGGAAATGCATATTTCCTCTGGTAAATCACTGATCCGATTCTAATCTAGATCTCTTTTGAATCTAGTAATCTGTTTGATGAGATCATACTCACGCTTGATTTTTGAAGGGGCAGACATATAAGAGGGTTGGATGGGGTTGGCAAGTGAAGGTGGGATAGAGGGGGCAAGAGCAACAGGGGATGAAGACACAGCAAAGGCATTGAGAATTGAGATGGGAAGGCAGGGCTATCCCAGCCATGAAGGGTATTTATGCTCCAAGGACATATACTGAAAAATAAAAGCGTGACATGCACACTAATGTTAATTTTGGAAACACATTTGAGCATTGATTGCAATTATGGAAACATATTTGAGCATTGATTGCAATATTGGAAATAAAAGTAAGGGAAATTTATTGCAGTGCAATTAGCTACCAAATCAAAAAGATAAAAAATGCCCCCTCTGATTCCCATGCCATAAATGCCTTACATGCCATTTTATGATCAATGCAATTTGATTCCACGTCCAAAAAAGGCCGTGGGTATATTCCCATCAGTTTAATTTCATACCAAAGCTAAAATGAATGCATGTTAGTTGTTCCCCATATATAGCATATTTGTAAGATCTTGTCTGTCAAATTATGATTCAAATAGAACAACCTTATTCTAACTTGTAATTGGTAATTTATTTTGCCGATTTGGAGATATAATCGTGTCAATTTGGATTAGAAAGTGCTTGCTAATAGCTTGTCATTCTAAAATATTCACCAAGGACATGTTTCCCTCTGCACTTTGAAGCTACTTCTCATACTAAATAGATGATATAAGTATGTGAGTGTTTCAAAACCTAACTGCAGTTTAGATTTACCACGATAGTCCTTATGATCCTCGAGAGTTCTTAGTGTAACTCTACCATAGAGTTCATAAATATCCAGTCATTTTGAAATAAGTGGATTGTATTTTATCACGTCATCAACGTTTAAACAAACATTGGCTATTTCCATTTTCGTATCTATTTAAATTATTGATGATGTGGACCATGTGGTAAAATCCAATTTACTTATTTCAAAATAGATGAATAGAATTTTAGGAGCTCTATGGTGGAATTATTCTAACAGCTCTAAAAAGATCTTAACCATGGTCTCTCTATTAATTTGTAGATGAGTTAGGTGTTTTATGTAGGTGTTGCTCCTGGACTTAAGCAACAGAGTCTTTCCACTCTACGGTTTAAAGAAAGTGTCTTACCAGTTAGATCACCTCTAGAATCTCCTCTTGGATAGTATCCAATACTATTGGTCTAGCACTTGTTTACCTAAGCTGGATCTCTTTGGCTATAGAAGCTTTTGGACTGGTAAGATCCCACAGGATAGTACATGGGGATGGAGGAATCTATTGAAATTAAGGATTGTTGCTAGAGATTTTTCTAAACTATGAAGTTGGGGATGGCTCTCATACTTTTCTTTGGCATGACAAATAGCACTCGGATGGGGAGCTCTATATCAGAAATATGGATTTAGAGTCATATATTATGTTGCCAGCAAGTTTGAAGTAAAGGTTGATACTGTATTTTGTTTCGGCTCATTCTTTTCTTTTTTCTCTCTTCAATCATTAAACAACTTTAACATAAAAAAAATAAAAAAATAAAAAGAAAAAAAAGCTGGTTTTGAAGGCCTGCTAGATCTGAGGAGTTGGTATCCATCCAAAGTAAACTAAGTTTGGTTGACTTGAAAGAGGAAGACAAAGCAATATGGACAGCAAAACATACCAACGCATTCTATTATAGGTAAATATTGTTGCACACTGAGGTATACACACACCACATAATGTGGACATACTCACATACATCCACAGAGTCCACAAATTGTAGAAATCAACGTTCATAAATATCCATAACTTATGAATATATATCCACATTTCAGGTGGTGTGTATGGACGGTGTACATCAGATGATGTGCACATATCACTGCCCTTCTTTTATTAGATGGTTGACAATAAAAATAAAAAATAAAAAACTCTGTACAAAAGACAGAATGCTGAAGTGGGGTTTCACTGGGTTGTTGTTTGCACTTTCTGTAGAGGAGGCATTGAGGTCAGAAATCATATTTTTGCTATAATTTATGGGGGCTTATTTAATGTCTAATGTCAAAACTTACTGTGACTAGGAAGATTCATGGCATGGGGTATTAAAAATCTCAGAGAAAAAAGCCTCAGAAATTCCTTATGCAGAGTAGTTTGGTGGGCTATTGTCTATCATATATGGCCTCAGAGAATTTCAAGAAATCATGGAGGAGAGGTTAAAAAGTAAAAACTTAAAACACATGAAAGCATAGTGAAGAGTGTGAGAAAAGATGTGATGTTTGAAGGAAATGGCTGCAACTTTATCCTAAACAAGTTCTCTGTTCTAACTGGGGTGTCCTCATTCCATTCTTCATGGCTCTTCTGCTTAAAAAGTTTGCTAGTCAGTAGTAGCTGGGTTTGTGATTGATTTGTGACTAAAAACATGGGATTGGAAATGAATAGCACCAGTCTGATGCAGCAGATGCCCTTGTTGTAGTGGAACTAGCAGAAGTTCTAGTGTTTCAATCAGTGTTTCTGTTTGTATTGGTTAGTTTCTTATCAATAAAATTTTATGATTAAAAAAAAAAAACAGAATTTTTAATTTCCTTGCTGGATGCAGTGAATTTAAGTTTAGAATTATATTAAAGGTCTCATCCCCAAAATTTTGAGATCCTTTCCTTCAAAATTATGTAGACCAGTGCCTCTCGCAATTTCTGGCTACATATGTTTTTATGTTTTTGACTCAATTAGAAATTTTGATGTATCACTGAATTCCCTTTTAGAAAATTAATTTTACTTTGAACTATTAAAATAATGGTCCACATTCAAGATTTGAAACAAGTTCAGATTACAGTCCATTACAACTTACAAGTTCCTTTAACATAATTCTTAAGAGACAAATGTTGCATTGGAGAGAGAGAGAGTCATTTCAAAATTTCAATAATATTTAATGAAAGTAACAAAGCATTACATCCACTAAGGGAAGGAAAAAAAAAATTAAACTATAATTTGTATGCATCATCTACTGAACAGAAATCCATGGCATGGTTACTACAAATGAATCTCCAACATTAGCGTGGCAAAATTTTTCTTAATTGCTTGGTAATTTTTGGCCTCGGCTAATTAGAGAGAAGAATCTTCCACCTAAGGTTAAGGTTTGCAGAAATCTTCATCCCACTTCTCACAAATGATGGCCATACTTGAGCTAGATGAATACAAGAACCTCGCTTGAACATACACTTGAATTTCCAACAATGGCTAAATAATTCATTACATGGCTGTAGGCTTGAGGCTTGTCAAATGTTTGATCTCTCCTCCTTTCGCAGATTTTCCAATTTTATCACACCTGGCCATAGCTTTATTTAATCCCTTCCTCCATAGTATTTCCAGGCTTATCACTTCTTTACAAGCTTTAGCTTTAGACATTTTGATCCCTTCTTCCATGGAACGAATTCCTCCATAGTATTTCCAGGCTTATCACTTCTTTACCAGCTTTAGCTTTAGACATTTTGATCCCTTCTTCCATGGAACGAACAGCGCAAGTTAATACTACAGGATGCCTTTTCAAAATTTCTTCTCCCTTCATTGGAGAAGGAAGCTCGTGTGCTTTTTGACATCCCAGGCAAAGAAATGGCTGCTTATGGAATGTGGGAAGCAGTTGTGGAATAGGGTTTCTGTTGCACCATATCAGCGAAATGAACATGATGTTGGGCTAGATGAGGAAACTGCACTGCACCAAGGATGATGGCTTGTTGTTGGGGTCCTGGAAATCCTGCAACCACATTTGTGATGTTGGATTCATCAGGAGAGTTGCTGGATTGGATGTATGCTGGGTCCCTTAGCCTACACTCAAAGAATGTTGATCTGCAGCACAAGAAAGATGAAACGCAACGCTTCTCAAGTTCATGACAGACCATCAACCTCATGTCAGACCATCAACCTCCTGTCATTGTTCTTGGAGCTGCAAATTTAATCCCTTCCTCCATAGTATTTCCGGGCTTATCACGTCTTTAAAAGCTTTAGCTTTAGACATTTTGATCCCTTCTTCTATGGATTTCCGGGCTTATCACGCCTGGCTATATCTAAATGGTATGTAGCACACATTGTGCTCTAGACGAAAACGCTTGAATTATCAACGCTGACAGGATGAGAAAAGAAAAATTCTAATAAGTTCTCTTGTTTCCATATGTTGTGGAACTGAAATCAATGTGTATGATTTGATGGAAATGAAGTATATACTTTTAGCACTAAACTGAAGTGCTTACAAATTGTGGATCCTCGTATAAAAAATAAAATAAAAAATGTTTATGTAGTACTCAGATTAATAGTCTACATATATATATATATATATGAGAGAGAGAAATGATAAAGAAATTTCTAAACACCGTTTTGTGCTTAGGTTGATGTTTTCAGTTTTCACCCTCAAGCATTTATCAAATATAGTCAAAAAAATGTTTTGATCATTAGGACCAAGAAACTAATAAATGGTGAACAAATAAATAAGAAATACTAGGAATCTTTAGTGTTCTGATGAATATATTTATTGTAAGACCTGCCATCTCAAAAAGCATATGAAGTAGGCATTGGGTGGAACATTCAACCTTTTAGTTCAGATAGAATTAGAAGATAATCTCTCTATTATGCTTTCCAATAACAATATCCCAACCTTCCTTTACTTATTTCAGTTCATAGGATGGAGTCCTGCCCTCTCTAAACTTGCTTTACAGGTAAACATCTTTTTGACAGTGTGTAATCTTACTAGGGGCATTTCTGTTGTAACTTGTATAATAACTGACCTTTCAAAAATCCCTACTGTTAAACAATTGTGTTATATGTAACTTAGTTTTGTTAGAGAATTACATATAATCTCTCAACAATATGTGACAAAAAAATTGATATGCAATACATTAAAGCAAAAATTAAGGGGACTAGGGAAGCAAGACATACCACTCCAAGTGACTTCGTTTGGTAAATGAATGTGTGCTTCTGCCCAAATCCTTAGTCCCATTATGGTCCACATCATTGTTTGATATTTAACATCTTCTTTGTGAAAACTAGATTCAAGACTGATGTGAATTTCCCATTGTACTCTCCATTTGATAACCATTCAATGGGGGAACCACAGCCATATAATGGTTGATATCCCTAAAGAACATGAGAAAGGAGATAGAGAAACATGTTATTGTCTTCAAATACCTGCAGATATGGTTATGCATGAATTCAGCCACTTTCACCCCACAATGTAATGAGACATAATAACTAAAAAAGTCTAAACTGCAAATCTTAGATACTTAAAAATATATAAGGAATCAAGAAATTTACCACAAAGAGACATGTAGGCTCACCTCTCATAGAAAAAGGAGTTATGAGACTGGTTGCATGCTTAGTGGAAACGTCATCTGCAGAGAAACAATAGCTAAAGTATCATATTAAATATTTACGATTTTCCATAGACTTGAATTGTTTTGCTAAAATCTTATAGCTTACCTCTATTTGCTACTAACCCAAAGCAATGGTTCTCCTTAAACCATTGAGACAATTAGTCTGCAAAATGAAAACAGAGGCTCTTAGTATCTTAGCTATGAAATATAATGCAACAAGGAAGAAAATCTTCAAGAAATAAACCAAAAAGAGCTGCATGAGATAATATATGACTATGCTGACCAAAATAAGAACAGTTAAACAAAACCATTCCAATAAAAGGACAACTTCAGTATATGCTAAGGATGATGCTATTGCTGAAGACAAAAATAATAGAAAGTTCATGAGAGCAAGGTCAGGAGGTGAAACAGACAAGAAAGAAAAAGGAGTAAACTATTGGATACAACCAAATCACAATAGTAATAGAGTAAACAAAGAGAATAAAAGGAGCAATCTTTAATTTGGCATTTTTCCCTTTTTTCATTAGATTTTAATTGTTAAACAGAATTACACATTCGACATTTCAACATTGCACTTGTGAATTTTTTTGTGCCTCGAAGAAATTATGAAAATAAACTACTTGAATTTGAAAAGAAAAAAAAGGAAGTAGAAAGTAAATTTTTTTCTAAAGGAAATGTACCAGTTATTTACAGCAACCAAGAGTATCATATGATCACCACTAGCTATTATATATATAAATCTAGTAGATAGAACTTTAACAGAAGAATCAAGATTTATATGAAGCATAATTTAATAGCTCTTGGGCAAAAAAAGGAATAACATTAAAATGTAAACTTATTTGAATAAGTAAAATAAAATGTGAATATTAGACAACGTACACTTAAGAAATTTTGAAGGCATACACTCATTAATATCTTGGCTAAATGCAGGGAAAAACCACATGACCTTAGAACAAAAGCATTGCACTAAGTTGAGCTTTTCCTGGTTCTATTGGGTAATCAGTAGCACCTACAATTGAGAATTAAATTGTTGTGAGGAATATATAAGTTTCGTACCAGCTTTAGTTTGAACCCAAAGGTGCTTCTTTTCATGGCTTCTAAAAACTTGCTTCTGGAGAGCATGTATTAGAACAAAGCTACAGTCACCTATTCTTCCTTGATTATAATTTCACCAAGCGGAAATATCACCTACGAGGGAAATCACAAGATTCTCCAATAAGAATAAAAATTAATAGGAGAATTTAGGTAAAAAAACAAGGTACTTCATTAGAATGGAAGTTAACCAGGGAATTAATCTCTACCTCCCTAAGCCTAGTCCCTTGCTGGAAAATGAGTCCTTTTTATTTTCTTTAATATAAGTTCACAGAGGTATGGATCATCTTCACGCTTTACAGTGACTCCATCCCAACTGCAATAGAGCAAGAGTATTATTGGGAAATTGATACTATTACATGAAACAGATACTCCTATCATTCGCACAACTCCAATTTATTTTGTATTTTAAAGAATAATAAATTTGTTCTTATAAATTTGATAATAGTATTCTATCCCTCTTTTTCCTTTTCTTTATGTTATTTCACTTCCGACCTGAAAACTTCCTAGACCAAACAAAAGGAATCCAGTGGATGCGTATACAAGTTTTCAAGTTTAGGTAAGCGTTTGCTGATAATAGAACTTACTAAAGAGGTTCTTTGTTGTGGAAGTGTCAAAACCCATCTCAATGGAGCAATCACAAATTTTCCTAGGACTTCAAATTGTCAACCTAAAACAAGTAATAAACTTTGTAAGTGTTTTCACAAATTATGTCACAAACTCATGTTTTTTATATAAGATGAGTTGGGTTTAGACACCTACTTGTACACATCCATGAACCTTCAAATTATAGACTAAAAGCAAAAGCTATGAAATTGAGATTTTACAACCTGTAAAAAATTATTATTGTTATAAAAAACCAAATTTCATAGAGAAAGCTATCTCTTTTCCACAAGGATTTATACATGTAACATGTTGCAAGCAAACTTTTGAAAATTCAAAACTGTTTGTTATGAATATTATCATAAATAAATAACTAAAGAAAGTGAGAGACGTATTACTCAATCAATTGCCGTATGATGCTTGATTTTTGTAGTACCACCTCTAAAGATCATTTTCATTTCAATTGCATACTCTCATCTGTTCTTTATATAGAAAGACATAACTCAGAAATTCAAGGAAAATGAAATCTCTTGAATGAGAATAATGAAAAGAGAAGAACAACTGATCAAGTAGGTGCTTCAATTAATATATGGGACAGAGATTGAAGAATTTGAGAACCTGTGCAACCAATGGGGTGAGATCCTTCTGGACCTTTTTTTTTTGATAAATCAATTAAAATACAATTAAAAAGATGTAGTTCTCCAACGTCCTAATGCAACATAAAGGAAGCAAAGGATAGCGAGGAGAACATATCTCTGGGCTTCACTTTCCTTCTGGACCTAGTTAGAACCTTGGTGCTTTTGATGCACAATAAGCTACAAAATATAAAATTGAGATAAAGATGGAGTTATTTTGTGAAATCTTCCCATAGACTAAATATATAATGGTAGTTTTTTTTTTTCCTTACTGTAAATATTAATCATAGCTTACATTAATTACTGTTTCAAGAGATGAATAAAGAAAAAGAACATGATGATCAAACTGGTTATAATTTGTGAAATCTTCTCGTTTTACCTCTCTTTGGCCAAAAAATTCCATATACTCCATCCATCTATCATGCAACCCATACTAGTGTGGGGGCCTGCATGCTGACCCTATCTGCATTCCAGTGATAAAAGGAAGAAAAAAAAAAGTCATGCACAATGCTATCCCATGCTCAACCAGAAATTGCACAACCAAAAGTTAAGAAGCAAAGGCTACAGCTTTTGGAGGTAGAGAAAGAGGCAAAATACGAGTGAAAAAAAAAAAAAAAAAAGAACATGCACAACGCTACCGCTTTAGGAGGTAGAGAAAAAGGCAAAATACCAATTGTTGAAACCGGTCTCCCCTTCCCCCTCCCCTTGGGGTCAAAACTCCTAAACGTGGATGCAGCATTGAGCATTAACAACCCACTGTATAATAACAGACAAAGAAGTAAGAGCAAAGATGTTATTCTAAAATTCTTATCTGAAACTTTGAAACAATTCAGATTCTAATACACAAATTGTTGAAAGCTTATGTATAACAGGGAGCACAGCACCCCCCCCACCCCAAAAAAAGAAAAAAGAAAAAAAAAAGCATACCAGCCTAAAACGCTAATTCTTGCAGTATAGTTGGATGCTCAGTTTTTATTCATACACAGTAATGGAAGTGTTATGGAGCTCAGCATCTGCCAAAGTAAAACATTTTTAGCCAAAACAACAACAAAAGTATATATTATGTGTACCAGAGAAACAACTTTTATTTTTGGCAGGACAACAATAAGAAGCAAAGCACAACCAAATGACAGTAGAATCTTTTACCTTTGAAATATTTGGAGATGATGTAGAGGCTGCATCAGTAGAAGGTGCGGCAATATCCAAAAGATTCAACCACTTGGAAAATAAAAAGTTCCAAAAGACAGGTAGTTTGAGCATTAGCAGTTGTAAAAAGAAGGGAAAAAAAAGGTAAGAAAATTAGATTACTAAGGCGTTGTCTGAAAATTAGATTCAAAATCTGATTGGAGATGTTCTTTTTTCCTTCTTCTTTTTTTTCTTACCAATTAAGAGATAAGAAATGCAATTTGGATAGAGGATTTTACTTTGGATTTGTGCATGTCTAGACACACTAGACTCGATATCATTTTATGCCTTGAACAAATTCTCCAAACGCATTTGAGAAAAGAATAAATTATTCCGCCTAATTATCTCATTGAATAAACAACAGAAGCTATTAGTTATTTACTCGTGACTCAAATGACATTGTGCAATAAGAACATGCCGAAAGCTTACATAAAGGAAAAAATTTGACCGAACAGAATACCTTAATAATAAGCTAATTCCTGCTGTGTTAGTTGGCAGGGTAGATAGTCCCATCAAGTATTAAAAACATTTTCACCATTTCTGCAATTGTTAGCAAAGCAACCAAAAAAGATCACCTTCTCAACTCATTTTTAGGTACAAAGATATAAATTGTTAGAATTGAAAAGCAAGTTGCATTGTCATTTTCTTCTCCATATATGTGAAGAAATCATATATTCAGCTAAAGTCCTTTGGAAATACAGAAAGAAAACAGAATAGAAAGAGATTTCCCAAATGAAAAATACAAAAAGAAAAGATGATTACCACTGAGTTCACGACTTGTAGCTCAATTTGAACAAGGTCCGAATTTGAAGCTAGGTTTGTTCCTTGCCTAAATCCGTTTTGCGTGAGACGTCAAATAACTGATAAGTTCTCCAAAATATCAAAACCTCAAAAAGACAGAATGAAGAAGAACAAACAAGAACAAGATTATTGGTGTTTGGTTCTGCATACAATGTAAAATACCTGAAGTGATTAAAGATGCCATCAGATTCCAAACTGTTATCCATTCCCTCTTACTCATGTTTGTGGGACTGCATGTGGATCCCTCCTGCTTTCCACTGGTTAAAAAAGAACACGCACGATACTGCCTCATGTTCATACAGGGACTCCACAACCAAAAGAAGAAATGGCTACGACTTTAGGAGGGAGAGAAAGAGCCAAAATATCAAGCAGGGTTGCTCTGAAATTAACATTTAACAACCTATTATTTAAAAATGGAAAAAGTAAGAAAAATGAGGGATACTCAAGTCTTAGTAATATAAAAATAAAAAAAATGCAATACAATCTATCCATGAATTGTAAACGACTAAACAGACTAGACCCATTCTCTTGTACTTCTTTGACTTTAAAGTCAGTCTTCAAACAAACATGTGAGGATGCAATTGACGATGCAATAACTGAAATAACTATTGGTGTATTAGTTTTTAAGATATCTGAATATGTGGGAAGTTTATATAAAACCAAATTAAAAAAAGAACCCTTTATAATAAACTAATTCTTTGAAGTGTAATTGGATACACATTTTTATTTACACATGCGATGGAAATGTTATGAAGCATCTGTTTTAGTACAAGAACCAAAAAAATAATTTATTATGAAGTATGCATTAAAAAAAAAAAAACTCTTCTGTTTCTTGCAGAACGATGATGAGAAGGGAGAGAATAATCAAAAGAAAGACTGTAAGTGGTTGTTGAAGGTAGAGAGAGAGAGCCAAAAACCATTAGGAAACCAAAAATAAATAAATAAAAAATTCTGACTATGCTCTGGGCATTAGAAACTTACCATATTGATAAAGAAGAAAGAAAACTGCAAGCACCAAAGGTTTTTTTTCAAAATGTTTGAACAAAGTTCGACATCTAATTAGAAATTTTTAATTAGGAGATAAGAAATGCACATCTCAGATAAAGACTATCTCTAGATTTGTGAATGTCTACATTGGTGGACTTCAATCTTTGTTCTGCTTTGGACTTGAGCAAAGTTTCCAAAAAAATTTGAGAGAAGAAAGAAAGAATTCAGCTAGATTATGCAATTAAAAAACTACTTAAGCCATTAACTTAATTTCTATAGATCAGTAGTTAAAATGAGAAGTTGTAAATCAATCTTAGTAGATATATAGACCCAAAAAAGAAAAAGAGTAAAGCAAGAAAATACCAGTAAAATAAGGTAATTCTTGCAAGGGTAGTTGCTAGGCTAAGTCCTCCCCTTGAAGTGTTACACTAATTGACTCTGAATCTGCAATTTTCAAGAAGCAACCATATCATATTATCTACAAGTTCTTAAGTACAAAGATATAAATCATTAGAGTAAAAAAAAAAAACAAGGGAAACATTACATTATCCTTTTTTCTTGTTCAAATAACTTTTTGAAGAAATCATGTGTCAGGTCCTTATTGTGGACCCAAGTTTGTTGTGTTGGCCAGTTGGTTGAATATAAGACTTTTAGAAGTTGTCTGAAATATCATAACCCTGAAAAGCACAAAGAGCATTGGTATTTGATTGTCTATGAAAAATTGGGATTAAAAGATACATGCCTACCTGAACAAGAAGGAGAAGGAATTGTTTCCTGCTGCTGGTTCACCCAATCCACATACACGTATGGGACATGAGCAATGTTGGGCGAATCTTCCCTAATTTTAAGATGTTGTAGTGATGTGAGGTTCCGCAGCCACTCCTCTGGAAGAGATTCTAAATCCTTAACATCCCATAACGACAAATTCTGTAATTGAGAGAGAGGAAAGGGAAAAATAAAAACGAAAAGATGATTACCACTGAGTTCACGACATGTTGCACAATTGCAAGGCCAGACAGTTTTGAACAAGGTCTGAAATTTAAGCTAGCAAATGACTGATAAGTTCTCCAAAATATCAAAACCTCAAAAAACAGAATGAAGGAAAGCAAACAAGAAGAAGATTATTGGTGTTCAGTTCTTCATATAAACTCAAATACCTGAAGTGGTTAAAAATGCCATCAGATAAGAACACATCTGCTACTCATGTTTGTGGGACTGCATGTGAACCCCACCTGCTTTCCGGTGGTTAAAAAAGAACACATGCTCTGCGAGAAAGAAAAGATTTCAATCATCTAGATTATCCCATAAAAAAAATAAAAAAATAAAAAAATGTAAAGCAAGAAAATACCTGCAAAATAAGGTAATTCTTGCAAGGGTAGTTGGTAGGCTAAGTCCTCCACTTGAAGTGTTAACAAACAGACTCAGACTCTGAATCTGCAGTTTTTAAGAAGCAACCATATTATCAACTTTTCGAAAAGAGAGAGAGTTTTAAAATTAGGAGGCAGCCGAGTTTGTTGTTTGGCCAGTTGGTTCAGCATAAGAAGTTAAAAAAGGAGAAAGAAAGAGCATCTGTATTTGACTGTCTGTCTATATATGCAAAAATCAGATAGATGCGTACCTCAAGAAGAAGAAGGAATTGTTTCCTGCTGCTGGTTCTTGTAATCCACCTCCACGTATGGGACATGAGCAATGTTGGGCCAATCTTCACCTGTTTGCCTCTGGCATCTTTGCCCTAAGATGGGACAACCTTCAATTGACAAACGATGTAAGGATTTGAGATCACAAATCCCTGGCAGTGATGTTAGATTGGGAAAATCCCTAATTTGAAGACATTGTAGTGATGTGAGGTTGCCCAGCCACTCCTCTGGAAGAGATTCTAAATCGTCAACATTCCATAACTTCAAAGACTGTAATTGAGAGAGAGGAAAGCAGGATGAGGATGATGTGGATGTGGATGTGGTTGCTGTTGATGCCCTCTGTCTTGTTCCCATTTTCATTGTCTGCTGCAATACCTTAGAGCTAGTTTCCCATAATTTCAAACTTTCTTTGAGATATGGAAACGGGGGCATTGAAGTCAGCTTAGGGCAGTTTTCAATCTCTAATTTAGAAAGACAAGGAAACGATGGTAGTAACAGATGGTCTGGCTCATTTTCATAATCTTTCCTCCACCATCCCTTCAGATTAGGGCAGTACCATATAACAAGATAAGATAAGGATGGGAAGAATTCTATTGTTTTTGAAGAAGAGGAAGAGGAACCACCAAACACATTACTAACACTGTCTTCTTCTTCTGATATGTATTCAAGTGCTTTCAACCCACCAAGCGAGAGAGACTTGAGAAACGGGAGTTTATTTAACGGTGGGAGGTGCTGCAATCTCTTATTAACATTAAATACCAAACTGACAAGATTTGTGAGGGAAGAGACCCAATTTGGAATACTCACACCCATATAGTTCAACAAATCCAAAGCTTTAAGATTTGGATGTGGCTGGAGCCCTTCCAGTGACTCTTCATCATAACATTCCGTTTCTCTGTCCCTCCTCCAATACCAAGATAATTCCCGTTTTTGAAGATGTTGTTTCGCCTTCATATTTGTAGCTTTACATTCCACCATGTCATCTTTTCCGTGTCCCAAATCTTTAATATATAGTGTACCTCCCAAATTGCTCAGCTCCTTCAATTCACTTAGCCCACCACTAGATGTAGCCTTTTTTGTCTTACACCATCCACAAGACGACTGGGCATTGAAACCTTCTTGACTCGCAACAAACTTCGGTAATATCTCAAGAGAAGTAAGATGTCTGAGTCCGAGTGGCATATGAGTCAATCCATAGC
Organism: Fagus sylvatica; assembly: GCA_907173295.1. NCBI lineage: Eukaryota > Viridiplantae > Streptophyta > Magnoliopsida > Fagales > Fagaceae > Fagus > Fagus sylvatica. The sequence continues at coordinate 10,341,328 of OU015762.1, read as the reverse complement.
AATCACTAATATCTAGATGCCTAAGATTGACCAACTTTTTAATGCCCCTGGGTAATTCTTTAAGCCCGGAACAATCATTGAGCTTTAGGGTCAGCAAATTCAGCAACTTAGTAATGGAATTAGGGAGAATTTTGATATCTCTATTTCTAGAAAGATCAAGATATCTTAAATGCTTCAATTCTCCAATAGAATGTGGCACCACAAGTAGATTTAAATTACTCAAATCCAATGTGCGTAAATAATTGAGATTTGAAACAAGTGCATCACAAGTTAAGCTATCCAAGCTTCCCCCTACGCTAGATGAAAGAATTGTTCGTATCTTCTTTCCTTTAAGCATATGAATTGGAAATTGACTCGATGAATCCACAAGATCAAATGATACGTGACGAACTTTTTCTCCAATATTTTCCCCACTTGAGTTTAACATGGTACTTTCCTTTCCACTCACAAGAGTTGCAAGATCATGCATGAGATCATGCATTTTACATGAGTATATATTGCCCAAATCATCATTTTCTACATCTTGGAAAAACGACCTCCAAAGTAATTCCATAAAATATTCTTTGCCAATATCCTTGACACATTTCCTTGGATCTTCTAACTTAATATAACCTTGTGCTGTCCAAAGATTAATAAGTTTATCTACATCAATCTCATGATCTTTTGGAAACAATCTACAATAAGCAAAACATTGCTTCAAGTGTGACGGAAGATGATCATAACTCAACTTAAGTGTCTTAAGTATTGATGAAATATCACTTTCTTCTTCTTGATCAGTTATTTTTGAGAGTTCATAATCTTTGAAGGATTGCCACTCATTTTCTGAATCTTTGGAGTGTAGCAACCCTCCTATCGCCCTTATGGCGAGAGGTACCCCACCACACTTTTCCACAATCTCTTTTCCCAGGCTTATGAAGGCTTGGTTCTTTGGTAGTTGGCCTTGTTCAAATGCCATTTTTACAAATAAACTCCAAGCCTTTTCTTGAGGTAGGCCTTCTAGAGCATGCCATGAAGTTGCCCCTATTATCCTCACTACTCTCATTGAGCGTGTGGTCACTATTATCCTACTTCCCCTTGCACCAACCATTAACAAATTTCTCAAGAGAAGCCATTTCTCTTTGTCCTCATTCCACACATCATCCAAGACAAGGAAATATTTTTTCCCATTAAGTTTTTCTCGTAGGTGATTTTGTAAAATCTCCAGACTTTCTTCATGCTTCTCCTTTGTCAATTGTTCTAAAATTTCTTTCAAAATTCGTTTTACATCAAAGATCTCAGAGATGCAAATCCAAAGTTTTGGCTCAAATATTTTTTGAACATTTTCATCATTGTATATGAGTTGAGCTAGTGTAGTTTTCCCTAAACCTCCAATTCCAACTATTGGAATAATTGAAACATTCTCTACACTAGTGTTGGTATCCAAAAGAAGTTTTATAATTTTTTCCTTATCATCCTCTCTCCCAATCACTTCTTCTTCAAGTACAAAAGAATAAGTTTCCCTAGCCTTATTCTTGACTTGTGGCTCAATGGAGTTTTGATTAAGGAGGAAATCCTCCTTATCTTTTGCAATGGCATTTAGACTCTTCCTAATTGCCTTTATTCTATGACCCATCTTAAGACTAAAAGCAAGCTTGTTTGAACTTGAAAAGAAAATGCGTACCTCCTTTGTCATCTTATTTCCAGTCATCACTTTACGCTGCAAAGCTTCAGTGGAGAAATCATCCAGCAGGTCATCT
>OU015762.1:10311369-10339492 GCA_907173295.1 Fagus sylvatica | reverse complement strand
TTGGTTCTTTGGTAGTTGGCCTTGTTCAAATGCCATTTTTACAAATAAACTCCAAGCCTTTTCTTGAGGTAGGCCTTCTAGAGCATGCGCATGAAGTTGCCCCTATTAATCCTCACTACCCTCATTGAGCGTGTGGTCACTATTATCCTACTTCCCCTTGCACCAACCCATTAACAAATTTTCTCAAGAGAAGCCATTTCTCTTTGGTCCTCATTCCACACATCATCCAAGACAATGAAATATTTTTTCCCATTAAGTTTTTCTCGAAGGCGATTTTGTAAAATCTCTAGGCTTTCTTCATGCTTCTCCTTTGTCAATTGTTCTAAAATTTGCTTTCAACAATTCGTTTTTACATCAAAGATCTCAGAGATACAAATCCACAAGTTTCAACTCAAATATTTTTTGACATTTTCATCATTGTATATGAAGTTGAGCTAGTGTAGTTTTCCCTAAACCTCCAATTCCAACTATTGGAATGATAGAAATATTCTTCTTCAACTAGTGTATGGTATCCAAAAGAAGTTCTATGATCGCTTTCTTATCATCCTCTCTCCCAACCACATCTTCTTCAAGTACAAAAGAATAAGTTTCCCTAGCCTTATTCTTGACTTGTGGCTCACTTAGGAGTTTCTATAAAGGAGGAAATCGGCTCCTTATCATTTTCAATGACATTTAGTCTCTCCCTAATTGCCTTTATTCTATGACCCATCTTAAGACTATAAGCAAGCTGGTTTGAACTTGAAAAGAAAATGCGTACCTCCTTTGTCATCTTATTTCCAGTCATCACTTCACGCTGCAAAGCTTCAGTGGAGAAATCATCCAGCAGGTCATCTGCATCAAGGAGGACATCTTTGAGCCTTTCGAGCCAATCTTTGATCCGCAGACACTATGAGAAGCCTTCTTTTCTGCATCTAGAAGCACATCTTTGATTGTGGAAACTGTGCTCTTTAGATTGTCAAGATCAGCTTTGACACCAGAGGCCAACTTGATCTCTTGGAGAGCGAATGAACCCGCTACTTCAAGGACTTTCCCAGCAAGATCGAAGAGAACTCCTTCCGCCATTTTCTTTTTTCTTTCAAGAATACTAGAGGGGGTTTGTGGGATGATGAAAGTGATGAGAGAGAGAGAGGTTGTTGTTGTGTCCGGCTTAGTATTACCACATCAATATTTATAAGCCTTTGAGAGTAACTTTGTAATTTGCCTTTCAATGATGTGCCATCATTTAATTAGTGTGACATATTATTATTGTGAGAGAAAGGGAAACACTTAATAATTACTCCCAAATAATACATGCACGTGGATCCCACCTACTTTAGGAAAAATGAATCCTAGTGTGGTTGCATGGATAACGTGGAAGAACAAGATAATGGATGCATAATTATGAAACTATATGGTGTCGGTGACTTTTGTCCTATGGCGTTGATAATGAGATGGCTGAGGTGGTCCCGATTATGCTAATTTATGATGGTAAATGGATCTTGAGGTGCAACTACAAGGTTGGCTTCAAATGTTTTAACTTTAACTAACGTTACATCACTATTAATGAGAATTTCGACGAATCTACATTCGTTTATGTTTTATTTTTATCTATTTTTATATCATCTATACTTATAAAATATTAAGATGATAAGATCAATAACTATTGTATCTATAAAATGTTTAAATTTAAATTTTTTATATTTTAAAAATCAAGCATTAAATATGAGTTTATAGATCGAATAGTAAATAATATTTAATTGGCATGAAATTTAGTATGGGTGTTAAAGAACATAAATAATATATAATCCAACAATATGATATTTATTTAATTAAATAAAAATTTATTAAGTAATATAACATTACTTTTCTACTTTTTTGCTAAACAAATATTAACATTACTTAAAGTTACACTTGCACCACGTATAATTTGATCTTGACTAAATATATATCTTGCTCATGGTAAATAATATAGTGATTCTTTGTAAAATCACTTTTTTAAGGAGACCAGCAGTTCAAGTGGGAAGGTCAAAGAAAACTCCTTCCGCCATTCTTTTTTTTTTCTTTCAAGAATACTAGATGGGTTTGTTGGATATCTGAGAGTGATGAGAGGCATGTTGATGTTGTGTCCGGCTTAAAATAACTGGAATAGTATACATGGTTCAATTTTTTTCACATTTAACAGTTACAAACTGTTATTTAAAATTTTAAATAACGTAACAGTCTGTATTCAGTTAGATCTGTAATATTTAATCTGGACCATAAAATAACACTTCTCCATTTCAAATCAAATGCAAATGATCCTTTTCCAAAATAACCACATCAATATTTATAAGCCTTGAGAGTAACCTTGTTAAACACTTTTCTTGTATTTTTTTTTATGACTTTGGGTTTTTAGGCCAGCTTGCGTGTACCTTGACTAATCTCAATGGGACATGTAATACTTTACTAATTATGTGTACCACGATAATCATAAGGTTTTATCATTGTGATAGATGGTCCTTAAGAAACTCAAAATTAAAAATAATTGAAGAGATATCCAAAACCGGACTAGCTACCTTACACTTTTCTTGTAATTTTTTTTTTTGATAAAAAGTTAGCTCTTTATCACTCACATTTCATTTTCATGCGAAAAACGAGTACCACAGTCCACAGAACGAGTACAATAATTACTGAAATAATACATGCACGTGAATTTAATTAGATCCCACCTACTTTAGCAAAAATGATTCCTAGCATGTGGTGCTTGGATTAATGTGGAGGAACAAGACAAAGGATATTGATAAAGTATGAAACTTTTTGGTGTCGGTGACTTTTGCCTATGGCGTTGATATCATAACATAGTATTCGTATTCCAACTATGGACACTCATGGACACTTCATAAATATATTTTGGTTAACGTTTTTGACTTTTTTGTTACATGATATGGTTTTCTCTATAAGCTGAAATGAAAATGGCCGATATAACTTTTTTTTTTTTTATAAGTCTGAGCTTATTTTATTCATTGGAGGATTTGTCATGCAGAACAGTATTATACTTGCAACTACAAGGTTGGCTTCAAATGTTTTAACTTTAACTAACGTTACATCACTATTAATGAGAATTTCGACGAATCTACATTTCGGTTATGTTTTATTTTTATCTATTTTTATACCATCTATACTTATAAAATATTAAGATGATAAGATCAATAACTATTGTATCTATAAAATGTTTAAATTTAAATTTTTTATATTTTAAAAATCAAGCATTAAATATGAGTTTATAGATCGAATAGTAAATAATATTTAATTGGCATGAAATTTAGTATGGGTGTTAAAGAACATAAATAATATATAATCCAACAATATGATATTTATTTAATTAAATAAAAAGTTATTAAGTAATATAACATTACTTTTCTACTTTTTTGCTAAACAAATATTACATTACTTAAAGTTACACTTGCACCACGTATAATTTGATCTTGACTAAATATATATCTTGCTCATGGTAAATAATATAGTGATTCTTTGTAAAATCACTTTTTTAAGGAGACCAGCAGTTCAAGTGGGAAGGTCAAAGAAAACTCCTTCCGCCATTCTTTTTTTTCTTTCAAGAATACTAGATGGGTTTGTTGGATATCTGAGAGTGATGAGAGGCATGTTGATGTCGTATTAAAATAACTGGAATAGTGTACAAACTGTCACGCTATTTAAAATTTAAAATTTTAAATGACGTGGCAGTCTGTATTCAGTTAGATCTGTAATATTTAATCTGGACCATGAAATGAACACCCTCCATTTCAAATCAAATGCAGATGATCCTTTTTCCTAAAATAACCACATCAATATTTATAAGCCCTTGAGAGTAACCTTGTTAAACACTTTTCATTGTATTTTTTATTTTTTTTATTTTTTATTACTCTGGGTTTTTAGGTCAGTTGTACGTGTATCTTGACTAATCTTAATGGGACATGTAATACTTTTACTAATTACGTGTACCAATCATAAGAGGGTTTTACGTTATGTAAATGGTGCTTAAGGAACTCAAAACTAATAATAATTGAGGAGATATCGAAAACCGGACTAGCTACCTTACACTTTTCTTGTAATTTTTTTTTTTGATAAAAAGTTAGCTCTTTATCACTCACATTTCATTTTCATGCGAAAAACGAGTACCACAGTCCACAGAACGAGTACAATAATTACTGAAATAATACAAGCATGTAGAAAGAACCCTCCAGAGAAAAAACCCAGCCGACCCTTCTGAACCCATCTAACCCTTTTTCCGCACTGTTCAGGGCTACGTGGCCGTCCCTCACCTCCGTGTGAGGGAGATCGTGACCAAAGATGATCCGATCTCGATAGCGTGGCCCTTTAACTTTCGTTTTCCTCATTTGTTTTTCTTCTCTTTCTTATTTTGGTACTCAGATCGGACGGCTCCGAGCCGCCATCATCACCCCGATCCCTTAGATCCCTTACTACTTTCCGTTCCACCTCTCAATCAACCGATCTGGTCTTGTATGGGGGAGTTTTGTTGGAGGCTTTGGGTGGCTCGAGCCTCCAACAGACTCTCTCTCTTTTGTGGCACGACTTGGCCGTACCAGTGGGCATCGAGATCTTCTTCGACGGTGGATGTTTGGTGGGCATCAAGTTTAGGGATTTATTCCAGTTCGAGTTTCTATCGATTACCCTACTTTTGGGGTAGATTATTCAAAACTCTTCTTTTTGAAGAGCCCCTACCACACCCGAATTGTTTGGCAAATTCGATTTGACCTCTCAGTGGTTTGCTTGGCTGGGATCAAGGATTTAAACCTTTTGCTGTTCTGGACATTGGTTGCTTGTGGTTGTTCTTGAAATCTTCTAGATTGAGATCAAGCTCTGTGCTGTTTGGTGTTATGTTTGTTGGGTTGTTTTAGTTGTTGTTGTTGTGATGTTACTGTTGTAAATTTTGTTGTTGTTTTTTTCCTTTTTCTGTTCTGTTTTGCTGTCTTCTTTGTAAGGTTTTTTGCCGTGACGAATCACTTTTTCTGCTATCTTTGTAGGGTTCTGTCTCCCTCTTTGTAAGGTTCTGTAATCTGTTTTTTCTTTTAATAAAATCTTGTTATTAAAAAAAAATAAAAAAATACAAGCACATGGATTCCACCAACTTTAGCAATAATTACTGAAATAATACAAGCACGTGGATCCCACCTACTTTAGCAAAAAAGATTCCTAGCATGTGGTGCTTGGATAATGTGGAGGAACAAGACAAAGGATATTGATAAAGTATGAAACTTTTTGGTGTCGGTGACTTTTGCCTATGGCGTTGATATCATAACATGGTATTCGTATTCCAATTATGGACACTCATGGACACTAACGTTTTTGACTTTTTTGTTACATGATATGGTTTTCTCTATAAGCTGAAATGAAAATGGCCGATATAACTTTTTTTTTTTTTATAAGTCTGAGATTTTATTCATTGGAGGATTTGTCATGCAGAACAGTATTATACTTCACTTAGTTATTTGCTTTTGTTTATCATTTACAAAATTCATTCAAAACCTTATTACATATCTTTTTTCCAATTATGAAGCCAAGTTTAACTTCAATTCTGTGACAAGTTTGCTTAATTATTTTCTCTTCACTTGAATGTAGATAAATTACAATTAGCTTCCTCCTCCCGTACAAATTAGTGGAGGGTGAGGTTGTGGGTTACCACTGAGTGCACGTGTAACTTACCAATAAAAAAAAAAAAACACATTTCTTTAAGATAGAATGTGCATTAATTGTTTGTTCATAAATATAACTTAGAAGTGTATGCCCCTGTAACCCTGTTGTTATGGCATCTAAAGGTGTTAGATTTTTAGTCAATAAGAAATGGTCGACGAAGAGACAAATTCAATAACCATCATTGTAACTTTCTCTTTGCTGGTTATCTAAACTTATGGCTCATTGGCAAAATCAGGATCTCTGGGTGACAAAAGCATGTTGTGAGTTTCTTATAAAACCTCTATTGTCAGGATGAAAATGTACAGTTGTTTAGTCTACTCAGTGGAATGCAACGCATAGGAGATTTTACATACTTTAATTATTGATCTCTACATACTAAATTTGTTAGTTTAATTATGGTATAAAGAATGAGAGATTCATTGACCTTGTAATTGTGAATTCTGCATTTCTTTTCCAACTTAAGGTTAGTAACAGTAGCTGCTTGGAAAGATCATTTTTATTTGTTAACTTTTATGACTTTTTTATTTTATTTTGAATTCTTGAACCAGCATGCTGATGAAAAAACTTGAAATTATGTCTGTAAATTACTGGAGCATTTATCCTTGTGTATATATGTTACCTGTATGATGTATGAGTTTAGAGTGGTTCTGTTTTTCTATGGTGTATTCAACTGAGTTTGACCTTTTTCACATAATATTACTTAACCCTGAATGCTCAAAGATATTACAAAAAAAATGAATACTTTGTCGTCTTTGTATGTAGATGTTATGAAAACATTTTGTTCAATATGGATTGAAATATCTGGATAAACCTTTTTCACATAATATTACTTACCCCTGAATGCTCAAAGATATTTTTGTGATATAATCAGCCATTATTAATTGCAATTCCACCATCCTTAACAGGATTATGAGTATTTTATTTATAACATTTAAAAACTGCAATTAATGCTCATTTTTGTCAATAGGAAAACCCATTATTGTCGCGGTACAATATCCTTGGAATTCTCATATTTCATATGCTTAAATATAATTTATTTGTTGAACAATCGAAGTCATCATATAACCAAGTTGTGTTTGTGGCTAGAACTATACTTTCACTTGAGAATTTTACGTTTTGCTTTCATTATCCTCTGAATTGATTCTTTTAAATGCAGGTGATGAACCTAGTGACATTGAAGTGGAGTAGTTACTTCAAGATGTTGAGAAGTATACTCTTGCAAGCCATCGGGTTTGGGGCTTGTGAAGAATAATATCGGTACTTTTAACCTTCTCATCTTACCTTTCATAATCAACTTAAAACACTTAAATTCCTTTTAGAAATGGCTCACAATAACCAAGCCTAGAGGTAGAAAACTTGGGATGAATTGTAGACTCAGACATCCTAGGTTAAATCCCCACTAGAAGCTTCCCCTGGATTGTCTTATACACGGTTCTGATGAATGGGATCATGTATACAAAGATTATATTACTCAAGGGTGAATCTGAAGGGCCTTCTTAGATTGTTACTTGAATGACTCTTTTAACATATTTTCTAATGCTTCTTCAACATTTCTATTTTTCTATTATATATATTTTTTTTTTCAAGTTTTCAAAACATTATTCGCATTCTAGCCTCATATAACTCACTGAGTGCCACGGGACCGACCATTAAATGACTTACAATAGAAGCTATTTTTAACTTTTATGCCTTGTTTTAATTTCAGCCAAATTGATCTCCTACCTCGTACCTAGTAGGTATGTTATGGAAAATTGCTAGGAAAGAATCTTTTCAATGCATTTGCAAGCTCAAAAGTTTTATCTTCTGGTTCTTGTTCAGGAACATGTAAATGAAATCGACTCTGACTACATGGAATATGCAAATATCCAAGGCAAAGGTTTCAACAATACTGGTTAAGGAAGCTTGCTCTATTGGGCTCAGTGCCATCTAGTTCTTGAGATGCTTTCTCTTTTACATATATCCATCATTTACACAAAATTTTCACACATCAATCGTCCATAGATTTTCTCACATATAATTCCCATTTTGTTTCATTGCTTTTACTCTTTCAAAAGTGTAATTTTGTACCTTCTTGCAATGAAAATTATATTAGATGAAAGGTAGTGGATTTTGGATATGTTGCCTCTTAAATGTGGAATATATTTTACTCGATGCCACATCTCAGAGAACAAGGAGGAGCGAGCGAGGCATTTGATGAGTTGCAACGCTCACTTAAAGGAAACATGTAGGCTCACCTCTCAAAGAAAAGGAGTTATGAGATGGGTTGCATGCTTAGTGAAACCATCATCTGCAGAGGAAACAATTGCTAAAGTATCATATTAAATATTTACCAATTCCATAGACTTGAATCATTTTGCTAAACATCTTACCTCTATTTGCTACCCTACAAACCCAAAGCAGTGGTTCTCCTTAAACCATTGAGGCAATTAGTCTACAAAAAGAGAACATATTAGTATCTTAGCTATGAAATATAATGCAACAGTCACCAATAAGGAAGAAAACTTCAAGAAATAAACGAATAAGAGCTGCATGAGATAATCTATGACTACGTTGGCCAAAATAAGAAAAATTAAACAAAATCATTTTTATAAGTAGACGACTTAAGTCAAAAGCCTTGTAGCTCAACTGGCATTGATTGGTCTCCTTTATGAATTATGAGGAGAACTAATATTCAAATTCCCCTCCCCCAACTATCAAATTATCAAAAAGAAAAAAAAGTGAACAACTTCAGTATATATGCTAAGGATGATGCTCTTGCTGAAGAGAGCAAGGTCAGGAGGTGAAACATGCTAGAAGGCTAAAGGAGTGAACTATTCAATACAACCAAATCACAATGGCAGTAATAGAGTACATAAAGAGAAAAGAAGGAGCAATCTTTCATTAGATTTTAATTGTTAAACAGAAATACGCATTTGACATTTAACATTGCATTTGTGAATTTTTTGTGCCTCAAGAACTTGGAAAAAAAAGAAGTAGAAAGTAATTTTTTCTCTAAACGAAAAGTATCAGTGATTTACAGCAACCAAGAGTATCATATATTCATTTGATCATCACCAGCTTAAAAAAGATTTCGAAAAAGGAGTTATGAGGCAGGTTGCATGCTTAGTGGAACCGTCTTCTGCAGAGGAAAAAATAGCTAAAGTATCGTATTAAATATTTAACATTTTCCATAGACTTGAATCATTTTGCATTTAATCTTCTAGCTCACCTCTATTTACTACTCTACTAACCCAAACCAATGGCTCTCCTTAAACCATTGAGGCATTTAGTCTGCAAAAATTAATAGGAGAATTCAGGTAAAAATACAAGGTACTTCATTAGAATGGAAGTTAACCAGGGACATAATCTCTACCTCCCTAAGCCTAGTCCCCCGCTGGAAAATGCTTCTTTTTTTCTTTTCTCTAAGTTAAGTTCACAAAGGTATGGATCATTTGCACGCTTTGCTTTTCCTTCAAAGGCTCTAGCTTTGACAGGATCAGCATTCAAATACTCAAAAGCATACATCTGTTTAGCCTCTTCCAAGCCATCAAGCTCCATCACTGCCTGCAATAGCTCATGGGAGTCAATCGAGCATTTGCTTCGCTCCATTGCATCAGCCAAGCGTCGAATGCTTGATGCCACAGTCAACATTGCATCTTGAAGAACTTCTGAGCCACGAGGCCATTTTAGGAGTTGTCTGAGAGGCTGGGCTAGAGGAGGATCTTGAGTGCCATCTGGCATTTGGGCATACTCCAGTGTTCCATTATATGACTCTGTCCCATCTGTGTCGCTTAGGTCTTCTGAACTTGGGGAAAGATATGAGGCAGATTCATCATCACAATTCCTGAAATCTGTTTGATGGCTTCCGTCCTTCATCTTAGCCCAACGACTAGGGGCTTGATAATTTCCACAAACAATTTTTAGTTCATCATACATCTCTATCTGTTTACCTCGAAATCCTTTTGCATCAGGGTGTGCCTATTCCAATGAATTCATGAACACCAACAAGCATATTGTAAACAAGAGTATGACACGTTTTAAAGAGAAAAAGAACAAAAAAAGACTTACTGCAACATATCTCTTCCAAAGATCATCATTGTCACACTCAATCGTCTTTGTATTTGGATTCCACATAAATCCGTCTTGACTTAGCATATCCTTCATTACCTTATACCTCTTCTTAATTGTCTTAAGTCGATTAACAACTTTCTTATTATTCAAGTTTGTTGTTAGTATTTATGTATAATATAGCTTAATTGTAGGAGTAAATCATGTAATTAGCTATGATTGATTGTTTCCTTATTTAGACCTATTGTACATCTATATAATATACCTCCTAGAGAGAAGAATATACACAGAAAATATTCAGCAAATAATTCTACATGGTATCAGAGCAGGTTACCTGTTCTTTTTTGGAAACCCTAAAAATTTAGGGTTTCTTTGTTCTCTCTCGGATTCCGGCGCCGCCAGGCCTCTCCGGTACCTTTTTTTTTCAGACCATCAGGCATCGCCGGTGGTCATCTCGGACCTCATCGGCTCACCAGGCTTTGCCGGTGACCATCTCGGCTTCCTCTCGCACCGTATCGGCTCACCAGGCATCGCCAGTGACCAACTCGGCATCTCGGACCTCATCGTACCACCAGGCCTTCCGCTAGTGGCTCTCGGTCTCGATCTCCTCGGTTTGCTCTCGATCTCGCCGGTTTGCTCTCGATCTTCTCGCGCCGCCAGTGGCTCTTGGTCTCGATCTCCTCGGTTTGCTCTCGATCTACTACTCTCGGCTATTCTCAGGCTTGTCTCGGGCCTCGGTCTTGGCTCTCTCACGCCGCTGCCAACACCTTACTCTCTCAGATCTCTCTCGGAACCACAGTGGACCTTGGGTATCAGTTTTTTTTTTATAAGCTGTGGTCACGTGCATCTTGGTAACAGCCACTCATTTTTGGTACTCTTGGCATCTTTTTTGGTAACATACCTGTGCATCTTGGTAACACCCACTATTTTTTGGGTACTCTCGGCATCTTTCTTGTATTATTATGGGTGACACCAAAGACTTTCAGGATTCTCTTTTCTATGGTTTTATGACTAGTACCAAATTCAAAGGCTCCAATTATCTTCGGTGGTCACGAGTTGTTCGTGTTATCTTGAAAGCTCGTGACATTATCTTGTTCCGGTTCAAAACTTTTGGTTGTATCACAAGGTTAAGTGACCGCGGTATCAAGCAGTGTACTCATTGTGGTTGTACTAATCACTATATTGATGGGGACAATTCCAGTTCTCTTCCTGTGGACCAGGTTCTTATTAGCAAAACTGAGTATGATTCACTTCTCCAGCGTGCTAATGCCTCATCCTCCTTGCTGATCGCTTCAGGTAACACTTGTCTTCATTCCTCTTCTAGTCCGTCTTGGGTTATCGACTCAGGAGCTTCTGACCATATGACCGGTAATTCTTCACTTCTTTCACATACTTCTAGTCCTTGTTCCCCTTCATTTGTCACTGTTGCTAATGGTACTAAAACTCCTGTCCAAGGGAAAGGTACTGTAACCACTTCTGATCTCACTTTGTCTGATGTTTTATACTTACCTGAGTTCCCTTTTAATCTATTGTCTGTACACAAACTTACCCTTGCCTTAAACTGTTCTGTTGCTTTTTATCCCTCTCATTGTGAATTTCAGGATCTGAAGACGAAGAGGATGATTGGTGGGGGATTTGTCAAAGATGGACTCTACTACTTTCAACCATCTAGCACCTCGATTCCATCTGCTCTTCATTCTACAAATTCTCCATATCAGTGGCATTGTCGTCTTGGGCACCCTCGTCGGTCAATCTTAAACATTTAGTACCCACCTTACCTACTTTTTCTAATTTTAATTGTGAAACTTGTGAACTTAGTAAACATCATCGAGCTACTTTTAAACTTCGCACTGATGACCCATGTTTACATCCGTTTGAACTAGTTCACTCTGATATTTGGGGGCCAGCTCGTACCACTGGTTTATGTGATGCTCGTTATTTTGTCACTTTTATTGATGATCACTCTCGTTTAACTTGGGTTTATGTGCTTAAAGATAGATCTCAATTGTTTTCAGTCTTCCAATCCTTTTATGCTGAAATTTCTAATCAATTTAATGCCAAACTTCTTGCTTTTCGAACTGATAATGCTCGTGAATATCTAGATAGTGCGTTCCAGCAATTTCTTGAGTCTAGAGGTATTATACATCAAACATCTTGTGTTCGTACTCCTCAACAAAATGGCATTGCTGAACGGAAAAATGGGCCCATTCTAGCTATTGCTCGTGCTCTCATGCTCCAAATGAATGTCCCTAAGCTTTTTTGGGCAGATGCAGTTCTTACTGCCGCATATCTTTTGAATAGGATGCCATCTCGTATTCTCAAAGGTAAGTCTCCTTTTGAAATGTTCTTTCCTAGCAAAAATCCCTTCTTTGTTCCTCCAAGAGTCTTTGGTTATGTTTCTTTTGTTCATAATCACAGTCCCAATCGTGACAAACTTGATCCTCGTGCTCATAAGTGCATCTTTCTCGGTTATTCTCGTACTCAGAAAGGATATCGGTGCTACAGCCCTTCCTTACGCAAACACTTTGTCAGTGCTGATGTGACATTCTTTGAGGATATCCCATATTATTCTCCTCAAGGAAGACAGTTACAGGAATCTATGTTATCTGCCCCTGTTATCCCTACACATGTTCCCATTGCTCCTCCAACTTCCCCTATTTCCATTGTTCCTCCTGTTCCTCCTATCTCTCAGGTTTATGTTCGTCGGCGAAATCAAGATGTCTCTCTCGTTCCACCACCACCACCAGTAGAGTTCTCTCTACCACTTCCCCCATCCGCCTCGTCGTCTGCAGATTCGCCTCCTCCTCAGTCTACCTCGGATCTTGATCTTCCCATTGCCATTCGTAAGGGTAAGCGTACTTGCACTGAGCATCCTATCTCTAACTGTGTTTCCTTTGATCATCTGTCTCCTTCTTTTAAAGCATTTTCTTTATCATTATCATCTCTTGTTGTTCCTAAGTCCTACAGGGAAGCCCTTTCTCACCCTGGTTGGCATAAGGCAATGGAAGAGGAAATGCATGCTTTAGAATTGAATCATACTTGGGATCTAATTCCCAAACCTGCAGGAACTTCTATTGTTGGTTGTCGTTGGGTTTTTACTGTTAAACAGAATCCCGATGGTACTGTTGATCGCTTGAAGGCTCGTCTTGTGGCCAAGGGCTTCACTCAGACATATGGCCTTGATTACACCGAGACTTTTTCTCCTGTTGCCAAGTTGAATTATATCCGTATTATTATCTCCCTGGCTGCTAATCTTGATTGGCCACTTCACCAACTCGATGTCAAAAATGCCTTTCTGCATGGTGATCTTACTGAGACTGTTTATATGACTCAACCACTTGGGTTTGAGTCCAAGGGGGAGTGTGTGTGTCATCTCAAGAAATCTATCTATGGCCTCAAACAATCTCCACGTGCTTGGTTTGACAAATTCAGTAAGGCAGTGGTTTCTCATGGTATGACTCGCAGCCAAGCAGATCATTCTGTCTTCTTTAAGAAGACAAGAACTGGTATTGTGATATTAGTTGTTTATGTGGATGATATTGTCATCACTAGGAGTGACAAGGAAGGCATCCAGATCTTGATCAATCATCTCAGCTCGAGTTTTCTCACTAAAGACTTGGGTAAGCTTCGTTATTTTCTTGGTATTGAGGTTGCCAGATCAAAAGCAGGCATAAGCTTATCTCAGAGAAAATATACCCTCGACATTCTACAAGATACAGGTTATCTTGGCTCCAAACCTGTTGCTACACCTATGGAACCCAATCTGAAATTAATGCCAGACAAGGGTGACTTTGTTGATGATCCAGACACCTATCGTAGACTTGTTGGTAAACTTATTTATCTAACCATTACTCGGCCTGATATTTCTTATGCAGTTAGCATTGTGAGTCAATTTATGACCAATCCTCGAGTTCCTCACATGAATGCAGTCATACGCATCCTAAAGTATCTAAAAAATGCTCCAGGTCGTGGTCTCTTTTATCGATCATCTGGTCATCTCCACATTGAAGGTTATACTGATGCTGACTGGGCAGGGTCACCTTCAGATCGAAAATCTACCACTGGTTATTGCACTTTCATAGGTGGTAATCTTGTCACTTGGAGAAGTAAGAAGCAGTCAGTTGTGGCTCACTCTAGTGCTGAAGCAGAGTACCGTGCCATGGCTCATACCACTTGTGAGTTAACTTGGTTGAGAACTGTTCTTCAAGAATTTGGACTCTTAACACAAGGTCCAACACCTCTTTACTGTGACAATCAGGCAGCCATTCATATTGCTAGTAATCCAGTCTTCCATGAAAGAACCAAGCATATCGAAGTTGATTGTCACTTTGTTCGTTCTAAAGTGGAATCAAAAGACATCATCACACCATTTGTACCTTCTGGAAGTCAACTAGCAGACATCTTCACTAAAGCTCTTCCCAAGAATGTCATTGACTCTATTTGTAGCAAGCTGGGAGTCATTGATATCTACTCTCCAGCTTGAGGGGGAGTGTTGTTAGTATTTATGTATAATATAGCTTAATTGTAGGAGTAAATCATGTAATTAGCTATGATTGATTGTTTCCTTATTTAAACCTATTGTACATCTATATAATATACCTCCTAGAGAGAAGAATATACACAGAAAATATTCAGCAAATAATTCTACAAAGTTTAAGTTAAAATGAGAGTTCACAGCAATACAAGCAGCAGTGTAAGCGTTTTCATTAAAACATTTGTCAATTTTGTTCCCGTTTCTAGCCTGAACAGCAAGGGCTTCAATAAGGCACTTGTCAATTGCAAGTGACCATACTACGTTCCTTCCCTTGTGCTTCATATCCCGTCTCTGCGCTTGTAGATCATATTGCTCCATTCCTAAATCAGTAAAAGACATATAACTATATTGTGTGCCACATGATTAAACAGAATTCAACATACTGATTGATAGACTAATCATCTGAGTGGTTAGTAAAAGAAAATGCAGTGACCTAGTCCAACATTATCTACATGGATCCTCTATTAATTACAAGGCATGTTTCAATGTCAGGATCAACAACTATTCTATAACTTGGCAATTATATTTTTATCTGGCAATCATGGTAAAGTTTTAACTCTAATTCATAATATTACATCAAAGAGCTTCTACTTCACTTTTAGGATCAACATATAGATGGCATTTTAGGCCCATTTGGCTTGAAATTCTTGTTCTTTTAATCATTAATAACAGGTTTAAAGAGAAATGATTACTAAATTGATAGATTGTTGCACCATAGCAGCATATGAAATGAAAATTTGGTAGAACAGTTCCATTTTGTTTGTCTTTGTACTAATGTATGAGTTTTCAAGTTATCATCATGAGTGCTATATAATATGCCAATGAGCTCTAACTCAAATGGCACCTCCTCCCTTTCTAAGAGTAAGGTGGTTACTGAGTTTGTTGGTTCAAGACCCACCAAATGCGTGTGTAACTTACCAATAAAATTGAATGAGTGCTAGACAATCCATAATCAGCTTGCAATATCTAGAACTTTAAAAAAATTACGATCTGTGCTTCAACTTCATTTAATTTATTCCATAATTCTTCAACAATATAAAACACTTAAACTGCATTCTTTCTTTTATTCTCTTGCCAATAGAAACTCACAGTCGAGCAAAATTGTGAACCACATTCCAGAGGCTCCCAACACCAATTCAACTCACAATGACGCATCTTTGGTCCTAGAATCTAGGATGCACAGATACTCCATTTACGATAAGGGATATCCATATCAACCCACATAAGTTTTTAAGAAATGTTGTATCTCCGTACCTGTACCCATATCATACCTGATACCATAGCAGTATCGGTGCATCCTTGCCTAGAATCCTGGGTAATCTACCACTATCTTCCAATTTTATAGGACCATAATCTTTTTAGCACATTAGGAACTAAGAAGTTAAATTATGTTTTGTGTTTATAAATTGTTTCTCACTTCCCAAATTCTGCTACAATATAGAATTATTCTGATTGCCCTTTGCATTCTTCCTCTGCAGCACCAACTTAAATTTGAGCAAAATTGTCAACCATGGTTGAAGAGCTCACAAAAGAAACCAAATGGCCATTAATTTGTTAAAGTATAAGTCACAAATATTAATATATGAGCAATGAACAACTTGTATGCAGGTATCAAGTATAAACCCACACCCATTAGGTTAGCAGTTCATGCCAAACTTTGCTAGATCTAGCCACTGCCAGTGCATAAATAAATTACCAATTTAATGTGCCTCTTGACCTATTAAATTGGAGAATACATATGCACATAACCATATTACTTTATTATGCCCAATAAGTCTCAAGGCCATTCGCATGGTAGATAAATGTAGAACAGAAGCTTCCTGTCCTAAATTAAATTTAGGTTTGCGTCATGTATACAATGTCTCATAGTACAAAACTAAACATGTCGGACATATACATTAGACTTAAAAAACACAGATGAAAGTTAATAAGCAATAACATTTTTTCCCTCTACATACATGTAACTTTTTCTTTTTCTTTTTCTTGTTTAATGTTAAGTTACACAAGTACCCGATGAATTTTGAAACCATTACCTCACCCTCCACCTCATATTTTATGAAGGGACTAGGGAGGAGTGCCATTTGAGCTTAAAGCACATTGGCTACATAGATGTAAACCAACATACTGCAGCCCAATTGTTATTAGACCAAAATCAGAAACCAAAACCTGCAACTCAATCTGAAAAATGCATTAAGCTTCAAAATAAAAATGATAAGGCATTCTTGAATCAAATCAGGTTCAAATGCGAATCATGTTTTCAGTGAAAATCAAGTCATACATCCAGTCATCCACAATCAACATCATCCAACCACCACAAGCTTCTGTACATTCTTACAATATTCATTAGCAATAAAAAGTACATAATATAATTTTTTACTAACTATATAAATTCCATTATGGTTCACACAATCCATAAGGTATCTATAAATAAAAGTAATTCACCACACACATTTTTTTCTAAAAAAACTATTAAACTATTTCAAAAGTTGATGTCGGTATTCTAATACTATTAAACTATTAGATTAGATTAGATTAGATTAGATTATAGTAAATCAAGATACACCTCTACTTTTACATATTTAATTTTTAAATATAATAAAATAATAAAAATAAACTCATCAAAAGAGGCTCTCAATAACCTATTTAAGGTCACTATCATAGAGGGCCAAATAGTGTGTATTCAACACATATGCTATAAGACATGAGTTATTGTGTTAGGACTTAGGAGGGGAGAAAGAAAAATTTTGTGGATCCAATTGATGTGAGTGTGCCAGAAAGGGTGTGAATTTATCGGTGACAAATTCTATATTTGTAATAGAACTTGGGGAAAAGAATTTTAACAGTGTTAAAAGTCAAGCAAAATTTGTCATCACTTTGTCAAATTTACTCGCTTTTTTCTCTCTTTACCTCCTACATTTGACTAAATAGTCTTTTCTCTCCCCCTTTCCCCACCCACGCCGCTTTTATAGTTGAAAACCAATTTTAATGTAAAGTTGAGAATTTTAAACTTTGGTGTTAAGAGTTATTTAGTGCAATATTTCAACTTTTAATGGAAAATAACATGTTGATAAAAGCATACGCAGAGAAAGAGAGACCTTGATGATAATGGAAAAGTTTGATTATCGATTTTTTCACACCATAGTTGCCTTTTTGTGTTGTGGTGGGCCGAATTGAGGTGTGTGTGTGTGAGAACTAAATATTTCGTGTGAAAAATTCTATGTCTATGGTAGAACTAAATAATAATAATAATTAGATTTAAGTATGAAAATAAAAATCACTTTTATTATTTTTCTCTTTTGTCACTTCTCATGTCTAAAATGTTTTTTTTTTATCAATTTGATTACTAAACATGTGTGACAAGTTAAAAGCATTTTTTAACTGTAATTTATCAAACATTAAAGAGTTTTCCAGTTAAAATCTCTTTTATCACAAAAGTGCTACAACTAACCCTCTACAGTTTCCTATAGTAATCATAAACGGAAACTCTAGATAATAATACTAAAGATTAACACACACATATGTATGAATGTCCATTTTAATGCCAAATATCTACATGCAGTGGTTCAAGGTTCAACACAAGCTCTAGTTTGTCATATTTTTGAAGGGGAATCCAAACTTGTTATTAGAGCCTTTTGTCATGGAGATGAATTTCAAATTTGTTCTCTCTTCTCTACTTTGGTAGAACTTTTTTGTTCTCTCTTCTCTACTTTGCTGGAACTTTTTTTTTTTTCAAGAGATATAAATTTTCTTGCTCATAATTTAACCCATTGGGCTACTTTTTATAATTGGGATGGGCCCTTTATGATCTCTTCCTTTCCTTCTTGGATTATTGTCCCAAAAGGTTGGAGATGGAGAAGGGCCCGTCTAAATCTTCTTAAATCTTAATACATTATAGAACAGAGTATGTCAGTTTGTTACAACTCATTACGTGGCAACACATAAGACCATCCACATGTATTATTTAAACAAGTCATTATTCTTATCAATCTTATGCCTAATTTATAAAAAACTTTGATTATGGTAAGCCTCCTTTCACTGGTTCGTTATTGCATTTGGAAACTAGATTTGGATTTCAAATCAAGGGATTTAGAATGAAATAATTTCTATGGATTTAAAATCTCTTGTTTGATATTCATATGTTCACAAATATCTGAAATTCAGAAATTTTTAATTTCTTGATGGATGCAGTAAATTTAATAAGTTTAGAATTATCTCTTCATCTTAGTGTATATTAGTTGTCAAATTAATAAATAAATAAAATTATATTAAAGTCTCATCCTCAAAATTTTCAGATCAAATTTTTGGTTCATCTATATAATCAATCTCTCTCATAATTTCTGGCTACATATGTTTTCATGTTTTTTACTTTCAATGAACAACCATGTATATCTTTACTAGAAATTGTTAAGTGTGACTGAATTCCCTTTTAGACTATTAATTTTGCTTTGCTCTGTTAAATTATGGTCCACATTGTCAACATTTCATGCAAGTCTAGATTATGCATCATTAGAAGTTCCATTAACATAATTTATAAAAAACAAATGTTGCATTGGAGAGAGAGAGAGAGAGAGAGAGAGAGAGAGAGAGAATCATTTCAAAACATCAATAACATTAATTAATGAATGTAACAAAGCATTACATTTGCTAAGGGAAGAAAAATAATTTTAACTACAATTTGTATGCATTATCTACTGAACAGAAATCCATGGCATGGTTAATACTAATGAATCTCCAACATTGGCGTGGCAAAAAATTTCTTAATTGCTTGGTAATTAATTTTTGGCATTCAGCTAGTTAGAGAGAAGAATCTTCCACCTAAGGATGAGGCTTGCAGAAATCTTATCCAACTTCCCACAAATGATGGCCATGCTTTAGCTAGATGAATACGAGAACCTCACTCTAACAAACACTTGAATTTCCAACAATGGCTAAGTAGTTCATACCGTGTAGGTTTGAGGATTGTCAAATATTTGATCTCTCCTCCTTTCGCAAATTTTTGAATTTGATCACACCCAGCCATAGTTTTAGACATTTAATCCCTTCCTCCATGGTATTTCCGGGCTTATCACGTCTTTAAAAGCTTTAGCTTTAGACATTGTGATCCCTTCTTCCACAAATTTCCGGGCTTATCACACCTGGCTATATCTAAGTGGTATGTAGCACACATTGTGCTCTAGACGAAAACGCTTGAATTATCAACGCTGACAGGATGAGAAAAGAAAAATTCTAATAAATTTTCTTGTTTCGATATGTAGTGGAAGTGAAATCAATGTGTATGATTTGATGGAAATGAACTATATACTTTTAGCACTAAACTGAAGTGCTTACAACATAGAAAAATGTTTATGTACTACTCAAATTAATAGTCTATATATATGATAGAGAAATGATAAAGAAATTTCTAAACACCATTTTGTGCTGAGGTTGATGTTTTCAGTTTTCATCCTCAAGCATTTATCAAATATAGTCAAAAAAATGTTTTGATCATTAGGACCAAGAAATAATAAATGGTGAACAAATAAATTCTCTATTAGAGAAGTAAAATAAGAAATACTAGGAATCTTCAGTGTTCTGATGAATATGTTTATTCTAAGACCTGCCATCTCAAAAAGCATATGAAGTAGGCATTGGGTGGAAAATTCAACCTTTTAGTTCAGAACAGAATTAGAAGATTATGCTTTCTAATAACAATATTCCAACCTTCCCTTACTTATTGCAGTTCATAGGATGGAGTCCTGCTCTCTTTAAACTTGCTTTACAGGTTAACATCTTTTTGACAGTGTGTAATCTTACTAGGGGCATTTCTGTTGTAACTTGTATGATAACTGACCTTTCAAAAACGCCTCCTGCTAAAAAATTTCTTATATGTAACTTAGTTTTGTTAGAGAACTACATAAAATCTCTCTTTAAACTAACTTCATTTTTCAGTCTACAAAGAACTAGGGCAATGCGCCAATGCCCAACACAAGACCGAATGTCCAAACTTACCAAAAGATCAAGAAGATTACAGTTCAAAAAATGGTGTTTGGTATTGTACAACTAGAAAGCTTGGATTGTTAAAAAATATTGCAACTTACAAAGGTTCAAATATGTACGCACTCATCTCCTAAAAGATAGAATTAGACTGACAAAAACAAAATGATTAGAGAGCATTCCATACAGTTAGAAGATTGAGGAACGCAAGCGGATTAAACTAAATTTAAATTGTGAAACATTTTTTATTACTTAAAGAAATATGTATCTCCCTACAGATCATGCACATAAGGCACAAGTTAGTACAGGAATGGTTCCACTTCTAATCACAAGATACTATATAAACGTTGTTGGACCAACAAAAAGACCCCTGATTATAATTATTTTTCTACCATTATAATTAACATATAAATATAAACCAAGCTGAACAATATGTGACAAAAAATTGATATGCAGAAATAATACATTAAACAAAACAATAAGGAGACTAGGGAAGCAAGACATACCACTCCAAGTGACTTCGTCCGGTGAAGTAATGTGTGCTTCTACACGAAAACCTGGCTATCTTGGCCTGATTACTGCAAAGATGATCATACACCAATTTTTTGGATAAATAATTAGGAATTGATATCACCAAAAAAAGATTTTTAGTGAAAACTTGTGTTGACTTATGAGTTGCAGCAGGTCCTCTATGAGTTTTTGAGAAAGAAAAAGGGTGTGGAAAAAACACAAAGATGCATAAAATTGTCACTTTTTGAATTAGAAATGATATTTCAGCACCAATTGGCTTGCGTCATTGGAATGCAGATGCAATTTCTCAAAATGGGAACTGCCCTTTCAATTAGCCTAGCCTAAAAATGAGAAAGACAATTAGAAAAGAGGAGCAGACTACTTAGGCCATTATTGTGGTCCAACCTGGTCCAAGGAGCAAAAAGAATTCCATTGGCAGAAAGGAATGAAAAATCAAATAAAATGGAAAACATTATTCTAAATATTTTCCCAAAAATAAATACCACTTTTTTTCTTTTTCTTTTTTCATTATGGAGTACAATTATTTTTTAAAAAAAAAAAAAAAACATCTTTAGAGTTTAGACTCAAGGACTAGATGATCACGAGGAATTTGAGCAGGGCATAGCAGGCCCAGGCAAAGAAAAACGTAATGCAGTTTAAAGAGCCGTGAGGGAAAAAAGTGAAAATTTATTTAATCCATTCATTTTAGAAAAGGAATAAAATTAAAGACTATCCCCAATAACATTAGCAAAAACTCGTTTATTAAAAAAAAAAAAAAAGTACTAGTGTGTTTTCTTAATCATAAACGAAAGGTACTTACAATTCAAGTTTTGGTTTATTAATTATGGAAATACCCATTTCCTCTGGTAAATCACTGATCCGATTCGATAATCTAGTAGTCTCTCTTGAGATCATAGTCATACTCACATCTGATTTTTGAAGGGGCAGACATATAAGAGGGTTGGATGGGGTTGGCAAGTGAAGGTGGGATAGAGGGAGCAAGAGCAACTGGGGATGAAGACATAGCAAAGGCATTGAGAATTGAGATGGGAAGGCAGGGCTATCCCAGCCATGAAGGGTATTTATGCCCTGAGGACATATACTGAACAATAAAAATGTGACGTGCCTACTAATGTTAATTTTGGAAACACATATGAGCATTGATTGCAATTTTGGAAACATATTTGAGCATTGATTGCAATTTTGGAAATAAAAGTAAGGGAAATTTATTGCAGTGCAATTAGCTACCAAATCAAAAAGATAAAAAATGCCCCCTCTGATTCCCATGCCATAAATGCCTTACATGCCATTTTATGATCAATGCAATTTGATTCCACGTCCAAAAAAGGCCGCGTGGATATATTCCATCAGTTTAATTTCATACCAAAGCTAAAATGCAATGCATGTTAGTTGTTCCCCATATATAGCATATTTGTAAGATCTTGTCTGTCAAATTATGATTCAAATAGAACAACCTTATTCTAACTTGTAATTGGTAATTTATTTTGCCAATTTGGAGATATAACCGTGTCAATTTGGATTAGAAAGTGCTTGCTAATAGCTTGTCATTCTAAAATATTCATCAAGTACATGTTTCCCTCTGCACCTGAAGCTACTTCTCATACTAATTAGATGATATAAGTATGTGAGTGTTTCAAAACCTAACTGCAGTTTAGATTTACCACGATAGCCCTTATGATCCTCGAGAGTTTTTAGTGTAACTCTACCACAGAGTTCATAAATATCCAATCATTTTAAAATAAGTGGATTGTATTTTATCACGTCATCAACGTTTAAACAAACGTTGGCTATTTCCATTTTCGTATCTATTTAAATTATTGATGATGTGGACCATGTGGTAAAATCCAATTTACTTATTTCAAAATAGATGAATAGAATTTTAGGAGCTCTATGGCGGAATTATTCTAACAGCTCTAAAAAGATCTTAACCATGGTCTCTCTATAAATTTGTAGATGAGTGAGGTGTTTTATGTAGGTGTTGCTCCTGGACTTAAGCAACAGAGTCTTTCCACTCTACGGTTTAAAGAAAGTGTCTTACCAGTTAGATCACCTCTAGAATCTCATCTTGGATAGTATCCAATACTATTGGTCTAGCACTTATTTACCTAAGCTGGATCTATTTCAGTATAGAAGCTTTTGGACTGGTAAGATCCCACAGGATAGTACATGGGGATGGATGAATCTATTGAAATTAAGGGTTGTTGCTAGAGATTTTTTTCTAAACTATGAAGTTGGGGATGGCTCTCATACTTTTCTTTGGCATGACAAATGGCACTTGGATGGGGAGCTCTATATCAGAAATATGGATTTAGAGTCATATATTATGTTGCCAGCAAGTTTGAAGCAAAGGTTGATACTGTATTTTGTTGGATTAAATAATTAATAGTGCGTTAGGCACTATGGACAGGTGTTAGTGGCCAAATGTTAGGCTCTATGTGGCCAGCTGTGTTAGGCCTTTTATATGTGTTTTTTGTTATGTTAATATGTATGACATTTTAATTTCAATAAAAAGAACTCTCTTTTTGGTATCAGAGCTAGTAACCCGTAACACCCAACAACCCGTAACCTTCTCTTTGCTGTTCTGAAAACCCAACAACCCAGAAACCCCCACACATAACCCGTAACACCCAACTGGGCTAAGCCACAGCTGCTACTCGGGCTAGACCGCCGTCCCTCACCGTGACAGTCTAGGGCTTGTCGGCGCCGCTGCGACAGCCCTAGGGTCAGTAACCCTCTGGTGCTGGTCATCGGTGGCCCATGCAAAACCACGGGATCTCCGATCTCCTCAAGTTGTTCTGCCATCGCCGTTCGTAGGCTCTGCCACCGCCGCTTCTCTCGGCTTCTCTCTCTTTAAGTCAGACCAGATCTGGTCTCTCTCTCTCCCAAGCTCGCGTGATCTTCAATCGGAGCAGATTTACTAGTCGTTTTTCCAACGGCGCCGATCTTCACTCGAATTGATTGAGGGGTTGTTTCGTCACCGATCTTTGAAGGTAACTTGGATTCAATTGGTTGAGGATTTTGTAGGATTAGGCCGTGTATTGTGGATTTGATGTTTTTGGTTTTGGAATTGTGATGGTTATTGCTATGTGTTAAGCATTTTTGGTATACTTTGTGATTGTTTGGGGTTGACAAGTTTGGGTGGCAATTTTTCTGGTGGGTTAGTCGTATTGGTGGCTGTTGCTTCTTGGTAAGAGCTCTTCGTGCTCTTTGTGTCTATTTGGGGCTGTTGATATTTAGGTAGTATTTTTTGTTGCCTGGGCAGCTGTGTTGCTGGCTATTTTTTGGACTATGGGTGATTCAAATGAAAAAGATTTTGCTTCCTCTGAGGTGTTTGTCTCTCAACATACACCTACAGCTCCAACTGCTACCATTGCTACAGTTACTCCTACTGCTTGTCATGTTACATCTGAAGCACCTACTTGGGTTCTAGATTCTGGAGCCAATGATCATATGACTGGTGAATCGTCTTTATTCTCATCACCCCTTATTCCTATTACACAATCTGTTTGTCTTGCAGATAACTCCACTTCCCACATTAGTCATAAGGGTGATGTGTTTTTGTCATCAGATATTTTGTTGTCATCTGTTCTTCATGTTCCCAATTTTGCCTTTAATCTTTTATCTGTTAGCCGTCTTGCTAAGAGTCTCAATTGTGCTGTTATATTCCTACCATATCATTGCTTGCTACAGGACCTGAATTCGAAGAAGATTTTTGGCAGGGGATATGAGCGCGATGGGTTATATTATTTTGGGGAGCCTCCACCTACATCCGGCCTTCAGGCTTCAATTTTGCCTCATTCTAATTCTAATGTGTTTTCTTTAAAAACTTTGACCCTGTGGCATGCTCGTTTAGGACATGTCAATTTTCAGTATTTGTGTCTGTTATTTCCTTCTTTAATAAAAACTTGTAAGGATCATAAATTTCAATGCGTGGTTTGTGAGCTTTCTAAACACACTCGTACTAGTTATATTCCTCGCATGCATCGTACTTCCAGTATTTTTGATCTTATTCATTCTGATGTATGGGGACCTTCTCCAGTTATGGCTTTTTCCGGACATCGTTACTATGTAACGTTTATTGATGATCATTCTAGATGTACGTGGGTTTATTTGCTTAAAAAGAAATCTGATGTGCTCCCACTATTTACTCAATTTTTACAAATGATCAAAACTCAATTTAACACTGTTGTTCGAGCTATTCGTTCTGATAATGGTGGTGAATATATCTCTGATGGTTTTTGTTCCCAACTTAATCAGAAGGGTATCTTGCAACAACTTTCTTGTCCTTACACTCCAGAACAGAATGGTGTGGCGGAACGAAAAAACCGTCATATCATGTCTATTGTTCGATGTCTTCTTTCTGGCATGCATGTACCCAAGTCGTATTGGCATATGGCTGTTCTCACTGCAGTTTATCTAATAAACCGCACTCCTAGTCGAGTTTTGCATAGTATGGCTCCTCTTCAAATTCTTAAGCCTGATTGTACTTTTGTTTTCGATTTTGCCTCGCGTGTTTGGATGTACTTGTTTTGTCCAAAATCGTAGTCCTCATCGTACTAAATTGGATAATAAATCTGTTAAAT
Source organism: Fagus sylvatica (assembly GCA_907173295.1). Lineage (NCBI taxonomy): Eukaryota > Viridiplantae > Streptophyta > Magnoliopsida > Fagales > Fagaceae > Fagus > Fagus sylvatica. The sequence continues at coordinate 10,314,151 of OU015762.1, read as the reverse complement.
GCATCTTTTTAGGATACTCAGCTATGTCCAAAGCCTATAGATGCTATGACCCTGTATCTAGACACTTATATCATTCCCTTGATGTGACTTTTTTTGAGGACGTTCCTTTCTATAGCACTCATTCTACTTTGCAGGTATCTGATCTTTCTCCTTCCATAGAAATTACCTCTCCTCTTGCTCGTCCTGTCCCTATTTTTGATTCCATGGTTCCCGAGTCCTCTTCTCCACCCGTTCAGAGGTCTTCTCCTCCCCTACAGGTTTACACTCGTCGCCCTCGCACTCAGTCTCCCCTGCCAGACTCATCTTTGGACCCAGGTTCAGGTATGTCTCCTACTCCTCTAGTTTCTACACCACCTCCACCCACCTCACGTTATCCTTCTCGTGTTCGCCAAGCTCCTTCTCGGTTTGGTTGGCTTAGCAGTACTAATCACCCTATTTCCCAGTATATCTCTTATTTTGGCCTTTCAGATTCTTATCGGGCATTTATTGGGAAGCTTGAATCTGTCTCTATTCCTCGGTCTGTGTCTGCGGCTCTTCAGGATCCCAAATGGGTTACCGCCATGCAAGCAGAAATGAATGCCTTACAGGCTAATCAGACATGGGAGCTTGTCCCTTTACCCGCTGGTGAGAAAACAGTGGGATGTAAGTGGGTCTTTACGGTAAAGTATATGGCTGATAGTTCTGTTGATCGGTATAAGGCTCGTCTAGTTGCAAAGGGCTTTACCCAGGTTCCTGGCAAAGATTTTGGTGCTACCTTTGCTCCTGTTGCTAAGTTGACTTCTGTTCGTCTCCTTGTATCTTTGGCAGCCTCTCATTCATGGCCTCTTCACCAACTGGACATCAAGAATGCTTTTCTCCATGGTGATTTACTTGAGACTATCTATATGGATACTCCTCCAGGATTTCGAGCTGAGGGGGAGTATGCTGGGAAGGTGTGTCGCCTTCGTAAGTCACTTTATGGGCTGAAACAATCGCCTAGGGCTTGGTTTAGCCGCTTTAGTGAAGTCATATTGTCTATGGAGTTTGTCCGTTGCCATTCTGATCACACTTGTTTCATCCGCCGACGCCTTGATGGTTGCTGTATCATCCTCTTGGTATATGTGGATGACATTATTCTCACTGGGGATGATGCCCCAGGTATTTCTCAGGTAAAACAAGATCTTGGTAAAGTTTTTGATGTAAAAGATTTGGGCTCTCTCAGATATTTTCTTGGCATTGAAGTTGCTCGTTCTCGTAATGGGATCTCCCTCTCTCAGCGAAAGTACACTTTAGATCTCCTTCAAGATACTGGTATGTTAGGATGCCGACCTGCTTCTACTCCTATGGATCCAAATCTGAAGCTTTCTACTGAATCTGGTGACTTACTTCTCAATCCATCTATGTACCAACGTTTGGTTGGCCGTTTGATTTATTTGACAAACACTAGACCAGATTTAACCTTTGTAGTGAGTGTTGTCAGTCAATTTATGCATGCTCCTCGCACAGCTCACTTGGATGCAGTTTATCATATATTGAGATATCTTAAGACTAGTCCTGGCCTTGGTTTATTCTACTCTGCTAGTCACCAATCAGGACTATCATGCTTTACAGATGCTGACTTATGCTGGATCTCAAACCGATAGGCGCTCTACTACTGGACTCAGTACTTTCTATGGTAATCATCTTATCTCTTGGAAAAGTAAGAAGCAAGCAGTTGTCTCTAGATCTTCCGCTGAAGCTGAATATCGTGCTATGGCTCAAGGCACATGTGAAATTTTGTGGCTTCGGTCTATTCTTAATGAGTTAGGCTTTACAGAAAAAGATTCATCTCAATTGTTTTGTGATAACAAGTCTGCTATTATGCTCGCATCAGATTCTGTTCTCCATGAGCGGTCCAAACATATAGAAGTGGATATACACTTTATTCGGGAAAAGATTCGTTCTGGTATTATCGTTCCATCTTTTGTACCTTCATCAGACCAGACTGCTGACGTACTCACTAAACCTGTGGGACCTTCTCTACTCCAGTCATCTATTGTCAAGTTGGGCTTGATTGACATCTTTGCTCCAACTTGAGGGGGAGTGTTGAATTAAATAATTAATAGTGCGTTAGGCACTATGGACAGGTGTTAGTGGCCAAATGTTAGGCTCTATGTGGCCAGCTGTGTTAGGCCTTTTATATGTGTTTTTTGTTATGTTAATATGTATGACATTTTAATTTCAATAAAAAGAACTCTCTTTTTATTTTGCTTCGGCTCATTCTTCTCTTTTTTCTCTCTTCAATCACTAAACAACTTTAACATAAAAATTAAAAATAAAAGCTGGATTTGAAGACCTGCTAGATCTGAGGAGTTGGTATCCATCCAAAGTAAACTAAGTTTGGTTGAGTTGAAAGAGGAAGACAAAGCAATATGGACAGCAAAACATACCAACACATTCTTTTATAGGTAAATTGTTGCACACTGAGGTATACACACACCACATAATGTGGACATACTCACATACATCCATAGAGTCCACAAATTGTAGAAATCAACGTTCATAAATGTCCATAACTTATGAATATATATCCACATTTCAGGTGGTGTGTATGGACAGTGTACATCAGATGATGTGCACATATCACTGCCCTTCTTTTATTAGATGGTTGACAAAAAAAAAAACTATGTACAAAAGACAGAATGCTGTAGTGGGGTTTCACTGGGGCTTTTGTTTGCACTTTATGTAGAGGAGGCATTGAGGTCAGAAATCATATTTTCTTTGCTATAAGTTATGGGGGCTTATTTAATGTCTAATGTCAAAA
>OU015762.1:10277241-10311269 GCA_907173295.1 Fagus sylvatica | reverse complement strand
GACCTCTCCTCCTTTCTCAGATTTTCCAATTTTATCACACTCGGCCATAGCTTTAGACATTTAATCCCTTCCTCCATAGTATTTTCGGGCTTATCACGTCTTTAAAAGCTTTAGCTTTGGACATTTTGATCCCTTCTTCTACGGATTTCTGGGCTTATCACGCCTGGCTATATCTATATGCTATGTAACACACATTGTGCTCTAGACGAAGACGCTAAAACTATCAATGCTGACAGATGAGAAAAGAGAAAAGAGAAATTTTAATAAATTTTCTTGTTTCCATATGTAGTGGAATTGAAATCAATGTGTATGATTTGATGGAAATGAACTATATACTTTTAGCACTAAACTGAAGTGCTTACAAATTGTAGATCCTCTTTAAAAAGAAAAGAAAGAGAAAAACATTTGTGTAGTATTCAGATTAACAGTATATATATATATATGACATAGAGAAATGATAAAGAAATTTATAAACACAATTTTGTGCTTAGGTTGATGTTTTCAGTTGTCACCCTCAAGCATTTATCAAATATAGTCAAAAAAATGTTTTTGATCGTTAGGACCATGAACTAATAAATGGGAAACAATTAAATTCTATATTTCAGAAGTAAAATAAGAAATACTAGGAATCTTCAATGTTCTGATGAATAGATTTATAAGAGACGTTTTGTATTGAATAAATATATTTCTTCTTATAGTTATAAAAAAATATATATTTCTTCTTATAAACTATCATATTCAAAATAACAAATACTACTTATTTTCCACTTCTAAACTGGGTCATATGATTTACTATATAAACGTTATATGTTGGACCAACTCCTAAAATTGATAGGCAGAAATAATACATTAAATTTAAAGCAAACATTAAGGGGACTAGGGAAGCAAGACATAGCACTCCAAGTGAATTCGTCGGGTGAACTAATCTGTGCTTCTACGTGAACACCTGGCCATCTTGGTCTGATTACTGCAAAGATGAACATACACCAATTTTTTACATGAATATTTCGGAATTGATATCACAAAAAAGATTTTAAGTGAAGACTTATGTTGACTTGCAAGTTGCAGCAGGTCCTCCTAAGAGTTTTTGAGAAAGAAAAAGATAGGGGAAAAACACAAAGATGCATAAAATGGTCACTTTTTAAATCATAAATGATATTTCAGCACCCATTATTTCAGCCTATATTGATTAGGTCCACCGAGTCCAAGGTACAGAATTCCTTGAAAATATAAAGATGTTATGACCAACCACCAAATACAGCTTTATTAAAAAAAAGAAAAAAAGAAAAAAGACTTCAGCACTTTGAGCGGGGCATAACAGCCCCCGGCAAAGAATAACCCAAGGGCATTTAGAGAAGACGAAAAAGTGAAAATTTATTTAACTCATTCATTTTAGGATAAGAATCAAACCAAAGACTACCCCAATAACATTAGCAAAAATTCGTTTATTAAAAGAAGTACTGATTTTCTTTCTTAATCATGAAACAAATATACGTACAATTCAATTGTGTGTTTAATTGTTCTTGAAATATGGATTTCCTCTGGTAAATCACTGATCTGATTTGACAATCTAGTAATCTCTTTTGAGATCATACTCATGTTTGATTTTTGAAGGGCCAGACATATAGGAGAGTTGGATATGGGGTTGGCAAGTGAAGATGGGAGTTGAGATGGGAAGGCATAGCAAAGGGATTGAGAATTGAGATGGGAATGCAGTGCTAGGCATGAAGGTATTTTATGCTCCAAGGATATATACTGAAAATAAAAGCGTTTGTAGCCCGTTTACTACAACGCACTCTGTGATAGCTTATAAGACCATCCACATGTATTATTTAAAGAAGTCACATAACTTATTAAATATGTCATATGACTAAAAAACACGTCGATGATTTTATTAACTGCTACGTAGTGGGTTCTAGCAAGCTAGTTACAAACCAGTTTATAGCTAAACTCTGTACTTTTGGAAACACATTTAAGCATTGATTGCAATTTTGGAAACAAAAGTAAGGGCAATTTATTGCAGTGTAATTAGCTACCAAATAAAAAAGGGCCGCCTCTGATTCCCATGCTAGACATGCCTTACATGCCATTTTATGATCAACGCAATTTGATTTCACGTCCAAAAAAGGCCGATATATTCCATCAGTCCAATTTCATACCGAAGCTAAAACGCATGCATGTTAGTTGTTCTCCATATATAGCATATGTGAAATCTCTTGTCTGTTCAATTATGATTCTCACATGACAACCTTATTATAACTTGTAATTGGTAATTCATTTTGCCAATTTAGAGATATAACCGTGTGAATTTGTATTAGAAAGTGCTTGCTTATAGCTTGTCATTCTAAAATATTCATCAAGTACATCTTACTCTCTATACGTGAAGCCACTTCTCATACTAATTAGATGATACAAGTATGTAGGTGTTTCAAAACCTAATTGCAATTTGGATTTTACCACGATAGTCCTTATGATTATCAAGTATTTTAAATGTGCTATAAGATATTTTTTTTACAAAATATTTCAAAATGCACTACGAATTGCATGGGACATTGTAATCATGTTGTTAATTTTTAATTTCTTGATGGATGCAGTAAATTTAATAAGTTTAGAATTATCTCTTCATCGTAGTGTATATTAGTTGTCAAATTAATAAATAAATAAAATTATATTAAAGTCTCATCCTCAAAATTTTCAGATCAAATTTTTGGTTCATCTATATAAATCAATCTCTCTCATAATTTCTGGCTACATATGTTTTCATGTTTTTTACTTTCAATGAACAACCATGTATATCTTTACTAGAAATTGTTAAGTGTGACTGAATTCCCTTTTAGAATATTGATTTTGCTTTGCTCTGTTAAATTATGGTCAACATTGTCAACATTTCTTGCAAGTCTAGATTATGCATCATTAGAAGTTCCATTAACATAATTTATAAAAAACAAATGTTGCATTGGTGAGAGAGAGAGAAAGTCATTTCAAAACATCAATTACATTAATTAATGAATGTAACAAAGCATTACATTTGCTAAGGGAAGAAAAATAATTTTAACTACAATTTGTATGCATTATCTACTGAACAGAAATCCATGGCATGGTTAATACTAATGAATCTCCAACATTGGCGTGGCAAAAAATTTCTTAATTTCTTGGTAATTAATTTTTGGCTTTCAGCTAGTTAGAGAGAAGAATCTTCCACCTAAGGATGAGGCTTGCAGAAATCTTCATCCCACTTCCCACAAATGATGGCCATGCTTTAGCTAGATGAATACGAGAACCTCACTCTAACAAACACTTGAATTTCCAAGAATGGCTAAGTAGTTCATACCGTGGCTGTAGGTTTGAGGATTGTCAAATATTTGATCTCTCCTCCTTTCGCAGATTTTCGAATTTGATCACACCCAGCCATAGTTTTAGACATTTAATCCCTTCCTCCATAGTATTTCCGAGCTTATCACGTCTTTAAAAGCTTTAGCTTTAGACATTTTGATCCCTTCTTCCACGGATTCCCGGGCTTATCACGCCGGGCTATATCTAAATGGTATGTAGCACACATTGTGTTCAAGACGAAAATGCTTGAAATATCAACGCTGACAGGATGAGAAAAGAAAAATTCTAATAAATTTTATTGTTTTCATATGTAGTGGAATTGAAATCAATGTGTATGATTTGATGGAAATGAACTATATACTTTTAGCACTAAACTGAAGTGCTTACAAATTGTGGATCCTTTTAAAAATAAAAAATAAAAATGTTTATGTAGTACTCAACTTAATAATCAGAAATGATAAAGAAATTTCTAAACACCATTTTGTGCTTAGGTTGATGTTTTCAGTTTTCACCCTAAAGCATTTATCAAATATAGTAAAAAAAATGTTTTGATCATTAGGACCAAGAAACTAATAAATGGTGAACAAATAAATTCTCTATAAGAGAAGTAAGTAAAATAAGAAATACTAGGAATCTTCAGTGTTCTGATGAATATGTTTATTCTAAGACCTGCCATCTCAAAAAGCATATGAAGTAGGCATTGGGTGGAAAATTCAACCCTTTAGTTCAGAACAGAATTAGAAGATTATGCTTTCTAATAACAATATTCCAACCTTCCCTTACTTATTGCAGTTCATAGGATGGAGTCCTGCTCTCTTTAAACTTGCTTTACAGGTTAACATCTTTTTGACAGTGTTTAATCTTACTAGGGGCATTTCTGTTGTAACTTGTATAATAACTGACCTTTTGAAAACCCCTACTGCTAAAAAATTTCTTATATGTAACTTAGTTTTGTTAGAGAACTACATAAAATCTCTCTTTAAACTAGCTTCATTTTTCAGTCTTCAAAGAATTAGGGCAATGCACCAATACCTAACACAAGACAAATTTCCCAACTTACCAAAAGATCAAGAAGATTGCAGTTCAAAAAATGGTGTTTGGTATTGTACAACTAGAAAGCCTGTATTGTTAAAAAATATTGCAACTTACAAAGGTTCAAATATGTATGCACTCATCTCCTAAAATAGAGAATTAGACTGACAAAAACAAAATGATTAGAGAGCCTTCTATACAGTTAGAAGATTGAGGAACGCAAGCGGATTAAACTAAATTTAAATCGTGAGATGTTTTTTATTACTTAAAGAAATATGTATCTCCCTATAGATCAGGCACATAAGGAACGAGTTAGTACAGGAAGGGTTCCACTTCTAAGCTGGATCACAAGATTTACTATATAAACGTTGTTGGACCAACAAAAAGACCCCTGAATTGAAGATTTTGTGTTCGTAAAAGTTCCCTATTTTTCTACTAGCGGATTATAATTAACCACATATAAATATAAACCAAGCTGAACAATATGTGACAAAAAATTGATATGCAGAAATAATACATTAAACAAAACAATAAGGGGACTAGGGAAGCAAGACATACCACTCCAAGTGACTTCGTCCGGTGAATTAATGTGTGCTTCTACTCGAAAACCTGGCTATCTTGGCCTGATTACTGCAAAGATGATCATACACCAATTTTTTGGATAAATAATTCGGAATTGATATCACAAAAAAAAGATTTTTAGTGAAAACTTATGTTGACTTATGAGTTGCAGCAGGTCCTCTATGAGTTTTGAGAAAGAAAAAGGGAGTGGAAAAAAGTTAAAAACACAAAGATGCATAAAATTGTCACTTTTTGAATTAGAAATGATATTTCAGCATCAATTGGCTTGTGTCATTGGCATGCAGATGCAATTTCTCAAAATGGGAACTGCCCTTTCAATTAGCCTAGCCTAAAAATGAGAAACAATTAAAAAAAGATGAGCATTTCCCAAAAATAAATACTTTTTTTTTTTTTTTTCATTATGGTGTACCATTCTTTTTGACAAAAAAATAAAATAAAATAAAACCTTTAGAGTTTAGACTCAAGGATTAGATGATCACAAGGAATTTGAGTAGGGCATAGCAGGCTTAGCAGCCCCAGGCAAAGAAAAACCCAATGCAATTTAGAGAGCCATGAGGGAAAAAAAATGTACTTACAATTCAAATTTAGGTTCAATAATTATGGAAATACACATTTCCTCTGGTAAATCACTGATCCGATTCGATAATCTAGTAATCTCTTTTGAGATCATACTCACATTTGATTTGAGATGGGATGGGGTTGGCAAGTGAAGGTGGGATAGAGGGGAAAAGAGCAACTGGGGATGAAGACATAACAAAGGCATTGAGAATTGAGAATTGAGATGGGAATGCAGGGCCATGCCTACCAGGCTACCAATGTTAATTTTGGAAACACATTTGAGCATTGATTGCAATTTTGGAAACATATTTGAGCATTGATTGCAATTTTGGAAATAGAAGTAAGGGAAAATTATTGCAGTGCAATTAGCTACCAAATCAAAAAGATAAAAAATGCCCCCTCTGATTCCCATGCCATAAATGCCTTACATGCCATTTTATGATCTATACAATTTGATTCCACGCCCAAAAAAGGCCTTGGATATATTCCATCATTTCAATTTCCTACCAAAGCTAAAATTCATGCAGGTTGGTTGTTCCCCATATATAGTATATTTGTAAGATCTTGTCTGTCAAATTGTGATTCAAATAGAACAACCTTATTCTAACTTGTAACTGGTAATTTATTTTGCCAATTTGGAGATATAACCGTGTCAATTTGGATTAGAAAGTGCTTGCTAATAGCTTGTCATTCTAAAATATTCATCAAGTACATGTTTCCCTCTGCACCTGAAGCTACTTCTCATACTAATTAAATGATATAAGTATGTGAGTGTTTCAAAACCTAACTGCAGTTTAGATTTACCACGATAGCCCTTATGATCCTCGAGAGTTTTTAGTGTAACTCTACCACAGAGTTCATAAATATCCAATCATTTTGAAATAAGTGGATTGTATTTTATCACGTCATCAACGTTTAAACAAACGTTGGCTATTTCCAATTTCGTATCTATTTAAATTATTGATGATGTGGACCATGTGATAAAATCCAATTTACTTATTTCAAAATAGATGAATAGAATTTTAGGAACTCTATGGCGGAATTATTCTAACAGCTCTAAAAAGATCTTAACCATGGTCTCTCTATAAATTTGTAGATGAGTGAGGTGTTTTATGTAGGTGTTGCTCCTGGACTTTAGCAACAAAGTCTTTCCACTCTACGGTTTAAAGAAAGTGTCTTACCAGTTAGATCACCTCTAGAATCTCATCTTGGATAGTATCCAATACTATTGGTCTAGCACTTATTTACCTAAGCTGGATCTCTTTGGCTATAGAAGCTTTTGGACTGGTAAGATCCCACAGGAATCAGGATAGTACATGGGGATGGAGGAAGCTATTGAAATTAAGGATTGTTGCTAGAGATTTTTCTAAACTATGAAATTGGGAGGGCTCTCATACTTTTCTTTGGCATAACAAATGGCATTCGGATGGGGAGCTCTATATCAGAAATATGGATTTAGAGTCATATATTATGTTGCCAGCAAGTTTGAAGTAAAGGTTGATACTGTATTTTGTTTCGGCTCATTCTTTTCTTTTTTCTCTCTTCAATCACTAAACAACTTTAACATAAAAATAAAAATAAAAGCTGGATTTGAAGGCCTGCTAGATCTGAGGAGTTGGTATCCATCCAAAGTAAACTAAGTTTGGTTGAGTTGAAAGAGGAAGACAAAGCAATATGGACAGCAAAACATACCAACCCATTCTTTTATAGGTAAATATCATTGCACACTGAGGTATGCACACACCACATAATGCGGACATACTCACATACATCCACAGAGTCCACAAATTGTAGAAATCAACGTTCATAAATGTCAATAATTTATGAATAGATATCTACATTTCAGGTGGTGTGTATGGACGGTGTACATCAGATGATGTGCACATATCACTGCCCTTCTTTTATTAGATGGTTGACAATAAAAAAATAAAAAGCTCTGTACAAAAGACAGAATGCTGAAGTGGGGTTTCACTGGGGATGTTGTTTGCACTTTCTGTAGAGGAGGCATTGAGGTCAGAAATCATATTTTTGCTATAAGTTATGGGGGCTTATTTAATGTCTAATGTCAAAACTGACTGTGACTAGGAAGATTCATGGCATGGGGTATTAAAAATCTCAGAGAAAAAAGCCTCAGAAATTCCTTATGCAGAGTAGTTTGGTGGGCTATTGTCTATCATATATGGCCTCAGAGAATTTCAAGAAATCATGGAGGAGAGGTTAAAAAGTAGAAACTTAAAACACAAGAAAGCATAGTGAAGAGTGTGAGAAAAGATGTGATGTTTGAAGGAAGTGGCTGCAACTTTATCCTAAACAGAGTTCTCTGTTCTAACTGGGGTGTACCTCATTCCATTCTTCATGGCTCTTCTGCTTAAAAAGTTTGCTAGTCAGTAGTAGCTGGGTTTGTGATTGATTTGTGTGTAAAAACATGGGATTGGAAATGAATAGCACCAGTCTGATGCAGCAAATGCCCTTGTTGTAGTGTAACTAGCAGAAGATCTAGTGTTTCAATCAGTGTTTCTGTTTGTATTGGTTAGTTTCTTATCAATAAAATTTTATGATTAAAAAAAAAAAACAGAATTTTTAATTTCCTTGCTGATGCAGTGAATTTAAGTTTAGAATTATATTAAAGGTCTCATCCCCAAAATTTTGAGATCCTTTCCTTCAAAATTATGGAGACCAGTGCCTCTCGCAATTTCTGGCTACATATGTTTTTATGTTTTTTACTCAACTAGAAATTTTGAAGTATCACTGAATTCCCTTTTAGAAAATTAATTTTACTTTGAACTATTAAAATAATGGTCCACATTCAAGATTTGAAACAAGTTCAGATTACAGTCCATTAGAAGTTCCTTTAACATAATTCTTAAGAGACAAATGTTGCATTGGAGAGAGAGAGAGAGAGAATCATTTCAAAACATCAATAATATTTAATGAAAGTAATAAAGCATTACATTCACTAAGGGAAGGAAAAAAAATTAAACTACAATTTGTATGCATCATCTACTGAACAGAAATCCATGGCATGATTACTACAAATGAATCTCCAACATTAGCGTGGCAAGAATTTTCTTAATTGCTTGGTAATTTTTGGCCTTGGCTAATTAGAGACAAGAATCTTCCACCTAAGGTTAAGGTTTGCAGAAATCTTCATCCCACTTCTCACAAATGATGGCCATACTTGAGCTAGATGAATACAAGAACCTCGCTTGAACATACACTTGAATTTCCAACAATAGCTAAATAATTCATTACGTGGCTGTAGGCTTGAGGCTTGTCAAATGTTTGACCTCTCCTCCTTTCACAGATTTTCCAATTTTATCACATCTAGCCATAGCTTTAGGCATTTAATCCCTTCCTCTATAGTATTTCCAGGCTTATCACTTCTTTACAAGCTTTAGCTTTAGACATTTTGATCTCTTCTTCCACGGAATGAATTCCTCCATAGTATTTCCAGGCTTATCACTTCTTTACAAGCTTTAGCTTTAGACATTTTGATCCCTTCTTCCACAGAACAAATAGCGTGGTTCTGTGGAATGAACAGCGCAAGTTAATACCACAGGATGCCTTTTCAAAATTTCTTCTCCCTTCATTGGAGAAGGAAGCTCGTGTGCTTTTGACATGGGCAAAGATATGGCTGCTTATGGAATGTGGGAAGCAGTTGTGGAACAGGGTTTCTGTTGCACCGTATCAGCGAAATGAACATGATGTTGGGCTAGATGAGGAAACTGCACCAAGGATAATGGCTTGTTGTTGGGGTCCTGGAAATCCTGCAACAACATTTGTGATGTTGGATTCATCAGGAGAGTTGCTGGATTGAATGTATGCTGGGTCACTTAGCCTACAGTCAAAGAATGTTGATCTACAGTGCAAGAAAGATGAAACGCAACATCTTCTCAAGTTCATGACAGACCATCAACCTCATGTCATTGTTCTTGGAGCTGCAAATTTAATCCCTTCATCCATAGTATTTCCGGGCTTATCACGTCTTTAAAAGCTTTAGCTTTTGACATTTTGATCCCTTCTTCTATGGATACCGGGCTTATCACGCCTGGCTATATCTAAATGGTATGTAGCACACATTGTGCTCTAGACGAAAATGCTTGAATTATCAATGGTGACAAGATGAGAAAAGAAAAATTCTAATAAGTTCTCTTGTTTCCATATGTTGTGGAACTGAAATCAATGTGTATGATTTGATGGAAATGAAGTATATACTTTTAGCACTAAACTGAAGTGCTTACAAATTGTGGATCCTCGTATAAAAAATAAAATAAAAAATGTTTATGTAGTACTCAGATTAATAGTCTACATATATATATATATATATGAGAGAGAGAAATGATAAAGAAATTTCTAAACACCGTTTTGTGCTTAGGTTGATGTTTTCAGTTTTCACCCTCAAGCATTTATCAAATATAGTCAAAAAAATGTTTTGATCATTAGGACCAAGAAACTAATAAATGGTGAACAAATAAATAAGAAATACTAGGAATCTTTAGTGTTCTGATGAATATATTTATTGTAAGACCTGCCATCTCAAAAAGCATATGAAGTAGGCATTGGGTGGAACATTCAACCTTTTAGTTCAGATAGAATTAGAAGATAATCTCTCTATTATGTTTTTCAATAACAATATCCCAACCTTCCTTTACTTATTTCAGTTCATAGGATGGAGTCCTGCCCTCTTTAAACTCGCTTTACAGGTAAACATCTTTTTGACAGTGTGTAATCTTACTAGGGGCATTTCTGTTGTAAATTGTATAATAACTGACCTTTCAAAAATCTCTACTGTTAAGCAATTGTGTTACATGTAACTTAGTTTTGTTAGAGAACTACATATAATCTCTCAACAATATGTGACAAAAAAATTGATATGCAATACATTAAAGCAAAAATTAAGGGGACTAGGGAAGCAAGACATACCACTCCAAGTGACTTCATTTGGTAAACAAATGTGTGCTTCTGCCCAAACCCCTACATATCTTCGCTTGATTACTGCATAGATGATCATACACCAATTTTTTGGATGAATAATTCGATATTGATTATCACATAAAAGATTTTTAGTGAAAACATATGTTGACTTGCAAGTTGCAATGGGTTCTCTTAAGAGTTTTTGAGAAAGAAATAAGGAGGGGAAAAAACACAAAGATTCATAAAATGGTCATTTTTTGAATTAGAAATTATATTTCAGCACCAATTGGCTTGTGTCATGTGGCATGCAGACGCAATTTCTCAAAATGGGAACTGCGTTTTCAACAAGCCTAGCCTAAAATTGAGCAGATAACTTAGGACCATTATTAAAATGGAAAAAAATAATTCCATTGGCCGAAAGGAATGAAAAAAATAAAGAAAGAAGAGGAAAATTTTATTCTAACTCAGTTTCCACCCAAAAAAAAAAAAGAATAAAATTAAAAAGCTAGAAAAATCTGTTTATTCAAAAAGTACTAGCTTGTTTTCTTAATCATAAAAGAATTGTACTTACAATTCAATGGTGGGTTTATTTTTTCTTGAAATACGGATTTCTTCTGGTAAATCACTGACCCGATTTGACAATCTAATAATCTCTTTTGAGATCATACTCCCGTTTGATTTTTTAAGGGGCAAATATATAGGAGGGTTGGATGGGGTTGGCAAGGGAAGATGGAATAGAGGGGACATGAGCAACTGGGAATGAAGACATAGCAAGGGCATTGAGATTTGAGAATTGAGATAGAAGGCATGGCTAGCCATGAAGGGTATTTATCCCCCGAGGACATATACTGAAAAATAAGAGCGTGACATGCCTACTAATGTTAACTAGTCGCAAACCCGTGCGATGCACGGAAAAATTTGTATAAATGTATAATGTAGTTAATTTTGTCACAAACTTATCCAAATAAACTTAATTTCTATAGAATTCTAATCTTCATTATTTACATCAATAGTAAATTAGTAAGCATCAAAAGCCTGCAATAAGTTGAGCATTTGCTTTAGCATAAGTTGTCATGTTATTAATAGCTGCATTTGCCTTCTCCAATATTAGCCTTCCTCTCATGTATCTACAGTTATAGATGTAGTAGACATCCATAACAAATAGAATATAAGTGAATAGCTTTAAGCGATTTATTATGTTGCATAAGTTAAAAGTCACTCTAACATCAAATGTTGATTATAGAAGAAAATATGTATTTATGTTGATAGAGAATCCAGCTCATTCGTAGTTAAATACCACAATGCTGGAGAGCTATGACCCTTTTTTCTTGAAATTAAAAATAGAACTAAGATGAAAAACATATGCTTGTAATGATTTCCACATAGTGTAGTTGCGTATATAATTTAAATGGAATTACCAAATATTTTTCCTTTTTTATTTGTTCCTTTGAAACAAACCTCACTTGTTTTTTAGGTTCAAGGGAAGAATTTAAAAAAATAAAATAAAAATATTACCATGATGATGCCAATGGAGATATAGAACAGTAGCATAAAGAAACGGGAAAGGGAGTGACTATATAATGCATCTCCCAAATTTTCATCTAAACCACCGAAGCCACAGACAACTCTTAATTTAACGTTAAAGGGTAAGATAGAGTTCTTAATTACATCAAAATCTTGAATTTTCACAACAAAGAGATTATTTTTAGTGAACAACCAAGTTAAAGTTCCTTTAAAATGTTTAGACGACTCCTACAATTTGTGTATTGATGTTCTTGCATTGACCAATCTGTAGTTGTAACTTTCAAGTATATTCACTTCCACACTAAAGGATAAAAATCTCAAAATATGAATTTATGCATGTTTTGTCTCGCATATGGCCATTCACAAATCACAACAACTTCAATCCCTTATAAGATTTTATTTTAGGTAGATCATTCCCGAAGTTCCTAATAACAAATATTGGAAACTTTGGTTCAAGCATTTATTCAAACACTATGAGAGGAATTGAGAACCCAAAGAGGAAAAAAAAAAAAAAAGATTTTCATAGGATTGAGAAACCAAATAAAATAAAACTAAAAAATCAATTTTTTAATCATAATTTAGGAAATTCCTTGTAGTCATCTCAAAGAGAGATAGAAAGAGACAAAGAAGGTACCTGTGAAAGAGGTTTGATACCAAATTGGATGAAATATACTCATAAAAACTGCTACCACTATAGTTTCATTTCTTTAGATGATGCACTAAATC
The DNA here is from genome assembly GCA_907173295.1 of Fagus sylvatica. NCBI lineage: Eukaryota > Viridiplantae > Streptophyta > Magnoliopsida > Fagales > Fagaceae > Fagus > Fagus sylvatica. Next base: position 10,298,600 of record OU015762.1, on the reverse strand, counting down.
TATTAATACAAACATATCCCAAAGAATCCAAAAAATAATAATAATAATAATAATAATCAAAACCACCTAAGCATCAAACAATTCTTAAAATGAATCAAATCATGCATATAGTATAAACCCAAAATTTTTAGAGGAACTTGAATTAGCAATTGTGTGAAAAAGACAACTAACAAAATAAAAAGACAACAGAGAAATTACCTTTAGCTTGTGGAAACCATTGCCAGCACGAAAGGAGATGTTACTCTGCGTCTAGCTCTCATCAAGCTTGAAATCCACATAAAGAACATCTAACGTCATAAACAAAACAAACCCATTAATTTCTATTAACTCACACACAAAAAAGTACTAATCAAAATTTTCAGGATTGGGAACCTGGGTTGATGAAATCTCTTTTTTAAACCCCATGTCTATAAGACATCTAATCAAATAGGTAAGATGTTAGCAAACATAAGCACTAACTTATAGGGAATACTAAAACGATATTAAATGAAAACTTATATTTTTTCACTATGAACAACCTAAAGAGTATTGCAATAAAAAAAGGGAGGCTCTCTCCAAACCAAAAAATGTATGGACATAGGTGTTAAGGGGAGTCAAAATAGAAAAGCTTTACTATGAATTTAAGAACCAATCCTGAATAAAACATATCAAAGCAAGTGAGAACATATCTTTAGGAATTTTATCAAAAAACTCATGAGATGGCAGTAAGAAATTCAGATGTAAGACTTTCAATTCATCACTTACATTTAGCTTGATTCAAGATCGATATTTCTCTCAAAAATCGACTCTAGTTGCTGGAACAAAGCAAGCGAGCTCCTAGCTATGGATCATGATCAGCATGCATAGCATCGTGAGGAGTGGGAATTAGGGAGGATTGGTTGGAAGTGATTTATATAGTGATGGAGGATAAAGTTGTGCAGCAGTGAGTGTGCCCTTTGGTTGGAAACGTTTGAAGAATTGGGACTGTTACAAAACCAATTCATATCCACATCTTTAAATGTTGAGCAAGAGAAGATAAGGTTTAAATGAAGGAGACAAAATGGGTTGGAGTTGTGGTCTAATCACTAATTTAGCATTTATCTCCCAAAAAGAAACGTGATATAGTGGAGACTTGATAGGGTGGCATGATTAACATGGCAAGTGATATAGTGGAGAGGTGGCCTGATTAATATGGCAATCAATTTACATTTATCTAAAATCAATTAGCATTAGTTTGTAACAAAGAAAACCTCATGGGAGATGAAGAGGCGAGGTGAGAGAGAGAGCATATGAGAATAATTAAGAGTAGGAGACATGGTGAGAGAAAGTGAAATAGAGTAATGAGTGAGGTGGAATAGTATGGGTGTAGAGAATTTGACGTGGCAGTGTTTAGGCGCAGTGCATTTTATTAACAAAATTAATTCAATTTTATTAACATTTTGAATTGTCACATTAAATCCAAATTGTTAAAATTACATTGTTTGAGTGAATTGACAAATATTTAATTATTTACACTAAGTTAAATGCACAATTCTTTTTAATATTCTTGATTGCATGTAATTATATGCAATGCACGGGTGCTTTTGTATTATTATTCATCTTTGAAGAGAAAAAATATAAAATTTTTGTTATAACTTAAATGAAAATCATGCCAATCCAATAGTAAGGCTAAGCAAAACTATTTCATTCTCTACTAACTTCAATTTGTTTTAACAATCAAGCACTTTCAATGAATGAGATAATACATGGCCCCAAGAATGAATTGTCACAAATTCCAAATTTTTATAGTAAAATACAAAAAGAAATCATATGAACGATAGAGTATATCTAAAGTTGTATGGGTACCACCATAGTTCCATCTAAATAAGGTTGTACATGTTTAAGGTCAAGGTGACACAATACTCTTTCTATGAATGAAAACTAAATCAACGCGAGGCCAAGTGGGGTCTCGTTGCGTGTGTCAAGGCACCACATTCACCCTCGATGGCATTAGTAAGCACCGAAAGTGAACTTGTTTTGGCATATCTCAAATAGAATATAATATATGCACTTCATACTAATAGGTAAATCACATAATAAAAATATAAGAATTTGTGCAATATATTTTTTTTTTGATAGGTAAGAATTTGTGCAATATATATATAATGTATGCACTCAATACCAATAAGAGAAATCCGCGAACCGTGATTGTGTTACATCACATTATTTAACATAGTATTCCAATGTACACCAACTCCTGGTCATACCCAAGCATAACATTTCATTGAGTAACCCGACCCAACTTTGATTCTTCGAAGCTAGAGTTTAGTTAAAAAATCAAATTTCGTAGTCTTCCTCTAATTGTGGAATATACAATTAAAGTTGATTTCGAATATCCATTAGGATTAAAAGGAACCAAACACAAAATATGAATGAAGATCTCCTCCAATTCTACTCTACAAAATTCAGTATTAATTCCAAAATGATAAGTCAATTTCACATATAGGTCCAGCAAATAAAAAAAAAAAATTCCACAAAGAACAAAATCTCAATCAAATTCTAAATTCCAATATCATAAGTAATCAAAAACCTGTGCATGCTCAATAAAACCCTTCTTTTCGTCATTGTCATTCTAGAGCTTGACTTGCTTTGGGTATATATCTATAATACATATACATATGAGGTGGAAGATATTGTCTCTCCTTTTTATTTTTATTTTTATTTTTTTTCTTGTATTGGTATGTGAAGGATTGGAGAAGAAAATCAACTTCTTTCACTGAAATAAAGAACACAGATTAGGAGAATACATTTTAAAAAATATATATATTCATGAAACAACCAAACAAAACATTTTAATATTAGAATTTTCCTCCATCTAATTTTTGTTTTTAGCTAGTCATGTTGCATGTGATGACAATACTCTCTCATCACATATATATCATCTTTTGTTATGTATAGAGAAAAACTTACTATAAAAAAAAACAGAACAGAGAAAAATAACCATGAAACTTGACCATGACCCATCTTGGACTGCCCCATGTGTTCACTTTCTTCTTGATTGCAAGCCTCAAATATTTGATTGTTGCGAATTCATCAACGGCTCACCGCCACACCTTCACACACTAATAGGGGAAAAAAAAACCAATCAGCTCGTCAAATAAGTATTAGCTTTCAAGTTTCAATAGATTTTTAGTTACATGCTTATTGAAATTCCAATGTGAGCAAGAGAGAGTGAGACTATGAGAGAAAGCTAATTTCCAGATATGTTCATGGTGGTGCTATATAAAACGAAAACCAATAATAAATGGGGGATTTAAATGGAGGAGTTGAGAAGACAATGAGTGGAGAAGTCTAGAAGCCTAAACGTTTTGAAAATTGAAACTCTTCAATCTAACAAAATCTATGAGGCAAACAAAAAGCCAATTATTGTTTTGAGACAAACAAAGTAATTGAGGCAAATGAAACGACATTAATGTTTTGAAATGGTGAGTTAAGTCACAAACCAAAATCTAGACGTAAAGATGTATATGAGAGGATTTTTAGGAATAATTTAAGAATGCAATAAAGTATAACTATTAATTATAATGTATTAAGAATTATGAAAGGAAAACAAATCAAATCATAAACAGCCATATAAAAACAATCCTTATATATACCAATGGACCTTTCATTGATTCGTGTGGTTTGTAATTTAAAATCACCCATTACAATGCATTAAGTTGAAAAGGCACATATATAGCGTTATAGATTAGCTTTTATTAGGTAGCATTTATTGGCACATATATCACGCATTACAATGCATTGAGACGCATGAATATAACTGAAGAATTCAAATAGTTAATGGAGCCGGCAATAATGATGGGGAAGATGAAATTATGGGGGGCATTAAACGCCATCCCCAAAAAAGGCAAAACAGAGAGGTTAAAAAATAAAAAAATAAAAAAGGTGTGAGAGGAGGAGGCATGCGTTAGAGAATTAATTAAATGAAGAGAATGAAAATACGATTGAATGAGAAAGAGAGATGAGTGTTGTGTGGTGGATGGAGAGTCCATGGAGAGAGAGGAAAAATTAATTAAATAGATTGTTGAATTAACTGTGCTATGTCTTGGTTATTAGTTCTTGTATGTAGATTATAGATGTGTGAGGTGGAATAGTATGTAAGCAACAAATCTGACGTGGCAAGCTTAGGGAAGGTTTAAAAATTTTCTCTCAGCTTCGCCTTTTAATTTATATTATAGATTTGGAAACACATTTTTGAGCATTGATTGCAATTTTGGAAACAAAAGTAAGGGCAATTTATTGCAGTGCAATTAGCTACCAAATCAAAAAAGGCCACTCTGATTCCCATGCCAGAAATGCCTTACATGCCATTTTATGATCAATGCAATTTGATTTCATGTCCAAAAACAGCAGTCGATATATTCCATCATATGCAAGCATGTTAAATTTTTATTTTATTTTTTCATTTGCTGAATATGCATGCATGTTAGTTGTTCCTCATATATAGCATATTTGTAATTTCTTGTCTGTCAAATTATGATTCAAATAGAACAACCTTATTCTAACTTGTAATTGGTAATTTATTTTGCCATTTTGGATATATAACTGTGTCAATTTGGATTAGAAAGTGCTTGCTAATAGCTTGTCATTCTAAAATATTCATCAAGTACAAGTTTCCCTCTTTACCTGAAGCTAATTTTAATACTAATTTGATGATAAAAGTATGTGAGTGTTTCAAAACCTAATTGCAGTTTAGATTTTACCATGATAGTCCTTATCATCCTCAAGAGTTTTTAGTATAACTCTACTATAGAGTTTTTAAATATCCAATCATTTTGAAATAAGTGCATTGTATTTTATCACGTCATCATTGACTATTTTCATTTTAGTATCTATTTAAATTATTGATAATGTGACAAAATCCAATTTACTTATTTCAAAATAAATTAACAGAATTTTAGGATGTGGAATTATTCTAAGAGCTCTAAAAAGATCTTAATTCCAAGGTTCTCTGTAAAGACTATTGACTTATTGAGCAGAAGTTAAATTCCTTTATTTGAAAGGGGCAGAGATAGTATCACTCGGAACATAACGGTGTTACGGGAACAACTTTGTAATCCAAAAAAGGAAGGTGGCTTGGATTAAAAAGGATAGAAGATTGGAGTAGAAGTGTTGTTTTGAAGCACATTTGACATATGTTCACCCAAGCTGGAAGGGTGGCATGGATGCATGGGAATCTGTTAAATAATAGAAGCTTATTGACTGTTAAGATCACACAGGATAGTACATGGGGATGGAGAAAGCTATTTAAATTCAGGATTGTTGCTAGAGAATTTTCTAACTAATAAAGTTGAGGATGGCTCTCATACTTTTCTTTGGCATGGGGTATTAAAAATCCCAGAGGAAAGAACCTCAGATTTCCTTATGCAAAGTAGTTAATTTTGGTCTATCACAGATGATCTTAGAGAATTCAAAAAATCCTGGAGAAGAGATGCTGAAGTTTAGGATGATGTTTGAAGGAAGTGGCTGCAACTTTATCCTAAACAGAGTTCTCTGTTCTAATTGGGGTGTACCTCATTCCATTCTTCATGGCTCTTCTTATACTTAAAAAGTTTGCTAGTATGGGTTTGTGATTGATTTGAGTTTAAAAACAAGGAATTGGACATGATTAGCACCAATATGCTGCTGTAGATTAGTCTGAAAGACTCGTTTCTCTGTGTTAACTAGGGATGATGTAACTCTGTTTTCAAGTGTTTCTGTTTTTATTGGACTGTATTGGACATTGGTTTGTTTCTTATCAATAAAATTTCTAAATTATTAAAAAAAAATCAGAATTTTTAATTTCCTTGCTGGATGCAGTGAATTTAAGTTTACAATTATATTAAAGGTCTTATCCCAAAATTTTGAGATAAAATGTTTGGTCCCTTTCATTCAAAATTATATACACCAATCTCTCTCACAATTTCTGGCTAAATATCTTTATATGTTTTTAACTTTCAATGAACAACAATGTTTATCAAAACTAGAAATTTTGAAGTATCACTCTGAATTCCCTTAAAGAATTTTTTATTTTGCTAACATTCCCTGTTAGAAATTTAATTTTGTTTTGAACTATTAAAATAATTGTCTCACATTCAACATTTGAAACAAGTCCAGATTACACTCCATTAGAAGTTCCTTTAACATAATTCTTAAGAGACAAATGTTGCATTGGAGAGAGAGAGAGTCATTTCAAAACTTCAATAACATTTAATGAAAGTAACAAAGCATTACATCCACTAAGGAAAGGAAAAAAAATAAAATTAAACTACACTTTGTATGAATTATCTACTGAACTGGAATCCATGGGATGGTTAATACAAATGGTAATCTACAACATTGGCGTGGCAAAAAATTTCTTTATTGCTTGGTATTTTTTGGCCTTGGCTAATTAGAGAGACGAATCTTTCACCTAAGGTTAAGGCTTGCAGAAATCTTCATCCCACTTCCCACAAATGATGACCATAGATGAATACAAGAACCTCGCTTTAACAAACAATTGAATTTCCAAGAATGGCTAAATAATTCTTAATGTGGTTGTAGGCTTGAGGCGTGTAAAATGTTTGATCTCTCATCCTTTCGCAGATTTTCAAATTTTATCACACCCGGCCATAGCTTTAGACATTTAATCCCTTCCTCCATAGTATTTCCGGGCTTATCACGCCTAACTATATCTATATGCTATGTAGCACACATTGTGCTCTAGACGAAGAAGCTGGAATTAGCAACGCTGACAGATGAGAAAAGAGAAATTTTAATGAATTTTCTTGTTTCCATATGTAGTGGAATTGAAATCAATGTGTATGATTTGATGGAAACGAACTATATACTTTTAGCACTAAACTGAAGTGCTTACAAATTGTAGATCCTCTTTCGAACCAAAAAAAAGAAAAAGAAAAAGAATTACCCAAAACATTAATAGTTGTACAAGCACATAGGTCACCCTAGTTATAATCAAATACAGGGAGCTAAAAGAACTCAATAAGTTGATCCACGAACACCTCACACAAAGTTGGACAAGAAAAAATGGAATATTCGATAGTCTAGTTGACAACAGTATTCAATATGTCCTGAATTGCGAATTCAGCATTATGGTCCACATCATTGTTTATTTAACATCTTCTTTGTAATAACTAGATTCAAGACTGATGTGAATTTCCCATTGTACTCTCCATTTGATAACCATTCAATGGGGGAACCACAGCCATTAATGGTTGATATCCCAAAAGAACATGAGAAAGGAGATAGAGAAACATGTTATTGTCTTCAAATACCTGCGGATATGGTTATGCATGAATTCAGCCACTTTCAACCCACAATGTAAGGAGACATAATAACTAAAAAAGTCTAAACTGCAAATCTTAGATACTGAAAAATATATAGGAATCAAGAAATTTACCACAAAGAGACATTTAGGCTCACCTCTCATAGAAAAAGGAGTTACGAGACTGGTTTCATGCTTAGTGGAAACGTCATCTGCAGAGAAACAATAGCTAAAGTATCATATTAAATATTTACGATTTTCCATAGACTTGAATTGTTTTGCTAAAATCTTATAGCTTACCTCTATTTGCTACTAACACAAAGCAATGGTTCTCCTTAAACCATTGAGACAATTAGTCTGCAAAATGAAAACAGAGGCTCTTAGTATCTTAGCTATGAAATATAATGCAACAAGGAAGAAAATCTTCAAGAAATAAACCAAAAAGAGCTACATGAGATAATATATGACTATGCAGACCAAAATAAGAACAGTTAAACAAAACCATTCCAATAAAAGGACAACTTCAGTATATGCTAAGGATGATGCTATTGCTGAAGACAAAAATAATAGAAAGTTCATGAGAGCAAGGTCAGGAGGTGAAACAGACAAGAAAGAAAAAGGAGTAAACTATTGGATACAACCAAATCACAATAGTAATAGAGTAAACAAAGAGAATAAAAGGAGCAATCTTTAATTTGGCATTTTTCCCTTTTTTCATTAGATTTTAATTGTTAAACAGAATTACACATTCGACATTTCAACAATGCACTTGTGAATTTTACTGTGCCTTGAGAAATTATGAAAATAAACTACTTGAATTTGAAAAGGAAAAAAAGGAAGTAGAAAGTAAATTTTTTTCTAAAGCAAATGTACCAGTTATTTACAGCAACCAAGAGTATCATATGATCACCACTAGCTATTTAAAAAATATATATATAAATCTAGTAGATAGAACTTTAACAGAAGAATCAAGATTTATATGAAGCATAATTTAATAGCTCTTGGGCAAAAAAAGGAATAACATTAAAATGTAAACTTATTTGAATAAGTAAAATAAAATGTGAATATTAGACAACGTACACTTTAGAAATTTTGAAGGCATACACTCATTAATATCTTGGCTAAATGCAGGGAAAAAACATATGACCTTAGAACAAAAGCATTGCACTAAGTTGAGCTTTTCCCGGTTCTATTGGGTAATCAGTAGCACCTACAATTGAGAATTAAATTGTTGTGAAGAATATATAAGTTTCGTACCAGCTTTAGTTTGAACCCAAAGGTGCTTCTTTTCATGGCTTCTAAAAACTTGCTTCTGGAGAGCATATATTAGAACAAAGCTACGGTCACCTATTCTTCCTTGATTATAATTTCACCAAGCGGAAATATCACCTACGAGGGAAATCACAAGATTCTCCAATAAGAATAAAAATTAATAGGAGAATTTAGGTAAAAAAACAAGGTACTTCATTAGAATGGAAGTTAACCAGGGAATTAATCTCTACCTCCCTAAGCCTAGTCCCTTGCTAGAAAATGCGTCCTTTTTATTTTCTTTAATATAAGTTCACAGAGGTATGGATCATCTTCACGCTTTGCACTTACTTCAAAGACTCATTGATACAGTGACTCCATCCCAACTGCAATAGAGCAAGAGTATTATTGGGAAATTGATACTATTACATGAAACAGATACTCCTATCATTCGCACAACTCCAATTTATTTTGTATTTTAAAGAATAATAAATTTGTTCTTATAAATTTGATAATAGTATTCTATCCCTCTTTTTCCTTTTCTTTATGTTATTTCACTTCCGACCTGAAAACTTCCTAGACCAAACAAAAGGAATCCAGTGGATGCGTATACAAGTTTTCAAGTTTAGGTAAGCGTTTGCTGATAATAGAACTTACTAAAGAGGTTCTTTGTTGTGGAAGTGTCAAAACCCATCTCAATGGAGCAATCACAAATTTTCCTAGGACTTCAAATTGTCAACCTAAAACAAGTAATAAACTTTGTAAGTGTTTTCACAAATTATGTCACAAACTCATGTTTTTTATATAAGATGAGTTGGGTTTAGACACCTACTTGTACACATCCATGAACCTTCAAATTATAGACTAAAAGCAAAAGCTATGAAATTGAGATTTTACAACCTGTAAAAAATTATTATTGTTATAAAAAACCAAATTTCATAGAGAAAGCTATCTCTTTTCCACAAGGATTTATACATGTAACATGTTGCAAGCAAACTTTTGAAAATTCAAAACTGTTTGTTATGAATATTATCATAAATAAATAACTAAAGAAAGTGAGAGACGTATTACTCAATCAATTGCCGTATGATGCTTGATTTTTGTAGTACCAACCTCTAAAGATCATTTTCATTTCAATTGCATACTCTCATCTGTTTTATATATAGAAAGACATAACTCAGAAATTCAAGGAAAATGAAAGCTCTTGAATGAGAATAATGAAAAGAGAAGAACAACTGATCAAGTAGGTGCTTCAATAATATATGGGACAGAGATTGAAGAATTTGAGAACCTGTGCAACCAATGGGGTGAGATCCTTCTGGACCTTTTTTTTTTGATAAATCAATTAAAATACAATTAAAAAGTTAGTTCTCCGAACCTTGCAACATAAAGGAAGCAAAGGATTTTGGGCTTCATTTCCTTCTGCAGTTAGAACCTTGGTGCTTTTGATGCACAATAAGCTACAAAATATAAAATTGAGATAAAGATGGAGTTATTTTGTGAAATCTTCCCATAGACTAAATATATAATGGTAGTTTTTTTTTTTCCTTACTGTAAATATTAATCATAGCTTACATTAATTACTGTTTCAAGAGATGAATAAAGAAAAAGAACATGATGATCAAACTGGTTATAATTTGTGAAATCTTCTCGTTTTACCTCTCTTTGGCCAAAAAATTCCATATACTCCATCCATCTATCATGCAACCCATACTAGTGTGGGGGCCTGCATGCTGACCCTATCTGCATTCCAGTGATAAAAGGAAAAAAAAAAAAAAAAAAAAGTCATGCACAATGCTATCCCATGCTCAACCAGAAATTGCACAACCAAAAGTTAAGAAGCAAAGGCTACAGCTTTTGGAGGTAGAGAAAGAGGCAAAATACGAGTTAAAAAAAAAAAAAGAACATGCACAACGCTACCGCTTTAGGAGGTAGAGAAAAAGGCAAAATACCAATTGTTGAAACCGGTCTCCCCTTCCCCCTCCCCTTGGGGTCAAAACTCCTAAACGTGGATGCTGCATTGAGCATTAACAACCCACTGTATAATAACAGACAAAGAAGTAAGAGCAAAGATGTTATTCTAAAATTCTATCTGAAACTTTGAAACAATTCAGGTTGAAAGCTTATGTATAACAGGGAGCACAGCCCCCCCCCCCCCCCCAAAAAAAAAAAAAAAAAAAAAGAAAAAAAAAAGCATACCAGCCTAAAACGCTAATTCTTGCAGTATAGTTGGATGCTCAGTTTTTATTCATACACAGTAATGGAAGTGTTATGGAGCTCAGCATCTGCCAAAGTAAAACATTTTTAGCAAAACAACAAAAGTATATATTATGTGTACAAAAACAACTTTTATTTTTGGCAGGACAACAATAAGAAGCAAAGCACAACCAAATATAGAATTACCTTTGAAATATTTGGAGATGATGTAGAGGCTGCATCAGTAGAAGGTGCGGCAATATCCAAAAGATTCAACCACTTGGAAAATAAAAAGTTCCAAAAGACAGGTAGTTTGAGCATTAGCAGTTGTAAAAAGAAGGGAAAAAAAAGGTAAGAAAATTAGATTACTAAGGCGTTGTCTGAAAATTAGATTCAAAATCTGATTGGAAATGTTCTTTTTTCCTTCTTCTTTTTTTTCTTACCAATTAAGAGATAAGAAATGCAATTTGGATAGAGGATTTTACTTTGGATTTGTGCATGTCTAGACACACTAGACTCGATATCATTTTATGCCTTGAACAAATTCTCCAAACGCATTTGAGAAAAGAATAAATTATTCCGCCTAATTATCTCATTGAATAAACAACAGAAGCTATTAGTTATTTACTAGTGACTCAAATGACATTGTGCAATAAGAACATGTCGAAAGCTTACATAAAGGAAAAAATTTGACCGAACAGAATACCTTAATAATAAGCTAATTCCTGCTGTGTTAGTTGGCAGGGTAGATAGTCCCATCAAGTATTAAAAACATTTTCACCATTTCTGCAATTGTTAGCAAAGCAACCAAAAAAGATCACCTTCTCAACTCATTTTTAGGTACAAAGATATAAATTGTTAGAATTGAAAAGCAAGTTGCATTGTCATTTTCTTCTCCATATATGTGAAGAAATCATATATTCAGCTAAAGTCCTTTGGAAATACAGAAAGAAAACAGAATAGAAAGAGATTTCCCAAATGAAAAATACAAAAAGAAAAGATGATTACCACTGAGTTCACGACTTGTAGCTCAATTTGAACAAGGTCAGAATTTGAAGCTAGGTTTGTTCCTTGCCTAAATCCGTTTTGCGTGAGACGTCAAATAACTGATAAGTTCTCCAAAATATCAAAACCTCAAAAAGACAGAATGAAGAAGAACAAACAAGAACAAGATTATTGGTGTTTGGTTCTGCATACAATGTAAAATACCTGAAGTGATTAAAGATGCCATCAGATTCCAAACTGTTATCCATTCCCTCTTACTCATGTTTGTGGGACTGCATGTGGATCCCTCCTGCTTTCCACTGGTTAAAAAAGAACACGCACGATACTGCCTCATGTTCATACAGGGACTCCACAACCAAAAGAAGAAATGGCTACGACTTTAGGAGGGAGAGAAAGAGCCAAAATATCAAGCAGGGTTGCTCTGAAATTAACATTTAACAACCTATTATTTAAAAATGGAAAAAGTAAGAAAAATGAGGGATACTCAAGTCTTAGTAATATAAAAATAAAAAAAAAATGCAATACAATCTATCCATGACTTGTAAACGACTAAACAGACTAGACCGATTCTCTTGTACTTCTTTGACTTTAAAGTCAGTCTTCAAACAAACATGTGAGGATGCAATTGACGATGCAATAACTGAAATAACTATTGGTGTATTAGTTTTTAAGAAATCTGAATATGTGGGAAGTTTATATAAAACCAAATTAAAAAAAGAACCCTTTATAATAAACTAATTCTTTGAAGTGTAATTTTTTTTTTGATAAGAATTCTTTGAAGTGTAATTGGATACACATTTTTATTTACACATGCGATGGAAATGTTATGAAGCATCTGTTTTAGTACAAGAACCAAAAAAATAATTTATTATGAAGTATGCATTAAAAAAAAAAAAAACTCTTCTGTTTCTTGCAGAACGATGATGAGAAGGGAGAGAATAATCAAAAGAAAGACTGTAAGTGGTTGTTGAAGGTAGAGAGAGAGAGCCAAAAACCATTAGGAAACCAAAAATAAAAAATAAAAAATTCTGACTATGCTCTGGGCATTAGAAACTTACCATATTGATAAAGAAGAAAGAAAACTGCAAGCACCAAAGGTTTTTTTTCAAAATGTTTGAACAAAGTCGACATCTAATTAGAAATTTTTAATTAGGAGACAAGAAATGAACATCTCAGATAAAGACTATCTCTAGATTTGTGAATGTCTACATTGGTGGACTTCAATCTTTGTTCTGCTTTGGACTTGAGCAAAGTTTCCAAAAAAATTTGAGAGAAGAAAGAAAGAATTCAGCTAGATTATGCAATTAAAAAACTACTTAAGCCATTAACTAATTTCTATAGATCAGTAGTTAAAATGAGAAGTTGTAAATCAATCTTAGTAGATATATAGACCCAAAAAAGAAAAAGAGTAAAGCAAGAAAATACCAGTAAAATAAGGTAATTCTTGCAAGGGTAGTTGCTAGGCTAAGTCCTCCCCTTGAAGTGTTACACTAATTGACTCTGAATCTGCAATTTTCAAGAAGCAACCATATCATATTATCTACAAGTTCTTAAGTACAAAGATATAAATCATTAGAGTAAAAAAAAAAAAATAAATAAGGGAAACATTACATTATCCTTTTTTCTTGTTCAAATAACTTTTTGAAGAAATCATGTGTCAGGTCCTTATTGTGGACCCAAGTTTGTTGTGTTGGCCAGTTGGTTGAACATAAGACTTTTAGAAGTTGTCTGAAATATCATAACCCTGAAAAGCACAAAGAGCATCGGTATTTGATTGTCTATGAAAAATTGGGATTAAAAGATACATGCCTACCTGAACAAGAAGGAGAAGGAATTGTTTCCTGCTGCTGGTTCACCCAATCCACATACACGTATGGGACATGAGCAATGTTGGGCGAATCTTCCCTAATTTTAAGATGTTGTAGTGATGTGAGGTTCCGCAGCCACTCCTCTGGAAGAGATTCTAAATCCTTAACATCCCATAACGACAAATTCTGTAATTGAGAGAGAGGAAAGGGAAAAATAAAAACGAAAAGATGATTACCACTGAGTTCACGACATGTTGCACAATTGCAAGGCCAGACAGTTTTGAACAAGGTCTGAAATTTAAGCTAGCAAATGACTGATAAGTTCTCCAAAATATCAAAACCTCAAAAAACAGAATGAAGGAAAGCAAACAAGAAGAAGATTATTGGTGTTCAGTTCTTCATATAAACTCAAATACCTGAAGTGGTTAAAAATGCCATCAGATAAGAACACATCTGCTACTCATGTTTGTGGGACTACATGTGAACCCCACCTTTCCGCTTTAGAAAAGAACCGCTCTGCGAGAAAGAAAAGAATTCAATCATCTAGATTACCCCATTATAAAAAAAGAAGCAGGGACCGAAAAGAGAGAGTTTTAAAATTAGGAGGCAGCCGAGTTTGTTGTTTGGCCAGTTGGTTCAGCATAAGAAGTTAAAAAAGGAGAAAGAAAGAGCATCTGTATTTGTATTTGATTGTCTGTCTATATATGCAAAAATCAGATAGATGCGTACCTAAAGAAGAAGAAGAAGGAATTGTTTCCTGATGCTGGTTCTCCCCATCCACCCTCACATATGGGACATGAGCAATGTTGGGCCAATCTTCACCTGTTTGCCTCTGGCATCTTTGCCCTAAGATGGGACAACCTCTAATTACAAGCCTTTGTAGTGATGTGAGGTTCCCCAGCCACTCCTCTGGAAGAGATTCTAAATCGTTAACTTCAGTCAATTCCAAAGACTGTAATTGAGAGAGAGGAAAGCAGGATGAGGATGATGTGGATGTGGTTGCTGTTGATGCCCTCTGTCTTGTTCCCATTTTCATTGTCTGCTGCAATACCTTAGAGCTAGTAAAAGATAATTTCAAACTTTCTTTGATATATGGAAACGGGGGCATTGAAGTCAGCTTAGGGCAGTTTCCAATCTCTAATTGAGAAAGACAAGGAAACGATGGTAGTAACAGATGGTCTGGCTCATTATCATAATCTTTCCTCCACCATCCCTTCAGATTAGGGCAGTTGCGTATATCAAGAGAAGATAAGGATGGGAAGAATTCTATTGGTTTTGAAGAAGAGGAAGAGGAACCACCAAACACATTACTAACACTGTCTTCTTCTTCTGATATGTATTCAAGTGCTTCCATATGCCACATAGTGAGAGACTTGAGAAAAGGGAGTTTATTTAACGGTGGGAGATACTGCAATCTCATATTATAAAAAAATCTCAATTCGACAAGATTATTGAGTGAAGAGACCCAATTTGGAATTCTCACACCCATATAGTACCACAACTCCAAAGCTTTAAGATTTGGATGTGGCTGGAGCCCTTCCAGTGACTCTTCATCATAACATTCCGTTTCTTCATCCCACTCGTAGTCCCACGCTAATGCCAAATGTTGAAGATGCTGTTTCTCCTTCATATTTGTAGCTTTACATTCCACCATGTCATCTTTTCCATGTCCCAACTTTTGAATAAATAAGATTCCTCCCAAATTGCTCAGCTCCTTCAATTCACTTAGCCCACCACTAGATGTAGCCTTTTTTGTCTTACACCATCCACAAGACGACCGGGCAGCATTGAAACCTTCTTGACTCACAACAAACCATGTTAATATCTCAAGAGAAGTAAGATGCCTGAGTCCCAAGGGCATATGAGTCAATCCATAGCAACCCCAAATATCTAGATGCCTAAGATTGACCAACTTTTTAATGTCCCTGGGTAATTCTCTGAGCGAGTAACAACCACTAAGTGTTAGCGTTTGCAAATTCAGCAGCCATGTAATGGAATTAGGGAGAATTTTGATATCTCCATTTCCAGAAAGATCAAGATATCTTAAATGCTTCAATTCTCCAATAGAATGTGGCACCACACATAGCTTTAAATTACTCAAATCCAATGTGCGTAAATAATTGAGATTTGAAATGAGTGCATCACAAGTTAAGCTACCCAAGCTCCCCCCTACACTAGATGAAAGAATTGTTCTAATCTTCTTTCCTTTAAGCATAGGAATTGAAAATTGACTCGATGAATCCTCAAGATCAAATGATACATGACGAACTTTTTCACCAATATTTTCCCCACTCGAGTTTAACATGGTACTTTCCTTTCCACCCACAAGAGTTGCAAGATCATGCATGAGATCGTGCATTTTGCAACATGCTATATTGCCGAATTTATCTTTTTCTACATCCTGGAAAAAAGACCTCCAAAGTAATTCCATAAAGTATTTTCTGCCAACATCCTCAACACGCTGCTTTGGATTTGATAATTTAATAAAACCTTGCGCTGCCCAAAGACAAATTAGTGTCTTGACGTCAATCTCGTAATCTTTTGGAAACAATCTACAATAAGCAAAGCATTGCTTTAAGTACGATGGTAGATGATCATAACTCAACTTAAGTGTCTTAAGTATTGATGAAATATCACTTTCTTCTTCTTGAGTTATTTTTGAGAGTTCATAATCTTTGAAGTATTGCCACTCATTTTCTGAATCTTTGGAGTGTAGCAACCCTCCTATCGTCCTTATGGCGAGAGGTACCCCACCACACTTTTCCACAATCTCTT
Organism: Fagus sylvatica; assembly: GCA_907173295.1. Classification (NCBI taxonomy): domain Eukaryota; kingdom Viridiplantae; phylum Streptophyta; class Magnoliopsida; order Fagales; family Fagaceae; genus Fagus; species Fagus sylvatica. The sequence goes on along the minus strand of OU015762.1, from coordinate 10,282,307 downwards.
TTCCCAGACTTATGAAGGCTTGGTTCTCTGGCAGTTGGCCTTGTTTAAATGCCATTTTTACAAATAAACTCCAAGCCTTTTCTTGAGGTAGGCCTTCTAGAGCATGCCATGAAGTTGCCTCTGTTATCCTCACTACCCTTTCTGAGCGTGTGGTCATTATTATCCTACTTCCTGTTGCACCAACCATTAACAAATTTCTCAAGCGAAGCCATTTCTCTTTGTCCTCATTCCACACATCATCCAAGACAAGCAAATATTTTTTCCCGTTAAGTTTTTCTCGAAGTTGAATTTGCAACATCTCAAGGCTTTCTTCATGCTTTTGCTTTGTCAACTGTGCTAAAATTTCTTTAATAATTCGTTCTACATCAAAGATATCAGAGATACAAATCCAAAGTTTTACGTCAAAATTTTTGTTGACATTTTCATCATTGTATATGAGTTGTGCTAATGTAGTTTTCCCTAGACCTCCTATTCCAACTATTGGAATAATTGAAACATTCTCTACACTAGTGTTGGTATCCAAAAGAAGTTTCAAAATTTCTTTCTTATCATCCTCTCTTCCAACCACATCTTCTTCAAGTACATAAGAATCAGTTTCCCTAGCCTTATTCTTGACTTGTGGCTCCAATTGGAGCTTTCTGATTAAAGGAGGAAATCGGCATCCTTATCATTTTGCAATGACGTTTAGTCTCTTCCCTAATTGCCTTTATTCTATGACCCATCTTAATACTATAAGCAAGCTTGGTTTGAACTTGAAAAGAAAATGCGTACCTCCTTTGTCATCTTATTTCCAGTCATCACTTTACGCTGCAAAGCTTCAGTGGAGAAATCATCCAGCAGGTCATCTGCATCATGGAGGACATCTTTGAGCCTTTCGAGCCAATCTTTGATCCGCAGACACTATGAGAAGCCTTCTTTTCTGCATCTAGAAGCACAGCTTTGGATTGTGGAAACTGTTGCTCTTTAGATTGTTCAAGCTCAGCTTTGACACCAGAGGCCAACTTGATCTCTTGGAGAGCGAATGAACCCGCTACTTCAAGGACTTTCCCAGCAAGATCGAAGAGAACTCCTTCCGCCATTTTCTTTTTTCTTTCAAGAATACTAGAGGGGGTTTGTGGGATGATGAAAGTGATGAGAGAGAGAGGTTGTTGTTGTGTCCGGCTTAGTATTACCGCATCAATATTTGTAAGCCTTTGAGAGTAACTTTGTAATTTGCCTTTCAATGATGTGCCATCATTTAATTAGTGTGACATATTATTATTGTGAGAGAAAGGGAAACACTTAATAATTACTCCCAAATAATACATGCACGTGGATCCCACCTACTTTAGGAAAAATGAATCCTAGTGTGGTTGCATGGATAACGTGGAAGAACAAGATAATGGATGCATAATTATGAAACTATATGGTGTCGGTGACTTTTGTCCTATGGCGTTGATAATGAGATGGCTGAGGTGGTCCCGATTACGCTAATTTATGATGGTAAGCGGTGGATATCTTTAATGGTTGGTTATCTTGAATCACAGGTGCAACTACAAGGTTGGCTTCAAATGTTTTAACTTTAACTAACGTTACATCACTATTAATGAGAATTTTGGCGTTTTACGAATCTACTTCGGTTATGTTTTATTTTTATCTATTTTTATATCATCTATACTTATAAAATATTAAGATGATAAGATCAATAACTATTGTATCTATAAAATGTTTAAATTTAAATTTTTTATATTTTAAAAATCAAGCATTAAATATGAGTTTATAGATCGAATAGTAAATAATATTTAATTGGCATGAAATTTAGTATGGGTGTTAAAGAACATAAATAATATATAATCCAACAATATGATATTTATTTAATTAAATAAAAAGTTATTAAGTAATATAACATTACTTTTCTACTTTTTTGCTAAACAAATATTACATTACTTAAAGTTACACTTGCACCACGTATAATTTGATCTTGACTAAATATATATCTTGCTCATGGTAAATAATATAGTGATTCTTTGTAAAATCAATTTTTAAGGAGACCAGCAGTTCAAGTGGGAAGGTCAAAGAAAACTCCTTCCGCCATTCTTTTTTTTCTTTCAAGAATACTAGATGGGTTTGTTGGATATCTGAGAGTGATGAGAGGCATGTTGATGTTGTGTTTGGTTTAAAATAACCGGAATAGGAATTTGGAATTCATGTTCAGTATTTCAATTTACTGTCACGTTCGTTATTTAAAATTTTAAATAACGTGACAGTCTGTATTCGGTTAGATCTGTAATATTTAATCTGGACCATGAAATGAACATTCTCCATTTCAAATCAAATACAGATTATCCTTTTCCAAAATAACCACATCAATATTTATAAGCCTTGAGAGTAACCGTGTTAAACACTTTTCTTGTATTTTTTTTTTATGACTTTGGGTTTTCAAGCCAACTTGTGTGTACCTTGACTAATCCCAATGAGACATATAATATTTTACTAATTACGTGTATTACGATAATTGTAAAGGTTTTACGTTGGATAGATGATCCGAACTCAAAACTAATAATAATTGAGGAGATATCGAAAACCGGACTAGCTACCTTACACTTTTCTTGTAATTTTTTTTTTTGATAAAAAGTTAGCTCTTTCTCACTCACATTTCATTTTCATGCGAAAAACGAGTACCACAGTCCACAGAACGAGTACAATAATTACTGAAATAATACATGCACGTGGATCCCACCTACTTTAGCAAAAATGATTCCTAGCATGTGGTGCTTGGACAATGTGGAGGAACATTTTTTTTTTTTGATTTGAGATAATGTGGAGGAACAAGACAAAGGATATTGATAAAGTATGAAACTTTTTGGTGTCGGTGACTTTTGCCTATGGCGTTGATATCATAACATAGTATTCGTATTCCAACTATGGACACTCATGGACACTTCATAAATATATTTTGGTTAACGTTTTTGACTTTTTTGTTACATGATATGGTTTTCTCTATAAGCTGAAATGAAAATGGCCGATATAACTTTTTTTTTTATAAGTCTGAGATTTTATTCATTGGAGGATTTGTCATGCAGAACAGTATTATACTTCACTACAAGGTTGGCTTCAAAAGTTTTAACTTAACTAACGTTACATCACTATTAATGAGAATTTCGACGAATTTACATTCGGTTTATGTTTTATTTTTATCTATTTTTATATCATCTATACTTATAAAATATTAAGATGATAAGATCAATAACTATTGTATCTATAAAATGTTTAAATTTAAATTTTTTATATTTTAAAAATCAAGCATTAAATATGAGTTTATAGATCGAATAGTAAATAATATTTAATTGGCATGAAATTTAGTATGGGTGTTAAAGAACATAAATAATATATAATCCAACAATATGATATTTATTTAATTAAATAAAAAGTTATTAAGTAATATAACATTACTTTTCTACTTTTTTGCTAAACAAATATTACATTACTTAAAGTTACACTTGCACCACGTATAATTTGATCTTGACTAAATATATATCTTGCTCATGGTAAATAATATAGTGATTCTTTGTAAAATCACTTTTTTTAAGGAGACCAGCAATTCAAGTGGGAAGGTCAAAGAAAACTCCTTCCGCCATTCTTTTTTTTCTTTCAAGAATACTAGATGGGTTTGTTGGATATCTGAGAGTGATGAGAGGCATGTTGATGTCGTATTAAACTGGAATAGTGTACAAACTATCACGCTATTTAAAATTTAAAATTTTAAATGACGTGGCAGTTTGTATTCAGTTATATCTGTAATATTTAATTTGAACCATGAAATGAACACCCTCCATTTCAAATCAAATGCAGATGATCCTTTTTCCTAAATAGCCACATCAATATTTATAAGCCCTGAGAGTAACCTTGTTAAACACTTTTCATGTATTTTTTATTTTTTTTATTTTTTATTACTCTGGGTTTTTAGGTCAGTTTACGTGTATCTTGACTAATCTTAATGGGACATGTAATACTTTACTAATTACATGTACCAATCATAAGATTTTATCTTATGTAAATGGTGCTTAAGGAACTCAAAACTAATAATAATTGAGGAGATATCCAAAACCGGACTAGTTACCTTACACTTTTGTTGTAATTTTTTTTTTTTTGATAAAAAGTTAGCTCTTTATCACTCTCATTTCTTTTTCATGCGAAAAACGAGTACCACAGTCCACAGAATGAGTACAATAATTATTGAAATAATACAAGCATGTAAAAAGAACCTTCCAGAGAAAAAACCCAGTCGACCCTTCTGAACCCATCTAACCCTTTTTCCGCACTGTTCAGGGCTACGTGGCCGTCCCTCACCTCCGTGTGAGGGAGATCGTGACCAAAGATGATCCGATCTCGATAGCGTGGCCCTTTAACTTTCGTTTTCCTCATTTGTTTTTCTTCTCTTTCTTATTTTGGTACTCAGATCGGATGGCTCCGAGCCGCCATCATCACCCCGATCCCTTAGATCCCTTACTACTTTCCATTCCACCTCTCAATCAACCGATCTGGTCTTGTATGGGGGAGTTTTGTTGGAGGCTTTGGATGGCTCGAGCCTCCAACAGACTCTCTCTCTTTTGTTGGCACGACTTGGCCGTACCAGTGGGCATTGAGATCTTCTTCGACGGTGGATGTTCGGTGGGCATCGGGTTTAGGGATTTATTCCAGTTCGAGTTTCTATCAATTATCCTACTTTTGGGGTAGATTATTCAAAACTCTTCTTTTTTGAAGAGCCCCTACCACACCCGAAATCGTTTGTCAAATTCGATTTGACCTCTCAGTGGTTTGCTTGGCTGGGATCAAGGATCTAAACCTTTTGCTGTTCTGGACATTGGTTGTTGTGGTTGTTCTTGAAATCTTCTAGATTGAGATCAAGCTCTGTGCTGTTTGGTGTTATGTTTGTTGGGTTGTTTTAGTTGTTGTTGTTGTGATGTTACTGTTGTAAATTTTGTTGTTGTTTTTTTCCTTTTTCTGTTCTGTTTTGCTGTCTTCTTTGTAAGGTTTTTTGCCGTGACGAATCACTTTTTCTGCTATCTTTGTAGGGTTCTGTCTCC
>OU015762.1:10239481-10277141 GCA_907173295.1 Fagus sylvatica | reverse complement strand
CTCCTAATCTGTGTTTTTTATTTCAATGAAAGAAGTTGATTTTCTTCTCCAATCCTTCACATACCAATACAAGAAAAAAATAAAAATAAAAATTAAAAGATGGAGAGACAATATCTTCCACCTCATATGTATATGTATTATAGATATATACCCAAAGCAAGTCAAGCTCTAGAATGACAATGACGAAAAGAAGGGTTTTATTGAGCATGCACAGGTTTTTGATTACTTATGATATTGGAATTTAGAATTTGATTGAGATTTTGTTCTTTGTGGAATTTCAAATTTTTTTTTTTGCTGGACCTATATGTGAAATTGACTTATCATTTTGGAATTAATACTGAATTTTGTAGAGTAGAATTGGAGGAGATCTTCATTCATATTTTGTGTTTGGTTCCTTTTAATCCTAATGGATATTCGAAATCAACTTTAATTGTATATTCCGCAATAAGAGGAAGACTACGAAATTTGATTTTTTAACTAAACTCTAGCTTCGAAGAATCAAAGTTGGGTCGGGTTACTCAATGAAATGTTATGCTTGGGTATGACCAGGAGTTGGTGTACATTGGAATACTATGTTAAATAATGTGATGTAACACAATCACGGTTCGCTCTTCTTTTTTTTTGGATTTCTCTTATTGGTATTGAGTGCATACATTATATATATATTGCACAAATTCTTACCTATCAAAAAAAAAATATATTGCACAAATTCTTATATTTTTATTATGTGATTTACCTATTAGTATGAAGTGCATACATTATATTCTATTTGAGATATGCCAAAACAAGTTCACCTTTCGGTGCTTACTAATGCCATCGAGGGTGAATGTGGTGTTGGTGGTTGGTGGTGACCTTGACACACGCAACGAGACCCCACTTGGCCTCGCGTTGATTTAGTTTTCATTCATAGAAAGAGTATTGTGTCACCTTGACCTTAAACATGTACAACCTTATCTAAATGGAACTATGGTGGTACCCATACAACTTTAGATATACTCTATCGTTCATATGATTTCTTTTTGTATTTTACTATAAAAATTTGGAATTTGTGACAATTCATTCTTGGGGCCATGTATTATCTCATTCATTGAAAGTGCTTGATTGTTAAAACAAATTGAAGTTAGTAGAGAATGAAATAGTTTTGCTTAGCCTTACTATTGGATTGGCATGATTTTCATTTAAGTTATAACAAAAATTTTATATTTTTTCTCTTCAAAGATGAATAATAATACAAAAGCACCCGTGCATTGCATATAATTACATGCAATCAAGAATATTAAAAAGAATTGTGCATTTAACTTAGTGTAAATAATTAAATATTTGTCAATTCACTCAAACAATGTAATTTTAACAATTTGGATTTAATGTGACAATTCAAAATGTTAATAAAATTGAATTAATTTTGTTAATAAAATGCACTGCGCCTAAACACTGCCACGTCAAATTCTCTACACCCATACTATTCCACCTCACTCATTACTCTATTTCACTTTCTCTCACCATGTCTCCTACTCTTAATTATTCTCATATGCTCTCTCTCTCACCTCGCCTCTTCATCTCCCATGAGGTTTTCTTTGTTACAAACTAATGCTAATTGATTTTAGATAAATGTAAATTGATTGCCATATTAATCAGGCCACCTCTCCACTATATCACTTGCCATGTTAATCATGCCACCCTATCAAGTCTCCACTATATCACGTTTCTTTTTGGGAGAAAAAATGCTAAATTAGTGATTAGACCACAACTCCAACCCATTTTGTCTCCTTCATTTAAACCTTATCTTCTCTTGCCAAACATTTAAAGATGTGGATATGAATTGGTTTTGTAACAGTCCCAATTCTTCAAACGTTTCCAACCAAAGGGCACACTCACTGCTGCACAACTTTATCCTCCATCACTATATAAATCACTTCCAACCAATCCTCCCTAATTCCCACTCCTCACGATGCTATGCATGCTGATCATGATCCATAGCTAGGAGCTCGCTTGCTTTGTTCCAGCAACTAGAGTCGATTTTTGAGAGAAATATCGATCTTGAATCAAGCTAAATGTAAGTGATGAATTGAAAGTCTTACATCTGAATTTCTTACTGCCATCTCATGAGTTTTTTGATAAAATTCCTAAAGATATGTTCTCACTTGCTTTGATATGTTTTATTCAGGATTGGTTCTTAAATTCATAGTAAAGCTTTTCTATTTTGACTCCCCTTAACACCTATGTCCATACATTTTTTGGTTTGGAGAGAGCCTCCCTTTTTTTATTGCAATACTCTTTAGGTTGTTCATAGTGAAAAAATATAAGTTTTCATTTAATATCGTTTTAGTATTCCCTATAAGTTAGTGCTTATGTTTGCTAACATCTTACCTATTTGATTAGATGTCTTATAGACATGGGGTTTAAAAAAGAGATTTCATCAACCCAGGTTCCCAATCCTGAAAATTTTGATTAGTACTTTTTTGTGTGTGAGTTAATAGAAATTAATGGGTTTGTTTTGTTTATGACGTTAGATGTTCTTTATGTGGATTTCAAGCTTGATGAGAGCTAGACGCAGAGTAACATCTCCTTTCGTGCTGGCAATGGTTTCCACAAGCTAAAGGTAATTTCTCTGTTGTCTTTTTATTTTGTTAGTTGTCTTTTTCACACAATTGCTAATTCAAGTTCCTCTAAAAATTTTGGGTTTATACTATATGCATGATTTGATTCATTTTAAGAATTGTTTGATGCTTAGGTGGTTTTGATTATTATTATTATTATTATTATTTTTTGGATTCTTTGGGATATGTTTGTATTAATAGATTTAGTGCATCATCTAAAGAAATGAAACTATAGTGGTAGCAGTTTTTATGAGTATATTTCATCCAATTTGGTATCAAACCTCTTTCACAGGTACCTTCTTTGTCTCTTTCTATCTCTCTTTGAGATGACTACAAGGAATTTCCTAAATTATGATTAAAAAATTGATTTTTTAGTTTTATTTTATTTGGTTTCTCAATCCTATGAAAATCATTTTTTTTTTCTTTTTCTTTGGGTTCTCAATTCCTCTCATAGTGTTTGAATAAATGCTTGAACCAAAGTTTCCAATATTTGTTATTAGGAACTTCGGGAATGATCTACCTAAAATAAAATCTTATAAGGGATTGAAGTTGTTGTGATTTGTGAATGGCCATATGCGAGACAAAACATGCATAAATTCATATTTTGAGATTTTTATCCTTTAGTGTGGAAGTGAATATACTTGAAAGTTACAACTACAGATTGGTCAATGCAAGAACATCAATACACAAATTGTAGGAGTCGTCTAAACATTTTAAAGGAACTTTAACTTGGTTGTTCACTAAAAATAATCTCTTTGTTGTGAAAATTCAAGATTTTGATGTAATTAAGAACTCTATCTTACCCTTTAACGTTAAATTAAGAGTTGTCTGTGGCTTCGGTGGTTTAGATGAAAATTTGGGAGATGCATTATATAGTCACTCCCTTTCCCGTTTCTTTATGCTACTGTTCTATATCTCCATTGGCATCATCATGGTAATATTTTTATTTTTTTTTTTTAAATTCTTCCCTTGAACCTAAAAAACAAGTGAGGTTTGTTTCAAAGGAACAAATAAAAAAGGAAAAATATTTGGTAATTCCATTTAAATTATATATGCAACTACACTGTGTGGAAATCATTACAAGCATATGTTCTTTCATCTTAGTTCTATTTTTAATTTCAAGAAAAAAGGGTCATAGCTCTCCAGCATTGTGGTATTTAACTACGAATGAGCTGGATTCTCTATCAACGTAAATACATATTTTCTTCTATAATCAACATTTGATGTTAGAGTGACTTTTAACTTATGCAACATAATAAATCGCTTAAAGCTATTCACTTATATTCTATTTGTTATGGATGTCTACTACATCTATAACTGTAGATACATGAGAGGAAGGCTAATATTGGAGAAGGCAAATGCAGCTATTAATAACATGACAACTTATGCTAAAGCAAATGCTCAACTTATTGCAGGCTTTTGATGCTTACTAATTTACTATTGATGTAAATAATGAAGATTAGAATTCTATAGAAATTAAGTTTATTTGTTTAAGTTTGTGACAAAATTAACTACATTATACATTTATACAAATTTTTCCGTGCATCGCACGGGTTTGCGACTAGTTAACATTAGTAGGCATGTCACGCTCTTATTTTTCAGTATATGTCCTCGGGGGATAAATACCCTTCATGGCTAGCCATGCCTTCTATCTCAATTCTCAAATCTCAATGCCCTTGCTATGTCTTCATTCCCAGTTGCTCATGTCCCCTCTATTCCATCTTCCCTTGCCAACCCCATCCAACCCTCCTATATATTTGCCCCTTAAAAAATCAAACGGGAGTATGATCTCAAAAGAGATTATTAGATTGTCAAATCGGGTCAGTGATTTACCAGAAGAAATCCGTATTTCAAGAAAAAATAAACCCACCATTGAATTGTAAGTACAATTCTTTTATGATTAAGAAAACAAGCTAGTACTTTTTGAATAAACAGATTTTTCTAGCTTTTTAATTTTATTCTTTTTTTTTTTTGGGTGGAAACTGAGTTAGAATAAAATTTTCCTCTTCTTTCTTTATTTTTTTCATTCCTTTCGGCCAATGGAATTATTTTTTTCCATTTTAATAATGGCCTAAGTTATCTGCTCAATTTTAGGCTAGGCTTGTTGAAAACGCAGTTCCCATTTTGAGAAATTGCATCTGCATGCCATATGACACAAGCCAATTGGTGCTGAAATATAATTTCTAATTCAAAAAATGACCATTTTATGAATCTTTGTGTTTTTTCCCCTCCTTATTTCTTTCTCAAAAACTCTTAAGAGAACCCATTGCAACTTGCAAGTCAACATATGTTTTCACTAAAAATCTTTTATGTGATAATCAATATCGAATTATTCATCCAAAAAATTGGTGTATGATCATCTATGCAGTAATCAAGCGAAGATATGTAGGGGTTTGGGCAGAAGCACACATTTGTTTACCAAACGAAGTCACTTGGAGTGGTATGTCTTGCTTCCCTAGTCCCCTTAATTTTTGCTTTAATGTATTGCATATCAATTTTTTTGTCACATATTGTTGAGAGATTATATGTAGTTCTCTAACAAAACTAAGTTACATATAACACAATTGCTTAACAGTAGAGATTTTTGAAAGGTCAGTTATTATACAATTTACAACAGAAATGCCCCTAGTAAGATTACACACTGTCAAAAAGATGTTTACCTGTAAAGCGAGTTTAAAGAGGGCAGGACTCCATCCTATGAACTGAAATAAGTAAAGGAAGGTTGGGATATTGTTATTGAAAAGCATAATAGAGAGATTATCTTCTAATTCTATCTGAACTAAAAGGTTGAATGTTCCACCCAATGCCTACTTCATATGCTTTTTGAGATGGCAGGTCTTACAATAAATATATTCATCAGAACACTAAAGATTCCTAGTATTTCTTATTTTACTTCTCTTATAGAGAATTTATTTGTTCACCATTTATTAGTTTCTTGGTCCTAATGATCAAAACATTTTTTTGTACTATATTTGATAAATGCTTGAGGGTGAAAACTGAAAACATCAACCTAAGCACAAAACGGTGTTTAGAAATTTCTTTATCATTTCTCTCTCTCATATATATATATATATATGTAGACTATTAATCTGAGTACTACATAAACATTTTTTATTTTATTTTTTATACGAGGATCCACAATTTGTAAGCACTTCAGTTTAGTGCTAAAAGTATATACTTCATTTCCATCAAATCATACACATTGATTTCAGTTCCACAACATATGGAAACAAGAGAACTTATTAGAATTTTTCTTTTCTCATCCTGTCAGCGTTGATAATTCAAGCGTTTTCGGTCTAGAGTACAATGTGTGCTACATACCATTTAGATATAGCCAGGCGTGATAAGCCCGGATAATCCATAGGAAGAAAGGGATCAAAATGTCTAAAGCTAAAGCTTTTAAAGACGTGATAAGCCCGGAAATACTATGGATGAAGGGATTAAATTTGCAGCTCCAAGAACAATGACATGAGGTTGATGGTCTGTCATGAACTTGAGAAGATGTTGCGTTTCATCTTTCTTGCACTGTAGATCAACATTCTTTGACTGTAGGCTAAGTGACCCAGCATACATTCAATCCAGCAACTCTCCTGATGAATCCAACATCACAAATGTTGTTGCAGGATTTCCAGGACCCCAACAACAAGCCATTATCCTTGGTGCAGTGCAGTTTCCTCATCTAGCCCAACATCATGTTCATTTCGCTGATACGGTGCAACAGAAACCCTGTTCCACAACTGCTTCCCACATTCCATAAGCAGCCATATCTTTGCCCATGTCAAAAGCACACGAGCTTCCTTCTCCAATGAAGGGAGAAGAAATTTTGAAAAGGCATCCTGTGGTATTAACTTGCGCTGTTCATTCCACAGAACCACGCTATTTGTTCTGTGGAAGAAGGGATCAAAATGTCTAAAGCTAAAGCTTGTAAAGAAGTGATAAGCCTGGAAATACTATGGAGGAATTCATTCCGTGGAAGAAGAGATCAAAATGTCTAAAGCTAAAGCTTGTAAAGAAGTGATAAGCCTGGAAATACTATAGGAGGAAGGGATTAAATGCCTAAAGCTATGGCTAGATGTGATAAAATTGGAAAATCTGTGAAAGGAGGAGAGGTCAAACATTTGACAAGCCTCAAGCCTACAGCCACGTAATGAATTATTTAGCTATTGTTGGAAATTCAAGTGTATGTTCAAGCGAGGTTCTTGTATTCATCTAGCTCAAGTATGGCCATCATTTGTGAGAAGTGGGATGAAGATTTCTGCAAACCTTAACCTTAGGTGGAAGATTCTTGTCTCTAATTAGCCAAGGCCAAAAATTACCAAGTAATTAAGAAAATTCTTGCCACGCTAATGTTGGAGATTCATTTGTAGTAATCCATGCCATGGATTTCTGTTCAGTAGATGATGCATACAAATTGTAGTTTAATTTTTTTTCCTTCCCTTAGTGAATGTAATGCTTTGTTACTTTCATTAAATATTATTGAAGTTTTGAAATGATTCTCTCTCTCTCTCCAATGCAACATGTGTCTCTTAAGAAGTATGTTAAAGGAACTTCTAATGGACTGTAATCTGAACTTGTTTCAAATCTTGAATGTGGACCATTATTTTAATAGTTCAAAGTAAAATTAATTTTCTAAAAGGGAATTCAGTGATACTTCAAAATTTCTAGTTGAGTCAAAAACATAAAAACATATGTAGCCAGAAATTGCGAGAGGCACTGGTCTCCATAATTTTGAAGGAAAGGATCTCAAAATTTTGGGGATGAGACCTTTAATATAATTCTAAACTTAAATTCACTGCATCAAGCAAGGAAATTAAAAATTCTGTTTTTTTTTTTTAATCATAAAATTTTATTGATAAGAAACTAACCAATACAAACAGAAACACTGATTGAAACACTAGAACTTCTGCTAGTTCCACTACAACAAGGGCATCTGCTGCATCAGACTGGTCCTATTCATTTCCAATCCCATGTTTTTAGTCACAAATCAATCACAAACCCAGCTACTACTGACTAGCAAACTTTTTAAGCAGAAGAGCCATGAAGAATGGAATGAGGTGCACCCCAGTTAGAACAGAGAACTCTGTTTAGGATAAAGTTGCAGCCACTTCCTTCAAACATCACATCTTTTCTCACACTCTTCACTATGCTTTCATGTGTTTTAAGTTTTTACCTTTTAACCTCTCCTCCATGATTTCTTGAAATTCTCTGAGGCCATATATGATAGACAATAGCCCACCAAACTACTCTGCGTAAGGAATTTCTGAGGCTTTTTTCTCTGAGATTTTTAATACCCCATGCCATGAATCTTCCTAGTCACAGTAAGTTTTGACAATAGACATTAAATAAGCCCCCATAAATTATAGCAAAAATATGATTTCTGACCTCAATGCCTCCTCTACAGAAAGTGCAAACAACATCCCCAGTGAAACCCCACTTCAGCATTCTGTCTTTTGTACAGAGCTTTTTATTTTTTTATTGTCAACCATCTAATAAAAGAAGGGCAGTGATATGTGCACATCATCTGATGTACACCGTCCATACACACCACCTGAAATGTAGATATCTATTCATAAATTATTGACATTTATGAACGTTGATTTCTACAATTTGTGGACTCTGTGGATGTATGTGAGTATGTCCACATTATGTGGTGTGTGCATACCTCAGTGTGCAACAATATTTACCTATAAAAGAATGGGTTGGTATGTTTTGCTGTCCATATTGCTTTGTCTTCCTCTTTCAACTCAACCAAACTTAGTTTACTTTGGATGGATACCAACTCCTCAGATCTAGCAGGCCTTCAAATCCAGCTTTTATTTTTATTTTTATGTTAAAGTTGTTTAGTGATTGAAGAGAGAAAAAAGAAAAGAATGAGCCGAAACAAAATACAGTATCAACCTTTACTTCAAACTTGCTGGCAACATAATATATGACTCTAAATCCATATTTCTGATATAGAGCTCCCCATCCGAGTGCCATTTGTCATGCCAAAGAAAAGTATGAGAGCCATCCCCAACTTCATAGTTCAGAAAAATCTCTAGCAACAATCCTTAATTTCAATAGCTTCCTCCATCCCCATGTACTATCCTGATTCCTGTGGGATCTTACCAGTCCAAAAGCTTCTATAGCCAAAGAGATCCAGCTTAGGTAAATAAGTGCTAGACCAATAGTATTGGATACTATCCAAGATGAGATTCTAGAGGTGATCTAACTGGTAAGACACTTTCTTTAAACCGTAGAGTGGAAAGACTCTGTTGCTTAAGTCCAGGAGCAACACCTACATAAAACACCTCACTCATCTACAAATTTATAGAGAGACCATGGTTAAGATCTTTTTAGAGCTGTTAGAATAATTCCGCCATAGAGCTCCTAAAATTCTATTCATCTATTTTGAAATAAGTAAATTGGATTTTATCACATGGTCCACATCATCAATAATTTAAATAGATACGAAATATTGGAAATAGCCAACGTTTGTTTAAACGTTGATGACGTGATAAAATACAATCCACTTATTTCAAAATGATTGGATATTTATGAACTCTGTGGTAGAGTTACACTAAAAACTCTCGAGGATCATAAGGGCTATCGTGGTAAATCTAAACTGCAGTTAGGTTTTGAAACACTCACATACTTATATCATCTAATTAGTATGAGAAGTAGCTTCAAAGTGCAGAGGGAAACATGTACTTGATGAATATTTTAGAATGACAAGCTATTAGCAAGCACTTTCTAATCCAAATTGACACGGTTATATCTCCAAATTGGCAAAATAAATTACCAATTACAAGTTAGAATAAGGTTGTTCTATTTGAATCACAATTTGACAGACAAGATCTTACAAATATACTATATATGGGGAACAACCAACCTGCATGAATTTTAGCTTTGGTAGGAAATTGAAATGATGGAATATATCCAAGGCCTTTTTTGGGCGTGGAATCAAATTGTATAGATCATAAAATGGCATGTAAGGCATTTATGGCATGGGAATCAGAGGGGGCATTTTTTATCTTTTTGATTTGGTAGCTAATTGCACTGCAATAATTTTCCCTTACTTCTATTTCCAAAATTGCAATCAATGCTCAAATATGTTTCCAAAATTGCAATCAATGCTCAAATGTGTTTCCAAAATTAACATTGGTAGCCTGGTAGGCATGGCCCTGCATAAATCCCTTCATCTCAATTCTCAATTCTCAATGCCTTTGTTATGTCTTCATCCCCAGTTGCTCTTTTCCCCTCTATCCCACCTTCACTTGCCAACCCCATCCAACCCTCTTATATGTCTCAAATCAAATGTGAGTATGATCTCAAAAGAGATTACTAGATTATCGAATCGGATCAGTGATTTACCAGAGGAAATGTGTATTTCCATAATTATTGAACCTAAATTTGAATTGTAAGTACATTTTTTTTCCCTCATGGCTCTCTAAATTGCATTGGGTTTTTCTTTGCCTGGGGCTGCTAAGCCTGCTATGCCCTACTCAAATTCCTTGTGATCATCTAATCCTTGAGTCTAAACTCTAAAGGTTTTATTTTATTTTATTTTTTTGTCAAAAATAATGGTACTCCATTATGAAAAAAAAAAAAAGAAAGTGATATTTATTTTTGGGAAAATAATTTAGAATAATGTTTTCCATGCTCATCTTTTTTTAATTGTCTTTCTCATTTTTAGGCTAGGCTAATTGAAAGGGCAGTTCCCATTTTGAGAAATTGCATCTGCATGCCAATGACACGCCAATTGATGCTGAAATATCATTTCTAATTCAAAAAGTGACAATTTTATGCATCTTTGTGTTTTTTCCACTCCCTTTTTCTTTCTCAAAAACTCATAGAGGACCTGCTGCAACTCATAAGTCAACATAAGTTTTCACTAAAAATCTTTTTTTGTAATATCAATTCTGAATTATTTATCCAAATAATTGGTGTATGATCATCTTTGCAGTAATCAGGCCAAGATAGCCAGGTTTTCGAGTAGAAGCACACATTAATTCACCGGACGAAGTCACTTGGAGTGGTATGTCTTGCTTCCCTAGTCCCCTTATTGTTTTGTTTAATGTATTATTTCTGCATATCAATTTTTTGTCACATATTGTTCAGCTTGGTTTATATTTATATGTGGTTAATTATAATCCGCTAGTAGAAAAATAGGGAACTTTTACGAACACAAAATCTTCAATTCAGGGGTCTTTTTGTTGGTCCAACAACGTTTATATAGTAAATCTTGTGATCCAGCTTAGAAGTGGAACCCTTCCTGTACTAACTCGTTCCTTATGTGCCTGATCTATAGGGAGATACATATTTCTTTAAGTAATAAAAAACATCTCACGATTTAAATTTAGTTTAATCCGCTTGCGTTCCTCAATCTTCTAACTGTATAGAAGGCTCTCTAATCATTTTGTTTTTGTCAGTCTAATTCTCTATTTTAGGAGATGAGTGCATACATATTTGAACCTTTGTAAGTTGCAATATTTTTTTAACAATACAGGCTTTCTAGTTGTACAATACCAAACACCATTTTTTGAACTGCAATCTTCTTGATCTTTTGGTAAGTTTGGAAATTTTTCTTGTGTTAGGCATTGGCGCATTGCCCTAATTCTTTGTAGACTGAAAAATGAAGCTAGTTTAAAGAGAGATTTTATGTAGTTCTCTAACAAAACTAAGTTACATATAAGAAATTTTTTAGCAGTAGGGGTTTTTGAAAGGTCAGTTATTATACAAGTTACAACAGAAATGCCCCTAGTAAGATTACACACTGTCAAAAAGATGTTAACCTGTAAAGCAAGTTTAAAGAGAGCAGGACTCCATCCTATGAACTGCAATAAGTAAGGGAAGGTTGGAATATTGTTATTAGAAAGCATAATCTTCTAATTCTGTTCTGAACTAAAAGGTTGAATTTTCCACCCAATGCCTACTTCATATGCTTTTTGAGATGGCAGGTCTTAGAATAAACATATTCATCAGAACACTGAAGATTCCTAGTATTTCTTATTTTACTTACTTCTCTTATAGAGAATTTATTTGTTCACCATTTATTAGTTTCTTGGTCCTAATGATCAAAACATTTTTTTACTATATTTGATAAATGCTTTAGAGGGTGAAAACTGAAAACATCAACCTAAGCACAAAATGGTGTTTAGAAATTTCTTTATCATTTCTGATTATTAAGTTGAGTACTACATAAACATTTTTATTTTTTTTTTTAAAAGGATCCACAATTTGTAAGCACTTCAGTTTAGTGCTAAAAGTATATAGTTCATTTCCATCAAATCATACACATTGATTTCAATTCCACTACATATGAAAACAATAAAATTTATTAGAATTTTTCTTTTCTCATCCTGTCAGCGTTGATATTTCAAGCATTTTCGTCTTGAACACAATGTGTGCTACATACCATTTAGATATAGCCCGGCGTGATAAGCCCGGGAATCCGTGGAAGAAGGGATCCAAATGTCTAAAGCTAAAGCTTTTAAAGACGTGATAAGCTCGGAAATACTATGGAGGAAGGGATTAAATGTCTAAAACTATGGCTGGGTGTGATCAAATTCGAAAATCTGCGAAAGGAGGAGAGATCAAATATTTGACAATCCTCAAACCTACAGCCACGGTATGAACTACTTAGCCATTCTTGGAAATTCAAGTGTTTGTTAGAGTGAGGTTCTCGTATTCATCTAGCTAAAGCATGGCCATCATTTGTGGGAAGTGGGATGAAGATTTCTGCAAGCCTCATCCTTAGGTGGAAGATTCTTCTCTCTAACTAGCTGAATGCCAAAAATTAATTACCAAACAATTAAGAAATTTTTTGCCATGCCAATGTTGGAGATTCATTAGTATTAACCATGCCATGGATTTCTGTTCAGTAGATAATGCATACAAATTGTAGTTAAAATTATTTTTCTTCCCTTAGCAAATGTAATGCTTTGTTACATTCATTAATTAATGTTATTGATGTTTTGAAATGACTCTCTCTCTCTCTCACCAATGCAACATTTGTTTTTTATAAATTATGTTAATGGAACTTCTAATGATGCATAATCTAGACTTGCAAGAAATGTTGACAATGTTGACCATAATTTAACAGAGCAAAGCAAAATCAATATTCTAAAAGGGAATTCAGTCACACTTAACAATTTCTAGTAAAGATATACATGGTTGTTCATTGAAAGTAAAAAACATGAAAACATATGTAGCCAGAAATTATGAGAGAGATTGATTTATATAGATGAACCAAAAATTTGATCTGAAAATTTTGAGGATGAGACCTTTAATATAATTTTATTTATTTATTAATTTGACAACTAATATACACTAAGATGAAGAGATAATTCTAAACTTATTAAATTTACTGCATCCATCAAGAAATTAAAAATTAACAACATGATTACAATGTCCCATGCAATTCGTAGTGCATTTTAAAATATTTTGTAAAAAAAATATCTTATAGCACATTTAAAATACTTGATAATCATAAGGACTATCGTGGTAAAATCCAAATTGCAATTAGGTTTTGAAACACCTACATACTTTTATCATCTAATTAGTATGAGAAGTGGCTTCACGTATAGAGAGTAAGATGTACTTGATGAATATTTTAGAATGACAAGCTATAAGCAAGCACTTTCTAATACAAATTCACACGGTTATATCTCTAAATTGGCAAAATGAATTACCAATTACAAGTTATAATAAGGTTGTCATGTGAGAATCATAATTGAACAGACAAGAGATTTCACATATGCTATATATGGAGAACAACTAACATGCATGCATTTTAGCTTCGGTATGAAATTGGACTGATGGAATATATCGGCCTTTTTTGGACGTGAAATCAAATTGCGTTGATCATAAAATGGCATGTAAGGCATGTCTAGCATGGGAATCAGAGGCGGCCCTTTTTTATTTGGTAGCTAATTGCACTGCAATAAATTGCCCTTACTTTTGTTTCCAAAATTGCAATCAATGCTTAAATGTGTTTCCAAAAGTACAGAGTTTAGCTATAAACTGGTTTGTAACTAGCTTGCTAGAACCCACTACGTAGCAGTTAATAAAATCATCGACGTGTTTTTTAGTCATATGACATATTTAATAAGTTATGTGACTTCTTTAAATAATACATGTGGATGGTCTTATAAGCTATCACAGAGTGCGTTGTAGTAAACGGGCTACAAACGCTTTTATTTTCAGTATATATCCTTGGAGCATAAAATACCTTCATGCCTAGCACTGCCTTCCCATCTCAATTCTCAATCCCTTTGCTATGCCTTCCCATCTCAATTCCCATCTTCACTTGCCAACCCCATATCCAACTCTCCTATATGTCTGGCCCTTCAAAAATCAAACATGAGTATGATCTCAAAAGAGATTACTAGATTGTCAAATCAGATCAGTGATTTACCAGAGGAAATCCATATTTCAAGAACAATTAAACACACAATTGAATTGTACGTATATTTCTTTCATGATTAAGAAAGAAAATCAGTACTTCTTTTAATAAACGAATTTTTGCTAATGTTATTGGGGTAGTCTTTGGTTTGATTCTTATCCTAAAATGAATGAGTTAAATAAATTTTCACTTTTTCGTCCATGGTTCTCTAAATGCCCTTGGGTTATTCTTTGCCGGGGGCTGTTATGCCCCGCTCAAAGTGCTGATCATCTAGTGCCTAAACTCAAGTCTTTTTTTTTCTTTTTTCTTTTTTCCCCAAAATATAATGGTGTGCCATATTGAAATAAAGCTGTATTTATTTTTGTGGAACTGAGTTAGAATAACATTTTCCTTTTTCTTTTCTTTTTTTTTTCTTTCTTTTTTTCATTCCTTTCAGCCAATGGAATTCATTTTGTACCTTGGACCGAGTTGGACCTTATCAATAATACTGGCCTGCTCAACCTTTTTAATTGTCTCTCATTACTAGGCTAGGCTAATTAAAATCACAGTTCCCATTTTCAGAAATTGTATCTGCGTGCCCTATGACATAAGCCAATGGGTGCTGAAATATCATTTATGATTTAAAAAGTGACCATTTTATGCATCTTTGTGTTTTTCCCCTATCTTTTTCTTTCTCAAAAACTCTTAGGAGGACCTGCTGCAACTTGCAAGTCAACATAAGTCTTCACTTAAAATCTTTTTTGTGATATCAATTCCGAAATATTCATGTAAAAAATTGGTGTATGTTCATCTTTGCAGTAATCAGACCAAGATGGCCAGGTGTTCACGTAGAAGCACAGATTAGTTCACCCGACGAATTCACTTGGAGTGCTATGTCTTGCTTCCCTAGTCCCCTTAATGTTTGCTTTAAATTTAATGTATTATTTCTGCATATCAATTTCAGGAGGTTGGTCCAACATATAACGTTTATATAGTAAATCATATGACCCAGTTTAGAAGTGGAAAATAAGTAGTATTTGTTATTTTGAATATGATAGTTTATAAGAAGAAATATATATTTTTTTATAACTATAAGAAGAAATATATTTATTCAATACAAAACGTCTCTTATAAATCTATTCATCAGAACATTGAAGATTCCTAGTATTTCTTATTTTACTTCTGAAATATAGAATTTAATTGTTTCCCATTTATTAGTTCATGGTCCTAACGATCAAAAACATTTTTTTGACTATATTTGATAAATGCTTGAGGGTGACAACTGAAAACATCAACCTAAGCACAAAATTGTGTTTATAAATTTCTTTATCATTTCTCTATGTCATATATATATATATACTGTTAATCTGAATACTACACAAATGTTTTTCTCTTTCTTTTCTTTTTAAAGAGGATCTACAATTTGTAAGCACTTCAGTTTAGTGCTAAAAGTATATAGTTCATTTCCATCAAATCATACACATTGATTTCAATTCCACTACATATGGAAACAAGAAAATTTATTAAAATTTCTCTTTTCTCTTTTCTCATCTGTCAGCATTGATAGTTTTAGCGTCTTCGTCTAGAGCACAATGTGTGTTACATAGCATATAGATATAGCCAGGCGTGATAAGCCCAGAAATCCGTAGAAGAAGGGATCAAAATGTCCAAAGCTAAAGCTTTTAAAGACGTGATAAGCCCGAAAATACTATGGAGGAAGGGATTAAATGTCTAAAGCTATGGCCGAGTGTGATAAAATTGGAAAATCTGAGAAAGGAGGAGAGGTCAAACCTTTGACAAGCCTCAACTCTCAAGCCTACAACCACGTTATGAACTACTTAGTCATTGTTCAAGCCTACAGCCACGTTATGAACTAGTCATTGTTGGAAATTCAGGTGTTTATTAGAGTGAGGTCCTTGTATTCATCGAGCTAAAGTATGGTCATTATTTGTGGGAAGTGGGATGAAGATTTCTGCAAGCCTTAACCTTAGGTGGAAGATTCTTCTCTCTAATTAGCCAAGGCCAAAAAAAAAAAAAGCAATTAAGAAATTTTTTTGCCACGCCAATGTTGTAGATCACCATTTATTTTAACCATCCCATGGATTCCTGTTCAATAGATAATGCATACATATTGTAGCATAATTTTGTTTCCTTCCTTTAGTGGATGTAATGCTTTGTTACTTTCTTTAAATCTTATTGAAGTTTTGAAATGTCTCTCTCTCCAATGCAACATTTGTCTCTTAAGAATTATGTTAAAGGAACTCCTAATGGAGTGTAATCTGGACTTGTTTCAAATGTTGAATACGGACCTTTATTTTAATAGTTCAAGGCAAAATTAATATTCTAAAAGGGAATTCAGTGATACTTCAAAATTCCTAGTTAAGATAAATATTGTTTCTTGTTGAATTTCAAAAACATAAAAACATATGTAGCCAGAAATTGTGAGAGGCACTGGTCTATATAATTTTGAAGGAAAGAGACCAAAATCTTGATCTCAAAATTTGGGGATGAGACCTTAAATATAACTAGTCGCAAACCCGTGCGATGCATGGGAAATCTACTGAAAATGATTTCAAGAAATATTTGGTTATTTTTCTTTTACTGTTTAATGTCATTTTTTTGTATAACTTAAGAAAAAAAAAATTGATAAGGGTTTCTTTGAATATAATATCTTGACCATAGAAATATATATAGTAAAAGTAAATACAGAAATGTCCTAGACTGTTGACCAAGATTCAATGTTAGATTAAAACAATTCCTGGTTTAAGATTTAGTGTTAGTCAACAAAAGGTTTGTGTATTTGAGCAAATAATTTACAGTACTAATCACAATGGCGGAGGACTAAAAATATAAATAACTTATAAAATTAACACTAAAAATATAAATGAGACATACCATGAGGTGCATACCATCCCTGCATTTTTTAATACCAGTTAGCAACTGTTTTTCTTAATGAGAAGAAGAGTTTTTTGGCAAGACAATTCAGAACATCTCAATCTGCTATATCACAACAACAAATGGTAAAATGGATCTCTAGGGAACATGAATGAAGTGCATTCAACTTCAAAATAAGTCCATGTTGAGGAGACCTCTAACTTACAAATGGACCAACACATATGACAATCAAGTTAATGACACCTCTAAATAAGCAAGCACCATAAGCAAGTGACAAAATGTGGGTAAGCAACCTATGAAAGAGATTGTTCATAATTTATAAGAGAGAAGGCTATCAAAGTAATATATACATCACAAATGACGATCAAGTTAATGAGTAAGAACACCACCTCAATAAAAGCCAAAAAACACATATTTTGAAAGGAACAATTTACAAAAGAGAGAGAGAGCCCTGACAAATCCAAAAATCACAAAAGACAAAGACCAAGGGGGGACAAATCAGTCATTCTATAATTGATCTGCTTCCTTTGTTGCATAGTATCAATTGCATAAAATTGCTTCTTGGAAGATGCTAAATGGTGTACTTGTTTTAAAGCCTTTAATTTCTTCCCTTTTACGAAAGTTCAGCCATAAGTTGCAAAATCTAGGCATCGGATACCTTGGGCAAAATTAACATTACAATGCAAATCTTTAAAATACTCTATCAAAGTATGCAATCTCAGCCGAAAGTAACTATTTGTATACTAATCACTTTGAATCAGTAATTACCAAAGTACTTTCATCATTGATTGCAATATATTACAATAAAAATAAACAAAAACAAAATAACAACACCACCACCACCAACAATAATAATAATAATAAAATAAGAAAAAGGAAAAGCAAGAAAGATCAGATGGTAGTGCATGTTTTAGAAATCATCAAGCTGTGATAGAAGGAATAAACAAATAATAAATAAATAAAACAAAACAAAACAAATAATCATCATCTAAAGGAACTAAGAAATTAGAAAACGATCACACCACCAAGCATCAAAGAGATGCACGTAACACTGGGGCGACAACTATTATCATCACTTTCCTAAGTCCCTAATCAATCTACTCCTTTCCTAGAAACAAATAGCAAATAAACACACATACGCGTAGAGGTAAATCAGATTGTTTTTTCTTTTTGACATTTCTAAGGAGGCAAAGCTCTATAAACTAATAGAACAATTTTACATTGCTGCAATACCTGATTAAATCAGTAATGGAAATAATTTTCAAGTTTGCTGCCTTTGCAAATTGGTGAAGCTTTGGTAATCCAGCCATAGAACCATCATCATCCACAATCTCACATAACACTACAATAGGTCTTATCATTAGCAATCATATGTTGACACATTCTTGATGTCCCTATGAATGACTTGTTCACATTCTTGATGCAAATATGTCAAAACAAAAGCCAACACAACATCAAATAGCTTATTTGCATTTTTTTTTTTAATGTCAAAATGAGAATAAGAAATTAAAGCAGCTCTTGGAGGCCTTTTGTCAAACATTTACCATATACAATGGAGAAATAAAAGAGAGAGAGAAGGGAAGGAGGAGCCAAATTGCTCTCGGTTTTTGTCAATCTTATCTAACGTTTCATTCAGTTTTTTAATCTTGTGACCAATGTCATGACGCAGAGCAGGGTTTTTAACATGACGGAAACAAAATGATAGGGAAGGGAAGAAGGAGCATAATACCTTATTCTTCACAGCAGGAGAGGCGTTAATATCTTCTTCTTTCTAGTGTAAATAATTAAAATAATATATGAATTTGATAGGAGGCATAACTGACTAAAATCTGCATAATAAAAAACTTTCAACCGACTAAATCAAACATTTTTAAAAAAATAAATTGAATACAGAGAACATCAATGGATAGTATTTGATAGGATACATGCATATTTGAAAATGCATTAGTAAATTGTAGGATATAATTGATATCTTGAATTTTACATTAAGGAATGACAAAACACAATAAGAAAGTTCATTCGTCAAATTATGAGTAAAAACTAAAAAGTAAAAAATTGTAGGTAATTGACAATAAAAAAAATGGTACAATATTTTGAAAAAGAATAAGACCATGAGGCTTTATAAAAGAAGCTTCGTGTAATCAGGACATGTTGATTTCAACTTGCAACTATTAACAGTATCTTGAGAAGGTGATGCTCCATTAAAAGAACCAACTCCTCTTTTCTTTCTATCCAAAATCATCTTCCTTCTCAAACGTGCATAATAAGAAGACTGCATTCTACCTACAAAAAATCATTTACCCACCATCATGATAAAAACAAATACATAACCTCTATTGAACATGTCTTTTGTCTAATTATATAACCTTTTTATAAAAAACAAAAACCTTAGTGTAAGTCTCTCTTTTTTTTGTGTGGTGGTGAAAGTGTAAGTTCCAGCAACATTAGTGTGATAGCAGAGGTACCTTAGGTAATTGAGCAAATTGAGGATGTTTTGCCTTTATTTTAGTCCCAGGCCAGGATCTAGCCTCTGTTACCCCAAGGTAGCTCAAGTTATGTAAATGTTGCCACTCTTATAATGATATCTAGTTCTATTATGGGGTTTTTTCATTAGTTCCACTGCAAACCCGATAAACATTAGTGTTATTTTGTTCTTGCAGGATATTGAGACAACATCAGATTAGGTCCAGCAACTTCAGTATATCGATAACTCTAGCCAAGAGACTTCTAATGATAATCAACCACGCAGCCAAGAAGAGATATCCAAAGAGATTACTACTCTAGCTATTTGATATGTATCAGATTGTATTTATCTCTTATCAGTTTGATCTGTATTTATCCTTGCTACAATCTGTAATTGTTATCATCATCCTTTACAGCCAATATAAATAGAATCAAGGCTTCTGAGAAATCTTAAGGAAGCCAAAATCAAATACAATCTTTTCGATAGTTATAGGATTCTTTACAGGAGGAACCTGGTGGTCAACGTGCCCTCATATTTGATCAAGGAAACAGGATTTATCAAGTGAGAGTGACATGTTCTTAGCTAACAATGAAGCCATATTAGCACATAACTGAAGCTACTTTCATTATTAATGGCTCTCTCTTAATATATAGCATCAGCTGTGCTGATGTGGCTGATATCTGTGTGAAGGCACTACATGACTTAACAGCATGATATTTTTTGTTTTCTTAAAGTCCAATAGCTTAAGTTAATTGTTCATTCAGATTTTAGAGTGACAGCCAATTTAATAAGTTGGTGACCAAATTTGAAACACATAATAACACTACACATATCTAAAGGAATTTCAACAAACATATGGCATGCAACAATAACAAAGATCGATAACACTGAAAATTTCAAGTAGAAAAATAGCAAACACACCTTAGGAAGCCCCAATATGAAAGAGACAGAACTCAAAGGCAAATAATTGTTGACTATTATGTAGAGGATTGGCAGGCTCAAAATACAGGTGTCTTGAGGCAGCATAGATCCTTTGTCCCTGTGGTTGATGAGAAATAAGCAATACGCCCACTTAATTTTGTTGGCCATCTCCACTTAAGTCCTCACATGGTCCTTCCTCAATAAACTGACAAAAATCCACTCAAACAATAATTAGAGTTTGAATGCTACAAATAAGGATGTACGAAACAGTATAGACAAAATTCTAAAAATCAGAAACCATTAAGACATGCACAACAGGCTTGACTTGCCAGAACAAAATCAAAACTAAAAAAATAAAATCCTAGATCATAAAGCAATTCAAAAGAATATAAATTTGAAGTGAAACTGAAACGTACTTACCGCATCAATTTCATCCAGTCAATGTTCAAAATTTCGCTGAGGCAAGAGAGTCAGAGAGCCTGAAAATTTAAAGGAAATGAATCAGTGGGGTGAAAACCCAATTGAAACGTTAGGGCTGCTAGAATTTCAGAGAGTGAAACGTTAAGGCAACAATGGGGAGCAGAAGAGGCGCAAGAGAGATTGAAACGTTATGTTAGGAATAAAAACAATATTCCTAGAACTTGTGAGATGCAAAATGGAGAAGAACACACAAAAGAAAAATTCACACGACACAAAAATTTACGTGGTTCACCACTTGGGCTACGTCCACAGAGTTGCAGCGATCTTTCACTATAAAATAGGGAGATTACAAAGGTGGCATGAAAACACTCTCACAAACCCAAACCCCAAATACACCCAATAAGCTCTTTGTACTAAAGAATAATAACAGAGAAATATTCTCTCTATTCTTTCTCTCACGCAGCACTTACAGAAGGACAACACTAAAAATATCTTCTTTGTTCCTACTGCTGCTCCTTATTTCTTCTCACGTACAAAGCTTATATTTATAATAGGCTTGATATCAACTTCAATAAAAGCCAGCCGATAGTGCACACACAATTTCAACATTGTCAGCACAATCTTTGGCCAAATCTACAAGTAGCCAACTTGTATGACCTTTGGAGATTCATGGGTTATCATCCCATGTGATTCACACACATAGGCTTGACTATTTGGTGTTTTCTTCATTCATTTTATAGAGAAGTTGCCGTGACAATTTCTCTCTTCTCTTGCACATGTTGCAGCCGTAATGACTCATCAATTTGTCCCCCCACACCTTTGACTAAGGTGAGAACCATTTGTTGAAGTAGCCGACATGTAAGACATATGAGTTGCAATCCCATATGCCTCCACCTACTTGCATGTTTTCTTCTTTCTTCATAAGCCACAATTGTTGACTAAGGGAAATAATCCCATGTTATGCACCATTTGTATCTTCTACGGTGAGAAGCAATTTCTTCTTTCTTCATAAGCCACAATTGTTGACTAAAGGGAAATAATCCCATGTTATGCACCATTTATGTATTGCACTAGTGCTCCACATAACTAACAATCTCCCACTTGGAGCACTGGTCCAATTACCAATACCAACTGCATGCCTCCAAGCATAATCGCCATCGCTACAACTCGTTCACCTGTCCTCAAGTTAGAAGACCAACTGAAGTTGAACACAACTTCAGTTTCTCAATGGTAACTCCTTTAGTTAACATGTCTGCTGGATTCTTAGCTCCAAGAATCTTCTCAAGTGTTAATTGCCCACCATCAAGCAGAGAACGAATAAAATGATATCTCAATTGTATGTGCTTTGTTCTGGAATGAAATGCCGGATTCTTTGCTAGAAAAATAGCACTCTGACTATCACTGTGTAGAATACCTTTCTTCTGCCTTTGACCCAACTCTTCCAAGAAACCTTGTAACCAGACCATCTCTTTTCCTGCCTCAGTTACAGCCACATATTCTGCTTCTGTGGTAGAGAGAGCAACTATCTTTTGCAACCTTGAAACCCAACTTACTGCAGTACCACCCAAAGTATACACATAACCAGTGGTACTCTTCCTAGTGTCAACATCACCAGCTAAATCGGAATCAACATAACCTGTTAATTTCATATCAGCTCCTGTGAAGCAAAGAGATGTGCCTAAAGTACCTTTTAGATACCTCAGAATCCACTTGACTGCCTCCCAATGCTGCTTTCCTGGGTTACTCATGTACCTACTCACAACTCCCACTGCATGTGCAATGTCTGGTCTTGTACAAACCATAGCGTACATAAGACTACCAATAGCTGAGGCGTAAGGCACCTTGCTCATGTAAGGCCTGTTCCTGCTCCGTCTTTGGTGACTGATCCTTAGTTAGTCTGAAATGACTACCCAAGGGTGTGCTTACTGGTTTAGCTTCATCCATGCTAAATCTACTGAGGATCTTTTTTACATACTCTGTCTGTGAAAGCTTCAATGTACCATTGGCCCTGTCTCTGATGATTCTCATACCAAGGATTTGTTTTGCAGGTCCCAAATCCTTCATTGCAAACTGCTTAGACAGTTGTTTCTTCAAGTTGTTAATCTCCTCAATACTGGACCCTGCAATGAGCATATCATCTACATACAATAATAAGATGATATAAGAGTTGTCAAAACTCTTAACATAACAACAATGGTCTGCTTGACACCTTGTGAACCCAGTACTATACATAAAGCTGTCAAATTTCTTGTACCATTGTCTTGGGGCTTGTTTCAAACCATACAAGCTCTTTCTCAATTTGCATACTAGGTTCTCCTTTCCTTGCACTATGAATCCCTGTGGCTGACTCATATAAATATCTTCCTCCAAATCACCATGGAGGAAAGCAGTCTTCACATCTAATTGTTCAAGATGTAAATTCTCTGTAGCCACAATTCCCAGTACTAATCTGATTGTAGTCAGCTTCACAACTGGAGAGAAGATATCAGTGTAGTCAACACCTTCCTTCTGTTGAAACCCCTTGACTACTAATCTGGCCTTGTAACGCTTGCTTCCATCATGCTCTTCTTTCACCCTGTACACCCACTTGTTGTGTAGGGCCTTCTTCCTTTGTGGTAACTCAGTTAGCTCCCAAGTCTGACTTGTCATAAGTGAGTTCATCTCGTCCTTCATGGCAAGCTCCCACTTGATTGAGTCTTCAATCTGCAAAGCTTCATCATAGCTCTCAGGTTCACCACCATCAGTTAGCAAAATATAAAACAAAGAGGGTGAAAATCGTTGTGGAGGTCTAATGTTCCTGGAAGACCTGCGAACAGTAATTGCAGGTGTACACTGTTCTACTTGTGGGTTTGCATTCTCCTTCTCTTCTTGACCACTGTTCTGCATGGTGTTATTAGAAAATTCATCTAAGTTGACAAACTCAGACTTCTTTTGTTCTACCTTCACGTCATCTAGTTTTGTACTTGACCTGTCCTTGTACATAACCTGTTCATTAAATATTACATTTCTACTTCTGATAACCTTTCGATTTTGATCATCCCAAAATCGGTAGCCAAAGGTCTCATCTCCGTAGCCAATAAAAAAACATTTTCTAGACTTAGCATCTAGTTTGCTACGTGCATCAGAATCAATATGAACATAAGAGACACACCCAAAAACTTTCAAATAGGAAAGATTTACCTCCTTTCCGCTCCAAACCTCTTCAGGTATTCTGAACTCCAAGGGGACTGATGGTCCCCGGTTTATCAAATAAGCTGCAGTGTTAACTGCATCAGCCCAGAAAGTTTCAGGTAACCCAGCATGCAACCTCATACTTCTGGCACGCTCATTGAGGGTCCGATTCATGCGCTCAGCCACACCATTCTGTTGTGGTGTCCTAGGAATAGTCTTCTCCATTCTAATTCCATTTGCAGCACAAAACTCCTTGAACCCTCCATTTATGTACTCTCCTCCATTATCTGACCTCAGACATTTCAGCTTTAAATCTGTTTCAGTCTCAACCATGGCCCTCCATTTCTTAAAGGTCTCAAATACCTCAGATTTATTTTTCAAAAAATAAACCCATACCTTTCTACTCGAGTCATCAATGAATGTAACATAATACCGTGAACCTCCGAGGGATGCAATTGGGGAAGGCCCCCACAAGTCTGTATGTACCAGCTCCAATTTTTTAGATTTTGGTGTTCTGCCGCCTTTTAAGAAACTAACCTTTTTCTGCTTCCCAAGAATGCAACTTTCACACATGTCAAATTCAACAGACTTTAAATTTGGTAGTTTACCTTTTGACAAAAGAACTTTCATCCCTTTTTCGCTCATGTGACCAAGCCTACGGTGCCACAGGTTTGTATCAGCACCTGCTTCAGCAACTGCAATCGTGTCTCTTGGACTTGTAGTCATATACAAAGTACCAGTTTTCTTTCCTCGAGCTACAACCATAGCTCCCTTTGTGATCTTCCATGTACCACCCACAAAGAGTATTGCGTGTCCTTCAGTATCAAGTTGTCCAACAGAAATTAGATTTCTTTTCAACTCAGGAACATGTCGAACCTTTTGCAACAACCACACAGACCCATTAGGCAGTGTAATGCGTACGTCTCCCATACCCACAACGTCCAAGGCTTCGTCATCAGCCAAATACACCTTGCCAAAATCACCTGCAACATAATTCTGGATGATTTCTCGGTGTGCAGTGGTATGAAACGAGGCTCCTGAGTCCAAGACCCAGGATTCAATGGGACTGTCAACAGAGAGAAGTAGTGCATCATGCACTTCTTCTGTCACGACATTTGCAGAGTCGTTCTCATTCTTCTTTTTCAGTTCCCAGCAATTCTTCCTAATGTGGCCGGTCTTGCCACAGTTCCAACATTCCAATTGTCGCCCTGGTTTGGATTTACTTCTACCTTTTCTGGATTTTGATCTGCCCCGATTATAGTTTCTGTCTTTTCCTCTACCTCTTGCCTCAAGGTTTAAGGCAGAGCCAGAACTTGAGGTTTCACCTGCATCTCTCCTACGAACCTCCTCGCCTAGAATCAGGTCTCGAATATCATTATATTTGAGTTTGCCTTTCCCAGCAGAATTGCTCACTGCCATTCTCATAGCCTCCCAACTGTTTGGCAAAGAAGCCAAAACAATTAATGCGCGGATCTCATCATCAAATTCAATCTCCACAGAGGATAATTGATTAGTGATCGTATTGAACTCATTTAGATGTTGCGCCACAGCAGTACCTTCCGCCATTTTTAGATTGAACAACTTCTTCATCAGGTGCACCTTATTGTTGGCCGATGGTTTTTCATACATGCCACACAAAGCCGTCATCAGTTCCGCTGTAGTCTTTTCCTTTACAACGTTATGTGCAACTGTTCTTGACAAAGTTAATCGAATAACTCCGAGCACCTGTCTATCAAGAAGAGTCCATTCTGCATCTTCCATATCTTCTGGTTTCTCCCCCAAAAGAGGTAGATGTAATTTCTTCCCATAGAGGTAATCTTCTATCTGCATTCTCCAATACCCAAAATCTGTGCCGTCAAACTTCTCGATTCCGGATACCTTTCCTTCTTCTCCGGTCATTGCTCCCACTCGAACCTATGCTCTGATACCAGTTGTTAGGAATAAAAACAATATTCCTAGAACTTGTGAGATGCAAAATGGAGAAGAACACACAAAAGAAAAATTCACACGACACAAAATTTACGTGGTTCACCACTTGGGCTACGTCCACAGAGTTGCAGCGATCTTTCACTATAAAATAGGGAGATTACAAAGGTGGCATGAAAACACTCTCACAAACCCAAACCCCAAATACACCCAATAAGCTCTTTGTACTAAAGAATAATAACAGAGAAATATTCTCTCTATTCTTTCTCTCACGCAGCACTTACAGAAGGACAACACTAAAAATATCTTCTTTGTTCCTTCTGCTGCTCCTTATTCTTCTCACGTACAAAGCTTATATTTATAATAGGCTTGATATCAACTTCAATAAAAGCCAGCCGATAGTGCACACACAATTTCAACATTGTCAGCACAATCTTTGGCCAAATCTACAAGTAGCCAACTTGTATGACCTTTGGAGATTCATGGGTTATCATCCCATGTGATTCACACACATAGGCTTGACTATTTGGTGTTTTCTTCATTCATTTTATAGAGAAGTTGCCGTGACAATTTCTCTCTTCTCTTGCACATGTTGCAGCCGTAATGACTCATCAATTTGTCCCCCCACACCTTTGACTAAGGTGAGAACCATTTGTTGAAGTAGCCGACATGTAAGACATATGAGTTGCAATCCCATATGCCTCCACCTACTTGCATGTTTTCTTCTTTCTTCATAAGCCACAATTGTTGACTAAGGGAAATAATCCCATGTTATGCACCATTTGTATCTTCTACGGTGAGAAGCAATTTCTTCTTTCTTCATAAGCCACAATTGTTGACTAAAGGAAATAATCCCATGTTATGCACCATTTATGTATTGCACTAGTGCTCCACATAACTAACACGTTAGGCCTATTAGAATCCGTTGAGAAAAGAGAAAAGAGAAAGTTGAAATTCATAATAAAGTGATGACAATCGAAGAAAATATGATAACTACCCAAAATAAAATGGAAAAGCCAAACGTTGTTAGTGGTCAAACATGGAAATGAGACATAAAAAGAATTAGCACTTAATGAATTAATTAACGTAAAAAAAAATTTGGATTGGTGATGTGTTAGTATGCCACATCAATACCACATCAATTTGTAAGACACTTGGCAGAACCTCAGTTAAAGGTTTCTGCTTTTATATATATATTGATTGATTGATTCTAAACTAAAATTCACTGCATCCAGCAAGGAAATTAAAAATTATGATTTTTTTTAATATAATTTAGAAATTTTATTGATAAGAAGCAAACCAATACAAACAGAAACACTAGAACTTCTGCTAGTTCCACTACGACAAGGGCATCAACTGCATCAGACTGGTGCTAATCATATCTAATGCCATGTTTTTACACACAAACCCAGCTACTACTGACTAGCAACCTTTCTAAGCAGAAGAGCCATGAAAATTGGAATAAGGTACACCCCAGTTAGAACAGAGAACTCTGTTTAGGATAAAGTTGCAGTCACTTCCTTCAAACATCACATCTTTTCTCAAACTCTTCACTACGCTCTCCTGTATTTTAAGTTTTTAACCTCTCCTCCATGATTTCTTGAATTTCTCTGAGACCATATTTGATAGACAATATGATTTCTGACCTCAATGCCTCCTCTACTGAAAGTGCAAACAATATCCCCAATGAAACCCCACTTCAGCATTCTGTCTTTTGTACAGAGTTTTTTTTTTTTTTTTTTGTCAACCATCTAATAAAAGAAGAGCAGTGATATGTGCACACCACCTAATGTACACCATCCGTACACACCACCTAAAATTTATACGGATAAGGATCCTCTCTATTTGAAATAAAATGGAGACTCTCCATTTCATGGTCCAGATTAAATATCACAGATCTAATAGTGTACAGACTGCCACGTCATTTAAAATTTTAAATGACAAGGCAGTCTATATATCGTTAGATTTGTGAAATAAAATCTTAACCATGAAATGGACAAATGGAGAGATTTCCAAATGGAGAGGATCCTTATCCAATTTATACCCATAAATTATAGACATTTATGAATGTTGATTTCTACAATTTGTAGACGTTGTGAATGTATGTCCACATTATGTGGTGTGTGCATACCTTAGCGTGTAACAATATTTACCTATAAAAGAATGCATTGGTATGTTTTGCTGTCCATATTGCTTTTTCTTCCTGTTCCAACTCAACCAAACTTAGTTTACTTTGGATGGATACCAACTCCTCAGATATAGTAGGCCTTCAAATCCAGCTTTTATTTACTTTTTATGTTAAAGTTGTTTAGTGATTGAAGAGAGAGAAAAGAAAAGAATGAGCAGAAGCAAAATACAGTAACAACCTTTACATCAAACTTGCTGGCAACATAATAATCCACATTTCTGATATAGAGCTCCATCCGAGTGCCATTTGTCATGCCAAAGAAAAGTATGAGAGCCATCCCCAACTTCATAGCGTAGAAAATCTCTAGTAACAATCTTAATTTCAATAGCTTCCTCCATAGAGTTCCTAAAATTCTTTAATCTATTTTGAAAATAATTAAATTAGATTTTGTCACATCATCAATAATTTAAATAGATACTAAAATAGAAATAATCAACGTTTGTTTAAATGTTGATGACATGATGAGATACATTACACTTATTTCAAAATGATTGGATTAAGAAATCTATGGTAGAGTTACACTAAAAACTCTTGAGAATCATAAGGACTCTGGTAAAATCCAAACTGCAATTAGGTTTTCAAACACTCACATACTTTTATCATCTAGCTGGTATCAGAAGTGGCTTCAGGTACAGAGAGTAAAATATACTTGATGAATATTTTAGGATGACACGCTATTAGCAAGCACTTTCTAGTTTTTAATCCAAATTGACACTGTTATAGTGTTATATCTCCAAATTGGAAAAATAAATCACCAATTACAAGTTAGAATAAGGTTGTTCTATTTGAATCATAATTTGACAGACAAGAAATTACAAATATGCTATATATGGGGAAATGCTAACATGCATGCATTTTAGCTTTGGTATGAAATTGAACAGATAGAATATATAGACGGCCTTTTTGGACGTGAAAATCAAATTGCATTGATCATAAAATGGCATGTAAGGCATTTCTGGCATGGGAATCAGAGGGGGCCTTTTTTATTTGGTAGCTAATTGCACTGCAATAAATTTCCCTTACTTTTATTTCCAAAATTGCAATAAATGCTCAAATATGTTTCCATAATTGCAATGAATGCTCAGATGTGTTTCCAAAATTAACATTAGTGTGCATGTCACGCTTTTATTTTCCTGTATATGTCCTTGGAGCATAAATACCCTTCATGGCTAGTCCTGCCTTCCCCATCTCAGTTCTCAATGCCTTTGCTATGCCTTCCCATCTCAATTCCCTTCTTCACTCGCCAACCCCATCCAACCCTCCTATATGTCTGCCCCTTCAAAAATAAAACTTGAGTATGATCTCAAAAGAGATTAGTAGATTATCAAATCGGATCAGTGATTTACCAGAAGAAATCCATATTACTATAACAATTAAACGTACCATTGAATTGTAAGTATATTTCTTTCTTGATTAAGAAAGAAACCCAGTAATTCTTTAAATATACAAGTTTTCGCTAATGTTATGGGGTAGTCTTTAGTTTGATTCTAATCCTAATACGAATGAATTAAGCAAATTTTCACTTTTTCCTCCATGGTTCTCTAAATGCCCTTGGGTTCTTCATTGCCATGGTTCTCTAAATGCCCTTGGGTTCTTCATTGCCAGGGGCTGCTTCAAAGTCTTGATCATCTAGTTTTTGAGTCTAAACTCAAAATTTTTTTTTTTTTCTCCTATAAATAATGGTGTGCCATATTGAAATAAAGCTGTATTAATTTTTGGGAAACTGAGTTTGATTAACATTTTCCATTTCTTTCTTTTTTCTTTTCATTCTTTTCGGCCAATGGAATTCATTTTGTTCCTTGGACCGAGTTGGACCACGTCAATAATACTGGCTGAAGTAATCTGCTCAACCTTTTTAATTGTCTCTTATTTCTAGGATAGGCTAATTGAAATCACAGTTCCCATTTTCAGAAATTGTATATGCATGCCCTATGACACATGCCAATGGGTGCTGAAATAGCATTTCGAATTTAAAAAGTGACAATTTTATGCATCTTTGTGCTTTTCCCCAATCTTTTTCTTTCTCAAAAACTCTTAAGAGGACCTGCTGCAACTTGCAAGTCAACATAAGTCTTCACTCTTCACTAAAAATCTTTTTTTTTTTTGTGATATCAATTCCGAATTATTGATTCAAAAAATTGGTGTATGATCATCTTTGCAGCAATCAGGCCAAGATAGCCAGGTGTTCATGTAGAAGCACAGATTAGTTCACCAGACAAAGTAACTTGGAGTGGTATGTCTTGCTTCCCTAGCTAGTCCCTTAGTGTTTTCTTTAATGTATCATTTCTGCATATTAATTTTTTGTCATATATTGTTCAGCTTGGTTTAATTTTATATGTAATCCGCTAGTAGAAAAATATTCTTCAATGCAGGGGTTGGTCCAACAACATTTACATAGTAAATCTTATGACCAAGTTTAGAAGTGGAAAATTATGTTAATTTTAATATGATAGTTTGTGAACCTCTTCTGTACTAACTTATGTCTTATGTGCTTGTCTATATAGGGAGTAATATATTATTCAATAAAAAACGTCTAACGATTTAAATTTAGTATAATCAGCTTGTGCTCCTCAATCTTCTAATTGTACAGTTGACACCTCCTGGTCTCCCCAACAGGAAGGTTCAAGGTCCGATCCCCCTCCCCTAAATTAATGTAGCAAAAAAAAAAAAAAACTGTATGGAAGGCTCTCTAATCATTTTGTTTTTGTCAGTCTAATTCTCTCTTTTAGGAGATGAGTGCAAACATATTTGAACCTTTGTAAGTGCAATATTTTTTAACAATACAGGCTTTCTAGTTGTACAATACCAAACACCATTTTTTGAACTGCAATCTTCTTGATCTTTTGGTAAGTTTGGACATTTGGTCTTGTGTTAGGCATTGCCTTAATTCTTTGTAGGCTGAAAAATGAAGCTAGTTTAAAGAGAGATTTTATGTAGTTCTCTAACAAAACTAATTTACATATAACACAATTGCTTAGCAGTAGGGGTTTTTGAAAGGTCAGTTATTATACAAGTTACAACACAGAAATGCCCCTAGTAAGATTACACACTGTCAAAAATATGTTTACTTGTAAAGCAAGTTTAAAGAGGGCATGACTCCATCCTATGAACTGCAGTAAGTAAGGGAAAGTTAGAATATTGTTATTGGAAAGCATAATAGAGAGATTATCTTCTAATTCTATTCTGAACTAAAAGGTTGAATTTTCCACCCAATGCCTACTTCATATGCTTTTTCCGATGGCAGGTCTTAGAATAAATATACTCATCAAGTCATCAGAACACTGAAGATTCCTAGTATTTCTTATTTTACTTGCTTCTCTTATAGAGAATTTATTTGTTCACCATTTATTAGTTTCTTGGTCCTAATAATCAAAATATTTTTTTGACTATATTTGATAAATGCTGGAGGGTGAAAACTGAAAACATCAACCTAAACACAAAATGGTGTTTAGAAATTTCTTTATCATTTCTCTCTCTATATATATATATATATAGACTATTAATCTGAGTACTACATAAACATTTCTCTCTCTCTCTCTCTTCTCTCTCTATATATATATATATATATTTATATATTTAAAGAGGATACACAATTTGTAAGCACTTCAGTTTAGTTCTAAAAGTATGTAGTTCATTTCCATCAAATCATACACATTAATTTCAATTCCACTACATATGGAAACAAGAGAACTTATTAGAATTTTTCTTTTCTCATCCTGTCAGCGCTGATAATTCAAGCGTTTTCGTCTAGAGCACAATATGTGCTACATACCATTTAGATATAGCCAGGCGTGATAAGCCCGGAAATCCGTGGAAGAAGGGACCAAAATGTCTAAAGCTAAAGCTTTTAAAGATGTGATAAGCCCGGAAATACTATGGAGGAAGGGATTAAATTTGCAGCTCCAAGAACAATGACATGAGGTTGATGGTCTGTCATGAACTTGAGAAGACATTGCGTTGCAGATCAACATTCTTTGACTGTAGGCTAAGGGACCCAGCATGCTTTCAATCCAGCAACTCTCCTGATGAATCCAACATCACAAATGTTGTTGCAGGATTTCCAGGACCCCAACAACAAGCCATTATCCTTGGTGCAGTTTCCTCATATAGCCCAACATCATGTTCATTTCGCTGATATGGTGCAATAGAAACCCTGTTCCACAACTGCTTCTCACATTCCATAAGCAGCCATTTCTTTGCCTGGGATGTCAAAAGCACAAGAGCTTCCTACTCCAATGAAGGGAGAAGAAATTTTGAAAAGGCATCCTGCAGTGTTAACTTCCACAGAACCACGCTGTTCGTTCCGTGGAAGAAGGGATCAAAATGTCTAAAGCGAAAGCTTTTAAAGAAGTGATAAGCCCGGAAATACTATGGAGGAAGGGATTAAATGCCTAAAGCTATGGCTGGGTGTGATAAAATTGGAAAATCTACGAAAGGAGGAGAGATCAAACATTTGACAAGCCTTAAGCCTACCGCCACAATTATTTAGTCATTGTTGAAATTCAAGTGTATGTTCAAGCAAGGTTCTTGTATTCATCTAGCTCAAGTATGTCCATCATTTGTGAGAAGTGGGATGAAGATCTCTGAAAACCTTAATCTTAGGTGGAAGATTCTTCTCTCTAATTAGCCAAGGCCAAAAATTACCAAGCAATTAAGAAAATTTTTGCCACGCTAATGTTGGAGATTCATTTGTAGTAACCATGCCATGGATTTCTGTTCAGTAGATGATGCATACAAATTTTAGTTTAATTTTTTTTTTTTCCTTTTTTTAGTGTGGATGTAATGCTTTGTTACTTTCATTAAATATTATTGAAGTTTTGAAATGACTTTCTCCCTCTCCAATGCAACATTTGTCTCTTAAGAATTATGTTAAAGGAACTTCTAATGAAGTGTATATCTGGACTTGTTTCAAATGTTGAATGTGGACAATTATTTTAATAGTTCAAAGCAAACAAAAACACTGATTGAAACACTAGAACTTCTGCTAGTTCCACTACAACAAGGGCATCTGCTGCATCAGACTGGTAGTATTCATATCCAATCCCATGTTTTTACCCACAAATCAATCACAAAGCCAGCTACTACTGACTAGCAAACTTTTAAGCAGAAGAGCCATGAAGAATGGAATGAGGTACACCCCAGTTAGAACAGAGAACTCTGTTTAGGATAAAGTTGCAGCCACTTCCTTCAAACATCACATATTTTCTCACACTCTTCACTATGCTTTCATGTATTTTAAGTTTTTACCTTTTAACCTCTCCTCCATGATTTCTTGAAATTCTCTGAGGCCATATATGATAGACAATAGCCCACCAAACTACTCTGCATAAGGAATTTCTGAGGCTTTTTTCTCTGAGATTTTTAATACCCCATGCCATGAATCTTCCTAGTCACAGTAAGTTTTGACATTAGACATTAAATAAGCCCCCATAAATTATAGCAAAAATATGATTTCTGACCTCAATGCCTCCTCTACAGAAAGTGCAAACAACATCCCCAGTGAAACCCCACTTCAGCATTCTGTCTTTTGTACAGAGTTTTTTATTTTTTATTTTTTTATTGTCAACCATCTAATAAAAGAAGGGCAGTGATATGTGCATATCATCTGATGTACACCGTCCATACACACCACCTGAAATGTAGATATCTATTCATAAATTATTGGACATTTATGAACGTTGATTTCTACAATTTGTGGACTCTGTGGATGTATGTGAGTATGTCCACATTATGTGGTGTGTGCATATCTCAGTGTGCAACAATATTTACCTATAAAAGAATGGGTTGGTATGTTTTGCTGTCCATATTCCTTTGTCTTCCTCTTTCAACTCAACCAAACTTAGTTTACTTTGGATGGATACCAACTCCTTAGATCTAGCAGGCCTTCAAATCCAGCTTTTTTTTCTTTTTATTTTTATTTTTTTTATTTTTTTTTTTTTATGTTAAAGTTGTTTAGTGATTGAAGAGAGAAAAAAGAAAAGAATGAGCCGAAACAAAATACAGTATCAACCTTTACTTCAAACTTGCTGGCAACATAATATATGACTCTAAATTTCTGATATAGAGCTCCCCATCCGAGTGCTATTTGTCATGCCAAAGAAAAGTATGAGAGCCATCCACAACTTCATAGTTTAGAAAAATCTCTAGCAACAATCCTTAATTTCAATAGATTCCTCCATCCCCATGTACTATCCTGTGGGATCTTACCAGTCCAAAAGCTTCTATAGCCAAAGAGATCCAGCTTAGGTAAATAAGTGCTAGACCAATAGTATTGGATACTATCCAAGATGAGATTCTAGAGGTGATCTAACTGGTAAGACACTTTCTTTAAACCGTAGAGTGGAAAGACTCTGTTGCTTAAGTCCAGGAACAACACCTACATAAAACACCTCACTCATCTACAAATTTATAGAGAGACCATGGTTAAGATCTTTTTAGAGCTGTTAGAATAATTCCGCCATAGAGCTCCTAAAATTCTATTCATCTATTTTGAAATAAGTAAATTGAATTTTACCACATGGTCCACATTATCAATAATTTAAATAGATATGAAAATGGAAATAGCCAACGTTTGTTTAACCGTTGATGACGTGAAAAAATACAATCCACTTATTTCAAAATGATTGGATATTTATGAACTCTATGGTAGAGTTACACTAAAAACTCTCGAGGATCATAAGGGCTATCGTGGTAAATCTAAACTGCAGTTAGGTTTTGAAACACTCACATACTTATGTCATCTAAATAGTATGAGAAGTAGCTTCAGGTGCAGAGGGAAACATGTACTTGATGAATATTTTAGAATGACAAGCTATTAGCAAGCACTTTCTAATCCAAATTGACACGGTTATATCTCCAAATTGGCAAAATAAATTACCAATTACAAGTTAGAATAAGGTTGTTCTATTTGAATCATAATTTGACAAACAAGATCTTACAAATATGCCATATATGGGGAACAACTAACATGCATGCATTTTTGCTTTGGTATGAAATTAAACTGATGGGAATATACCCACGGCCTTTTTTGGACGTGGAATCAAATTGCATTGATCATAAAATGGCATGTAAGGCATTTATGGCATGGGAATCAGAGGGGGCATTTTTGATCTTTTTGATTTGGTAGCTAATTGCACTGCAATAAATTTCCCTTACTTTTATTTCCAAAATTGCAATCAATGCTCAAATATGTTTCCAAAATTGCAATCAATGCTCAGATGTGTTTCCAAAATTAACATTAGTAGGCACGTCACAGTTTTATTATTCAGTATATGTCCTCAGGGCATAAATACCCTTCATGGCTGGGATAGCCCTGCCTTCCCATCTCAATTCTCAATGCCTTTGCAATGTCTTCATCCCCAGTTGCTCTTGCCCCCTCTATCCCACCTTCACTTGCCAACCCCATCCAACCCTCTTATATGTCTGCCCCTTCAAAAATCAAACGTGAGTATGATCTCAAAAGAGATTACTAGATTATCGAATCGGATCAGTGATTTACCAGAGGAAATATGCATTTCCATAAATAATAAACCAACATTTGAATTGTAAGTACATTTCTTTTATGATTAAGAAAACACACTACTACTTTTTTTTTTTTTTTTTTTAATAAACGAGTTTTTGCTAATGTTATTAAGGGTAGTCTTTAATTTTATTCCTTTTCTAAAATGAATGGATCAAATAAATTTTCACTTTTTTCCCTCTCGGCTCTCTAAACTGCATTGCGTTTTTCTTTGCCTGGGCTTGCTATGCCCTGATCAAATTCCGCGTGATTGTCTAGTCCTTGAGTCTAAACTCTAAATGTTTTTTTTATTTATTTTTTTTGTCAAAAATAATGGTACTCCATTATGAAAAAAAAAAAGAAAGAAAGTGGTATTTATTTTTGGGAAAATAATTTAGAATAATGTTTTCCATTTTTATTTTTTCATTTCTTCTGCCAATGGAATTCTTTTTGCTCCTTGGACCAGGTTGGACCATAACAATAATGGCCTAAGTAATCTTCTTATCTTTTTTTAATTGTCTTTCTCATTTTTAGGCTAGGCTAATTGAAAGGGCAGTTCCCATTTTGAGAAATTGCATCTGCATGCCAATGACACGCCAATTGATGCTGAAATATCATTTCTAATTCAAAAAGTGACAATTTTATGCATCTTTGTGTTTTTTCCACTCCCTTTTTCTTTCTCAAAAACTCATAGAGGACCTGCTGCAACTCATAAGTCAACATAAGTTTTCACTAAAAATCTTTTTTTGTGAATATCAATTCTGAATTATTTATCCAAAAAATTGGTGTATGATCATCTTTGCAGTAATCAGGCCAAGATAGCCAGGTTTTCGTGTAGAAGCACACATTAATTCACCGGACGAAGTCACTTGGAGTGATATGTCTTGCTTCCCTATTCTCCTTATTGTTTTGTTTAATGTATTATTTCTGCATATCAATTTTTTGTCACATATTGTTCAGCTTGGTTTATATTTATATGTGGTTAATTATAATCCGCTAGTAGAAAAATAGGGAACTTTTACGAACATAAAATCTTCAATGCAGGGGTCTTTTTGTTGGTCCAACAACGTTTATATAGTAAATCTTGTGACCCAGTTTAGAAGTGGAACCCTTCTTGTACTAACTTGTGCCTTATGTGCGTGATCTATGGGGAGATACATATTTCTTTAAGTAATAAAAAACGTCTCAAGACTTAAATTTAGTTTAATCAGCTTGTGTTCCTGATTCTTCTAACTGTATGGAAGGCTCTCTAATCATTTTGTTGTTGTCAGTCTAATTCTCTCTTTTAGGAGATGAGTGCATACATATTTGAACCTTTGTAAGTTACAATATTTTTTTAACAATACAGGCTTTCTAGTTGTACAATACCAAACACCATTTTTTGAACTGCAATCTTCTTGATCTTTTGGTAAGTTTGGACATTCGGTCTTATGTTAGGCATTGGCGCATTGCCCTAATTCTTTGTGGACTGAAAAATGAAACTACTTTAAAGAGAGATTTTATGTAGTTCTCTAACAAAACTAAGTTACATATAAGAAATTTTTTAGCAGTAGGGGTTTTTGACAGTTCTTAATTTATTATACAAGTTACAACACAGAAATGCCCCTAGTAAAGTTACACACTGTCAAGAAGATGTTAACCTGTAAAGCAAGTTTAAAGAGAGCAGGACTCCATCCTATGAACTGCAATAAGGGAAGGTTAGAATATTGTTATTAGAAAGCATAATCTTCTAATTCTGTTCTGAACTAAAAGGTTGAATTTTCCACCCAATGCCTACTTCATATGCTTTTTGAGATGGCAGGTCTTAGAATAAACATATTCATCAGAACACTGAAGATTCCTAGTATTTCTTATTTTACTTACTTCTCTTATAGAGAATTTATTTGTTCACCATTTATTAGTTTCTTGGTCCTATTGATCAAAACAATTTTTTGACTATATTTGATAAATGCTTGAGGGTGAAAACTGAAAACATCAACCTAA
Organism: Fagus sylvatica; assembly: GCA_907173295.1. NCBI lineage: Eukaryota > Viridiplantae > Streptophyta > Magnoliopsida > Fagales > Fagaceae > Fagus > Fagus sylvatica. The sequence continues at coordinate 10,239,713 of OU015762.1, read as the reverse complement.
GCACAAAATGGTGTTTAGAAATTTCTTTATCATTTCTCTATCATATATATATATATATATATAGACTATTAATTTGAGTACTACATAAACATTTTTCTCTTTATTTTTTTAAAAAAGAGGATCCACAATTTGTAAGCACTTCAGTTTAGTGCTAAAAGTATATAGTTCATTTCCATCAAATCATACACATTGATTTCAATTCCACTACATATGAAAACAATAAAATTTATTA
>OU015762.1:10084481-10231981 GCA_907173295.1 Fagus sylvatica | reverse complement strand
TCTTTGGTTTGATTCTTATCCTAAAATGAATTGCGTTAAAAAAATTTCCACTTTTTCCTCCATGGTTCTCTAAATGCCCTTGGGTTATTCTTTGCCGGGGGCTGTTATGCCCCGCTCAAAGTGCTGATCATCTAGTTTTCGAGTCTAAACTCAAATTTGTTTGTTTGTTTGTTTGTTTGTTGTTTTTTTTTTTTTTTTTTTCTTTTTTCCCCAAAATATAATGGTGTGCCATATTGAAATAAAGCTGTATTTATTTTTGTGGAACTGAGTTAGAATAACATTTTCCTTTTTTTTTTTATTTTTTTTTATTTTTTCAGCCAATGGAATTCATTTTGTACCTTGGATAGAGTTGGACCTTATCAAAAATACTGGCCTGCTCAACCTTAATTGCCTCTCATTTCTAGGCTAGGCTAATTAACATCACAGTTCCCATTTTCAGAAATTGCATATGCGTGCCCTATCCAATGGGTGTTGAAATATCATTTATTTGGGTAAAATTTAGTTACAGTTCCTTTAGGTCAAGTACATTAGGTTACTAGTTGAATTTAAATATTCTTGAAAAAAATAACATTACGTATGTTTCATTGGTTAATGCAACCATATGTTTGAATTCAATTGAGGAACCTAATGTACCTAACTTAAGGAACTGTACCTATGTTTTACCCAATTTATAATTTAAAAAGTGACAATTTTATGCATCTTTGTGTTTTTCCCCTATCTTTTTCTTTCTCAAAAACTCTTAGAGGACCTGCTGCAACTTGCAAGTCAACATAAGTCTTCACTTAAAATCTTTTTTGTGATATAAATTCCGAAATATTGATCTAAAAAATTGGTGTATGTTCAACTTTGCAGTAATCGGGCCAAGATGACCAGGTGTTCATGTAGAAGCACAGATTAGTTCACCCGACGAATTCACTTGGAGTGCTATGTCTTGCTTCCCTAGTCCCCTTTTGGTCCAACATATAACGTTTATATAGTAAATCATATGACCCAGTTTAGAAGTGTAACATAAGTAGTATTTGTTATTTTGAATATGATAGTCTATGAACCTCTCCTGTACTAACTTGTGCCTTATGTGCCCGGTCTATATAGGAAGAAATATATTTATTCAATACAAAACATCTCTTATAATTCTAATATTCATCAGAACATTGAAGATTCCTAGTATTTCTTATTTTACTTCTGTTATATAGAATTTAATTGTTTACCATTTATTAGTTTCATGGTCCTAATGATCAAAAACATTTTTTTGACTATATTTGATAAATGCTTGAGGGTGAAAACTGAAAACATCAACCTAAGCACAAAATTGTGTTTGTAAATTTCTTTATCGTTTCTCTATGTCATATATATAGACTGTTAATCTGAATACTACACAAATGTTTTTCTCTTTCTTTTCTTTTTACACTCCGTTTGGGAGGAGGGAAAGGAATGGAAAAAAAAAAAATTAAGAATATTCTTTCCTTTTCCTTGTTTGAAAGTTTAAGTATGAGAGGATGGAAAATCATAAATATTTAATATGATACTTTAGCTATTGTTTCTCTGCAGATGACGTTTCCACTAAGCATGCAACCAGTCTCATAACTCCTTTTTCTATGAGAGGTGAGCCTACGTGCCTCTTTGTGGTAAATTTCTTGATTCCTATATATATTTTCAGTATCTAAGATTTGCAGTTTAGACTTTTAGTTATTATGTCTCCTTACATTGTGGGGTGAAAGTGGCTGAATTCATGCATAACCATATCCGCAGGTATTTGAAGACAATAACATGTTTCTCTATCTCCTTTCTCATGTTCTTTTGGGATATCAACCATTAATGGCTGTGGTTCCTGTTAAGGAATCCCACATAGGTTAGATAGGAAAGTTGTGTTAGTAGTCCTATGTATAAATAGGACACCTTACAACACATTGTAATCATCCAAATTAAATCATACAGAGAATATAATAAAGATGTAGCCCATTGGCTACATCATGTGGACGTAGGCTCACATAGCCGAACCACTTGAAAAACCCTAGCCTCTATTCTCTTCCTCTCTCTCTCTAACACTCTTTTATATCTTTCCATTGTCATTAGATTTAGATGTTCTACATGGTATCAGAGCCCTAGAGCTCTAACGAGCAACTCGATCCTTCCGCTTCCGCATTTCAAAAAAAAAAATCCCATCCAAAGCACCTCACCACAAATCTTTCTTTTTCAGAAAACTGATCACAAATACCAGTCCCTCCCATCAAAATCGGAAAAACCCCCTATAGCTTCGAAAAATCTAAGATCTCTTCACAGTGCCGCCAGAACCACCGCTTCTCCGATCTACCATCTTTCGTCGCCTATACACCAAATAAACACCATAAATCGAAAGATAAGAGGCCGATCTGTTCAATCGAGCAAAAATCAAGCCGATCCAAGACGGCACGCGCCTCCACGCGCAGCACATAGATTCAGAATCTCCTCCAGCCGCCACAACACCGAGTCTCAGATCTACTTATTCTGGCACTGGTTCAAGAAAATGACACCACCATACAATTCAGCGTCGTCAGATCGGCTAGCCCAGAAAATTTCGCAGCCATCTGACGTTACACGCACCTGCACGCGCCGGGTCACTAATCGGGTACCCATGACCCGGATTTGAGATCCGTCCCTGTTCTGACCCGCGCCGCTCACAAGAATGACATCAGCCCTAGGTCACTATTGCTTACTGCTGACGTCAGCAGACCCGAAAAAAAAAAAAAAAAAGGGCAAAAGGGAATAGCTTGAAAGAGGCATTGACCAAAAGGTCTCTGCCTCTGCCTCACTTTCAAAAAATAAAATTGAAGTGATTTTATTTTTCGTTGTTTGTAATATTCCCAAAAAAAAAAAAAAAAAAAAAAAAAAAAAAAGAGAAAACTGGATCAATAAGAAAAGAAAAAAAAAAATCGAATTTTGAATTTCAAAATTCAAAAAAAAAAAAAATGTGGGATATATTTTTTTATTCTATTTTCATGAGCCGAGATCGAGCCAAGCCATCGAGCCATTGAGCTAAGATCCTGAGCCAAGACCATTTCAAGATCCGAGCCTCTGAGCCGTGATCTGAGCCATTGAGCCATGATCCGACCAAGCCAAGCCGAGATATACTTCAAGTCAAAATCCAAGCCACCGAGCCTCTGAGCTGAGATACGAGCCAAGCCGAGTTGAGCCAAGATATTTGAGCTATTCTTTTGTAAACAAACTCAAAGGTTTCATTAAAATTACACCTTGAGTTTGAGGAGGAATGTTAAGGAATCTCACATAGGTTAGATAGGAAAGTTGTGTTAGTAGTCCTATGCATAAATAGGACACCTTACAACACATTGTAATCATCCAAATTAAATCATACAGAGAATATAATAAAGATGTAGCCCATTGGCTACATCATGTGGACGTAGGCTCACATAGCCGAACCACTTGAAAAACCCTAGCCTCTATTCTCTTCCTCTCTCTCTCTAACACTCTTTTATATCTTTCCATTGTCATTAGATTTAGGTGTTCTACAGTTCCCCCATTGAATGGTTATCAAATGGAGAGTACAATGGGAAATTCACATCAGTCTCGAATCTAGTTATCACAAAGAAGATGTTAAATATCAAACAATGATGTGGACCATAATGCTGAATTCACAATTCAGGACATATTGAATACTGTTGTCAACTAGACTATCGAATATTCCATTTTTTCTTGTCCAACTTTGTGTGAGGTGTTCGTGGATCAACTTATTGAGTTCTTTTAGGTGACCTATGTGCTTGTACACCAATTAATGTTTTGGGTAATTCTTTTTCTTTTTCTTTTTTTTTGTTCGAAAGAGGATCTACAATTTTTAAGCACTTCAGTTTAGTGCTAAAAGTATATAGTTCGTTTCCATCAATCCATACGCATTGATTTCAATTCTACTACATATGGAAACAAGAAAATTCATTAAAATTTCTCTTTTCTCATCTGTCAGCGTTGATAATTCCAGCTTCTTCGTCTAGAGCACAATGTGTGCTACATAGCATATAGATATAGTCAGGCGTGATAAGCCCGGAAATCCATAGAAGAAGGGATCAAAATGTTCAAAGCTAAAGCTTTTAAACACGTGATAAGCCCGGAAATACTATGGAAGGGATTAAATGTCTAAAGCTATGGCCGGGTGTGATAAAATTTGAAAATCTGCGAAAGGATGAGAGATCAAACATTTTACACACCTCAAGCCTACAACCACGTTAAGAATTATTTAGCCATTCTTGGAAATTCAATTGTTTGTTAAAGCGAGGTTCTTGTATTCATCTATGGTCATCATTTGTGGGAAGTGGGATGGAGATTTCTGCAAGCCTTAACCTTAGGTGAAAGATTTGTCTCTCTAATTAGCCAAGGCCAAAAAATACCAAGCAATAAAGAAATTTTTTGCCACGCCAATTTTGTAGATTACCATTTGTATGAACCATCCCATGGATTCCAGTTCAGTAGATAATTCATACAAAGTGTAGTTTAATTTTATTTTTTTTCCTTTCCTTAGTGGATGTAATGCTTTGTTACTTTCATTAAATGTTATTGAAGTTTTGAAATGACTCTCTCTCTCTCCAATGCAACATTTGTCTCTTAAGAATTATGTTAAAGGAACTTCTAATGGAGTGTAATCTGGACTTGTTTCAAATGTTGAATGTGAGACAATTATTTTAATAGTTCAAAACAAAATTAAATTTCTAACAGGGAATATTATCAAAATAAAAAATTCTTTAAGGGAATTCAGAGTGATACTTCAAAATTTCTAGTTTTGTTAAACATTGTTGTTCATTGAAAGTTAAAAACATATAAAGATATTTAGCCAGAAATTGTGAGAGAGATTGGTATATATAATTTTGAACGAAAGGGACCAAACATTTTATCTCAAAATTTTGGGATAAGACCTTTAATATAATTGTAAACTTAAATTCACTGCATCCAGCAAGGAAATTAAAAATTCTGATTTTTTTTTAATAATTTAGAAATTTTATTGATAAGAAACAAACCAATGGTCCAATACAAACAGAAACACTTGAAAACAGAGTTACATCATCCCACACTAGTTATACACAGAGAAACGAGTCTTTCAGACTAATCTACAGCAGCATATTGGTGCTAATCATGTCCAATTCCTTGTTTTTAAACTCAAATCAATCACAAACCCATACTAGCAAACTTTTTAAGTATAAGAAGACCCATGAAGAATGGAATGAGGTACACCCCAATTAGAACAGAGAACTCTGTTTAGGATAAAGTTGCAGCCACTTCCTTCAAACATCATCCTAAACTTCAGCATCTCTTCTCCAGGATTTTTTGAATTCTCTAAGATCATCTGTGATAGACCAAAATTAACTACTTTGCATAAGGAAATCTGAGGTTCTTTCCTCTGGGATTTTTAATACCCCATGCCAAAGAAAAGTATGAGAGCCATCCTCAACTTTATTAGTTAGAAAATTCTCTAGCAACAATCCTGAATTTAAATAGCTTTCTCCATCCCCATGTACTATCCTGTGTGATCTTAACAGTCAATAAGCTTCTATTATTTAACAGATTCCCATGCATCCATGCTACCCTTCCAGCTTGGGTGAACATATGTCAAATGTGCTTCAAAACAACACTTCTACTCCAATCTTCTATCCTTTTTAATCCAAGCCACCTTCCTTTTTTGGATTAAAAAGTTGTTCCCGTAACACCGTTATGTTCCGAGTGATACTATCTCGCCCCTTTCAAAGAAAGGAATTTAACTTCTTGTCAATAAGTCAATAGTCTTTACAGAGAACCGTGGATTGAGATCTTTTTAGAGCTCTTAGAATAATTCCACTTCCTAAAATTCTATTAATCTATTTTGAAATAAGTAAATTGGATTTTGTCACATTATCAATAATTTAAATAGATACTAAAATGAAAATAGTCACTGATGACGTGATAAAATACAATGCACTTATTTCAAAATGATAAATATTTAAAAACTCTATAGTAGAGTTATACTAAAAACTCTTGAGGATGATGAGGACTATCATGGTAAAATCTAAACTGCAGTTAGGTTTTGAAAACTCACATGCTTTTATCATCAAATTAGTATTAAAATTAGCTTCAGGTACAGAGGGAAACATGTACTTGATGAATATTTTAGAATGACAAGCTATTAGCAAGCACTTTCTAATCCAAATTGACACAGTTATATATCCAAAATGGCAAAATAAATTACCAATTACAAGTTAGAATAAGGTTCTATTTGAATCATAATTTGACAGACAAGAGCTTACAACTAACAGTCTAACATGCATGCATATTCAGCAAAAGAAAAATAAAGAAAGAAATAACATGCATGCCTGCATTTGATGGAATATATCGACCGCTGTTTTTGGACATAAAATCAAATTGCATTGATCTTAAAATGGCATGGAAAGCATGTCTGGCATGGGAATCAGAGGGGGCATTTTTTGTTTGGTAGCTAATTGCACTACAATAAATTGCCCTTACTTTTGTTTCCAAAATTGCAATCAATGCTCAAATATGTTTCCAAATTTAACATTGTTTCCAAATTAACATTAGTAGGCGTGTCACGCTTTATTCTCAGTATATGTCCTCGGGGCATAAATAGCATTCATAGCTAGCCCAGCCTTCCCATCTCAATTCTCAATGCCCTTGCTATGTCTTCATCCCCAGTTGCTCATGTCCCCACTTTCACATCTTCCCTGGCCAACCCCATCCATGATCCAGCCTCCTATATGTCCCTTCAAAAATCAAACGTGAGTATGATTTCAAAAGAGATGACTAGATTATCAAATCGGATCAGTGATTTACCAGAGGAAATCTGTATTTCCAAAATTATTAAACCTACTTTTGAATTGTAAGTACATTTCTTTATGATTAAGAAGAAGAAAAAAGTGTTTTTTTGAATATACGAGTTTTTGGTAATCTAATTGGCGTGGGGTAGTCTTTTATTTTATTCTTACCGTAAAATGAATGGGTTAATTAAATTTTCACTTTTTTCCTTCATGGCTCTCTAAATGGCCTTGGATTTTTCTTTGCCTTGGGCCTGCTATGCCCTGCTCAAATTCCTCATGATCATTTAGTCATTGAGTCTAAACTCTAAAGTCTTTTTTTTTTTTTTAATTAAAAAAATAATAATAATGGTGTGCCATAATAGAAATTATTTATTTTGGGAGACTAAGTTAAAATAACGTTTCCCATTTTTTTCATTCCTTTCGGCCAATGGAATTCTTTTGTTCCTTGACCAGGTTGGACCATATCAATCTAAGTAATCTGCTCAACTTTTTCAATTGCCTCTCATTAGGCTAAGGCTAATCGAAATTGCAGTTCCCATTTTGAAAAATTGCATCTGCACGCCATATAACATGAGCCAATTGGTGCTGAAATATGATTTCTAATTCAAAAAGTGACAAATTAATGCATCTTTGTGTTTTTTCCACTCCCTTTTTCTTTCTCAAAAACTCATAGAGGACCTGCTGCAACTCATAAGTCAACATAAGTTTTCACTAAAAATCTTTTTTTGTGATATCAATTCCGAATTATTTATCCAAAAAATTGGTGTATGAATGGCAATGGGTCGGGTTTCGCCCCGACCCGCTACGACCCGCCCCGCCCCGTTTAGAGACCCGCCCCAAAAAAACCCGTTTACTGCCCCGCCCCGTTTGTTTCAACGGGTACCCGTTTAACCCGACCCGATGGTACCCGACGGGTACCCGACCCGACCCGATTTTTTTTTTTTTTATTAATATGTTAGGGGTATCTAGACTAGACTGAAATAGCTTTTATATTAACCATGTTGCATTTGAATTTAATGGGAATAATTGGATATGAATTACGGATTAAGTTGAAGTTTTTACTATAAAAGTTGGTGAGAAGTAAAAGAGGCAACATTAATGGGTGGTTATGAAGTTAGTCAATCAAAATGGTTTGGTCATGTGCAATAGAGATTCAAGTCTGCATTGGTAAGGAGAGAGTGCTAAAAGAATGGTTAAAGCAAGAGGTAAGAAAGGCTTTTTTAGAAGATTCCAAGTAGTTGTAGTGTTGGTTAATTGAATTTCTTATAATATTGCCTCAGATACAGAAACATGCTGCACATTTTACTCAGATACAGAAACAACCATTAACATTGTTGCACTTCCAAAAACACCCGAATGTTTCTGCCATAACCGATTTGAATATTACAGAAAATGGGCAACACTAAAAAATACAGTATGATCATCTTTGCAGTAATCAGGCCAAGATAGCCAGGTGTTGGTGTAGAAGCGCACATTTGTTTACCGGATGAAGTCACTTGGAGTGGTATGTCTTGCTTCCCTAGTCCCCTTAATTTTTGCTTTAATGTATTATTTCTGCATATCAATATTTTGTCACATACTGTTGAGCTTGGTTTACATTTATATGTGATTGTTTATAATCCGCAAGTAGAAAAATATGGAACCTTTACAAAAACAAATTTCAACCGAAATATGCCCCTAGTAACTTACACACTGTCAAAAAGATGTTTACATGTAAAGCAAGTTTAAAGAGGGCAGAACTCCATCCTATGAACTGCAATAAGTAAGGGAAGGTTGGAATATTGTTATTGGAAAGTATAATAGAGAAATTATCTTCTAATTCTATTCTGAACTAAAAGGATGAATATCCCACCCAATACCTACTTCATATGCTTTTTGAGATGGCAGGTCTTAGAATAAATATATTCATCAGAACACTGAAGATTCCTAGTATTTCTTATTTTACTTACTTCTCTTATAGAGAATTTATTTGCTTACCATTTATTAGTTTCTTCGTCCTACTGATCAAAACATTTTTTTTTGGTTATTTGATAAATGCTTGAGGGTGAAAACTGAAAACATCAACCTAAGCTGTTTAGAAATGTCATATATATATATATAGACTATTAATCTGAGTACTACATAAATATTTTTCTTTTTTTTTTTTAAAGAGGATCCACAATTTGTAAGCACTTCAGTTTAGTGCTAAAAGTATATGGTTCATTTCCATCAAATAATACACATTGATTTCAATTCCACTACATATGGAAACAAGAAAATTTATTAAAAAAAATTCTCTTTTCTCATCCTGCCAGCGTTGATAACTCAAGCATTTTCGTCTAGAGCACAATGAGTGCTACATACCATTTAGATATAGCCAGACGTGATAAGCCCGGAAATCCATGGAAGAAGGGATCAAAATGTCTAAAGCTAAAGTTTTTAAAGACGTGATAAGCCCGGAAATACTATGGAGGAAGGGATTAAATTTGCAGCTCCAAGAACAATGACATGAGGTTGATGCTCTGTCATGAACTTGAGAAGACGTTGTGTTTCATCTTTCTTGGGCTGCAGATCAACATTCGTTGACTGTAGGCTAAGGGACCCAGCATACATCCAATCCAGCAACTCTCCTGATGAATTCAACTTCACAAATGTGGTTGCAGGATTTCCAGGACCCCAACAACAAGCCATTATCCTTGGTGCAGTTTCCTCATCTAGCCCAACATCATGTTCATTTCGCTGATATGGTGCAACAAAAACCCTGTTCCACAACTGCTTCCCACATTCAATAAGCAGCCATTTCTTTGCCCAGGATGTCAAAAGCACATGAGCTTCTTTCTCTAATGAAGGGAGAAGAAATTTTGAAAAGGCATCCTGCATTTAACTTGCGCTGTTCGTTCCATGGAAGAAGGGATCAAAATGCTAAAGCTAAAGCTGTTAAGAAGTGATAAGCCTGGAAATACAGGAGGAATTCGTTCATGGAAGAAGGGATCAAAATGTTAAAGCTAAAGCTTGTAAAGAAGTGATAAGCCTGGAAATACTAGGAGGAAGGGATTAAATGCCTAAAGCTATGGCCAGGTTGATAAAATTGGAAAATCTGCGAAGGAAGAGAGATTAAACATTTGACAAGCCTCAAGCCTACAGCCACGTAATGAATTATTTAGCCATTGTTGGAAATTCAAGTGTATGTTCAAGCGAGGTTCTTGTATTCATCTAGCTCAAGTATGGCCATCATTTGTGAGAAGTGGGATGAAGATTTCTGCAAACCTTGAAGCTTAGGTGGAAGATTCTTCTCTCATATTAGCCAAGGACCAAAAATTACCAAGCAATTAAGAAAATTTTTGCACGCTATTTGGAATTCATTTGTAGTAACCATGCCATGGATTTCTGTTCAGTAGATGATGCATACAAATTGTAGTTTAATTTTTTTTTTTCCTTCCCTTAGTGAATGTAATACTTTGTTACTTTCATTAAATATTATTGAAGTTTTGAAATGACTCTCTCTCTCTCCAATGCAACATTTGTCTCTTAAGAATTATGTTAAAGGAACTTCTAATGGACTGTAATCTGAACTTGTTTCAAATCTTGAATGTGGACCATTATTTTAATAGTTCAAAGTAAAATTAATTTTCTAAAAGGGAATTCAGTACTTCAAAATTTCTAGTTAAGTCAAAAACATAAAAACATATGTAGCCAGAAATTGTGAGAGGCACTGGTCTATATAATTTTGAAGGGAAGGATCTCAAAATTTTGGGGATGAGACCTTTAATATAATTCTAAACTTAAATTCACTGCATCCAGCAAGGAAATTAAAAATTCTGTTTTTTTTAATATAAAATTTTATTGATAAGAAACTAACCAATACAAACAGAAACACTGAATTGAAACACTAGAACTTCTGCTAGTTACCACTACAACAAGGGCATCTGCTGCATCAGACTGGTGCTATTCATATCCAATCCCATGTTTTTACACACAAATCAATCACAAACCCAGCTACTACTGACTAGCAAACTTTTTAAGCAGAAGAGCCATGAAGAATGGAATGAGGTACACCCCAGTTAGAACAGAGAACTCTGTTTAGGATAAAGTTGCAGCCACTTCCTTCAAACATCACATCTTTTCTCACACTCTTCACTATGCTTTCCTGTGTTTTAAGTTTTTACTTTTTAACCTCTCCTCCATGATTTCTTGAAATTCTCTGAGGCCATAATGATAGACAATAGCCCACCAAACTACTCTGCATAAGGAATTTCTGAGGCTTTTTTCTCTGAGATTTTTAATACCCCATGCCATGAATCTTCCTAGTCACAGTCAGTTTTCACATTAGACATTAAATAAGCCCCCATAACTTATAGCAAAGAAATATGATTTCTGACCTCAATGCTCTACAGAAAGTGCAAACAACATCCCCAGTGAAACCTCACTTCAGCATTCTGTCTTTTGTACAGAGTTTTTTTTTTTTATTGTCAACCATCTAATAAAAGAAGGGCAGTGATATGTGCACATCATCTGATGTACACCGTCCATACACACCACCTGAAATGTGGATATATATTCATAAATCATGGACATTTATGAACGTTGATTTCTACAATTTGTGGACTTTGTGGATGTATGTGAGTATGTCCACATTATGTGGTGTGTGCATACCTCAGTGTGCAACAATATTTACCTATTAAAGAATGCCTTGGTATGTTTTGCTGTCCATATTGCTTTGTCTTCCTCTTTCAACTCAACCAAACTTAATTTACTTTGGATGGATACCAACTCCTCAGAACTAGCAGGCCTTCAAATCCAGCTTTTATTTTTTAATTTTATGTTAAAGATGTTTAGTGATTGAAGAGAGAAAAAAGAAAAGAATGAGCGGAAACAAAATACAGTATCAACCTTTACTTCAAACTTGCTGGCAACATAATATATGACTCTAAATCCAAATTTCTGATATAGAGCACCCCATCCGAGTGCCATTTGTCATGCCAAAGAAAAGTATGAGAGCCCTCCCCAACTTCATAGTTTAGAAAAATCTCTAGCAACAATCCTTAATTTCAATAGCTTCCTCCATCCCCATGTACTATCCTGTGGGATCTTACCAGTCCAAAAGCTTCTATACCCAAAGAGATCCAGCTTGGGTAAATAAGTGCTAGACCAATAGTATTAAATACTATCCAAGATGAGATTCTAGAGGTGATCTAACTGGTTAGACACTTTCTTTAAACCGTAGAGTGGAAAGACTCTATTGCTTAAGTCTAGGAGCAACACCTACATAAAACACCTCACTCATCTACAAATTCATAGAGAGACCATGGTCAAGATCTTTTTAGAGCTGTTAGAATATTTCCACCATAGAGTTCCTAAAATTCTATTCATCTATTTTGAAATAAGTAAATTGGATTTTATCACATGGTCTACATCATTAATAATTTAAATAGATACGAAAATGGAAATAGCCAACGTTTGTTTAACCGTTGATGACATGATAAAATATAATCCACTTATTTCAAAATGATTGGATATTTATGAACTCTATAGGGTAGAGTTACACTAAAAACTCTCGAGGATCATAAGGGCTATTGTGGTAAATCTAAACTGCAGTTAGGTTTTGAAATACTCACATACTTATATCATCTAATTAGCATGAGAAGTAGCTTCAGGTGCACAGGGAAACATGTACTTGATGAATATTTTAGAATGACAAGCTATTAGCAAGCACTTTCTAATCCAAATTGACACGGTTATATATCCAAATTGGCAAAATAAATTACCAATTACAAGTTAGAATAAGGTTGTTCTATTTGAATCACAATTTGACAGGCAAGATCTTACAAACATGCTATACATGGGGAACAACTAACATGCATTCATTTTAGCTTTGGTATGAAATTAAACTGATGGGAATATACCACGGCCTTTTTTGGGCGTGGAATCAAATTGCATTGATCATAAAATGGCATGTAAGGCATTTATGGCATGGGAATCAGAGGAGAAATTATTCAATCCACCAGGTGAACCACGTCATCTATCCACCATTCCAATAATTAAATACCACGTATGTTAATTTAATGATCATCAATATTCACACAACCAACAAATAAGGAAAAAAGACCAGAATACCCTCTCTTTCTCTCTCCATCATGGTTGTGTGAATATTGATGAGTCATTAAATTAACATACGTGACGTTTAATTATTGGATGGTGGATAAATGACGTGGTTCACCTGGTGGACTGAATAATTTCTCGAATCAGAGGGGGCCTTTTTGATCTTTTTGATTTGGTAGCTAATTGCACTGCAATAAATTTCCATTACTTTTATTTCCAAAATTGCAATCAATGCTCAAATATGTTTCCAAAATTGCAATCAATGGTCAGATGTGTTTCCAAATTTAACATTAGTAGGCAGGTCACACTTTTATTGTTCAGTACATGTCCTCAGGGCATAAATACCCTTCATGGCTGGATAGCCCTGCCTTCCCATCTCAATTCTCAATGCCTTTGCAATGTCTTCATCCCCAGTTGCTCTTGCCCCCTCTATCCCACCTTCACTTGCCAACCCCATCCAACCCTCTTATATGTCTGTCCCTTCAAAAATCAAACGTGAGTATGATCTCAAAAGAGATTACTAGATTATCGAATCAGATCAGTGATTTACCAGAGGAAATGTGTATTTCCATAATTAATAAACCAAAACTTGAATTGTAAGTACATTTCTTTTATGATTAAGAAAACACACTAGTACTTTTTTTTTTTTTTTTAATAAACGAGTTTTTGCTAATGTTATTGGGGTAGTCTTTAATTTAATTCGCTGTGCGATGTGCGATACAGAAAAATTATTAAAAATAAAATCTAAATTAATTTTGATTCCTTTTACTTCTTTTGTTGAATATGTTTTTTTTTTTTTTGTAGTTCAAAATGTTGTAGGCAAGATCTATAAAGAGACTTTACGAATCGAATTTAGGATAGATTTTTTTGGTTTAAAAAAATAACTAAGAAAGTATTTACCATAGGATAATTAAAATTTAATATAATGTAATTTTTCTTTTGGCATAAGTTGAATATAGTCCAATTTTTATAAAACACGATTCATGTTTATATTTACCATATGGATCATGTTTCCATCCAAAAATAAAATAAATGATACTTAAAATAAGAAGAAGGACAAATAAATACATAGGCACATGATTATATGATCAAATCTAAATAATTTTCATAACTCATTTCAAGCTCACATGGTTTCATTATAACAAATCCATCCATCTTTCTTCATTGCCAGCAACAAAATTAAATGAAATACATAAGAAAAAAAAAAGAACTCTAAAAATCTTGATGAAAATTGATAATTATGATTATTATTAAAAGATATTTATATTGTGTTTATATATGGAATATATGTTAGTATTAGACATTAATTATGATTGTGTTTTATATATGGAATAATATATTCCTATATTAAAGAAAATATGATGTGTTAAAATTTTAATGGAATGTTTAATAATAGAATAAAATTTAAATTCAATTAGAAAATATATATTAAAATAATGAGGTGTAAAATTGTGAGATTTTAAAAGTTTATGTGGCGCAACATAATGAGGTCAACCAAAAGTAAAAAAGTTTCGATTTTACATTATAGTATAGATTCCTTTTCCAAAATGAATGGATTAAATAAATCTTCACTTTTTTCCCTCACGGCTCTTTAAACTGCATTACGTTTTTCTTTGCCTGGGGCTGCTATGCCCTGCTCAAATTCCTCGTGATCATCTAGTCCTTGAGTCTAAACTGTAAAGATGTTTTTTTTTTTTTTGGTAAAAAATAATTGTACTCCATAATGAAAAAAGAAAAAGAAAAAAAGTGGTATTTATTTTTGGGGAAATGATTTAGAATAATGTTTTCCATTTTATTTGATTTTTTCATTCCTTTCTGCCAATGGAATTCTTTTTGCTCCTTGGACCAGGTTGGACCATAACAATAATGGCCTAAGTAATCTGCTCATCTTTTTTTAATTGTCTTTCTCATTTTTAGGCTAGGCTAATTGAAAGGGCAGTTCCCATTTTGAGAAATTGCATCTGCATGCCAATGACACAAGCCAATTGATGCTGAAATATCATTTCTAATTCAAAAAGTGACAATTTTATGCATCTTTGTGTTTTTTCTACTCCCTTTTTCTTTCTCAAAAACTCATAGAGGACCTGCTGCAACTCATAAGTCAACATAAGTATTCACTAAAAATCTTTTTTGTGATATCAATTCCGAATTATTCATCCAAAAAATTGGTGTATGATCATCTTTGCAGTAATCAGGCCAAGATAGCCAGGTTTTCGTGTAGAAGCACACATTAATTCACCTGACGAAATCACTTGGAGTGGTATGTCTTGCTTCCCTAGTCTCCTTATTGTTTTGTTTAATGTATTATTTCTGCATATCAATTTTTTGTCACATATTGTTCAGCTTGGTTTATATTTATATGTGGTTAATTATAATCCGCTAGTAAAAAAATAGGGAACTTTTACGAACACAAAATCTTCAATGCAGGGGTCTTTTTGTTGGTCCAACAACGTTTATATAGTAAATCTTGTGACCCAGTTTAGAAGTGGAACCCTTCCTGTACTAACTTGTGCCTTTATGTGCGTGATCTATAGGGAGATACATATTTCTTTAAGTAATAAAAAACGTCTCACAATTTAAATTTAGTTTAATCAGCTTGCGTTCCTCAATCTTCTAACTATATGAAAGGCTCTCTAATCATTTTGTTTGTCAGTCTAATTCTCTATTTTAGGAGATGAGTGCATACATATTTGAACCTTTGTAAGTAGCAATATTTTTTAACAATACAAGTTTTCTAGTTGTACAATACCAAACACCATTTTTTGAACTGCAATCTTCTTGATCTTTTGGTAAGTTTGGACATTCGGTCTTGTGTTAGGCATTAGCGCATTGACCTAATTCTTTGTAGACTGAAAAATGAAGCTAGTTTAAAGAGAGATTTTATGTAGTTCTCTAACAAAACTAAGTTACATATATGAAATTTTTTAGCAGTAGGGGTTTTTGAAAGGTCAGTTACTATACAAGTTACAACAGAAATGCCCCTAGTAAGATTACACACTGTCAAAAAGATGTTAACCTGTAAAGCAAGTTTAAAGAGAGCAGGACTCCATCCTATGAACTGCAATAAGTAAGGGAAGGTTGGAATATTGTTATTGGAAAGCATAATCTTCTAATTCTGTTCTGAACTAAAAGGTTGAATTTTCCACCCAATGCCTACTTCATATGCTTTTTGAGATGGCAGGTCTTAGAATAAACATATTCATCAGAACACTGAAGATTCCCAGTATTTCTTATTTTACTTCTCTAATAGAGAATTCATTTGTTCACCATTTATTAGTTTCTTGGTCCTAATGATCAAAACATTTTTTTGACTATATTTGATAAATGCTTGGGGGTGAAAACTGAAGCATCAACCTAGGCACAAAATGGTATTTAGAAATTTCTTTATCATTTCTCTATCTCATATATATAGTACTACATATGGAAACAAGAGGATCCACAATTTGTAAGCACTTCAGTTTAGTATTAAAAGTATATAGTTCATTTCCATCAAATCATATACACATTGATTTCAATTCCACTACATATGGAAACAAGAAAATTTATTAGAATTTTTCTTTTCTCATCCTGTCAGCGTTGATAATTCAAGCGTTTTCATCTAGAGCACAATGTGTGCTACATACCATTTAAATATAGCCAAGCGTGATAAGCCCGGAAATCTGTGGAAGAAGGGATCACAATGTCTAAAGCTAAAGCTTTTAAAGACGTGATAAGCCCGAAAATACTATGGAGGAAGGGATTAAATGTCTAAAACTATGGCTGGATGTGATCAAATTCGAAAATCTGCAAAAGGAGGAGAGATCAAATATTTGACAATCCTCAAATCTACAGTCACGGTATGAACTACTTAGCCATTGATGGAAATTCAAGTGTTTGTTAGAGTGAGGTTCTCGTATTCATCTAGCTAAAGCATGGTCATCATTTGTGGGGAGTGGGATGAAGATTTCTGCAAGCCTCAACCTTAGGTGGAAAATTCTTCTCTCTAACTAGCTGAATGCCAAAAATTAATTACCAAGCAATTAAGAAATTTTTTGCCACGCCAATGTTGGAGATTCATTTGTCTTAACCATGCCAGGAATTTCTGTTCAGTAGATCATGCATACAAATTGTAGTTAAAATTATTTTTCTTCCCTTGGCAAATGTAATGCTTTGTTACATTCATTAATTAATGTTATCTATGTTTTGAAATGACTCTCTCTCTCTCTCACCAATGCAACATTTGTTTCTTATAGATTATGTTAATGGAACTTCTAATGAGGCGTAAGCTAGACTTGCTTGAAATATCGACAATGTGGACCATAATTTTAATAGTGCAAAGCAAAATTAATATTCTAAAAGGGAATTTAGTGACACTTAACAATTTCTAGTAAAGATATACATTGTTGTTCATTGAAAGTAAAAAACATGGAAACATATGTAGCCAGAAATTGTGAGAGAGATTGATTTATACAGATGAACCAAAAATTTGATCTCAAAATTTTGAGGATGAGATGAGACCTTTAATATAATTTTTTTTATAATTAATTTGACGATTAATATACACTAAGATGAAAAGATAATTCTAACCTTTTGGGATGCATCCATCAAGGAATTAAAAATTTCTGAATTTCAAATATTTAGATGGCCCCTCTCCATCTCCAACCTTTTGGGACAATAATCCAAGAAGGAAGGGAAGAGATGATAAAGGACTCATCCCAATTATAAAAAGTAGCTCAACGGGTTAAATTATGAGCAAGAAAATTTATATCTCTTGAAAAAAAAAGTTCCAGCAAAGTAGAGAAGAGAGAACAAATTTGGAAATTCATCTCTATGACAAAAGGCTCTAAGGATCGAAGCGGGGGAGATTGGATTTTGCATTGTTTCAATAACAAGTTTGGATTCCCTTCAAAAATATGACAAACTAGAGCTTGTGTTCAACCTTGAACCACTGCATGTAGATATTTGGCATTAAAATGGTCATTCATACATATGTGTGTTAATCTTTAGTATTATTATCTAGAGTTTTCGCTTATGATTACTATAGGAAACTGTAGAGGTTTAGTTGTAGCACTTTTGTGATAAAGAGATCTTAACTGGAAAACTCTTTAATGTTTGATAAATTACAGCTAAAAATGCTTTTAACTTGTCACACCTGTTTAGTAGTAGGAAATAGTTTATCTCTAACCCGGTTGAGAGGAATTCTTTCCCAGCCCACTACGTGGCAAGTAAATAGACAAACCACGTGTACTTTTAGTCATAGGATATTTTTAATGAGTCATGTGACTTTTTAAAATACACATGTGGATGGTTTATTTGCTTGCCACGTAGTGGGTTGAAGGAGAATTCCTTCAAGTCGGATTGGAAGTAAATTCTATCCTATTTAGTAATCAAATTGATAAAAAAAAAACATTTTAGACATGAGAAGTGACAAAAGAGAAAAATAATAAAAGTGATTTTTATTTTCATACTTAAATCCAATTATTGTTGTTATGCTATAGAAATAGAATTTTTCACACGCTCTCTCTCGCACACCCACCTCAATTCGGCTTAACACACCACAAAAAGGCAACTATGGTGTGGAAAAATCGATGATCATACTTTTCCATTATTATCAAGGTCTCTCTTTCTCTCCATATACTTTTATCAACACGTTATTTTCTATTAAAAGTTGAAATATTGCACTAAATAACTCTTAACACCAAAGTTTAAAATTCTCAACTTTACTTTAAAATTGGTTGTCAACTTTAAAAGGGGCGTTGGTGGGGAAAGGGGGAGAGAAAAGGTATTTAGTCAAATGTAGGAGGTAAAGAGAGTAAATTTGACAAATTGATGACAAATTTTGATCGACTTTTAATATTGTTAAAATTATTTTCCCCGAGTTCTATTACAAATATAGAATTCGTGACAGATAAATTCACACCCTCTCTCGCATACTCACATCAATTGGGTCCATCTGGTAAAGCTTCTTGCCAATGATTTTTTTGGCTTTGTAATTAATATAATTGGAATTTACAATGTTATTAATATGTATAAACTGAATTAGGTGCATTGCATGTGCTTAAGTGAAAAATTACAATTTACAGCTTGGTTTAATTAACTTTGTTTACTTGAGATTGCTCACTCCATCATTAGCCCCATTTTTAGTTCTTTGTGCTACAATACAATATGGACAGTCAAATGATACTGATATTCAAGACAGTCAAATAAATTAGTTTTGAATATTTGTCAATCAGATTTGCATGCTACAAGTAATATTTCAATGATCAGAGACACTCTTGAATTTCTGATGAGAGCTTAGCATGCTTGTATCACAAAGTGCTGCCGTATTTGTTCTTCATGATAGCATAGGACTATTGGAGGAGAACTGGTTGATTCGTGAAAACGTCAAAATCTCCTATCCTTGCCCTGCAATCATTACAATTTCTTTTTGAGGCTTGCATTAGTGCAGTTCTATTTTAGGATAAAAAAGTTTATAGCACAATTTTAATAAAGCATACGCTTTCACAAGGCAAAGCATAGTACATCTGTACAAGTTGCACTTTTTCAAGTCTTTTTAACATTTTGATTCATGAGTCATTTGTCTTGTGTGACTTGCTTGTTTATCTCTCTCTTTGCAAAGTATATGATTCTTTGATTTGGCTGTATAATAAAATTAATGGCACTCTTAACCCTGTTTCCAGTTAATCAAAATTTCCTGTACCCTATGAATTAGTTAATGCACATTTAGGTGCAACTGAGATTGGAACAACTTCTTAATTGTTTGGAAGATAATATATTTTGTTCTCTCTTTCTATTTTTTCTGATATGTGCCCAATTAGGACATTAGGTACTTTCTGGATTGAAAGGGAATTGTCCCTTTCTTCTTGGATTATAAGAAACTCAGTTTGTTTGATCTTAAGTCTGTGAAGCCTGCTGGGTTGCATGATGTGATAAGCTAATTACTACAGTCCATTATTGCATTTGGACCATAAAATCTGGTGATACAAAGGAACTAAAATACTATTTACACACTTTAAGTTTGGGGTCGCATCTAAATTGGTCCATTGACTATGCAAACTTGCAATTTACGTCCTCAATTATTACGACAATGTCAATGTTCCCATTCCATCAACAAAAGCAACCCAAACTTAGAGGGTGTAAAGTGCATTTTAGCTAAAATAGCTACACATAACAGCTCAAATGGTTGGATTGCAAAAAAAGGGAAACCTTTTGGTTTTGTTGTTTTCCCCTCCTTTGGATACTTTAACCCCCTGTTGTTGAAAGATTGGGAGTAAGAAAATATATGGCTGTTAACAATTATGTAAAACAATAACCAAATTCTCAAATAATCTACAGACCAGGTCTATGCAGAAGGGAATGGTCATACCAAACATAAGAATTTTGGTACTTCTAGGCTAACTAGGGTTTATTTTAAGTAAAATAGTTTAGTTGTAACAATTAATTCAGCTTTTATTGGCAACTATGTCCCAAAAAAAGAAATTAATTAAAAAAAAAGCCACACAAGTGCCCATGTTTTAGGGTCTAACCACAGAATTGTCAGTGCAATCGCCCCTTGAAACAATGAATTATTATTGGTGCACACTTCATTGCAACTTCTGCTTTCTCAGCAACACATAGTCCTTCTGCGAGCTTGTTGAAGTCATAAGGAGACTGAGTCTCATTCAAGGCCTCCACCACCTTGGTGAAGTTGAAATAGGAAACAGTTTTGTTTTGACTAAACTTTGTGGCATTAGTAGCTACATCACTGCAGGATTCCTCAATATTAAAAAGTCTATTTGATGGCTTCATTGTAACCATTCAGTAAAGTCCAAACCTACACCGAGACCAACAAATAAAAATAAAAATTAGAATGATTGAAAGAGAAAAAAGTTGAACAAGATTGCAAATTCTAATCTTAGATGCCAGTTCTAAATCGAAAGTTTAATAACCATAGGCTCTCTACAAAAATAGAAAATAAAGTTTAATAACCAGTTTCAATTTAAAAAAAAAAAAAAAAAAAAAAACTGAGCTTTTTTTCCATGTCATCAAAGACCAATTGGAGGTTTGGGCCAAGCCTAAATCTGAGTCATTAGGCATAAGCCAGTCTCATCTGGGCCTTAATGGGAGCCCAATTTAACTGAACAAACAGGCAGATGGGCCCCTTAACGCGATGGGCCAAGTCAACCCACGCAGAATAGATGCTAAGCTGGGGTTATTATTGAGGGGGGAGGTGAGCCTGTTTCATCTAGCCCTTATATGAAAAATATAAAAATTAAATAAAGTTATTGCATCAAAATAAGAAAATTTATGATAACAAGTAACAAATTAACTTCTTTTTTCCCCACTAAAATAAAACAATCAAGAATTAACAATTTACATACTCTACCAAATAATATCATTACAAGGTTTTTTCAAGAGTTGACAAAATGTACTATAATCAATAGCATTTAACTTAGGTACAAAATTAATATGCATCTAATTATGTTTATTTTTTTCAAACGATTCCATGCATATACATGGGATTACAAGCTAGTTTCATTACAAGTTCTTATTTTCAATAGTTAACAGATTAAAAAAATAAAAATAAATAACATTATTGTTAAACTTAGATTAATGTTATTCTCATTGCTCTCGTCTACTCCAAGAAGAAAAAAAGAAAAAGCTTGCCACCTGGTGTGTGGTAGCCTCCATGGTTGCTGTGCCCCCACCTTTTTTTTTTTTTTTTTTTCAAAGGGTTTTCCTCCCCCTTTCGATGCTTCATTTTGGGTAGCTCAGAGAAAGTGGAGGTTTCTCTCCCCTCTTGTAGGGGTTGTTTTCCCCCTTTGTGGGGGTTTTTTGTTCACTTTGTGTGGTTTTTTTTTTCTTTTGCAGGTTGTTGATGTTCTAGATCTGGAGCCGTTGACCCAAATCTAGACTCTTGGTGTTTTTTTCCGGTTAGATCTAGTGTGTCCTGTTCAAGATCAGGCCTTTTTGTTTCTTGGGTTCCAGATCTGCTCTTTTTTTACTCAAATCCGGAATTTGTGCTACTTTGGTGTGGTTCCTCTAGCAATGTTAGGACTATTCCAAACATGACCAAATGTTGTTGTCTCCTTGACTCAAGCATGATATCAATCTAGATGCTATGTTCAGATTGCTGTTTATCGGCCCATGGCCCCTGCCACCACCAGTTGCTACTCCAGCTACTGTGTCAAGTCTGTTTTCTTTATTTGTTCTAAGCTCTGTGGTTTGGTAATGTAACGTCTTTTTCCTATTCTTGCTTGTGTTATTCTGGTCTGTAGCTAGACTTGTTTACAAGTTGTCATCTTTACATCTGTAATATTGGCTTCATAATATTAATAAATCTCTATCGTTTTATTCAAAAATAAATAAATAAATAAAAATAACATTAGTGTTAAACTTAGATATGAATGTCCAATATGTATTTCACTATGTTTATTCTTAAATATGTTGTGAGGTAAAAGCTAGTATATTCATAATAACATCCTTCCAATCTTGTATCATATTTGAAAATTAATATGCAATGAAATTAACACACATTGTATATTTCGGAATTAAACTCACACTCTTAGGGATGGGACTTTTGGGAAGGGGCTGCATCTCTAGGCTGAATGTCCAATGGGCAATGTTTCTCTCAATTAACTATGCTTACAACCTTACATTGCTATTACATAATGACAAGATAGGTGTATGATAAAAGATAGGAAAGAATGACTTGCCATTAATGACATGACAACATAGATGCTTTGCTTCTTATCCTCTCTAGAATCCTTCCTCTTTTCTCTTTCTAAGTTTGCAAGATTTGAATCTATTCTCTAATAAGAAGACTGCACATGCCCCATACTTTAATTTGTTCTAGATACATACTTGCCGTATCAACATTAGAGAAGGGGATCGACATTGTTTTAGTATTAGCATCATATTTCTTTTGTTCACTTTGTCTGAATTGCCAAAACAGATCTAATCAGCAAACAAATAAAATGTCTTGATCTTTGTTGGGTTATTTTTTTTTTGATAATATACTAGCTAGGCAATTCAATTTCTAGATAGGATAAATCATGAATGAGAGAATGAATTAAAATTTTCCGGCCATATATAAAGCAAAATCATTGAACTAATTTCATATGTTGATTGCTTCCATGAAAGGAAGATTGTTGCTTTCGTATCTGTTAATTCCACTTGTTTTGCCAAGGAGTATATATTTACTTAGAATATCTTAATTAGTCTTTTTATATTGTTCATCGATCATTCCCTTTCATTGGCTAACTATTGTTAAGAAGGCAAAACAACGTAATATGAGGTATTACTTGATTTGCTGACACAAAAAATGGATGAAAATGCATGTATTAGAATTGGAATCATACCACCATATATAGGAAGAAAAGAACCTGGATTCTGGAACCACTCACGCAATCCATGAGCAAGGAAGGAACAATTGCCAAAGCTGTCAGGGTTTCTAATATTATTTGCTTTCACTTGAAGAAAAATATCCTTTATGGGGGGAGCATCATTGAAAGACAATTACTATAAATATTGATGTGGTTATTCTAAGCTAGACACAACAACAACGCTGCCTCTCATTACTTTCATCATCCCACAAATCCCTCTAGTATTCTTGAAAGAAAAAAGAAAATGGCGGAAGGAGTTCTCTTCGATCTTGCTGGGAAAGTCCTTGAAGTAGCGGGTTCATTCGCTCTCCAAGAGATCAAGTTGGCCTCTGGTGTCAAAGCTGAGCTTGAAAATCTAAAGAGCAAAGTTTCCACAATCCAAGCTGTGCTTCTAGATGCAGAAAAGAAGGCTTCTCATAGTGTTGCGGTCAAAGATTGGCTCGAAAGGCTCAAAGATCTCTTCCTTGATGCTGATGACTTGCTGGATGATTTCTCCACTGAAGCTATGCAGCGTGAGGTGATGACTGGAAATAAGATGAAAAAGGAGGTACACATTTTCTTTTCAAGTTCAAACCAGCTTGCTTATAGTCTTAAGATGGGTCATAGAATAAAAGCAATTAGGGAGAGACTAAATGTCATTGAAAATGATAGGATGTCGTTCCACTTTATAGAAAGCCCAAGTGAGCCACAAGTCAAGATTAGTGACAGGGAAACTTATTCTTTTGTACTTGAAGAAGATGTGGTTGGGAGAGAGGATGATAAGAAAGCGATCATAGAAACGTTCTTTTGGATGATAATAGTTGTAGAAAATATTTCTATCATTCCAATAGTTGGAATCGGAGGTTTAGGGAAAACTACACTAGCTCAACTCATATTCAATGATGAAAATGTCAAAAAAAAATTTGAGCTAAAATTGTGGATTTGTATCTCTGATATCTTTGACGTAAAACGAATTTTTAAAGAAATTTTAGAACAGTTGACAAATGAGAAGCATGAAGAAAGCCTTGAGATTTTACAAAATCTCATTCGAGAAAAACTTAATGGGAAAAAATATTTCCTTGTCTTGGATGATGTGTGGAATGAGGACCAAGATAAATGGCTTCTCTTGAGAAATTTGTTAATGGTTGGTGCAAGAGGAAGTAGGATAATAGTGACCACACGCTCAGAAAGGGTAGCGAAGATTATAGGCACAACTTCAATGCATGCTCTTAAAGGTTTACCTGAAGAAATGGCTTGGTCATTATTTGTAAAAATGGCATTTGAACAGGAGGGGAAGAGCCAAAGAACCAAGCCTTCATTAAGCCCTAGGGAAAAGAGATTGTGAGAAAGTGTGGTGGGGTGCCTTTAGCTATAAGAATAATAGGAAGCTTATTGTTTGGTCCAAAGACCTTCAGAAAATGAGTGGCAATCCTTCTTAGATTAGTGAACTCTCAAAAATAGCCCAACAAGAAGAATAATATTTTCAATCAACTCTTAAGTTGAGTTATGATCATCTTCCATCACACTTGAAGCAATGTTTTGCTTATTGTAGATTGTTTCCAAAAGATCATAGGATTCATGTAAATAAACTTATTAATCTTTGGGCAGCGCAAGGTTTTATTGTGTTAGTAGGTCCAAGGCGACGTTTTGAGGATATTGGAAAAGAATATTTTATGGAATTACTTTGGAGATCATTTTTCCAAGATGTAGAAAATGATGGTTTGGGCAATATAGAATCGTGTAAAATGCATGATCTCATACATGATCTTGCAACTCTTGTGGGTGGAAAGGAAAGTACCATGTTAAACTCGAGTGGGGAAAATATTGGTCGTCATGTATCATTTCATCTTGTGGATTCATCGAGTCAATTTCCAATTCATATGCTTAAAGGAAAGAAGATACGAACAATTCTTTCATCTAGCGTAGAGGGGAGCTTGGGTAGCTTAACTTGTGATGCACTCATTTCAAATCTCAATTATTTACGCACATTGGATTTGAGTAATTTAAAGCTACTTGTGGTGCCACATTCTATTGGGGAATTGAAGCATTTAAGATATCTTGATCTCTCTGAAAATAAAGATATCAAAATTCTCCCTAATTCCATTACCAAATTGCTGAATTTGCAAACCCTAAAACTCAGTGATTGTGACTCGCTTAGAGAATTACCCAAGGACATTAAAAAGTTGGTCAATCTTAGGCATCTAGATATTTGGGGTTGCTATGGATTGACTCATATGCCCTTGGGACTCAGGCATCTTACTTCTCTTGAGATATTACCAATGTTTGTTGTGAGTCAAGAAGGTTTCAATGCTGCCCGGTCGTCTTGTGGATGGTGTAAGACAAAAAAGGCTACATCTAGTGGTGGGCTAAGTGAATTGAAGGAGCTGAGCAATTTGGGAGGAATCTTATTTATTCAAAAGTTGGGACATGGAAAAGATGACATGGTGGAATGTAAAGCTACAAATATGAAGGAGAAACAGCATCTTCAACATTTGGCATTAGCGTGGGACTACGAGTGGGATGAAGAAACGGAATGTTATGATGAAGAGTCACTGGAAGGGCTCCAGCCACATCCAAATCTTAAAGCTTTGGAGTTGTGGTACTATATGGGTGTGAGAATTCCAAATTGGCTCTCTTCCCTCACAAATCTTGTCAAATTACGACTATGGAATAATAACAGATTGCAGCACCTCCCACCGTTAAATAAACTCCCTTTTCTCAAGTCTCTCTGGCTTAGAGGGTTGGAAGCACTTGAATACATATCAGAAGAAGAAGACAGTGTTAGTAATGTGTTTGGTGGTTCCTCTTCCTCTTCTTCAAAAACAATAGAATTCTTCCCATCCTTATCTTCTCTTCTTATAAGGGAATGCCCTAATCTGAAGGGATGGTGGAGGAAAGATTATGATAATGAGCCAGACCATCTGTTACTACCATCGTTTCCTTGTCTTTCTCAATTATGGATTATAAACTGCCCTAAGCTGACTTCAATGCCCCCGTTTCCATATCTCAAAGAAAATTTGTTATTATTTGGAACTAGCTCTAAGGTATTGCAGCAGACAATGAAAATGGGAACAAGACAGAGGGCATCAACAGCAGCAACCACATCCACATCCACATCATCCTCATCCTGCTTTCCTCTCTCTCAATTATGCCCTAACCTGACTTCTATGCCCCTGTTTCCATATCTCAAAAAAAGGCTGGTATTGTAGGGAGTTAGTTCGAATGTATTGAATTTGCAGCAGAGGGCATCAACCGCAGCAACCACATCCACATCATCCTCATCCTGCTTTCCTCTCTCTCAATTACAGTCTTTGGATTTGATTGAAGTTAACGATTTAGAATCTCTTCCAGAGGAGTGGCTGCGGAACCTCACATCACTACAACGTCTTCAAATTGTGAATTGTCCCAATCTAACATCACTGCCTCAAGGAATTCGTGATCTCACCTCTTTACAAAATTTGGAAATTAGGGATTGTCCACTCTTAGGGCAAAGATGCCAGAGGCAAACAGGTGAAGATTGGCCCAACATTGCTCATGTCCCATACGTGAATGTGGATGGGGTGGACCAGCAGCAGTAAACAATTCCTTCTCCTTCTTGTTCAGGTAGGCATGTATCTTTTAATCCCAATTTTTCATAGACAATCAAATACCAATGCTCTTTGTGCTTTTCAGGGTTATGATATTTCAGACAACTTCTAAAAGTCTTATATTCAACCAACTGGCCAACACAACAAACTTGGGTCCACAATAAGGACCTGACACATGATTTCTTCAAAAAGTTATTTGAACAAGAAAAAAGGATAATGTAATGTTTCCCTTGTTTTTTTTTTTGGTTTACTCTAATGATTTATATCTTTGTACTTAAGAACTTGAGATAATATGATGTATATGGTTGCTTCTTGAAAATTGCAGATTCAGAGTGAGTTTGTTTAACACTTCAAGGGGAGGACTTAGCCTAGCAACTACCCTTGCAAGAATTACCTTATTTTACTGGTATTTTCTTGCTTTACTCTTTTTCTTTTTTGGGTCTATATATCTACTAAGATTGATTTACAACTTCTCATTTTAACTACTGATCTATAGAAATTAGTTAATGGCTTAAGTAGTTTTTTAATTGCATAATCTAGCTGAATTCTTTCTTTCTTCTCTCAAATTTTTTTGGAAACTTTGCTCAAGTCCAAAGCAGAACAAAGATTGAAGTCCACCAATGTAGACATTCACAAATCTAGAGATAGTCTTTATCTGAGATGTGCATTTCTTATCTCCTAATTAAAAATTTCTAATTAGATGTCGAATTTGTTCAAACATTTTGAACAAAAAACCTTTGGTGCTTGCAGTTTTCTTTCTTCTTTATCAATATGGTTAGTTTCTAATGCCCAGAGCATAGTCAGAATTTATTTATTTATTTTTGGTTTCCTAGTGGTTTTTGGCTCTTTCTCTACCTTCAACAACCACTTACAGTCTTTCTTTTGATTATTCTCTCCCTTCTCATCGTCGTTCTGCAAGAAACAGAAGAGTTTTTTTTTTTTTAATGCATACTTCATAATAAATTATTTTTTTGGTTCTTGTACTAAAACAGATGCTTCATAACATTTCCATCGCATGTGTAAATAAAAATGTGTATCCAATTACACTTCAAAGAATTAGTTTATTATAAAGGGTTCTTTTTTTAATTTGGTTTTATATAAACTTCCCACATATTCAGATATCTTAAAAACTAATACACCAATAGTTATTTCAGTTATTGCATCGTCAATTGCATCCTCACATGTTTGTTTGAAGACTGACTTTAAAGTCAAAGAAGTACAAGAGAATGGGTCTAGTCTGTTTAGTCGTTTACAATTCATGGATAGATTGTATTGCATTTTTTATTTTATTTTTATATATTACTAAGACTTGAGTATCCCTCATTTTTCTTACTTTTTTTTTCCCATTTTTAAATAATAGGTTGTTAAATGTTAATTTCAGAGCAACCCTGCTTGATATTTTGGCTCTTTCTCTCCCTCCTAAAGTCGTAGCCATTTCTTCTTTTGGTTGTGGAGTCCCTGTATGAACATGAGGCAGTATCGTGCGTGTTCTTTTTTAACCAGTGGAAAGCAGGAGGGATCCACATGCAGTCCCACAAACATGAGTAAGAGGGAATGGATAACAGTTTGGAATCTGATGGCATCTTTAATCACTTCAGGTATTTTACATTGTATGCAGAAAAAAACACCAATAATCTTGTTCTTGTTTGTTCTTCTTCATTCTGTCTTTTTGAGGTTTTGATATTTTGGAGAACTTATCAGTTATTTGACGTCTCACGCAAAACGGATTTAGGCAAGGAACAAACCTAGCTTCAAATTCGGACCTTGTTCAAATTGAGCTACAAGTCGTCAACTCAGTGGTAATCATCTTTTCTTTTTGTATTTTTCATTTGGGAAATCTCTTTCTATTCTGTTTTCTTTCTGTATTTCCAAAGGACTTTAGCTGAATATATGATTTCTTCACATATATGGAGAAGAAAATGACAATGCAACTTTTTTTTTTTTTGATAAGTAATAATTTTATTAAAGAGAACCTAGTATACTAGCCGTATACTAGGCAAAAGAATACATAGAATAGAAGGTCAAAAGCTACAAGAGTCTATAAAATCCAGCAGCGTAGAGCAAGGATATAATCTAGTAGAAGTCACCCACTCAAAAAGGGTTCTCAAGAATAATAGTTTCAGCTCATCCACATGCTGCTCACATCCCTCAAAGATCCGCAAATTACGCTCCCTCCAAAGGCACCACATCAAACAATGAGGGACAGCTCTCCAAATCAAATGCTTTGGATGTTTACCCATCTTCCCTTGCCAACAAGCAAATAACTCTCCAACTCCACCAGGCATCACCCACAACACCCCAAACATGGCAAAAACCATATCCCAAATCTCCTTGGCATATCTACAGTGGAGTAACAAATGATTCACAGTTTCTCCATCAGCTTTACACATACAGCACCAGCTAACTAAAATAACACGCCTACGCCTTAGATTATCCGCTGTTAAGATTCTCCCCAAAGCGGCTGTCCAAGAAAAGAAAGCAACCCGGGGGGGAACCTTAGCCTTCCAAATGCTCTGCCAAGGAAAACAACCTTCCCCTTTACCAGTAAGGATAGCATAGTAAGATGATACCTGAAAAATGTGAGACTTGGAGGGCTGCCAACACACCTTATCCTCCCCATTGCCATTAATAGTGACTGCATAAAGAAGCTCCAGAAATGATAGGAAGGATTCCACCTCCCAATCCTGAGCCAACCGAGAAAACGTCACCTCCCAATGAATAGAAGCTCCTAGCCGCTGAAAATTATCAGCCACACAAGCCTCTTTGTCTCTAGCAAGACGAAACAACTCTGGATACGCATCCCTTAGAGAACCATCCATGCACCACACATCATCCCAAAAGCGAATTCGGGAACCATCCCCCACCTCAAACTTCAGCATTCTAGAAAATTTATCCCATCCAGAACGAATAAATTTCCATAACCCAACTCCATAAGGCCCCGTGGGCAATTTTAGAACACCACCCACCCTCCAAGGAGCCATATTTTATCATCACAACCTGTCTCCAAAGCGCCTCCCTCTCCACCCCAAATCTCCAAAGCCATTTCCCTAATAATGCTTCATTGAATCTTCGCAAATTGCGAATATTCAACCCTCCATTCGAGTAGGGAGTACAGATATGATCCCACCTCACCAGATGAAACTTAACCACCTCTTCAGAATTTCCCCATAAAAAATTTCTCTGAATTTTCTCAATTCTCTGAGCCACAGAAACAGGAATAGGAAATAGGGACAAATAGTACGTTGGCAGATTGGAAAGGGTGCTCTTAATTAGAGTAAGGCGACCACCCTTAGAGAGATACATCCGCTTCCAACCCTGCTAACCGGCGATCCAACTTCTCCACTATCGGATCCCATATAGATTGCGCTTTGAAGTGTGCCCCTAATGGAAGTCCCAAATATTTCATTGGGAATGTGGCTGTTTTGCAACCCAATATATCCGCTAGAGCCTCCAGATGAGGCACCTCGCCCACTTGCACCAACTCAGATTTCCCCAGATTTACTCTCAGCCCTGAAGAAGCTTCAAAACAAGTAAGAATAACCCGCAAGTAGGTAAGGCTATCCGGATTTGCTTCACAAAAAATGAGGGTATCATCAGCAAACAAAAGGTGAGATATCATTAAAGGAACAGACTCCTCCCCTCCCACAGAAAATCCAGATAACAACCCAACTCCACTAGCCTTGTCAATCAGCCTACTCAAAGCCTCCATGACTAGCACAAATAGTAAAGGAGATAAAGGGTCCCCTTGACGAATACCCCGAGAGCTCTGAAAAAACCCACAAGGGCTACCATTAACCAATATAGAGAACCTGATAGTAGAAATACAGAAGGAAATCCACCTCCTCCATTTCTCTGAAAAGCCACATCTCTTAAGTACAATACAACAAAAACTCCCAATTCACATGATCATATGCTTTTTCCAGATCCAGTTTACAAATCACACCTGGATCTGCAGCTTTTAGTCTGCTATCCAAGACACTCATTAGCAATGAGCACAGAATCTAAAATTTGCCTACCCTTCACAAAAGCATTTTGAGATGGAGAGATAATCTTACCCAAAACACCACTCAATCTATTCGCCAACATCTTAGCAATTATCTTATACATACCCCCAACCAAGCTAATAGGTCTGAAATCTTTAATCTCATCAGCCCCATGTTTCTTAGGAATGAGAGAGACAAAAGTAGCATTGAGACTTCTTTCGAAATGACCATGCTCATGAAAGTCCTGGCACACAGCCACCACCTCACTCCCAACAACACTCCAACACTGCTGAAAAAACGCCAAAGAGAAACCATCCGGCCCCGGAGCCTTGTCCCCATTAAAACCTTTCACCACATCAACAATCTCACTTTCATCAAAAGGACGCTCTAGCCACATAGCATCCTCTTCTGAAAGAGCAGAAAATTGAATCCCATCTAACAAAGGGCGACTATAATCATTCTCTGTGTACAAGTGCTCATAAAAGGAGGCAATGTGGTCTCTAATTTCATCTTGGTTAGAAGACATGTTTCCATCAATACTCAACTTAGCAATGGAATTGGCAATTCGATGAGAGTTTGCTAACCTGTGAAAGAATTTCGAGTTCTTATCTCCTTCTTGGAGCCATAAAGCTCGAGATTTTTGTCGCCAACTGATTTCTTCCATCAAGATCAACTTGTCCAGCTCTACAATGGTTGTCTCTTTTTTACTTTTTTCAACAGCCGATAAAGGCCGACTTTCCTCTTCCAAATCCAGCTCTCCCAAATCAGCCATCAGCATATTCTTCTTCAAAGTGACATGCCCAAATTCAGCTTCATTCCATTTTTTTAGGTCCCCCTTTAAAGCTTTCAGCTTGTTGGCCAAAACAAAACTAGCATTTCCAAAGAAATGATAGGAGTCCCACCAATTACGGACCCGCTCCAAAAAACCTTCCGCCTTTAACCACATATTTTCAAACCGAAAAGGTCCGTCTTCCCCTTGGAATACTACCACACTCCAACATGATAGGAAAATGATCAGAAGTTAGCCTAACCAGACGTTTCTGAGCTATGGTAATAAAACCCTCCTCCCAATCAGCAGTGTATAAAAACCGATCAATTCTTGACATAGACACTATATCCCGATTGTTTGACCAAGTAAAATTACCCTCAGACAACGGGATATCAATCAAACCAAGGTCAAAAATAAAATCAGAAAAATCATACATGGCTGGAGAGAACCCCACTGCACCCATCCTTTCCGAAGGGAAACGCACCACATTAAAGTCACCACCCACACACCAAGGCACCCCCCACCAACTCCGAATCCCTGCAAGCTCATCCCACATAATACTCCTTTCTCTATCAGCATTTGGCCCGTAGACTCCAGAATACATCCACACTTTCTGGTCTGCTACATTTCTGAACTTGCAAGAGACAGAGTATATCCCAACAGCATCCTCAATTTTCTCCACTAATCTCTTGTCCCACATTAAAAGAATCCCACCCGATGCCCCATTGGATCCTAAAAACATCCAATCCACATGGTGACATCTCCACAGGCTTCGAACAATTGCATTTGAAATCAATTCCAGCTTTGTCTCTTGAAGACAAATGATATCTGGCCTCCAAAGCTTAAGCATGTGCTTGATTCGAAGTCTCTTCCCCGGATCGTGCAACCCTCTAACATTCCAAGATAAAATCTGCACACTCATTGATACACCATAATATCCCCCCCTTGTACCTTAGCCTTCCCCTTTGCCTCCCTGCTATTTTTGGCCTCATAATTTATGGAACTGACTAGACCTTTAAGTTCCCTGCAACCTTTTCTCCCTGAGCTAGAAGGCCTACGAGAGCTTATCATCCCATCATGCTTCTGTTGGTGTCTAGCTTCAATGTCCATTAATAACTCCAGAACTCTTTGTTCATATCCCTCAAAACTTGATCCCAAAACTTTCCCAACCCCTTTCAGCTTCCTCAGCACTTTCTCTGAAGGTTCTCTACCCACTGCCTGAACCTCCTCACCACTTTCGTGAACCATATCCTGTGGGATTTCTATCGCCAGAGGCTCCACCAACAGTGGCACCATCTCCCCACTCCCCTCCACCTCACAGTCAGCATTTACCACAAGAGCTTCGGATTGAGCACCACTAGACACAAGTGCCAGAGAATTGTCAATCCCACCCCCCTCACCTATATCAATGATGGCCATATCCTCCCCCACCCTGGAAATGTCGGACCCATCCTCCAACTCTTGTGACCCCCATGTAGACACTTCATCGTCACGGCCCACATCGAAATTCTCACGATGAGCTGAGACCCACTGAACGAGTTGCTGGGTAGTCTCGTCTCCATGATCGGCGACCGGATTGTGCAAGTCCATCGGCAACCTCACCCGCCGGCCATCTCGAAGATCAATAAACCATTCGCTCGAAGAACCCCAGGTCTTTACCACCTCTCCGATCCCCTGGAGAACCTCGGCGATAGGTTGTAACTGAGATGCCGGCACCAGACTTGACTCGGAATGAAGGGATTCCGTCTCCTCACTACACATGGAGACTCGGTCTAGACTCCGGGACCCTGAGGCCTCACCGTCGAACTCCGGAAGCTTCTCTGAGGCCTCACCGTCGAACTCCGGAAGCTTCTCTGAGGCCTCACCGTCGAAATCCGGAAGCTTCTTCGAGGCTTTTTTTTTTTTTTTTTTTTTTTTTTTTTTTTTTTTTTTTTTTTTTTTTTTTTTTTTTTTTTTTTTTTTTTTTTTTTTTTTTTTTTTTTTTTTTTTTTTTTTTTTTTTTTTTTTTTTTTTTTTTTTTTTTTTTTTTTTTTTTTTTTTTTTTTTTTTTTTTTTTTTTTTTTTTTTTTTTTTTTTTTTTTTTTTTTTTTTTTTTTTTTTTTTTTTTACTCGTGGTCTCCAGACATATCTCGGCACAGGCTTTGGGCCTTTGGATTTGTCAATGACAGTGGCCTTAGAAGCTTGGGCCGAATTGTTGGGCTTTGTAACAATAGGAGTCTTAGTTGTATTAATAAGAAAGTTGGGCTTGTTATTTAAATTTGGCCCAGGCGTTACGGGATGAGGGAAAGGGCCTTGTTGAATTTCGATTGGGCTTGGTTTGTCCACCACCCCAGCCCATTTAACCTCCCACTTATTATCAAGCCCGTGCCCAACAACTACCTTCAGGAAAATCTCCACAGAATCCGTGACAGCTACACTAAAATCTTGGGAGTCAACTCTTCCTCCACTGTTTGCATGCACAAATTTTGGGATTTCATTGCCGTGAATCACGGCTTCCTTAAATGTTCTTGACTCACCTCCCGAATTTGAATTTTTGTGTACCCCGGAATCTACTGGTGCCGGCGTCTGCCGCCGTTGATGATGCAAAACAGATCCCGCCGGTTGCAGGACACCATCAACCTCTTGACTAAACCCACGCCATCCCCCTCCTTCTCTTCCCTCAGGTATAATCACAACACCTTTATCTTTGGATTCACCCAACACTGTTACTGATATGAAGCGGCCTTTCCCATTCCTCTGTTTCTGAATAACAAAGACTTTATTCCTTTCCCGGAACGATCGAAATGCGTTCTGATCAATAGGCAACGCAGCAATCTCTACCAACATGTCACGACACCACCGTGCCGTTTCAAACCCCATCATCACATAGCTAAACCGATTTTTCCCTCGTTCTATAATACGTAACTCATTGGCATATCGAACTATTTCGTAGGATTTTGATTCTACGTAAAAATAACGATTTTCCACCATGACTAAGATTAAGCAACCATTTATCCCTAACACCCAATCCGCATTCTCACTGTAAACAGCCTTTGACAAGATGGAGGGAAAAATTGAAAACAAAACAATATAACTCAAATGACAATGCAACTTGCTTTTCAATTCTAACAATTTATATCTTTGTACCTAAAAATGAGTTGAGAAGGTGATCTTTTTTGGTTGCTTTGCTAACAATTGCAGAAATGGTGAAAATGTTTTTAATACTTGATGGGACTATCTACCCTGCCAACTAACACAGCAGGAATTAGCTTATTATTAAGGTATTCTGTTCGGTCAAATTTTTTCCTTTATGTAAGCTTTCGGCATGTTCTTATTGCACAATGTCATTTGAGTCACGAGTAAATAACTAATAGCTTCTGTTGTTTATTCAATGAGATAATTAGGCGGAATAATTTATTCTTTTCTCAAATGCGTTTGGAGAATTTGTTCAAGGCATAAAATGATATCGAGTCTAGTGTGTCTAGACATGCACAAATCCAAAGTAAAATCCTCTATCCAAATTGCATTTCTTATCTCTTAATTGGTAAGAAAAAAAAGAAGAAGGAAAAAAGAACATCTCCAATCAGATTTTGAATCTAATTTTCAGACAACGCCTTAGTAATCTAATTTTCTTACCTTTTTTTTCCCTTCTTTTTACAACTGCTAATGCTCAAACTACCTGTCTTTTGGAACTTTTTATTTTCCAAGTGGTTGAATCTTTTGGATATTGCCGCACCTTCTACTGATGCAGCCTCTACATCATCTCCAAATATTTCAAAGGTAAAAGATTCTACTGTCATTTGGTTGTGCTTTGCTTCTTATTGTTGTCCTGCCAAAAATAAAAGTTGTTTCTCTGGTACACATAATATATACTTTTGTTGTTGTTTGGCTAAAAATGTTTTACTTTGGCAGATGCTGAGCTCCATAACACTTCCATTACTGTGTATGAATAAAAACTGAGCATCCAACTATACTGCAAGAATTAGGGTTTTAGGCTGATATGCTTTTTTTTCTTTTCTTTTTTTGGGGTGGGGGGGGGGTGCTGTGCTCCCTGTTATACATAAGCTTTCAACCTGAATTGTTTCAAAGTTTCAGATAGAATTTTAGAATAACATCTTTGCTCTTACTTCTTTGTCTGTTATTATACAGTGGGTTGTTAATGCTCAATGCAGCATCCACGTTTAGGAGTTTTGACCCCAAGGGGAGGGGGAAGGGGAGACCGGTTTCAACAATTGGTATTTTGCCTTTTTCTCTACCTCCTAAAGCGGTAGCGTTGTGCATGTTCATTTTTTTTTTTTTAACTCGTATTTTGCCTCTTTCTCTACCTCCAAAAGCTATAGCCTTTGCTTCTTAACTTTTGGTTGTGCAATTTCTGGTTGAGCATGGGATAGCATTGTGCATGACTTTTTTTTTTTTTTTTTCCTTTTATCACTGGAATGCAGATAGGGTCAGCATGCAGGCCCCCACACTAGTATGGGTTGCATGATAGATGGATGGAGTATATGGAATTTTTTGGCCAAAGAGAGGTAAAACAAGAAGATTTCACAAATTATAACCAGTTTGATCATCATGTTCTTTTTCTTTATTCATCTCTTGAAACAGTAATTAATGTAAGCTATGATTAATATTTACAGTAAGGAAAAAAAAAAACTACCATTATATATTTAGTCTATGGGAAGATTTCACAAAATAACTCCATCTTTATCTCAATTTTATATTTTGCAGCCTATTGTGCATCAAAAGCACCAAGGTTCTAACTAGGTCCAGAAGGAAAGTGAAGCCCAGAGATATGTTCTCCTCGCTATCCTTTGCTTCCTTTATGTTGCATTAGGACGTTGGAGAACTACATCTTTTTAATTGTATTTTAATTGATTTATCAAAAAAAAAAGGTCCAGAAGGATCTCACCCCATTGGTTGCACAGGTTCTCAAATTCTTCAATCTCTGTCCCATATATAATTGAAGCACCTACGTGATCAGTTGTTCTTCTCTTTTCATTATTCTCATTCAAGAGATTTCATTTTCCTTGAATTTCTGAGTTATGTCTTTCTATATAAAGAACAGATGAGAGTATGCAATTGAAATGAAAATGATCTTTAGAGGTTGTACTACAAAAATCAAGCATCATACGGCAATTGATTGAGTAATACGTCTCTCACTTTCTTTAGTTATTTATTTATGATAATATTCATAACAAACAGTTTTGAATTTTCAAAAGTTTGCTTGCAACATGTTACATGTATAAATCCTTGTGGAAAAGAGATAGCTTTCTCTATGAAATTTGGTTTTTTATAACAATAATAATTTTTTACAGGTTGTAAAATCTCAATTTCATAGCTTTTGCTTTTAGTCTATAATTTGAAGGTTCATGGATGTGTACAAGTAGGTGTCTAAACCCAACTCATCTTATATAAAAAACATGAGTTTGTGACATAATTTGTGAAAACACTTACAAAGTTTATTACTTGTTTTAGGTTGACAATTTGAAGTCCTAGGAAAATTTGTGATTGCTCCATTGAGATGGGTTTTGACACTTCCACAACAAAGAACCTCTTTAGTAAGTTCTATTATCAGCAAACGCTTACCTAAACTTGAAAACTTGTATACGCATCCACTGGATTCCTTTTGTTTGGTCTAGGAAGTTTTCAGGTCGGAAGTGAAATAACATAAAGAAAAGGAAAAAGAGGGATAGAATACTATTATCAAATTTATAAGAACAAATTTATTATTCTTTAAAATACAAAATAAATTGGAGTTGTGCGAATGATAGGAGTATCTGTTTCATGTAATAGTATCAATTTCCCAATAATACTCTTGCTCTATTGCAGTTGGGATGGAGTCACTGTATCAATGAGTCTTTGAAGTAAGTGCAAAGAAGATGATCCATACCTCTGTGAACTTATATTAAAGAAAATAAAAAGGACTCATTTTCCAGCAAGGGACTAGGCTTAGGGAGGTAGAGATTAATTCCCTGGTTAACTTCCATTCTAATGAAGTACCTTGTTTTTTTACCTAAATTCTCCTATTAATTTTTATTCTTATTGGAGAATCTTGTGATTTCCCTCGTAGGTGATATTTCCGCTTGGTGAAATTATAATCAAGGAAGAATAGGTGACTGTAGCTTTGTTCTAATACATGCTCTCCAGAAGCAAGTTTTTAGAAGCCATGAAAAGAAGCACCTTTGGGTTCAAACTAAAGCTGGTACGAAACTTATATATTCTTCACAACAATTTAATTCTCAATTGTAGGTGCTACTGATTACCCAATAGAACCAGGAAAAGCTCAACTTAGTGCAATGCTTTTGTTCTAAGGTCATGTGGTTTTTCCCTGCATTTAGCCAAGATATTAATGAGTGTATGCCTTCAAAATTTCTTAAGTGTACGTTGTCTAATATTCACATTTTATTTTACTTATTCAAATAAGTTTACATTTTAATGTTATTCCTTTTTTTGCCCAAGAGCTATTAAATTATGCTTCATATAAATCTTGATTCTTCTGTTAAAGTTCTATCTACTAGATTTATATATATAATAGCTAGTGGTGATCATATGATACTCTTGGTTGCTGTAAATCACTGGTACATTTCCTTTAGAAAAAAATTTACTTTCTACTTCCTTTTTTTCTTTTCAAATTCAAGAAGTTTATTTTCATAATTTCTCATGGCACAAAAAAATTCACAAGTGCAATGTTGAAATGTCGAATGTGTAATTCTGTTTAACAATTAAAATCTAATGAAAAAAAGGGAAAAATGCCAAATTAAAGATTGCTCCTTTTATTCTCTTTGTTTACTCTATTACTATTGTGATTTGGTTGTATCCAATAGTTTACTCCTTTTTCTTTCTTGTCTGTTTCACCCCCTGACCTTGCTCTCATGAACTTTCTATTATTTTTGTCTTCAGCAATAGCATCATCCTTAGCATATACTGAAGTTGTCCTTTTATTGGAATGGTTTTGTTTAACTGTTCTTATTTTGGTCAGCATAGTCATATATTATCTCATGCAGCTCTTTTTGGTTTATTTCTTGAAGATTTTCTTCCTTGTTGCATTATATTTCATAGCTAAGATACTAAGAGCCTCTGTTTTCATTTTGCAGACTAATTGTCTCAATGGTT
This sequence comes from Fagus sylvatica, assembly GCA_907173295.1. Lineage (NCBI taxonomy): Eukaryota > Viridiplantae > Streptophyta > Magnoliopsida > Fagales > Fagaceae > Fagus > Fagus sylvatica. The sequence continues at coordinate 10,193,371 of OU015762.1, read as the reverse complement.
TAAGGAGAACCATTGCTTTGGGTTAGTAGCAAATAGAGGTAAGCTATAAGATTTTAGCAAAACAATTCAAGTCTATGGAAAATCGTAAATATTTAATATGATACTTTAGCTATTGTTTCTCTGCAGATGACGTTTCCACTAAGCATGCAACCAGTCTCATAACTCCTTTTTCTATGAGAGGTGAGCCTACATGTCTCTTTGTGGTAAATTTCTTGATTCCTATATATTTTTCAGTATCTAAGATTTGCAGTTTAGACTTTTTTAGTTATTATGTCTCCTTACATTGTGGGGTGAAAGTGGCTGAATTCATGCATAACCATATCCGCAGGTATTTGAAGACAATAACATGTTTCTCTATCTCCTTTCTCATGTTCTTTTGGGATATCAACCATTTATGGCTGTGGTTCCCCCATTGAATGGTTATCAAATGGAGAGTACAATGGGAAATTCACATCAGTCTTGAATCTAGTTTTCACAAAGAAGATGTTAAATATCAAACAATGATGTGGACCATAATGGGACTAAGGATTTGGGCAGAAGCACACATTCATTTACCAAACGAAGTCACTTGGAGTGGTATGTCTTGCTTCCCTAGTCCCCTTAATTTTTGCTTTAATGTATTGCATATCAATTTTTTTGTCACATATTGTTGAGAGATTATATGTAATTCTCTAACAAAACTAAGTTACATATAACACAATTGTTTAACAGTAGGGATTTTTGAAAGGTCAGTTATTATACAAGTTACAACAGAAATGCCCCTAGTAAGATTACACACTGTCAAAAAGATGTTTACCTGTAAAGCAAGTTTAGAGAGGGCAGGACTCCATCCTATGAACTGAAATAAGTAAAGGAAGGTTGGGATATTGTTATTGGAAAGCATAATAGAGAGATTATCTTCTAATTCTATCTGAACTAAAAGGTTGAATGTTCCACCCAATGCCTACTTCATATGCTTTTTGAGATGGCAGGTCTTACAATAAATATATTCATCAGAACACTAAAGATTCCTAGTATTTCTTATTTATTTGTTCACCATTTATTAGTTTCTTGGTCCTAATGATCAAAACATTTTTTTGACTATATTTGATAAATGCTTGAGGGTGAAAACTGAAAACATCAACCTAAGCACAAAACGGTGTTTAGAAATTTCTTTATCATTTCTCTCTCTCATATATATATATATATATATGTAGACTATTAATCTGAGTACTACATAAACATTTTTTATTTTATTTTTTATACGAGGATCCACAATTTGTAAGCACTTCAGTTTAGTGCTAAAAGTATATACTTCATTTCCATCAAATCATACACATTGATTTCAGTTCCACAACATATGGAAACAAGAGAACTTATTAGAATTTTTCTTTTCTTATCCTGTCAGCGTTGATAATTCAAGCGTTTTCGTCTAGAGCACAATGTGTGCTACATACCATTTAGATATAGCCAGGCGTGATAAGCCCGGAAATCCATAGAAGAAGGGATCAAAATGTCTAAAGCTAAAGCTTTTAAAGACGTGATAAGCCCGGAAATACTATGGAGGAAGGGATTAAATTTGCAGCTCCAAGAACAATGACAGGAGGTTGATGGTCTGACATGAGGTTGATGGTCTGTCATGAACTTGAGAAGCGTTGCGTTTCATCTTTCTTGTGCTGCAGATCAACATTCTTTGAGTGTAGGCTAAGGGACCCAGCATACATCCAATCCAGCAACTCTCCTGATGAATCCAACATCACAAATGTGGTTGCAGGATTTCCAGGACCCCAACAACAAGCCATCATCCTTGGTGCAGTGCAGTTTCCTCATCTAGCCCAACATCATGTTCATTTCGCTGATATGGTGCAACAGAAACCCTGTTCCACAACTGCTTCCCACATTCCATAAGCAGCCATTTCTTTGCCTGGGATGTCAAAAGCACACGAGCTTCCTTCTCCAATGAAGGGAGAAGAAATTTTGAAAAGGCATCCTGTAGTATTAACTTGCGCTGTTCGTTCCATGGAAGAAGGGATCAAAATGTCTAAAGCTAAAGCTTGTAAAGAAATACTATGGAGGAATGATAAGAAGGGATCAAAATGTCTGGAAATACTATGGAGGAAGGGATTAAATAAAGCTATGGCCAGGTGTGATAAAATTGGAAAATCTGCGAAAGGAGGAGAGATCAAACATTTGACAAGCCTCAAGCCTACAGCCATGTAATGAATTATTTAGCCATTGTTGGAAATTCAAGTGTATGTTCAAGCGAGGTTCTTGTATTCATCTAGCTCAAGTATGGCCATCATTTGTGAGAAGTGGGATGAAGATTTCTGCAAACCTTAACCTTAGGTGGAAGATTCTTCTCTCTAATTAGCCGAGGCCAAAAATTACCAAGCAATTAAGAAAAATTTTGCCACGCTAATGTTGGAGATTCATTTGTAGTAACCATGCCATGGATTTCTGTTCAGTAGATGATGCATACAAATTATAGTTTAATTTTTTTTTCCTTCCCTTAGTGGATGTAATGCTTTGTTACTTTCATTAAATATTATTGAAATTTTGAAATGACTCTCTCTCTCTCCAATGCAACATTTGTCTCTTAAGAATTATGTTAAAGGAACTTGTAAGTTGTAATGGACTGTAATCTGAACTTGTTTCAAATCTTGAATGTGGACCATTATTTTAATAGTTCAAAGTAAAATTAATTTTCTAAAAGGGAATTCAGTGATACATCAAAATTTCTAATTGAGTCAAAAACATAAAAACATATGTAGCCAGAAATTGCGAGAGGCACTGGTCTACATAATTTTGAAGGAAAGGATCTCAAAATTTTGGGGATGAGACCTTTAATATAATTCCAAACTTAAATTCACTGCAACCAGCAAGGAAATTAAAAATTCTGTTTTTTTTTTTTAATCATAAAATTTTATTGATAAGAAACTAACCAATACAAACAGAAACACTGATTGAAACACTAGAACTTCTGCTAGTTCCACTTCAACAAGGGCATCTGCTGCATCAGACTGGTGCTATTCATTTCCAATCCCATGTTTTTAGTCACAAATCAATCACAAACCCAGCTACTACTGACTAGCAAACTTTTTAAGCAGAAGAGCCATGAAGAATGGAATGAGGTACACCCCAGTTAGAACAGAGAACTTGTTTAGGATAAAGTTGCAGCCATTTCCTTCAAACATCACATCTTTTCTCACACTCTTCACTATGCTTTCATGTGTTTTAAGTTTTTACTTTTTAACCTCTCCTCCATGATTTCTTGAAATTCTCTGAGGCCATATATGATAGACAATAGCCCACCAAACTACTCTGCATAAGGAATTTCTGAGGCTTTTTTCTCTGAGATTTTTAATACCCCATGCCATGAATCTTCCTAGTCACAGTAAGTTTTGACATTAGACATTAAATAAGCCCCCATAAATTATAGCAAAAATATGATTTCTGACCTCAATGCCTCCTCTACAGAAAGTGCAAACAACAACCCAGTGAAACCCCACTTCAGCATTCTGTCTTTTGTACAGAGTTTTTTATTTTTTATTTTTTTTATTTTTATTGTCAACCATCTAATAAAAGAAGGGCAATGATATTTTTATACACACCACCTGTGTGGATATATATTCAAAGTTATGGACCATCTAATTCTAGAGGTGATCTAACTGGTAAGACACTTTCTTTAAACCGTAGAGTGGAAAGACCGAAACAAAATCTATCAACCTTTACTTCAAACTTGTGGCAACATAATATATGCTTAAATCCATATTTCTGTCCAGGAGCAAAAGAAAAGTATGAGAGCACCTATAGTTTAGAAAAATCATAAAACACCTAACTGTGGGATCATCCAAAAGCTACAAAGAGATCCAGCTTAATAGAGAGACCATGGTTAAGATCTTTTTAGAGCTGTTAGAATAATTCCACCATAGAGCTCCTAAAATTCTATTCATCTATTTTGAAATAAGTAAATTGGATTTTACCACATGGTCCACATCATCAATAATTTAAATAGATACGAAAATGGAAATAGCCAATGTTTGTTTAAACGTTGATGATGTGATAAAATACAATCCACTTATTTCAAAATGATTGGATATTTATGAACTCTATGGTAGAGTTACACTAAGAACTCTCGAGGATCATAAGGGCTATCGTGGTAAATCTAAACTGCAGTTAGGTTTTGAAACACTCACATACTTATATCATCTATTTAGTATGAGAAGTAGCTTCAAAGTGCAGAGGGAAACATGTCCTTGGTGAATATTTTAGAATGACAAGCTATTAGCAAGCACTTTCTAATCCAAATTGACACGATTATATCTCCAAATCGGCAAAATAAATTACCAATTACAAGTTAGAATAAGGTTGTTCTATTTGAATCATAATTTGACAGACAAGATCTTACAAATATGCTATATATGGGGAACAACTAACATGCATTCATTTTAGCTTTGGTATGAAATTAAACTGATGGGAATATACCCACGGCCTTTTTTGGACGTGGAATCAAATTGCATTGATCATAAAATGGCATGTAAGGCATTTATGGCATGGGAATCAGAGGGGGCATTTTTTATCTTTTTGATTTGGTAGCTAATTGCACTGCAATAAATTTCCCTTACTTTTATTTCCAATATTGCAATCAATGCTCAAATATGTTTCCATAATTGCAATCAATGCTCAAATGTGTTTCCAAAATTAACATTAGTGTGCATGTCACGCTTTTATTTTTCAGTATATGTCCTTGGAGCATAAATACCCTTCATGGCTGGGATAGCCCTGCCTTCCCATCTCAATTCTCAATGCCTTTGCTGTGTCTTCATCCCCTGTTGCTCTTGCCCCCTCTATCCCACCTTCACTTGCCAACCCCATCCAACCCTCTTATATGTCTGCCCCTTCAAAAATCAAGCGTGAGTATGATCTCAAAACAGATTACTAGATTATCGAATCGGATCAGTGATTTACCAGAGGAAATATGCATTTCCATAAATAATAAACCTACATTTGAATTGTAAGTACATTTCTTTTATGATTAAGAAAACACACTACTACTTTTTTTTTTTTTTTTAATAAACGAGTTTTTGCTAATGTTATTAAGGGTAGTCTTTAATTTTATTCCTTTTCTAAAATGAATGGATCAAATAAATTTTCACTTTTTTCCCTCTCGGCTCTCTAAACTGCATTGCGTTTTTCTTTGCCTGGGCTTGCTATGCCCTGATCAAATTCCGCGTGATTGTCTAGTCCTTGAGTCTAAACTCTAAATGTTTTTTTTATTTATTTTTTTTGTCAAAAATAATGGTACTCCATTATGAAAAAAAAAGAAAGAAAGTGGTATTTATTTTTGGGAAAATAATTTAGAATAATGTTTTCCATTTTTATTTTTTCATTTCTTTCTGCCAATGGAATTCTTTTTGCTCCTTGGACCAGGTTGGACCATAACAATAATGGCCTAAGTAATCTTCTCATCTTTTTTAGTTGTCTTTCTTATTTTTAGGCTTGGCTAGGCTAATTGAAAGGGCAGTTCCCATTTTGAGAAATTGCATCTGCATGCCAATGACACAAGCAAATTGATGCTGAAATATCATTTCTAATTCAAATAGTGACAAATTTATGCATCTTTGTGTTTTTCCCACTCCCTTTTTCTTTCTCAAAAACTCATAGAGGACCTGCTGCAACTCATAAGTCAACATAAGTTTTCACTAAAAATCTTTTTTTGTAATATCAATTCTGAATTATTTATCCAAATAATTGGTGTATGATCATCTTTGCAGTAATCAGGCCAAGATAGCCAGGTTTTCGAGTAGAAGCACGCATTAATTCACCGGACGAAGTCACTTGGAGTGGTATGTCTTGCTTCCCTAGTCTCCTTATTGTTTTGTTTAATGTATTATTTCTGCATATCAATTTTTTGTCACATATTGTTCAGCTTGGTTTATATTTATATGTGGTTAATTATAATCCGCTAGTAGAAAAATAGGGAACTTTTACGAACATAAAATCTTCAATGCAGGGGTCTTTTTGTTGGTCCAACAACGTTTATATAGTAAATCTTGTGACCCAGTTTAGAAGTGGAACCCTTCTTGTACTAACTTGTGCCTTATGTGCGTGATCTATAGGGAGATACATATTTCTTTAAGTAATAAAAAACGTCTCAAGACTTAAATTTAGTTTAATCAGCTTGCGTTCCTGAATCTTCTAACTGTATGGAAGGCTCTCTAATCATTTTGTTGTTATCAGTCTAATTCTCTCTTTTAGGAGATGAGTGCATACATATTTGAACCTTTGTAAGTTGCAATATTTTTTTAACAATACAGGCTTTCTAGTTGTACAATACCAAACACCATTTTTTGAACTGCAATCTTCTTGATCTTTTGGTAAGTTTGGAAATTTGTCTTGTGTTAGGCATTGGCGCATTGCCCTAATTCTTTGTAGACTGAAAAATGAAGCTAGTTTAAAGAGAGATTTTATGTAGTTCTCTAACAAAACTAAGCTACATATAAGAAATTTTTTAGCAGTAGGGGTTTTTGAAAGGTCAGTTATCATACAAGTTATACAACACAGAAATGCCCCAAGTAAGATTACACACTGTCAAAAAGATGTTAACCTGTATTGCAAGTTTAAAGAGAGCAGGACTCCATCCTATGAACTGCAATAAGTAAGGGAAGGTTGGAATATTGTTATTGGAAAGCATAATCTTCTAATTCTGTTCTGAACTAAAAGGTTGAATTTTCCACCCAATGCCTACTTCATATGCCTTCTGAGATGGCAGGTCTTAGAATAAACATATTCATCAGAACACTGAAGATTCCTAGTATTTCTTATTTTACTTACTTCTCTTATAGAGAATTTATTTGTTCACCATTTATTAGTTTCTTGGTCCTAATGATCAAAACATTTTTTTACAATATCTGATAAATGCTTTAGGGTGAAAAATGAAAGCTGAAAACATCAACCTAAGCACAAAATGGTGTTTAGAAATTTCTTTATCATTTCTCTTTCATATATATAGACTATTAATTTGAGTACTACATAAACATTTTTATCTGTTTTTTTTTTTATTTTTTAAAAAGAGGATCACAATTTGTAAACACTTCAGTTTAGTGCTAAAAGTATATAGTTCATTTCCATCAAATCATACACATTGATTTCAATTCCACTACATATGGAAACAAAAAAATTTATTAGAATTTTTCTTTTCTCATCCTGTCAGCGTTGATAATTCAAGCGTTTTCGTCTAGAGTACAATGTGTGCTACATACCATTTAGATATAGCCAGGCGTGATAAGCCCGGAAATCCATGGAAGAAGGGATCACAATGTCTAAAGCTAAAGCTTTTAAAGACGTGATAAGCCCGGAAATACTATGAAGGGATTAAATGTCTAAAACTATGGCTGGGTGTGATCAAATTCGAAAATCTGCGAAAGGAGGAGAGATCAAATATTTGACAATCCTCAAACCTACAGTCACGGTATGAACTACTTAGCCATTGTTGGAAATTCAAGTGTTTGTTAGACTGAGGTTCTCGTATTCATCTAGCTAAAGCATGGTCATCATTTGTGGGAAGTGGGATGAAGATTTCTGCAAGCCTCAACCTTAGGTGGAAAATTCTTCTCTCTAACCAGCTGAATGCCAAAAATTAATTACCAAGCAATTAAGAAATTTTTTGCCACGCCAATGTTGGAGATTCATTTGTATTAACCATGCCATGGATTTCTGTTCAGTAGATAATGCATACAAATTGTAGTTAAAAATTATTTTTCTTCCCTTAGCAAATGTAATGCTTTGTTACATTCATTAATTAATGTTATCTATGTTTTGAAATGACTTTCTCTCTCTCACACCAATGCAACATTTGTTTTTTTATAAATTATGTTAATGGAACTTCTAATGAGGCGTAATCTAGACTTGCATGAAATGTTGACTATGAGGACCATAATTTTAATAGTGCACAAAATTAATATTCTAAAAGGGAATTCAGTGACACTTAACAATTTCTAGTAAAGATATACATTGTTGTTCATTGAAATTGTGAGAGAGATTGATTTATATAGATGAACCAAAAATTTGATCTCAAAATTTTGAGGATGAGACCTTTAATATAATTTTTTTTTTTTATTAATTTGACAACCAATATACACTAAGATGAAGATATAATTCTAAACTTATTAAATTTACTGCATCCATCATGGAATTAAAAATTTCTGAATTTCAAATATTTGTGAGCATATGAACATCAAACAAGAGATTTTAATTCCATAGAAATTATTTTATTCTAAATCCCTTGATTTGAAATCCAAATCATAGTTCCAAAGGCAATAACGAACCAGTGAAAGGAGGCTTACCATAATGGGAGCTTTTTATAAGTATATGAATAAGGAGATAATGTATTAAGAAGATTTAGATGGCCCCCCCTCTCCATCTCCAACCTTTTGGGACAATAATCCAAGAAGGAAGGGAAGAGATGATAAAGGGCCCATCCCAATTATAAAACAATAAAGCTAGAAACACAACATTTTCACAACAATACCGATGTGTTAAGTTATGAATAGTAAATAATAAAATGTAATATGTGGTGGGTCCGTCCAAATGAGAACTAATAAAAACCTATCAACTCAATATTATTGTGAAAATGTTGTGTCTGTAGTATTGCACGTTATAAAAAGTAACCCAAAGAGTTAAATTTTGAGCAAGAAAATTTATATCTCTTGAAAAAAAAAAAAAAGGTTTCAGCAAAGTAGAGAAGAGAGAATAAATTTGAAAATTCATCTCTATGACAAAAAAAATGCTCTAAGGACCGAAGCGGGGGAGATTGGATTTTGCATTGTTTCAAACAAGTTTGGATTCCCCTTAAAAAATATGATAAACTAGAGCTTGTGTTGAACCTTGAACCACTGCATAGATATTTGGCATTAAAATGGACATTCATACATATGTGTGTTAATCTTTAGTATTATTATCTAGAGTTTCCGTTTATGATTACTGTAGGAAACTGTAGAGGTTTGGTTGTTGCACTTTTGTGATAAAGAGATTTTAACTGGAAAACTCTTTAAAATTTGATAAATTACAGTTAAAAAAAGCTTTTAACTTGTCACACCTCTTTAGTAATCAAAAGAGAAAAATAATAAAAGTGATTTTTATTTTCTTACTTAAATCTAATTATTGTTATTATTATTATTATTATTATTTAGTTATGCTATAGACATAGAATTTTTCACACGAAATATTTAGTTCTCACACACACACACCTCAATTCGGCCCACCACAACACAAAAAGGCAACTATGGTGTGAAAAAATCAATGATCAGACTTTTCCATTATTATCAAGGTCTCTCTTTCTCTGCGTATACTTTTATCAACATGTTGTTTTCTATTAAAAGTTGAAATATTGCACTAAATAACTCTTAACACCAAAGTTTAAAATTCTCAACTTTACATTAAAATTGGTGTTCAACTTTAAAAAGGGGCGTGGGTGGGGAAAGGGGAAAAGAAAAGGCTATTTAGTCAAATGTAGGAGGTAAAGAGAGAAAAAAGCGAGTAAATTTGACAAACTGATGAAAAATTTTGCTCGACTTTTAACACAGTTAAAATTCTTTTCTCCGAGTTCTATTGCAAATAAAGAATTCGTCACCAATAAATTCACACCCTTTCTGGCACACTCACATCAATTGGATCCACAAAATTTTTCTTTCTCCCCACCTAAGTCCTAACACAATAACTCATGTCTTATAGCATATGTGTTGAATACACACTATTGGCCCTCTATGATAGTGACCTTAAATAGGTTATTGAGAGCCTCTTTTGATGAGTTTATTTTTATTATTTTATTATATTTAAAAATTAAATATGTAAAAGTAGAGGTGTATCTTGATTTACTATAATCTAATCTAATAGTTTAATAGTATTAGAATACCGACATCAACTTTTGAAATCTGTTGCTCCACATTAGCATCATCATATCAAAGTTGCAAAAATACAAAATTATTACAAGTTTAATTGAAGTAAAGTACTTCAACACTAAAAAAAAAAAAATTGATTAATTTCCAATTGGTATTTTCTACAATTTCTTTAGTTTAATTTTATATCTATTAATTAAATATTTAATAAATTATAAATATTGTGTAGTAATAAATGTTTTAAATTTTTCTGCAAATTCATAAAGTTTGAGAGAGGTGCACAACTGTCCAAAACCATATAGTTTGAAAACGTTATTTTATTTTATTTTATTTTATTATTTCAAATTTTTAATCTTCCCATACTCAGGATTCTTTGTCTTGTTTGACTTTTTGCATACGTGGCATCCAATGATAGGACATTCGTATGGTCAAACAAACCGTAGTGTACCGGAACAAATGGACCCAAATAAACTTTTCTCTCGTAAGCGTTTGGTTTTCGAGAAAGTGCGGGTCGAGAAAATTTTTCAACTTTATTTTCTCGAGAAAAAAAAAAACCCTAGCCTCCCAATGAAGTATGAACCTGAGTAGTAGTCCTCGTACTCCTTCATCGTCTTGACGCCGTCGTTGGATCTTCCGGCTATCAGATGCAGTCGGAATCGGCGATCTGACCGGCGAGAGATTTGCACCCCTCCAAAGATCGGAATCTCCTCTCTCCGTTGACTCAGGTATCAGTCCCCCCCTCTCTCTCTCTCTCTCTCTCTCTCTCTCTATGTATGCATGCACTCTCTTTTTTCGTTTCATTGTGTCATTCAAAGTGTTAGCATTTGGACTGAATTCACTGAGTTTCTATGTGTGTGTGTTTATGGTAATCATATTGCAAATTTTCAAATATAGCATCTATTAGGTATGGTAGACAAGTTTTTGTATTGTGTGTGTGTGTGTTTTTTTTTGGCTTTGAAAAACACTATGCAAAATAAAATTCCAGTAAAACTAGCTGAAGTTGTTGGGGTTAGTTCAAATATTATAATATGCTGTAGTGAATTTCCTCTGCATTTTATTGTTTAGCATATATGGTGTCATGTCACTAAGTAGAATGGAGGGGGTGGATCGAATATTTACGAGTTAAAATTTTCGATAATAATTATCAAGCGGAACTTGCACGAGTTCTTACTTTGTGTTTCTTGTAATTCCCCAATTCATTGAATTAAGAACATATGGCTATCTCCAGCTCAACATGAATGTTGAATCGTTTAAATGGTCAGACATGATTATGCATATTCAAAGTTTTTTTAGAAAAAAATGTGTGTGGTGAATTACTTTTATTTATAGATACCTTATGGATTGTGTGAACCATAATGGAATTTATATAGTTAGTAAAAAATTATATTATGTACTTTTTATTGCTAATGAATATTGTAAGAATGTACAGAAGCCTATGGTGGTTGGATGATGTTGATTGTGGATGACTGGATGTATGACTTGATTTTCACTGAAAACATGATTCGCATTTGAACCTGATTTGATTCAAGAATGCCTTATCATTTTTATTTTGAAGCTTAATGCATTTTTCAGATTGAGTTGCAGGTTTTGGTTTCTGATTTTGGTCTAATAACAATTGGGCTGCAGTATGTTGGTTTACATCTATGTAGCCAATGAGCTTTAAGCTCAAATGGCACTCCTCCCTAGTCCCTTCATAAAAAATGAGGTGGAGGGTGAGGTAATGGTTTCAAAATTCATTGGGTACTTGTGTAACTTAACATTAAACAAGAAAAAGAAAAAGAAAAAGTTACATGTATGTAGAGGGAAAAAATGTTATTGCTTATTAACTTTCATCTGTGTTTTTTAAGTCTAATGTATATGTCCGATATGTTTAGTTTTGTACTATGAGACATTGGATACATGACGCAAACCTAAATTTAATTTAGGACAGGAAGCTTCTGTTCTACATTTATCTACCATGCGAATGGCCTTGAGACTTATTGGGCATAATAAAGTAATATGGTTATGTTCATATGTATTCTCCAATTTAATAGGTCAAGAGGCACATTAAATTGGTAATTTATTTATGCACTGGCAGTGGCTAGATCTAGCAAAGTTTGGCATGAACTGCTAACCTAATGGGTGTGGGTTTATACTTGATACCTGCATACAAGTTGTTCATTGCTCATATATTAATATTTGTGACTTATACTTTAACAAATTAATGGCCATTTGGTTTCTTTTGTGAGCTCTTCAACCATGGTTGACAATTTTGCTCAAATTTAAGTTGGTGCTGCAGAGGAAGAATGCAAAGGGCAATCAGAATAATTCTATATTGTAGCAGAATTTGGGAAGTGAGAAACAATTTATAAGCACAAAACATAATTTAACTTCTTAGTTCCTAATGTGCTAAAAAGATTATGGTCCTATAAAATTGGAAGATAGTGGTAGATTACCCAGGATTCTAGGCAAGGATGCACCGATACTGCTATGGTATCAGGTATGATATGGGTACAGGTACGGAGATACAACATTTCTTAAAAACTTATGTGGGTTGATATGGATATCCCATTATCGTAAATAGGAGTATCTGTGCATCCTAGATTCTAGGACCAAAGATGCGTCACTTGTGAGTTGAATTGGTGTTGGGAGCCTCTGGATCGTGGTTCACAATTTTGCTCGACTGTGAGTTTCTATTGGCAAGAGAATAAAAGAAAGAATGCAGTTTAAGTGTTTTATATTGTTGAAGAATTTTGGAATAAATTAAATGAAGTAGAAGCACAGATCATAATTTTTTCCTTAAAAAAATTACAGTTCTAGATATTGCAAGCTTATTATGGATTGTCTAGCACTCATTCAATTTTATTGGTAAGTTACACACGCACTTGGTGGGTCTTGAACCAACAACCTCAGTAACCACCTTACTCTTAGAAAGGGAGGAGGTGCCATTTGAGTTAGAGCTCATTGGCATATTATATAGCACTCATGATGATAACTTGAAAACTCATGCATTAGTACAAAGACAAACAAAATGGAACTGTTCTACCAAATTTTCATTTCATATGCTGCTATGGTGCAACAATCTATCAATTTAGTAATCATTTCTCTTTAAACCTGTTATTAATGATTAAAAGAACAAGAATTTCAAGCCAAATGGGCCTAAAATGCCATCTATCTGTTGATCCTAAAAGTGAAGTAGAAGCTCTTTGATGTAATATTATGAATTAGAGTTAAAACTTTACCATGATTGCCAGATAAAAATATAATTGCCAAAGTTATAGAATAGTTGTTGATCCTGACATTGAAACATGCCTTGTAATTAATAGAGGATCCATGTAGATAATGTTGGACTAGGTCACTGCATTTTCTTTTACTAACCACTCAGATGATTAGTCTGTCAATCAGTATGTTGAATTCTGTTTAATCATGTGGCACACAATATAGTTATATGTCTTTTACTGATTTAGGAATGGAGCAATATGATCTACAAGCGCAGAGACGGGATATGAAGCACAAGGGAAGGAACGTAGTATGGTCACTTGCAATGGACAAGTGCCTTATTGAAGCCCTTGCTGTTCAGGCTAGAAACGGGAACAAAATTGACAAATGTTTTAATGAAAACGCTTACACTGCTGCTTGTATTGCTGTGAACTCTCATTTTAACTTAAACTTGAATAATCAGAAAGTTGTTAATCGACTTAAGACGATTAAGAAGAGGTATAAGGTAATGAAGGATATGCTAAGTCAAGACGGATTTAGGTGGAATCCAAATACAAAGACGATTGAGTGTGACAATGATGATCTTTGGAAGAGATATGTTGCAGTAAGTTTTTTTTTTTTGTTCTTTTTCTCTTTAAAACGTGTCATACTCTTGTTTACAATATGCTTGTTGGTGCTCATGAATTCATTGGAATAGGCACACCCTGATGCAAAAGGATTTCGAGGTAAACAGATAGAGATGTATGATGAACTAAAAATTGTTTGTGGAAATTATCAAGCCCCTAGTCGTTGGGCTAAGATGAAGGACGGAAGCCATCAAACAGATTTCAGGAATTGTGATGATGAATCTGCCTCATATCTTTCCCCAAGTTCAGAAGACCCAAGCGACACAGATGGGACAGAGTCATATACTGGAACACCGGAGTATGCCCAAATGCCAGATGGCACTCAAGATCCTCCTCTAGCCCAGCCTCTCAGACAACTCCCAAAACGGCCTCGTGGCTCAGAAGTTCTTCAAGATGCAATGTTGACTGTGGCATCAAGCATTCGACGCTTGGCTGATGCAATGGAGCGAAGCAAATGCTCAATTGACTCCCATGAGCTATTACAGGCAGTGATGGAGCTTGATGGCTTGGAAGAGGCTAAACAGATGTATGCTTTTGAGTATTTGAATGCTGATCCTGTCAAAGCTAGAGCCTTCTTGACTTACAATCCTCGAATGAGGAAGATGTATTTGTTTCGACAGTTCTGGTGGTGGAAGTGAATGTAGGGCCAAGTCATGGCACTTTTGGGGTATATAACTCATGATATTGCTGGTGTTTTCTAGATATTTGCACATTATTTAGACCATCTTTTGTTGATGTTTTGGGAGGTGAATGTATAGATATCAGATATTCACAGGGTGAATATAATTGGCAAGCAGTCAGGATAGTAGAGGCATTTTCTGGTTTCCATGCAGCCTGTTTTGGAAGTGAAGCTAGCAAGTAGGCTTAAGAAGATTTCTTTTCTTGCTTTTACTTTGTAAGAGGTAAGGTACTCGCTTTTGCTTTTTTAAACCAGTAAATATCTGGTGGAATTTTCTGTTTCAGCCTTACATGGAATTTATGTGTTTACCATAAACTGTTTCAAGCTGCGGTGTTGAGGCCTTTTGGCCTCGTTCGTTTGTTTAACATCAGTTTTCCATTTCCATTGGGTGCTTGTAGACAAGTATGTGATAAACAGATGAGAGTACTAGTGTGACATGCTACTTTTTAAATGTTTTGAGCTGTGCCTTTTCACATTTGTTATGCTTTTCGACTTATTTTATTATTACTTTTGCTACTCACTTCAAAAACTTAATTATCACATTGCTGCTGCTGATGTCGTTCTATGGTGATCTTTTTCTGTTGATGATTTTGCAATGTACATGGGAAAATTACTTTTATGAAACCACTTTTGAAGTTAAAACTAAAATTAATTTGATCCTGGATTTTTCTTTCTTTCTCCTTTTTTATGCTTGTTATCATAATTGTTAGAGCTGTATTGAATCGGCTAAGTAGTAAATATGCATTAAAATTGGTGAGAATTGATTGAACCAAAGTCACCAACACTCCCCTAAACCATAATCTTAACCTTGCTCGCTCATTTATGTTGTTTCAATGACCCACATCCATAACGTCAGCTTAGCTAGCTCGCTTGTAAGTTCTCTCCACTAGAGTACTACCGATTGCATTATCATTTACATATTATTATTTACTCCTTAAGCACCTTTTAAAAAAAAAATAAAAGACTACTATTATTTACTCTTTTAGCTTGAAGCTACTATTATTCACTCAGTAGCCTAATATCAAATGATCATGAAGATTTTAATAATTAATAAGAGACTGGAGAAATATGGTCTTCTGGAAAAAACATAATACATAAATTGGTGTGGCAACTTAGAAAATGTCCAGCATCTATTTTTGGACAAGCCTAGGACAACCAATTGCTATCTAAAACGTTCATGGCGTTGCAACACCACTTCAAGTACTAACTGAATCCACAGAAAGTCTTGTATGAAAAATTTGAGGAAATGGATCAACTCTAAAATATGGGAAAGATGAAAATTAAGTCCCAGGGTACATATTTTGATAATAAGGATTTTCACCATTTCTTTTTCTTTCTTTTTTTATGAAAGACTAAATTTCATTTCAGAAGAAATGGGAAAGGGGGGAAAAGTACAATGATTTAATCAACAATGATCTGATTATCCATTGACATATGAAAAATTATAAATATGACAAGATGTACCTCCTTTATGTTATTTGGTTAGAAAAATGGCAGCTCTACTTCCAGACCTTCTGTTTGTTCTGTTATTAGGATGTTGATTTGCACTATTTGGGGATGATAGTCAATGATATCATGATGTTTAAAATGGAACCACCAAACTTCATCCAAGGAACCTTATTTATCTGCACCCAAAGGCCCCAATTCCTGGTAAAACCTTCATTTGTAGCTAGTACATCAACTCTCAAGAATCAACACTTATGCCCTGACAACTTTACCAATAATCTCCACAAGAACAAGTTCCGTTTTTGAAATGATGGAACCGATGCATATCACGCACTATGATTTCCCGTCCAGTCACAAGTGAAATGTACTTAGTCGCGTTATGGCAATCTCCACAAACTCGGAGGTTTTTCCGAATGTGTATGGTTGTACCTGATTTGGTATTTAACAGTCCAAATGCAATAGCCAGCTTCTCACTATGGCTATTGAGCAACTGCTTCTTAACATCATCCTCCACATCATGAATTGAATTGGTATCAGGCACATAACCGGCAGCCATGATCTCTTCTCCCAGTGTCTCAAGATAAGCATATATTCTTTTGGATTGGGGATGGCTTGTGCTTCCTGAATAGAAACTGTGAACCTGGTTTTTCAATTCCACTAAACTGCAGCCAGGAGTTTTTTGAAGCCCCGTCTTCTCCATCATGGTTCTCACTTTGGCCATTTTGTCCCACATTGAAGCTGTGGCATATATATTAGAGAGCAGTACATGGTACCCACCTTCATCTGGGTTTAACTCAAACAGTTTCTCCGCTGCCTTTTCCCCGAGTTCAACGTTTTTATGAATTTTGCAAGCACCCAACATGGCACCAAATACTGTAATCCCCGGCTCAACAGGCATCTTTTGAATGAAATCCCAAGCTTTATTGAGCTGTCCAGCTCGACCAAGAAGGTCAACCATAGCTCCATAGTGATCCATGACGGGCTCTAAACCATATTCTTCCTTCATGCTGGAAAAGAAGCGGAGTCCATCTTCCACCAAACCTGAGTGGCTGCAAGCAGAGATAACACATAGAAAAGTTATGTCATTTGGCTTGACGGTTCCCTTTTGCATATCATCAAAAAGTTCCACAGCTTCTTTTCCAAGGCCATGAGTCCCATATCCATCAATCATAGCATTCCATGTTATCACATGCCGCTCCTCCATCATGTCAAAGAGCTTTCTTGCAATGCGAATAGCTCCACATTTAGCATACATGTCAACAACAGCAGTCATCACAAAGACATTTTTGTCCAAATAATGTCTTATAACAAGTCCATGCATCCACTTTGCTTGACGCGTAACTGACAACTCCGCAAGAGCAGGAATCACACTCACCATTGTAAATGAATCTGGTTTTATATTTTGAGCTTGCATCTCACAAAAGTGATTTAAAGCCTCATTTACCCGCCCATTTTGAGAATAACCTAATATCATGGCATTCCATGAGACAGGGGTTTTGCCCTGCAAGTTGTCAAATACTTTAGCAGCAAGATCAACTCTCTTACATTTGGAATACATGGATATCAAAGAGTTCATCACAGAAACATCATATCCAAGTTTCAATTCATCCAATAATTTATGAATGAACTTTCCCCGCTCAAGATCACCCAAATCAGCACACGCATGTAAAGTTTCCATAATAGTAACATTTGTCGGTTCAACCCCTTCATCTAACATCTTCTGAAAAATTGCCATTGCTTCCTCAGGATCTCCACTTTGTACATACCCATCAATCATGGAATTCCATGAAACAACAGTCCGTTGTTTCATCCCATCAAAGATTAACCGAGCAATCCTCACCAACCCACATTTTGAATACATGTCTACCAAAGCCGTAGAAATATTTACAAGCGACTCAAACCCAGCTCTTATAGCATAGCAATGAATCGACTTCCCAATCCTCAAAGACCCAATATTTGCAGCGGCAGGCAAGACAGTCACCACCGTGATTGAATCTGGCTTCTGTCCTTCCTCCTGCATCCTTAAAACCAAATCTAACGCCACTTTCGCCAACCCATTTTGCGCATATCCAGCAATAATCGTATTCCAACACACCAAATCCCTTTCAGGCATTCTATCAAACATCTTATAAGCTTCATCAATCTGTCTACACTTAGCATACAAATTCACAACCCCAGTCATCGCAAACACATTAGAAGCAAACCCATTAGTTATCAACTGCCCATGAATCACTTTACCCCTCTCAAGGTCCGCATTATCGCCGCAAACTTTCAACAAATAACTAAAATTATAAATAACAGGCTTAACATCATCGCATTTCATTCGAACAAAAAACGACACGACATTGTTCAACGACGAGTTCTTAGCATACCCTTTAAGCATTGTGTGATAAAGCACGTCGAGCTTATCCTCAATGGGCTCGAAAACACGAGCAGCTTCATTCAAGCTACCGTATTTACAGAACAAGCTAAGGAGCTTGGTTTGGAACAAGTGCTCATTGTAGAGGCCGTTCTTGATGATGAGAGGGAGAATTTGGTGAAGTTCTTTCATGAAAGTGCAGAGCTCAAGGAGTAGAGCTGAAGGGTGGTTATAGACATGAGAAGGAATGTGAATTCTTTGGGATAGAGTGTGAGAATGAGAGATTGGATTAGGAGGTGAAGAGGAACGATTTGGTTTTGAGGGAATTGATGATGGGGCCTTAATGTTTGTGAGGTACAAGAGCTGTGAGCTCATCATCTTCTTTCTTGTTTTCTTTACATTTGTTGTGGGATGTTGAGGATGAAGTTCTACAAATTATATGGTTCTTAAGTTATTATGTAATTTTCTTCTGAAAATAGAAAAAGGTTATGTGAAAATAGTCAAAAACCCTTTATTTATATCAAAAAATAATATTTTGAGTTACTTTAAAAATATTGTTTTGTTGTTACCTTCTTCTAAAAATAAAAAAAATAAACTCTCTAAAAAAATATAGTTACTTTAAAAAAAAAATTACCGTTGGCAACGGTCATGTATATACATATAATTTTTTTTTAGTTAAAAGAATTACAAAATTGCTAATCATCCTAAAATCTATAAAAATACCCTTTATTTATTTCATTTTTTCACCAAAAATCCCTCCATTCTCAAGCTTTCTATAACTACTCTCATTATTTTTCTTTCTCTCGTATGATTTATACTTATTGAGTTACTTATTGAGTCATTGTCTTACTTAACAAAATGAGATGGTGTGTTTTCTACTATAGTGACCAATGACAATCTAACGTATTGGCTAGATGACATTCTAAATTCTTGGCTTTGAATGTTTGCTAAAGTTGGGTTGGTTGGAAATATGAGTTTATGACTAATATTGACGTTCTCTCCCGAGGATCTAAAGTCTAAACTTCGGAAATTCGAATCTACACTAGTACAAAGTATTTCGAATATTTTGTTCATTAGACTAGAGCGTTTTCCGCTTCTTGTTCGAGTTTGGGGATGAGATCCCAAAATATGTATATCTTCTCAATTCATTTTGCTGTTGTTTAATATTAGATATTGTCCATTACATTAGTATGTAGTGATGATGCACATTCTTCGGAGTGTTTAATCTTAGATCATGGCCTTGTTTTTTATTTTTATTTTGTTTTTTTCTTTTTGGCTGAATAGACCATGCCCATTTCATTAGCATATTGATAATGCGCAATGGTTGTTCTGAATACTCAAAATATGGAAAATTATATATATAGTTTTTCAGAATATTCTCATGGGTGTATCTAATCCCCCTTCTAAATATATCGAAATATAAAAGTTTATCATTGACACATTGAATACATCTTGGACGGTGAAATGTTTTAATTATTTTGCATGTGTCTTGTACTGAAGTTGACTTTTGTTGACTTCTTCTTTATATTGTCAATATTTGCAACCAAGTTGTGTGTATCTAATCCTCCTTCTAAATATATCAAAAATTTTATAAAATGACTCCAAAATATTAGTTAAAGGTTTTCGAATCCCACATTACATAATGGTTATGATTGCACAGTGGTTAACCGGGAACCTAATTTTGGAGTTCACTTTTTCTTTTCTTTTTTTCATTGTATAATAATTAGTTCATCACCAATGGAAGGTGAAAACGACAACTATTTTTTAGCAAAAAATAAATAAAAAGAAAACTTCAGCTTTAAACTATATCCATTGAGGAATGAGGAGTAGAAATTTCTACCACGTTAAGTTTCCATTGAGATAAAGTGAGGAATAATTTATTTTATATGTGCATGTGTAAACATTACTCCATCAACATTGCTGCAGATTCATTCATTGTATATAAGGATGAGATTTCTTAAAAAAATAAATAAATTAATTAAACTAAATGATATCAATAGACATCTTCAAAATTTGGTTCGAATTAGTAGAACTAGTCAAAACTAATGGCTTAATCTTGAGTTTGAATGGAAGATAACATATGAGCATAAATATAAGCAAAACTGAAGCAACAATTATTTTATTAAACCATTATTTTTTGAGCAACAATTATTTTATTAAGTAATATTTTCATAAACCAGCATTAACACAGTGTAACTTTTGGCTTATTATTATTTATTTATCTTGTTGGTTGTAACTTTTGGCTCAAATACAACTCACACTCTGCAAGAGGTTAAACCTGTGGCCTTACCCTCTACCCCTAATTTATGGGAGAAGAATGCCATTTGATCAAAGGACCATAGGTCAACTCTCAGTTTCCCAAAGGGGAAAAACAAGCATACCTTCTCTGTTGATCTAACAAACAAGGAAGAAAGGGAACCGAAGAAAGAGAAAGAAAGCATATCTCTCTCACTGGAATCACAAAGTATAAAACCTTTGGAATTGATTAAATATCCCGTAAGACCTACATGATACACCATAAACAAATTCAACTAATCATGAAATGCTTGCAATCCACTGTGAGAAGAGATAAATGAAAACAAGCTATAAGTCTAGTTCTTTGTTGGATTTCAGTACAATCATCTTCACCTTTTCAACAATGCCATCCAAAGGCATGTCGAGCAACTTGAAAGGAACTACTACCATTTTTGGAAAAATGCTAGCTAATAGAAGAAGCAAATAAATTTACTCTCACAAGAGCAACTGCTGACAACATCAATTGGTAGTATCCACACATCATCCCTAGGAATAGTTTCTTCATGGCTACAGTCCCAAGCCAAGAAGGCCACTACCTTCTTCATGGCTACAGTCCCTAGTCAAGAAGGCCACTACCTTCTTCATGGCTACAGTCCAAAGCCAAGAAAACCACTACCTCTTTGATCACCTATACTAAGCATTCTACGAGGAAGGCGATGGACTACTTCCTGCAAATCTACATAAACCCCATTCCATAGCTCTAAATACCAGCATCCATTATTGATGCAGCAATTGTGTTTATATCTTCAGTAAGAGGTCTTCTAAATCAAATGAATAGGTCAGCAGGGTATATAAAAAGAAGATAATGCATCTAGAAATACCAAACCCGTTTAGTGATGCTTGAATGGGAAGGGGAAGATTCAATTACAACCACAAGCACAGTAAAGCTATGGCCAATGCTGTTTTTATAAAGTGAATTGTGCTTTCCATGAATCAAAAACCTCATGGGCAAAAACCCAATCAGTTGCAGGTAATCAATCAATGTACTGCAATGCTGTGGCACTTGTACTATCAAGGGGAAGCATAAATATGTAGGAGAGGGATAAAATTGTACATGTTGAACATGGCATGGACATGCCTAAAACCAAATAAATACATAAGTACTTGCTTCAAAAATAGGACATTTGCAAGAAGGCTTAACATGACATGACATGGCTATTTTTAGGCTTAACATTAGCCAAAATTTATATCTACACAGACACGACAAGAACATAAAGAATATCAAACTGAATGCAGCTCAAGTAGCCTTAATCCCAGTAAATTCAGATGAAAAAACAGACTTTATATTATTGTTACTAGGAATATTACTGCTTAAGAATTAACTTATTGTTATTAAATCTCTCATTGATACTTAATACCTTGAAAATTCCAGTGCAATGTCGTGTTTGTCATACATGATACACAAATTTCATTTGCATCTGAAAATATATATGTAGTTATATATTCACATAGTGCCATGTACTTTGTGCAAAAAGTACATGGCACATGTAATGTTTCTAGTGTTGGATGTCCAAGTCTTGCAGAACATTTCCAAATACTTGGCACCTGCCAAATATCTAGATTCCAGAATATTTGTGTGACTTAGAATTTGTATGTTACAGTACTGGATGAAAGCACCAAAAAACCCTTATGTTTTAATAGCAAAAGTACATAAAATGATTAGTAATGTCATGTACCAGCAAAACTACAAAATTAATAATGATTATACAGGCCTATGGAATCATTTTAAACAGATTCATTTAAAGCTGTTAACCAGAGAGTAGATTGCAAGTACATAACATGCTCTCCACCTTGTTGCCTCCCAATGTTAGACCTTTTACATCCATTTAACTACAATATTGCACAGCAATGAGAACACTTTTTTAACAGCTAAGTTTATGAGCATACCGAGTTATATTAGGTAACCTAATTGAACATCAAGTCAGTGTCCTCTTTTGAGAAGAATCTACACTACAGCAGTGAGATTGTCAAGATGTCATTTATAAGTAATGCAAAATTCATTAAAGTCAAAACTATTCTCATACACAGGGGAGTATACAAACAGAATAGCTAGAAAAAGAAAACAAGACAAAACTAAAATACAAGAGTCGAGAAATTAACATCAAAGCAATAAATCATCTAAGAATTTTATGGATTTCCTAGATTGCAGTACTTTTGATTGATTTTCCCTTCTATGGTACACCCATTGTGTACCTAGAAGTGGTTTTCTTTAATATAATTTTGTTTACTTATCAAAAAAAATATATATCATCTAAGAAATCCAGTAAGGAAAAGGTGGAGTGAGTAACAGATTGGGAACTCCATTCGTAAAGAGTTTTCAGAAAAAGGAACTTAAAATGTGGCACACATAACTCCGTGCCCTCGAAGGTACGCTGATAGAAATCAACTCAGCATTAGCGAGACCAAAATGCCATGCAGCAGTAGAGATTGCCAGACAATAAATAAAACTAAATCATAGGCTCACAATACAATAGTTACTATATATATATATATATGCCAGGAAAAGATTTTAGTAGCTAAAATAAGTGCAATGGCTCAAGGAAGAAGCATCAGCATTATACATTGCACTATAAAGTATAATCTGGAGAACCTCATTGCAAAAGCTAAACCACAAAATCGATACTCCCTAAGAAGTTCAAAGCAGTGAAATTTACACAACGGTTGCACTTGCTCATACCAACTTATCCTTTACGATAAAATCTTAAACAAAATTCCTGGAGAGTGGAGGAAAAGTAATTTAACACCTATATACAAAGAACAAAAGAGATATTCAATACTGTACAAATTACAGTGAAATTAAGCTAATGAGTCACATGCGGCCAACCCTGACTAGTCTATTGAGGATCCATAGCTGATCCTAAAAATTTTGGGACTAAGGCTTGGTTGTTGTTAGGTCACACTATGAAACTTTGAGAAAGGGTGATGATCATAGGTTAAGACAAGAAACAACAACATAGAATAATCCATTTGGTTTTATGCCAAGGTAGTCTACCATGAAAGCAATTTTCTTATTTAGGCATCTAATAGAGAATTATAAAGACAAGTAAAGTTCTCCATATGGTTTTTATTGATCCAGAGTACCTAGAGGGGTTATGTGGTGGCATTTAGAAGAGAAAGGAATTCCTCTGAAGTTTATTAAGGTGATTAAGGATATGCTTAATGGAGTTGTAACTAGGTAAAAACAAGTGGAGACAACACAAGTGAGTTTCCTATCATAATAGGTTTACATCAAGGATTAGTTTTAAATCCATCTCTTAGCATTGGTTACAAATGACGGAGAATAATACATGTGATCAATCTCAATTTGTCTATTGAGCATCAATAACCAACCCCAAAAGTTTTGGGACAAAGCTTTGTTTCTGCTATTGTTATTCACACCAGCTTATGATAATCTGCTCTGTACATTATCTTAATAGAAAGTATCAAATTGTCCTTCCATAAAGATTCATAAAGGAGGAAAAAGAAACAAGAAGATAAGTATCAACAGCAGCATTGCCCCACTAATCAAACGAAAGATCATATTTTCCAGAAACTGGCTTCAGAAGATTCTCTGCCCTCCTTTCTTATAAATTACAACCGAAAGGGTTACAGATATCAGAAGATTCTTTATTTTTATTTGGGAGGCCGAGGGGGTGTTAAGTTATGACCTCACCTTCCACCTTGCTCTTACAAGGAAAGTAGATGCCATTTGAATGAGAGCTCATTGGCATCAAAAGATCATATAGTAAATTACACGTATAAGTACACTCACCAAGTTATTACTTGTTTATAACAAAAAACAGGGAACTTAAACATATATAATCAAACAAATGCCCGAGATATCATCATTAACCACTTTCCTCAAAGAACACAAATTGCAAACATATCATACCAGAGAATTCTATTTCCTCTGTACACAACCTGAGAACAAACTAAATCAAGAAATTGTACAACTAAAGCTCCAAAACCCCATATTAATAAAATGACTTTATCTCAAATTCACAAATAAAGAAAGATAAGACAAAAAATTTGACATTAATCCATCAATTATTCGATCATATCATACACCACAACTTGTATATGTTTACCCTATTGATACAAAACATTATAGAACAATCTAAAATCAATTTTCAAAAAAAAAGAAAAAGCATTGACAAATTTTCACAGGAATCTGACCTTAAACTATATGACTTCCACAGTAAGCAACAAAGAAGTGTTAACAAATCAAGCTCGAACACGTGGCAACGCATCCGTGTCGCCACCATACTGTGAAATCCGAGCGGCCACATTGGCGACCTGAGCTTGCATTTGTGCCTCATGGGTGTCGCCACCATACTGCGAAATCCGAGCGGCCACATTGGCGACCTGAGCTTGCATTTGTGCCTCATGGGTGTCGCCACCATAGTGCGAAACCCGAGAGGCCATATTGGCGACCTGAGCCTGCATTTGCGCAGCCCTGACTTTCGACGCGGTGGCACGATGAAAGAACTGCTCACGCGACAAGAGCCTCACATTCCTCAAGTACTGATCGAACGCCAAAACGCCCTCCTGCGCCGCCTTGTCCAACGAGTACACCACGTCCTCGATCGCCAAATCCGCAGCGGTACAATCCATCATCTGCTTCGATAAAGCGTCGGTGCAAACAAACGCGTCGTCCACATCGACATTCTCACCGAAACTCCTCACCTTCCCTTCGTTCTCTCTCAACCACGCCTCCAACACGTCGGTGTTCATCAACACCATCTGCAACTGCTGCTCCAACCCTTCCTTCTCGTCGTGCATCTCCTTCACGCCTTTCCTCAGCTGATCCTCGCGATGCCGAAGCATCCCCTGCGCGTTGAACAAACCTTCCATCTCCGCCTCACGCGCCTTCCTCATCGACAATATATCCCCGTGCACCACTTCGACAAGCTTGTTCACCGCGTTTTTTTTATACACCTCCGCCGGATCCTCCGTCTGTACTGAACCTCCACCGTACGGCGACGGTGGATACGATCTCGGCGGTATCGTGGGGCGCGCGTAGCTCACGGCAGGGTTGGGAGCCTGATTAGGACTGAAACTAGGACTTTGATTAGGATTGAAATTAGGGTTAGGGTTAGGGTTAGGTCTGCGTTGAGAATATAGAGGAGGATCGCGACTGAAATGGAGGCCGAGATTACGAACGAGATCGACGAGATTGGAGCTAGGGTAGATCCAATTGTGAAGATAAGGGATCGAGACGAGACCAGAGGGGTTCACATGAGGATGAGGGCGCTTGATGATCATGTCGCGCGTGGGATTCACGTAGACACAAGGAGGGTGGCGAGGGTAGGAATCCATGAGCCAGATGATGACAGGGATGTTGTAGGTGACGCCTTGAAACGTCATGGGGATTGTGCCTTCAGCTTGGAGGAGATTGACGGAACGACCGTCGTTGTGAGTGAAGGTGGCGGTTTTGGGATCTAGAGAAGGGTAGGAGGAGGTGAGAGCAACGAGGTGTTGGCGGATGAGCCATTTTGTGTCTTCGGAGTATGGGAGGGCGGAGGGGCCGCGTTGGGAGAGGACAGAGCTTAGGAATTGTTGGGTCTGTTGAGGGTTCAGTGGGGCTGGACCCGCCGGTGGAACCATTGGTGGTGGTGGGGGGTTTATGTGTGTTTGAGAGAGATTGAGAAAATAGAGGAAAGAGTTGGGAAATGAAAATTGCTTCCAAAGGATTGGGATGGAGTTTTGAGAGTACGTGTGCCGTGAACGTGTTGAATGGACTTTCTTTTGGTCTATTACTTACTCCATGGTGTTCCTTCAACGGGTCGGATCCGGATTGAGCCAGAATCCAAGTCCAACAAAGTCAGAAAGTATACTCCAATTGGGCCACGTATTTTCCTATAAAGTATTGGCCTGTTTTGTTTTGTCAGCCGTCCATTTGTCTCAAATAATGGGCTGAAATTGATGATTTTAACTTTATTATGTTGATTGGTATCCATGCCTGCTCGATTAAAAGGGAGAATCGGCCCAAATAACGTATTTTTTTAAGTTATTTTGTGAAACACTATCCTTCCATGCTTATATTAAAATATAGGCGAGTTTGAAAATTGTCTCTTCCTTAAAATCGTCTTTTGAAGAGGTGATTTGCCCCTTTTAATATTAAAACATTCTTAGACATGGACAGCTTAACTCACTTAAATTTAGGAATATGATTAAAGTGTGATATGTCTTTTAATATTGATACACAAAAGATCCAATTAAAAAAAATGACGTTAATATTAAAATTGATTATTACTTTATTATGTAAATGCTATGTAAGCAACTAAACAAGATTTTCATTTTTTTTTTTTTTACAAAACTTGCACACTATGGAATTGACAAATATGAATTTAATAGATTGTCTATTCATCATTTTCTTTGTTCAGATTGTGTATCTTGTGACATTTTACTTGCTAAACTGAACGCATACGTTGAACATTTTTTTTTTTTTAGCGTTGCTTCAAGTAATTATCTTTCTTTTCTTTTTTTTTATTTTTTTAATATTTAACAATGAGGTTGTGTAAATATAATGTCGAATGTATCTTTGAATGTGTAATATGTGATATATTAAACTTTTTTAAGGAAAATAATTTCTTTAGTTGTCACTAACAAGTTGTAAATTACAATTGATTTAAATAAGTATCATAGCTCCAATTACTATATACATCCATTATAACGGAGAAATAATTTATGATGGTAACCACATAGTTCAGTATGAAGGAATACATATGAAGATTATTATTATTTTTGCCTTTATTTTTTTTAACTAGATTTTTTTTTTAAAAAAAGGGCGTTTTAAAAATAAAATGAAGTAAAATCGCCTCTTCAAGAGACGATTTTCAACAATTTTTTTTTTTTAATTCGCCACATCATACAAGAAAAATCGTCGCTTGAAGAGAAGATTTTGAAACTGACCTATCTTTTGATATAAGTTTCAAATGGGATTGTTTGGCAAAATAATTTTAAAAATCGAGTTATTGGGCAAAAAAAAAAAAAAAATCTTAAAATCAATAATGGGCTGGCAATAAGAATTTGTCAATCGAGTTATTGAAGATAACACAACCGACACTTTAATATGTCTTTTGATGTGACCGTGTAGTTGGGTTATACACTTAATACTACAAATATATAGTTTACATGTTAGTGGTTGAGATTATTCTAAGTATAACGAGTAGTTTATCCGTGTATTAATCAATATAAATGTAATTACAAAAATATGAAAGAACTATTTCTTGTTATCGCTGTTTTTTTAGAATGAAATTGATGGAAGAGGCTACTGGTTATTAAAAAAGAAACCGGTACACTAGAGTGATGGATACTGTAGTATTGGAAAGTGGCCACTCAGATAAACAACATCATGGTACTGTACAGTGTCACAGATCCTTGCGAAAGCAACAACCTGGTGTATCTTGTCGGGGAGAGAAAGCAAGAGCTTCTCTATTTCTTCTTGGAAGCTTTTATGCAAACGAAATTATGATTAAGAGAATAAGATCATTTTCATTTCATTTAAAGGGTTAAGATTTTATTTTCGATGTATAGAGGACAGCCTTCCATTCCACCACCTCTTAAGCGTTAACAGGGTTGAAAGGGTTGCATATATGACAGGAATGCAAAGGCATCCAAACGAATTGAAAAGGGAAGAAAGAAAAGAAAAAAAAAAGAGTGAGAAAGCAAATTATAAGCCAGAAACACTAGATGCATTTTCATTGGTAAACCAGAAACAACCATCAACATAGACATCCCAAGACTGACCAAACCAACCACATGTCTATTTTTTTTTTTTCACCTTTTGCTCCAAAGTCCTATTTCTAGTCCTAAGGAGATGGAGAAGTAACAAACTGCCTGGGCGCACTGAAGATGTCCTTGCCTGCAAAGGGAGATGTCCACTCATGCAAACCAGCAGAAGATGATGTTTCTGTAGCCACTCCGCCATCCTGCAACCCTGATATGAATTTGCCATTTGTACTGCCCAGTCTCATGCCTGAACTATTCCTCAATAATGAAGAAAGCCCCAGCCATAATCCACTTGATTTGGAAGAGGAATGGTAATCCAAAGTCCAATCTATACTGGTATAATCCAACTCAGGCATCAAGCCCCCAGTGTTCCAATCCACATGTGAAGATGAACCAAATGTTCCTGCTGAACCCTGACCAGAAAACAGCCCGAGAGAGGATGGAACTGTAAGTGAATGCGAGGATGCACCCATTGTGCTCCATGAACCTCGAGGCTCAGAAGGAACCGTAAGTGAAGGTGAAGATGCACCCATTGTGCTCCACGAGCCCCCCAAGCCAGCTGATGTGGAATCCACTGGCCCAAACATGAACGGAAATTCTTTATAAGGAGCTTGATGGTAGAACTGCTCTGATCTCTGATGTTCTGGACCAAAGCTCCCTGCACTCTGATTTTGTACGAATTTCCCATTTGACCTAATGTTTTCAACACCTGGAACACTATTTGCATACCATGAAACTGCTCCTGATGCTGATGCACTTATGCTAGAAACAGGGTGTTGCTTGGCATTTATGGATTGGGGGCGCTGCATCACAACCACTGGCTCCCTCACTGCTCCTTGATGTATCATCCTTCCTTCATTTCCAACGACACCAAGCCGTGCCTCCATTTTTGCAGATGAAGGTGCTACTTGCATGGGTGGTGCCAAATTTAATGAAGCAGAAGGGCTTGATCCCATAGCAAGCCACCTCTTCTCTGCCAGTGCCTTCAGTTGATGTGCCTTTAAAAGCTGTAGATTCCTATTCCCAGGTTCTGGAAATGTTGGCACTGCAGCAGCAGTCTTGGGGAAGTTAAAATCCCTTTCAAATCTTCTTTGCTGTATTGTAACTGAAGCTATAGGCATTTCTTGCGGCCTCATCATGTTCCTTGTTTCAACCGTTTCCTCTGGCTTTGACAAAGTAGCAGGTTGATCCTGCTTCTGTGTTCTCAAGGTATCTTCTGCCTTATCAAGATCACCTTCACAGGCAACAACAGCTCTTTCAACCTCTTGCTTTGAGCATCTGTAACTCACCTCCAATGCTGAAATCCGAGCAACCTCTTCGCTAATATCAATTTTCAAATTGGCCCCACTCCCAAGGTTTGTAATATCCTTTGAGTGAGTTTCTTCTTCGTTTCTCTCAAAAAGCCAGGTTACTGATTCCTCTACCTTGCCCTCATTCAACATCAGCGCCAATGTTGCCCGCTCAGAAGGGAACCCCATTGCCACCAGCTGCTGAGAAAGCGCTTCCAGCTTTCTTGACATGAGATAGCCATTGCAACGGTCATGCAACTCTTGTGCCCGCCTCTCTCTCTGACGCTGGTGCTTCCTCTCATTTTTCTGACGGATCTTCTCTCGCTTGTCATTGTCAGAACCAGGTACTGCCTCCTGCCGTGGAGTAGAATGAGCTATCTTCTCTTTTTGGTCTTCAGACTCACCAGAGCAGCTTCCATTGTTGGAAACTGAGTCATACTCGGATACTGTTCCATGAGGGCTACTAGAATGCTCATCTGTATCATCTATATTACGAAAACGACCATTTTCATGAAAAGGTGGTGAAGTGGGGACAGATGATGTTTCAAGGGTATGGAATGTTCCAGAGACTGGATTGTAAGCACTTGCTGGACTACCACCCCCAGTGTTACTAGATCCAGAAGGTTTGGAAGAAGTTTTCTGTTGATCCTTGGCTGCCCCTGCAGAGGCCTTATTCTTCGATTTGGACTTTGATTTTGATGCTGGAGACATCTTTCTGGATTCAAATTAGCTGAAACTTTACTGCAACAATTATAAGAAAAATCAATTTTCGTTTGGTTGATATTAGCATTTGACAACAAAATAAATGCAGCTAAACCATATGAACCTACATAATATTGATTAAATAAAAAAACAGTGAAGACCAGGATTCAAGAACCCAGAGATTGTTAAGCCTATATACTTCAAATACAGAAACCCTTAGCCTTGCAACTTCTAATTCACACTCAACACCAATTAATTAAGAATGCAAAACTTCACTAACAATAGCTCCATAAAATATGCAGTAAAGTTACAAGCTGCCATGGACAATTCACAGCAACAGTTTTAAAAGTTGCATAAATTCATACAAAACTAATGTAGAATTATCTCAAAATTTCTTAATTCTTATAATAAGATTTTTCACTTAGAATTCCCCATTTCATTAAAATTGAATTAGGAGATAAAAACAACGTAATCAAACTATATTAAAAACTCCAAAATAATGATGGTAGAACACGGTACTCACCCGGAATATCATCAATAAATTACTCAGCATAATTGGGTCACTAGCACCCACACAACAATTAAGTAAAAATTCATATCATACTTCTTCTTCTTTTTTTAATTGCTAAATCCACAACTCATGCACACATACAAGATTGAACCTGAGCCCTAATCCTCCATCCCTTACCGATCGATAAGAAGAAGTCATTTGGTCCAAATACCATTGGTATAAACAGAAATATCATAGTTGCCAACAATGAAACTTAGTCCCTAACTAAATGTATATATCATATCCACAACCCCCAAAAGACTTTTTCTTTTTCACAATTATTGAAATAATAATCAATCAATTAACAATCTGCCAAAAAATCACCAACATGACCCAACAAAATGGTTTCTTACAATCTAAATCATCAAAATGAAATGCCACTCATAATTTTCCCCAAAAACAAGCCCAAAGTTCCAATCATCAATTCACAATTGATATACACATGCAACACCAAACAAATCACATGAAGAAAACCCACAACAAACAAAAACATATGACCCCAACTCCTAGAAACCATAACTGAATGAGATTACATTCAGTGCCAAAATCTAAATCCATAGAAACCCACCTAAAAAACAATAAAATAAAATTATCCCAGAAATGAAAATGGAAGATACAACCAATTCAGAACACAACCCACATTCCCACCGACAAAATAAATCAAATTCACAACAAAATCATATACCAAGCAAAAACCCACAACAAAAATCCAAAAACCCAGAGAAATAGTGGAATGAAAATGAAAACCCAGAACATGGAGATCTTTAAAAATTTCTCATTTCAACCAAAAAATTAAAAAATCAACAACATAATACCCTCTAAGAAATACCCAAAAACAAAAATCAAAAATCAAAATCGAAAATTGACAATCACACTCGTAATGTAAAAATAAAAACCAAAAAAAAAAAAAAAAAACGATCTATGCAGAGAGAAGAAATGGGATCTGAGAGCTGACCTTTGTGACAAAAAAAAAGATGTGAGAGATCGATGGTGATGGTGATGACGAGGTCGTGTTTGTCCTCTTTTGCTCTTCTTTTTATTGCTCGCTGTTTTCGTTTTTTCTGTTTCAACTTTTTCCCTGGTTTTGTTTTTCTGTTTTAACTTTTAATTGGGTTTTTTTTTTTTTTTTTCAATAAATGAAAAAAAAAAAAAAAAATTAATATAAATAAAATATAGCTGTCAGGCCAAAAAAGAAACAAAAAATGAAAATATTGAAAAATGCCTTAGTTTCTTTAATTAGCCAATAAATTAATTTGAGGCTTTAAAGTTTAAAGTATCAGGTTCATAATCCATTTCATTAGCTACTTTTTTAGTTTTTTTAGTTGTGGAGGTTTTATATTTATCTAAAATAAGGATTGGGTTTTCTTTTTCTTTTATTAAATAATTTTTGAAATTGAAAAAAAAAATAACAATAATTTTTTGTGTTTTAATATTAGTCTCTATGGGTTCGCTTTTAACGGGAAAACTAGACACGTATTAAGAGGCTGTTAGAATCCCGGAAGTTCCGTACTGCCGCCGATTGAATTTGTCTTTCAAATATTATGTGTGTGTTTTGCCAACAATGTCCTCCCTGTTTTTCAAGGATGGTTTTTAATTTTATATATTAGTTGCATAAAAATAAAAAATAAAAAAGGTTGTAACTCAATTATCTATTTTAATCTTAAGTCTCAAGTAACAAAATCTAATCAATTTGGCAGCTTCAACAAATTTAGACTCTTTAATTATTATTTTTATAAATTTAATCCTATTTGAAATCTATGACTTTCATTTTATGATAATTAGTTTATACAATTAAATTGAAACACGAATCTTTTTAATTAAATTAAATACTATGTTTTCGGTGGTTATAAATTATAATCAAATAACTATAAAACATATTAAGGTACACATATACAGTTGATCTCGTCAAATATATTATAAGGTCATCACTGTGTTGCTCCTTCAATAGTACTAGATTGTCTAGTGAGTTGTGAGTTGTGACCATTACCAAGCTCATTATGTGACCTTAGTCCTACACTCCTACTAGGCTACTATTACCACTAATAATCTCTATGGAGTTTGGACTTTGAACCGTCACATCTTTCTCCATTATTGCCATATGAGAAGTGTCTATTTCAATGTTCTTTTCAACGTCCATTATCATATGTATAGTTAGACATAATTAATTGTAATTAAAAATTAGTATTAAATACAGTGTGGTTTGGATATTTTGACTTTTCGAGAACCTACTATACCAAACTTCCGAATGGTTTGAATTAAGTAATCACCATTCTTTTTTTTTTTTTTTTTAATACAAATTGACAGAAAAATAGATAACGACAAAAGTGCCCTCTTCCTCACTAATCACTGTACCCAAAACCTTTCGGACCCATAACCAGCAACCATTGCACACCCATATAATGGGCCATTAACACCCAAATGAAATGACCACACTTATACCCACCCAATTGTAACCTATGACAATGGCTTAACAAAGTAACTATAAGACAAAACATTTTTTATAATTGTTGAGTTGACAAATTGTTATTAGTTCTCATATGAACCCATAACTGACACCATTTTATTAAAAAAGTGGAGGAGTCACTCTCGTGGACCTAATAATTTCTCTAGTTATTGAGGCCTGACCTTTTCGGCCGAGCGAAAGTTTCGGTCCACACCTAAATACTGAGTGAGAGGTAGATGAAAATGGTTGGGAGCTTGAACTTCCCTTTGAACAATAAAGGGCCTAACTTGGTTTTGGGTCATTATGCTCTAAATCAGTGGGCTTGGGACCCATAATTCTTCAAATTGGGGGGCCCAAGAGTTTTATGCCCCCAACTGGGCAGATAACTTTTAGATGAGTGGTAAGTGGTTGCAAATTAGTGCACATAACCAAACTAAACATTTTTCTTCCTCCTAGAAGTATGGCAATCTTGCTCTTCAGCTCTACCATGATTTTTTTTCTTTCAGATAAGTATGTGATTCATTAAGAGAGCAAAAAAGAAGCACAACCCAAGTATATGGTAAGTATGCAAGAGATTCAGTAGCAGTGATGAAAGAAAATTACAAAGATCAAGCAACTCATTCAAAAAAGAATACTGTCCCGAGTCTGGCATCCACTCATATAAGGCTCTAAAGAATGAGAGTTTCAGCTCCAAAACTAAACTTTCGCGCATTTCGAAACTCTGAGCATTTCTTTCTCTTCAAATGCATCACATGAGATGATGGGGGATTGCATTAATTCCAAAGGCCTATACTGTGATGTTGAACCAAACCAACTTAGCCAACAAGCTAATAAATCAGTTCATTGCTCAATTTTCAGCTCTTCAGAGTAGATATCCGAAGGTAGTCAGCCTGGTTTTGTTCATAGTAACCAATCTGCAAAAATATGAGGAAAAACTGAGTCCAAATAATGATACTGATAATTGTGACGACAATAATAATAATGAAAACAGTGATGAACTGATGATGAGCATGGCTCCAAAAATATGTCAAATTTCAACATTATAACGATATGATCATGTGGGTTTCAGTTGCCTAGCAGTATAGATATGTATCAGCTCCAAACCAGTCCCATTTAGCATGTCAGTTGACAAACTGAAAGGGAAAAAGAAAAGCATGATTGCTACATTCAGAAATTAAAAATGAATAAAACCATTTAGTCAACAGAGCCACTTTAAATTCAAGAAAACCACATTAAATTAAGACAGGAGTGAATCATTCTACCTCTATAGTCTAGTCTGTATCCATTACGTATTACTAGCGTATATGCATCAGCATTGTCCTAAAATTGTTCTGATGCTTTTATCCTGGTGTAGGTGATGCAGAGGAAACTGTTGGGGCACTTGTAATGCAATCAGTTTAGCATGCACCTTTTCTTCCTGCATGACACACAAATCAGACAGAGGTCATTCCACTAAATGAAGGACAGAAGCATTATCTACCATATGTGAAGTTCCTCAAAAGCACACAAAACCATGTCCCTAGCCCCCATATGATTGTGTGTGTGTGAGAGAGAGAGAACTACAGCAGAGTACATTGAAAATGATTCCCTTCCAATCATTTTCAAATCTGCAACTAGGTTACATTATCTTAAAATAACAGCTATACCTTTTAGGTCCAGCACATATGGTTTAAAGCAAACCACATTGTTTTTATTTAGCCTAGTACCTCTCACAATTAATTAATCTTAAAAAATTTCAAGATAATAGCATTAGCAACATCAAACAAAGGCTACAGCTAGAATAGTCTAGCAAAGGCAAAACCAAGTAATATTCATAGACAACAAAAGATCTCACTGTTCTACAGCTTCATTGCCCTGCAAAGCTGCAAAGTGTGCAAGTTGATATATTTCATTGAAATTATTTTGACTAATTGCCTCTTTATCAAATATGGCATCTGATAATACAACTGCCGATGCTCCTCGTGTGATATATTCTCTGACTGAATCTGTATCAATTAGAAAAAAGAAAATTTCTTTAACTCAGATAATTAATGCTACAAACCAATGAATCAATGCATTGCTTGAAGAAAACATCACGCTGCAGTACTGAATACAGAAAATAGGAATGTAAAACATATCAACTTAACAAAGACTTCTAACCATAATGTCTCTTTAAGTTCCCCAAAAATACATATTACAAGTATACTGCGAGTTTGAATTTCAATCAACGAAAAAGTACACATGAATTAAGAAAATGGTATTTCATGCATGATTTTCATTTTTTTCGAATGGCTGATACATGCATTTTTTAAGGAAAGACAAAAAACTTAAAAGTTTGAACGCACTCTCAATAAATGTCTTAGCCATGAGGAGAACAATTTTGATGATGGAGGGTTATGAATACAATTCCCTGATGAAAATCATCTCTCTTTCTTGTATTTGGATAATAAATAGCAGAAGGGTTGAATATTGAATCTTTCTTTCATTTGAGCATCAACACAAAAAGTGAAGTAGTGAGGCTTTAAGAGCAACATGACAGAGGCAAAATTAATGACCTATTGTTATGCCCTGAGCAGCAACCATTGAGATGTGATGAAAAGGCCTCTTGAGTGCAGAAATATACTGACTACCACCTAGTGCAGAGACAGGATAAACCTATTCCACCAAGTAAAAGAAAAATAAATCCATAAGGTACATGTATAGATGAACTATTTTCTGACACCCACACAATATAAAATCCCAGAATACTTAGTGAAGAAACTAGAGAAAACATTTAAAGAAACAATCATATATTAAGTTATACTCTCTTCAGTAAGTGTAAATCTTATGAAGGTTCTTTAGATTGAGGATCGAGAATGAAATTATGACTTACGAGGCAGTATTTTAGTGGCATAAGTAACCTACATATAATACCAATACAAGTAAGATACCCACAACTATCTGAATGAAAGCTTTGTGAAACAACGTATTCCCAGTCTAATGAATTAATAATTGAATTTATTTGTAGATGAACAACGTGGGCTAGATAAACTTTCCAGAGCAACTAAGACAAGAAAGGCCACTTCAAGGCATAGAAGTATCTTTTAAAGTTCTGTGGTAAAAACACAAACCAGGTCCAAAGTGCTAACTCAAGGAAGCAGCGCCTATGCATGATCTTTTTTTGGGTAAGTCTAAAGCATGATCAATTCACAAGATAGAAAACTGAACAATTAACTTTAGATAGAGTAGAGTGGAGACAAGATGGATCAATTAAAACGATAAATCTTAGAAATCCAAGGTCAAGTGGGGACATTCTTACCATAATTGTGTACCTAGCGACTGTAATGACTGATGGAAACAGGATAATCAAATAAATAATGACCTTTCACATTAATATGCATCTGTCTTTGAAACAAGGAGTGCATATGGCATTGGACAATGACTTCCGTATGAACTTCATTATCTTAAACATCATAGAAATGTCAAACTCACCTTGACAATTTTGGCACCAGAGTCATATGCAAACAATATCTGCAAATCACAATTTGATGGTTTTAAGTTCTCCTTCAGGGGAAAGAAGCTAAAAAATGTTTCAAATCTTAAACAGAATGCTAAAAACAAATAATTCCAAAATAGTAGTGCCCAACAAGATAAACATTATAAGAAGTCAAGTGTTCAAAGAACAATTCTACAAAATCGATAAAGCTTAGAAATGAAAGAGAGTTCAAGTTCAAAAAGATGCACTTACTTCTGTTGGGGTCATTACACCAGGTATATACAAAACTTCACCACATTGGGCATCAACCATAATGTCCTGACAGCCAGTACGCACGTTTAGAGTAAACAGAAGAAGAGGTATTACCGATGTCTCCTAACAGGTTTGTCTAAGGATTGAAATTAAGATAGACAAGAAAGAACTAATGGGATACAATCCCAGATTGCATGTGACTGCAGAATTCAAAATGCATACTTTCACCATAGCAGGACTCATAAGAAATTTGGCTCCAGCATTTATTGCATTTTTGGCATCCTCAACATTTAAGACAGTCCCAACCTGCAGGATACTAAATATTTTCAGAAATGAGAAAACTTTTGCAAAACAATCCTTATATAGATATATCTAAAACCCTTTTTAGTAGAGGCACAGAAAATGCATTCAAAGTCCATTATGAAGTCCATTATGAAGATAGTTTTTTTATAGGCCTCTTAGCAAATATGACCTATTCCTATTCGACGAATAGTAAAGTCAAAAACGAATTCTCAACAAACAAACCTATTTACATGCATCCAAAACCAGTTTGTGCACTAACAATTGCATCTACTAAATTTACATCAAATGCGCCGAGAGAAATAATATCAAAAAGGCACCATTTATGACGGCATTTCGTTGGTTTAAGTGTAAATTAAGCTAATTACTTCATCATGAATCATTATAATTCAAGCTCCCATGTTCAAATCAACTTCGAACATGAACGATAAATGAATAAATTCAAGAGGAGTTAGGAAGAGAATTACTCCTAAGGTTGTAGTCGGATACTCCCGCACCAATTGCTGCAGAACCTATGCAAAAAAGAAAGAAAGCACATTAAGTCATTCAGCTGATTGCAGTGAAGAATTGGAAAAGATTGAATTTCTAAACAACCTCAAATACACCTGGAGTGGACATCACAATCTCCAGCTACATATCAAGAAAGATAAACAAATCAAAAACCAATCTTTCATATTATCAAAGAGATTGAAGAAAAGTTTGCAGGAAAAAAAAAAAAAAAAAGACTCTCACAACTGAGATGCCACCAGTGAGTGCAGCACGTGCAGCTTTCAGTGCCAGCTCTGCACTATCCAAATATGAAAATATACAGTAAGTCATTATTAATTAAGACAACCAAACAGTTCCTAGATATTATATATAGAGAGAGAGAGACCTGTTGGCACGAAGGCAAGCGATGACACCGGAATTGTGAATTTGCGTGAAGGTTTTGTCAATAGGTGACAAAGAGAGGTGATGAGAATAGCAACAAACGCTAAGCCGAGGCAGTGGCGGTGAGCTCTGGAAGCGAGGAGATGGCGAACAAGGACAAGGGCAGAAGATGCTGACGCTCGTTGCTGCCATATCCACTGAGAGAATTTTTCTTGCTATGCTATGCGTTTTGTTTTTAGCGGGAACGAGTTTACTCTATTTACTGGCGGGTTTTAGAGATTATGGTGTTTGGAAATAGAATTTTGTGTTTGGCATCTACATTTCCTTTTTAACTCGTGCAGGATAGTATAAGCAGCCAAACATAGCAGATTGGACAAATATTTTCTTTCTTTTTCTTTCCTTTCTAGAGAAAAGTGCAATAGTTTAAAAAGTATTATACCATGGAAAAATCTGAATGATCGAGATTGAAAGTTATTGCTTTTAATTTTTCATCTCGACCGTCTAAATAGATATATTAAAAAGTTAAAAAGTTATTTTTGTTTGGATGACTGAGATGAAAAGTTAAAAAAACAACTTTCAATCTCGGACCGTCCTAATCTAAAGTATTGCATGCAATCTAGATTCCAAAAAAAATATGGGCTAACAGGCAAACTAGGGTCATGTAAAACCCTATCAAGGTATGACCATAACGGGATTAACAAATATGTAAAGGTTATGGATGTGAAATACGGGAATGGAAGATTAAGATAGGTAAAGACATAACTTTTTTTCTTTTCCTTTTTTGTGTTGCTAAAAGTTAGCGTAATTGGTGACCAAAAATCTAGCATTTCATTGCACTACAATTACAAAGTTGTAGACTTTCAGTCAGTGACAAAACCTTTAGCATCTCAGTGCAGTCTACCAGCTTAGGAAAGTATAATAGCAGCACTGATAAGATGCATAAGTTCAATTTTCTCAATTGTGCTTGATTATTGATTTCACTTCTTGGGGTTGCATAGCTACACCATCAAATACCACAGTACTTTCAAGTTTCAAACCTGAAACTAAACTATAAAAGCCTTGTAAGATTTGGTACGAGTGAGACCAGGTTGGTATTATCCCAAGCAGGCAAGCAAAGCATGAAAATTTTGCCTACATAATAAGTTATGAAGTTTCAGACCAATATTCCAGAATCACACACCTTTGGTCAGCATACCTTAGGTGCTTTGCTTACTTTTTAAAGCAAAGCTTAAAACAAAGTATCCTATACAAGTATACAACAAGATGCTAAGCATTGTTAAATAAAAATAAAACATAATAATAATAATAAATCACCATGTACATAAGATTTTTACAAGCATCCCAACTGATACAATTAGCAGACAATACTTAAATCCATCAACTCTGGCTGAACCTGCCTCAGCCTATCAAGAGGAGTCTTACAACTAGATGATGTGCAAATGCCAAAATGCTTCAAGCAGCACTGAGACAGTTCTCCCAAGTTCCAAAATTTGAGATGATGTTCCCTCCGCCATTCTGCTGGGCAAGCTCAGAGAAAACTGCTTGGGCACAAGAATCCCACATTCTAGCTATCTCCCTAAGCGACCAGGGTTTTGGCAGGCTTCGGAGCAACATATTGAGCTTTGAATTTACCTTTACTGAAAGATCATCGTCGTCCTCTCTGTCAAAGCAACCAAGGGGAGAGGGGGATGACCGAAGCTCAATGCAGGATAGTAAATTAATGTGCATGTGCAATGAGAAAAGTAATATAAGTGTGAATACTTCGATGAGTCTTAGTTGATCAGCTCCATTTGAATACATTCAGGAAAGAACAAGAAAACAGATTTCATGTCTTTAATGATTAAAAAAATGTCACTAATAAGTTGTTATAAAAAATAAATTACTAATGTCCAAGTGTAGCCAGAAGACAACAAATATCCATCAAATGTGAATGTCTCTCATTTTCAAATTCTTGGAATAAGCCAAACATTTAGGAATCAAGAAAAATAAGCATTGGATTGTTATATTCTTAAATTCTTGGCATATAATCTAGCAAACAAATTTGATAAATGGTTGGAAATAGGTCTCAATTCCACCTAAAAATTAGTGAAACAAAAATAAGAAAGTTCAACCTTTATAAGAAAGAGACTGTATCTTGCAAAATATTTAAATAAATTCAGGAACTCAGATTAACACAGATCCAGATCAGTCCAGTAGTCATGTGGAATGAAAAAAGGATTGCCTGAAAGTTGTGATGTAAAATATTATGGATTATGCATGGTAACAACTAGGTGTATGCAAGCTATTAAAAATTCAAAGTGTCAATTAGCAAGTGGACGGACAGTTGCTAGAGTGGGTGGCATGCTGCATATCACTTTTCCAAAATCTGCACATGTAGAATGAAAATAAAGAGGCTTGTTCTCTCACCTGGCTTCCAATGTCATTTTGTCTAGGAATATGGGAGAAGTAAATGGATAATTTGTAGGAACAAGCAATCTTAAGGGCTGAATTGGTGACTGCATAGCCATAAAACACAAAGTCAATACAAGGGAAGAAAAGTAATGCACATAATTTATGAATATATTTGGACTAGAATGCTTGAAAACGTACCATCTGAGCAGAAACCTGCTGTGCCTCATAGTTTGGACTGAAAGCCACAGCACTGAAGGAGCACTTGACAATGGTACCTTCACCACCATCAGTTGCAGCTGCAGCTGCAGTTGGAATAGTATCTTCATCACTAAGAACTACCACAGTGTCTATCAGTTGCTGGTTTATCTCCCTTATTTCTTCTAACAGAGCATGCTTGGCCTGCACATTGAAAACATAAGTTCTTACATTGACATGCAAGGGGAATTCTGATTCAAATTGTTCAAAGATGGAAGCAAATCTTCATATTTATGAGCAAGCCAGCCATTTTATTAATCTTTTGTGTCTAAACAGGATTCAAATGTAAGAGCTACCAGAATCTGACTCCATTAAGCTTACAAATTATAAGATAAATAAAAGAACTGACAAAAAAATGATACTGCAACACTATTCAAAGGCATTTTCAGAAAATTAGAGTTATGAACCAGAATTATATTTTATTATCATTTAATTTTGATAAAATTGAATCAAATAAGCAGCAAGTCACCTATCAAATGATATGGCTATAATTTCCAGAACATGATTCATGATTAAAGGTAAGCATTGTATACCCACACTTGAGATCTTTTAAATAGAAAAAACAGCACAAGTGATTTTTATCTTTAAGGCGCAAGAATTCAGGTGTTGTATCTCAGAAATTTATCCCATTCTAGTGTTGTTAAAAGCTCAAGGAAAATGAATGATGATGATGTTGGAATATTCACATGTGAGTGGTGTGGTAGTATAGTTAGTTTATAGTCCCACATTGAATAACCATGATAAGAGTGAGTAGTTAATATTAATATTAACATAATTGGGCCCAAACCCATAGGCTTAGGCTTAAGCTTTGGGTTAAGTGGTGTCCCAATATGTTATAAGAGACCCTCAACAAAGAGACTCCTCAGGGTGTCATATTTTAACTCTCACAAACTCAAGAGCCCAACAGATGATGCCTCTTCGGCACCACCACCACCCACCTTGAACTTTGACCTTCAGAATTATCACATAAGTGACTTGCCACCAAGGCTGTGCAAAGAAATAGTATATAAACATGATGGTTAATGATGATGATGCATATCAGCTCAACTGTATTGAGGATTGATGTTTTGTTTTTTTGCTAAAAACTGCATTCACGACATCATGCTACTAAAAGATACTCAATAATAGCTTCTACTCTCGATTGAAAACCACCATAGCAGCTTTTACCTCAATCCTAGGCCTTTTAGTACCATATGTTGCAGATGACTCCAACTCAGGTTTCTCTATATCAATCCACTGTCCAAGGCTATCATTTATGCTGACATTTAGTGGAGAAAGATTCAAAGCATTTATGCAGCGCTTCATTTTCCTTGTTCCTGAATAATCACTCCACCTAGTTGAATATCTTTCTTGCAAATGAGACTTATCCATGGCCACCAAATCTTCACCAATTGCAGCTCTAGATCCATTACCTGATGGTGAACTTGACATCTGGTCAGTCATACACACAACTGATCCAATGTCACTAACGGACGCACTTAAGGCTTTAGATGAGATCGAGTTCACCTGAAATTGGAAGATAATATTAATACTTCTCCATACATATCCTTTTTCTGTTTCCGTGTGTATTGAAGAAAATGTAAAACCAAAATATTTGAAGTGGAAATTATCAGTTTAAACTAACCAAATTAATTAAGCGCTGCATAGGCTGCTCGGCAACAATCGACTCGTCAGAAATGATTGTAGACATTTTACAATTAATGCCATCTATATTATTGGACTCCTCAAGCAATGGTGAGGCTGACATCCCAGGATTCAAGAGTGATGAAGCATCAGAAGTAAGTTTCTCATAACTCCCTGGCATAAAGGACTGAGTCAAGGAAGAAGTAGGTATGGCAGAGGTAGAGTTTGCAGTACGTAAAGGAGTTCCAACTTCTGTAAGAGGTGTTGGCAGATTTTGCACAACAATATGAGGAGAATGCTGAGCTAGTTGGGGACAGGAGACTTTAGGCGAAGAAGTAGAAAATGAAGCTACAGAATTTGATTGCTGAGAAATATACACTGAGCTCTGACCACCTGACGGATGATGCAAAATAAGTCCTGATTTAACACCAATCCCACGTTTAACTGTTGAGTCCTTTACTGCAATTTCCTGATGCTGTGGTTTCTCAAAACCCGTCCCTGATCTTACTTTCAAGCTATTTATGTCATTCAATTGATTCTGTTGTTTCACATGAGCCTGTAGCTTTGCAGCCTGCTTTTGCTGCTGCTGCTGCTGCATTTTGTGCTTTTGAAATTCTTGCTTAGGCTTTTGGGTCAGTACATCATGATGTTCCCATGTTTGTTTCAGATGCATGATTTTAGGTGTTCTAGAACTTAATTCAGGAGGAATCACATTTGACTGTGGCCCATTCATTTGCCTTGTTGACAATAAGCTGTTAGCATTTGCTTGTCGGTCAGTGCTCGCAGGACTCTGCAAAGATCCCTTGGCAACCTGCTGCATTGATTTCACTGAATGTCCTTTTTGTGAAATTATCAAATTCCCTTGTGAATGCATCATGTTTTGCTGCATTGCTGTTA
This sequence comes from Fagus sylvatica, assembly GCA_907173295.1. NCBI lineage: Eukaryota > Viridiplantae > Streptophyta > Magnoliopsida > Fagales > Fagaceae > Fagus > Fagus sylvatica. Next base: position 10,150,154 of record OU015762.1, on the reverse strand, counting down.
GAGAACTCTGTGAATTAGTAGATTGCAGTTGTGGTTTCTTTTGATCATCATGTTGATGTACTTGAGGTGTCTGAGATTGTGGCTGTGCCAACTGCTGCACAGAGTGCGGATCAGGATGAAGTTTTCCCTGCTGCGTTGAAGAAACAGACTTCAATCCAAGTGAGTGAAGAAGACAAAGTATCCTCTTCTCAATCACATCGAGCTGCCTCTCATAGGCAGATGTGATCTTGCTTTTGGGTACATTTAGGTTGGTTAATAATTTGATTCAACACGACCAACACATTCTTAATTTTCTCTGTTTGAACAGTCTTTGGTTGTTGAGGAACAGCATCATGCTGGAGAAATGTAAGAGGGACAAATGCAATACAAAATAAAATAAGGAATCATCACAGTGTAGAAAACTTACATTAACGAAACAACGTGGCAAATCTAATGTTGGTTAAATTGTGAAGAAATTTACAAAAATGAGTCTAATTGAAAACATACCTGCCGGATATTATGAGTAATTTTTTGCTGCAAACTAATAAGTTCTTTCAAAAACTTGCTCCTTAGATGTTCAACCTGCAAAACTAAAATTATCAGAGAAGTAATGTTTCAAGGCTTCTGCTCATTCAGCATGTCATGACTCATGATCTGACCAGAATATTTATACTTGTAACAAATCAAGAGATAATGATTGTATCCACAGAACAACTGAACAAGACAACATACTGATACCAGCTTCTTCACTTGTTGAATTTTGGCATACAATGGAATATTAACAAAGTCAACAGACACACACAGACAACAAGAGGAGGAACAAGCATAATTTGTAATATAATCCTCAACCACAACAGTCACAAATGAGAAGGTAATTTGCATGCTGTAGCAATCAAGGGTTTTGTGAGGAAAGAAGCTGAAAATTACAGTTCTATTTCTTCGTCTCTTTGCCAATAAATAAGAATTTTCGTAGAGAATAGCAGGATATATGAGATTACAATGACCCCTTCGATTAAATTCTGAATAATCAGGAATCTCGCTTTTTTTTCTTTTTTTCTTTTTTTTACCAAAAATATCTAAACTAAAGAATTTTAGTCTTACTTGTATTTCAAAAGAAATGATTACGTAGTTATGGTAATGATTTTGGAATCTGTACTACTTTTTTGAAACCACATTGAGAATTGTCCACTAAGTATAAAAACATTAATTTTTTTAAACAGGTTCTCATTATTTTTGTCCAATACACAGATAGAATTTTACATTTTTAAATATTTCCACAATTTATTTGATACAGGTCAGAGCATTCTTTTACTTTCAAAATGTCATTATACCCCTGGTGGGTGTTGGCCTCCCATACACTCATTTCATCTCTTTGAACTAAAATTAATGAATTTATCTCATACTTCGGAGTGAATAGTTATCTTCTGTCTTGGGGATGAGTCAATTGTTTCCTTCTCACATGCTATTCAAGAATGCCATGTTAAGAACCTCTATTTATAAATAAGAAAGAATTGTTCCATAAATGACATATATTTATTGCTTATTTGAGAACATCTCTAACCTATAATCCTAGTTCCAATGACATTTGGGTATCCATGACAGATTTTCTCAAGTTTCATATCATGCGTACTAACATATGAGAACTTCTCTGGTCTTGAAATATAAATTTTACTTGTAATCTTTTTTTCTTTGTTAAGGCACAACAAATGCTTACTGAAATTAAGGTTCAGTGAATCAAAAAACTTTATGAGATATTACCCTCTGATAAACGTCCTCTTGCCAATCACTTATATTCGCGAACTTTTTCCCAGATGTAGAATATATTGCTCCTACAGATGCAGCATAGAGAAAATTTATTCATCTTTTCTTTTCTTTTTCTGATAAATAAACATTTCATTAATCAAAAAGAGAAGCAATCCATGTACACAGGGAGTGTACATAAAAATTACAAACAGTAGGTAGAAAAAGAAACAGAATCAAGCATTTCAATCATAGAAGTAAAAGAAACTAAATTAGCAGCCTTCAGCCACTCAAATAACGCTTGGAGAAAGGAGAACTTCAGGGCTGGCACTGATAAAAGGGTAAAAAAAAACATCGCTGATGTAAGTTTAAATTAACTGCTCTCAAATAAAATTTCATTTGGAGGTGAAAGATCCAAAAGAGAGCAACTTCTCTTTGTACAAAATCTCAATAAGAAAGTATCTTACATTAAAATCCAGCTTTTATGAAAATTTCATATCTTGTGTCAACAATAGCAAATTTTTCATGGTTTTCATTTCATACATATAAAGATTACAAGGTTAAAATTTAAAATCAATTTCATACACTGACCCTTCCTAGAAGTAGAACCTAGCAAGCACAATCATGAAGGTTCAGTAGTTATTAGACTCTGCGATACCCATGATGATTGAGAAACATGAGACTAGTAATCAATAACTAAACTAGGATTATATAAAGAGTAAAAAATATATTGCATTTTCTAAATTTGACTGAAATCCAAACAATGCTACAAATGTGAGAGGAGATCAACCTGTTTTAGTCAATGAAGCTGCACAAGGAAGGCCCTGACTTCGATGCAAGGATAGGGAAGGAATTACTTCCTAAATCTATAATTAAATCAACTATCATCACTAGATAACATACGTAGATCCAACAGTTCAACTATTCAATGCAAATGTAATTCAGGTAACTGTTTATATATCGCAGAGAGCTGTTATAACAAGAGAACCAAAAAAGAACATAGAGATAAACAAGAATGTTGAAGAAATGCATAACTGCATTAAATAGATGATATAATGTATGGAGCAGCATTTTCTTTATCTTTTCTTTTCTTTTGAAAAATTATTTCCAGCCCATGCTTTAGCATACCTGAAGTCTGAAAATTTCCCATTGCAACTTGCTTTGATGGATTTGGAAGTCGTTTCATCTGCTCTAGCTGTGATTGAGAGATCAGTTGCCTCTCCGGAAGCTTTGATTTTGATTGTTGCCCTTGAGTCGGCAGTAGAGCTGAAGCTGTCTGCTTCATTTGCTGCCCCTCCATTGCAACCTCAGTTTGCAGCATACTAGAGTTACCACATTGTTTCGCTAGTAGCTGCTGGCGCTGCTGTAGTTCAGAGAAATTACTTTGTTGTGCCAACTGCTGCTGATGTATGTTTGACTGATTGTTTTGCTGGCCCTGTAAATGCTGCCGCGGTGAGTTTTGAGACTTATTCTGCAGGCAAGTTTGTTGCCCAATTAGCTGATTCTGTGCTATTTTATTAGCAGCCAGATTTGTCTTCATTAACTGTGGTTGCTGATGTGATGGAAATGATGGATTTTGATGAGTAACAAGAGCCTGCTGTATTTGCTGTAGTTGCCTCGGAATTGTTTGTGGATGTTTAATAAGTAGATGAGGATGCTGTGAATACTGTTGACGCGAAGACTGCTCACTCTGTGGATCATCAGACACTACAGACGATTGTGTTGCCATGACAGGCAAATTGATTAGTTTGTAAGAAATCTTCCCTTGAACTGAATTTGGAAACTTGCAATATATGTAAAACTTATTAATTATACACGCATCCGGTAGGTTTTGAACCCACGATCCCCAATGAAGCATGTGCACGCGCGCGCATGTATATATATATATATATATTTAATAAGTAATAATATTTATCAATAAAGAGAAACTACCTCATGTAGAATCAAAATAATTACAATTGAAACGAATGAGTCTCACTAGCACAATAATCAATGAAATATGACTCTCTCAAGTGCATATAAAATTAAAAGTCCAATATTTCTAAGAAACAAACACAGCAGCTATATATTCATACACATAGAATTGATCAAATTTTCACCATCTAAACCCTAAATTCCACTGAAATTTCAGCAATATCAAAATCCATCACAACCAAAATCAGAGTATAAAAAACACAGAGAGAAATTAACATACTTGTTGGGATAAATCAGTGTGAGAGTGCAAAGGTATAGCTGAGAGGCGCACTGTGAAATCGAATGGGGAAATCTTTGTGAGAGCTAGGTTATAAGGAGTTGCTTAGGACACAAGGAAACTCTTACATATCTGGGACTGACCTTTTTGGTTTTGGGTTTTTGCTAAAACTGAGGCACATTATATATATAGCCGCCAGTGTGAAAACTGAAAGGTGTTTAAATTTGGAAGCTGGGCCCACTGAGTTGGCCTTGCCTTCTTTTGATGCGGATCTTGTGTAACGGATGCAATTCTTTTTAAGATAAAGTTTACTTTAAAACTAATTTTTTTAATGGCTGATACATGAGAGTTGAGAGTGGAGAGTTGAGACCCTATTGAATAAATAAATAAAATTTAAAAGGTTATAAAATAAAAAGATCTTGTAATTAAATGGGTTATTATACGGGATCTCAATCTGTCATTTTTTTAATGCGTTTTATACGTCGAGTAAAATTTAGGTAGTGTTCTTTGATTAAATTTATTAAGATAATTGTATTGAATTTAATTATTTTTTAGAAAATATTATTATTTATGTTGTATTAATTAAGATAAAGTATTTGTTTCAATTCAATTGATAAATTACAAAAACTAAGACACTACATTGTAAAAAAAAATTGGGCATGGGTATGTTATTTGGTGTGGGAAGAAAATAGAAACAAAGGATATATTTAAAAATTAGTGTTTGGTAAATCGAAGATATAAGGGAAAGATGATTAAGAAATAAAAAAAATTTCTTGTGTTACTAATTTTAACGGAATATTCCGTTTTTTAATAGATTCTGTTTTTTAAAAGATTCTCTCTCTCTCCTATGGTTAGTAATGTCAAACCTGAAGAATGAGACTGTCATTTCGGCTCAAATTTAAAGTTTATTGTCGTTTTGTAATACTTCGAGGGAGGGTAGTGTAATTTACTCATAAATATATATATATATATATATATATATATATAAAATAATAATAGTGGTAACCTCAAAACGGTATATTGATATCAATATATTTTGTTCTCTATTCAAACCGAAGCGTCCTCTGATATGGTATTGACAACTTCGATGCTGATGTATGATAGTCTAACTGTTTTGAGAACATATATATTTTGTGTACTTGTGGGAAGCTCATGATCCACCTAGGAGTAAACTAATATTATATGAGCATAAATTTGTAATTTTCCTCTAGATGCCAAAAAAAAAAATTGACATTCTCTAATGGAAAATAAGGTCACGTTTGGTACATTGTAATTAGATTTGTAATTTATTCCACAGTTGTTTGATTGTGCTTTCATACAGAGAATTAATATTCCTTAAGAACGAATATTCTTTAAAATGAGGAATAATTATTCATTATCAAAAGTGTTAGCCTCAATGTTTCAATAATTATTAATTGGCTAATTAATCCAAGGACATTCATGTAGTTTTGATGATAACCATGATTTTAAGTTGTTCATTAATGATATTTTCATATGAACTAATGATTTATGTTTTAAAACTTAATTTTGACTATTGATTTAATTGGACCAAGATGGCCAATTCAAATATCAAGCAAATGCAAAGTTGATAAGTTGCAAATTCATTGAAGATCAAAGTCATCAAGACTCAAGACAAAGAAATCAAGCTCAAAGACAATGATCCGAGACATATGAGAAGTAAGAGTTAGGTTTTGTAAAGTTTATTAAGATTTGATCTTTAAGGCTCAACTTTAAAACAAACTTCAATTGAAAAATCTCTTAAAGTTTTCAAAGACAAACTTGATTGGTTGAAATTCAAATATAAGACAACCATATCAATTGAAAAATCTCTTAAAGTTTTCAAAGACAACTTGATTGGTTGAAATTCAAATATAAGACAACCATATCAATTGAAAAATCTCTTAAAGTTTTCAAAGACAAATTTGATTGGTTGAAATTCAAATATAAGACAACCATATCAATTGAAAAATCTCTTAAAGTCTTCAAAGACAAATTTGATTGATTGAAATTCACATGCAAGACAACCATATCAATTATGGTTGAAAAATCTCTAAGAAGAAAAGTCTTTCAAAGAAAGCAAATTGATTGATTGAAAATTAAGAAGAAAAGTTTTCAAGAAGAATGACAAGAAGACAACATGATGGCTATAAATACTACCCTTTCTTCATTTCTAAAGATCAAGCATACAAGAGAAATCAAAGATAGAAAAGATAACATCTTATACATCAATCCATCCTTCTCAAGCTTATATTTTCATATCATTCAAAATCCTTGATTGAAAATTTCTCTAAACACTTTTTGAGCCATATTGATCAAATCCTTGATATACTATTAGAGTGAGCATATTGTGTACAATTACTCTTTGAGAGAGCCTTATCTTGTACAACAAATACTTTGTTGAAACCATTGAGTGTTTTTGTTAGGGTTTTGGTATAAATCCTAAGTAGTGAAAAGGATTTTTCACTGGGTGGTTACTCTTCACCTTGTAAGGAAGATTTGTGGGTCTTGGTATAAATCCTAAGAGTGAAAAGGATTTTTCACTCGGTGGTTACTCTTCACCGTGTAAAGAAGATTTGTAACGGTTTTGATCTTCACCCGAAAGAAGATTGTCAAATTAGTGAATTTGGGAATCCTCGAGAAGTGATCTTGAGGCGGGGACGTAGGCGGGGAAGCCGAACCTCGATAACAATCACTGTGTTTGATTTTCTCTATCTCTATCTCTTACTTATTCAATTGCTTATATATGCTTGTGTTTGATTTTCTATCATATCTTATTGCAATTGAATTGTGTTCTTAAATTTGTTTTTGCTAATTGAAAATAGTTTTTAATTCCGCATTTAAATCGAAAAAGTTTGCCTCAACCTAAATCACCCCCCCTCTTAGGTTGATATTTGGGTAACAATTGGTATCAGAGCCAAGGCTCTACATATAGATTTAACAATCTTAGAGTTAAGATCATGGCAAACACATTTAGACCTCAAATGGTTGAAGGTCAATCTACAAATAGACCACCCTTGTTCAATAGTAGTGATTATAGTTATTGGAAAACTAGAATGACTACGTACATTAAAGGTCAAGATTATCTCATATGGAAAATCATTGTAAATGGTCCTCATGTTCCTACTAAAATAGTAGAAGAACAAGAAATACCCAAACAAGAAACTGAATGGGATGAAAATGATGTCAAACTCATTGAATTAAATTATAAAGCTATGAATTGTTTATATTGTGCGTTTGACTCAAAGGAATTTGATGAAATTTCAAGTTGTAATTCAGCTAAAGAAATTTGGGAAAGACTTGAAGCTACATATGAAGAAGCAAGTCAAGAATCAAAGATGAGCATGCTTGTTTATGATCACAAATTGCCTCAAATGGAGAAAGATGAATGTACAAGCATTAGCCCTCAAACATCCAACGATGAAGAAGATTCTACCGAAGCTTTTTGCTTAATGGCATATGAAGATGAGGTAACTTCTAAACTTAATTCTTTAGAAGATGAATCTTATAGCTATGATGAATTACAAAATGCTTTTGAAGAATTGGTTGAAGAATTTGAGAAGAATGTTTTGAAAAATAAAGTTTTTAAAAAGAAAGTCACATCTCTTTCAAACGAATTAGATGATTTCAAAAGCAAAAATGAAATTTTAGAAAAACAAATTATTTCTTTAAATGATAAAAATCTATCTTTAGAAAAAGAAATAATTAAGTTGAAAATTGAATCACAAAGCTTCATTGAGAAAATGAAAGCAAAAGATGTGGAAACATCATCACAAATAGCTTATGATTCAAATCTCTTAGTAAATGAAAATAAAGAATTAAAACTCAAAGTTGAAAACTTAAACAAAATTTTGACTAACTTTACAAATGGAAAGAAAAATTTGGATAATTTGTTAGGTAGTCAAAGATGTGTTTTTGACAAAGCGGGTATTGGATATAACCCGAAAATAAAAGAAAAACACTATCAAAAATTTTTCATTAATGAAAACTTCTTGAAATCTCCCATATGTAAACATTGTGGAAAATTAGGGCATAATATTCATACATGTCCCATGAAAAATATGATTTGGGTAGTCAAAGGAACTACTCCTCCAAAAGCTAACCCTAGTGGACCCAAGAAAATTTGGGTACCAAAGAAGGTTATTTGAAATTGTTTTGTAGGTATGCTTGATATCCAAATCTACCAAGGATAAGTGGTTTCTTGACAGTGGATGTTCAAGGCATATGACAGGTGACAAAAACAAGTTCACTTCTCTTACTCTAAAAGATGGAGGAAATGTCAAATTCGGTGATAACTCAAAAGGAAAGATCATCGGTATAGGTAATATTGGTAAAACACATTCTCTTGTTATTGAAGATGTTCTCTTGGTTGATGGCTTGAAACATAACTTGCTAAGTATTAGTCAATTGTGTGATAAAGGCTATAATGTAATATTCAAATCAATCATGTGCATTATAGTAAATGAAATTGATAATCAAGTTCTATTTGTGGCATTTAGAAATGAAAATGTCTACACTATTGATCTTGATAATATGACATTCAAAAGAATCAATTTGCCTTGCTGCCATAAATGAAAATAGTTGGTTGTGGCATAGAAGATTAGGACATGTCAATATGGAATTACTCTCAAAATTGTCTAAACTTGATTTAGTAAAAGGCTTGCCGGTTACTAAATTTGTTAAAGATAAAATATGTGATGCATGTCAACTAGGTAAACAAACTAAGTCATCTTTTAAGAAAAAGAAAGTTATTTCTACTTCAAGACCTCTAGAATTATTGCATATGGATTTATTTGGTCCTATTAGAACCGCTAGTTTAAGTGGCAAATTGTATGCATTTGTAATTGTTGATGATTACTCTCGCTATACATGGGTATTATTTCTTGCTCACAAAAATGAAGCTCATAAAGCATTTGTTAAACATTGTAGAAGAATTCAAAATGAAAAAGGTTATACAATTAACAATGTTAGAAGTGATAGAGGTAGAGAATTTGATAATCAAGATATTGAACTATATTGTGATCAAAATGGTTTTGGACACAATTTCTCGGCACCTCGTACTCCTCAACAAAATGGAGTAGTAGAACGTAAAAATAGATCACTTCAAGAAATGTCTAGAACTATGCTTAATGAACATAATTTACCTCAATACTTTTGGGCTGAAGCTGTTAACACCGCTTGCTATGTTATAAATAGAACCATCATTAGAAACACTTTAAATAAAACTCCTTATGAACTATGGAATAATCGAAAACCTAACATTGGATATTTCAAAGTTTTTGGATGTAAGTGCTTTGTATTGAATGATAGAGATAATCTTGGTAAATTCGATGCTAAATCCGATGAAGGTATATTCCTTGGTTATTCTACAAATAGTAAAGCATATAGAGTGTTCAATAAACGAACCATGGTTGTTGATGAATCTATGCATGTTGTTTTTGATGAAACTAATCCATTCCATATCAAAAATAATTGTGATGATGAGCCAATTTCTCTTGAAAATAAAGCTAGTTCATCTAACCAAGTTGATTCAAGTGAAAAAGTCAAAGATCAAGTAGATGAACCAAAAGATGAAGAAAAAGCGCTTCCTCCAACCAAAAATGAAGAATTACCAAAAAGTTGGAACGTAGTCCATAGTCATCCTAAAGAATTAATCATTGGTGAAGTTGAACGTGGAGTAAGCACAAGATCAAAGCTCAAGAACATCTGCAACAACATGGCGTTTCTCTCACAGATTGAACCAAAGAACATAAATGAAGCTATTGAAGATGAATCATGGATCTTGGCCATGCAAGAAGAGCTAAACCAATTTGAAAGAAACAAGGTATGGACTCTTGCACCTAGACCCAAGGATCCACTCCGTCATTGGTACAAAATGGGTATTCCGAAACAAAAAGGATGAAGAAGGTATAATAGTAAGGAACAAAGCAAGGTTAGTCGCTCAAGGTTATAATCAAGAGGAAGGTATTGATTATGGAGAGACTTATGCTCCAGTTGCTAGATTAGAAGCTATACGCATGTTACTTGCTTTTGCATGTTTTAAAAATTTTAAATTATTTCAAATGGATGTCAAAAGTGCCTTTTTAAATGGTTTTATTGCCGAAGAAGTTTATGTAGAACAACCTCCTGGATTTGAAAATCATGAATTTCCAAACCACGTTTTTAAATTATCAAAAGCTTTATATGGTTTAAAACAAGCTCCAAGAGCTTGGTATGAACGACTAAGTGGTTTCCTTATTGAAAAGGGTTTTACACGTGGAAAACTTGACACAACATTATTTCTAATGTTTGATGGAAAAGACATGCTTATTGTGCAAATCTATGTTGATGATATTATATTTGGTTCTACTAATGAAAACTTGTGCAAAGAATTCTCTAAGACTATGCAGGATGAATTCGAAATGAGTATGATGGGTGAGCTAAAATTCTTTCTCGGACTTCAAATAAAGCAAACCGAAGATGGGATATTCTTAAATCAATCCAAATATGTCATAGACTTACTAAAAAGATTTGGATTGACAAATGCTAAAGCATATGGAACTCCCATGAGTCCTTCAACAAAGCTTGACAAAGATGAGAAAGGTAAACCGGTGGACGTTAAGCTATATCGAGGTATGATTGGTAGTTTACTTTATTTAACCGCAAGTAGACCCGATATAATGTTTAGTGTATGTCTTTGCGCCCGATTTCAATCTTGTCCTAAAGAATCACACTTAATTGCAGTCAAACGAATATTTCGATATTTGCTTGGAACCATTGATTTAGGATTATGGTACCCTAAGTCAAATTCATTTGACTTAATAAGCTACACGGATGCGGATTTTGCTGGTTGCAAAATTGATCGCAAAAGCACTAGTGGTACTTGTCACTTTCTAGGACACTCACTAGTATCATGGTTTAGTAAAAAGCAAAATTCTGTGGCCTTATCAACGGCGGAAGCCGAATATGTAGCGGCCGGTAGTTGTTGTGCTCAATCTCTCTACATAAAACAACAACTAGAGGATTTTAAAATTCTTTTTGATCATATTCCCATAAGGTGTGATAACACAAGTGCCATAAGTTTAAGTAAAAATCCTATCCAACACTCTCGCACAAAGCACATTGAAATTAGATACCATTTTATAAGAGATCATGTGCAAAAAGGGGACATTGAACTTGAATTTGTAAGCACCGATAGTCAATGGGCGGATATTCTCACGAAACCTCTCATTGAAGAACGATTTTGCACAATTCGACGTGAAATAGGTATGGCTAGATACGTTGATATCAAATGAGTTTAAACTTATTATCTTTCTCTTTGAATATAAAATGATGTTATGCATATCATGTTCATAAAATTGTTCATTTTATATCTTCCTAGTTATATTGTTTGAACATTAAATTATATGTCCAGTTCTATGTATATTTGCGTATATGTTCATGCATAAAATAAGAAATAAAACTCATCATTTAAACAAACTTGAGTTTATTAAAAAGAAAGCCATAAAGGAGAAGTCACCACAAAAGGAAAAACCACTACACTTCCCACTACATTTATTTGGGGATAGAGCGAGAAGTCAATTCCTTCACCTCAGCTAGTAGCTTCTCGTACTGCTTCTGCAGCTTATTAGTGGTCTTGCTCTGCTCTGTGGACCGGATTACCAAATCATCGGCATAAGAATCCACGAGCGCCTTCAGCCTTTTGTTCTCCTCCTTGACCTCCCCTACTTTCTTCTTACTCTCCTTCAGCAACCTTTGTAAAATGGTGACTTGAGAACGCAGCGCTTTCACTTCAAGATTCCTAACATGAAGACGACGTCCCATGTTAGAAACAGTGGCAGTACACTGAATCGTGAGTGCCAATGAGTTCATTTATTATTTGTGGGTCAGTCCTCCCAGCTAAAACCTTTGCATCCTCCGGAGTACAAAGACCTGGCAGCTACTGCGGTGGCAGTCTCACCATTCAATATCACTGAATCAGTTACTGATACAGGGCCATTAATTGAAAGGAAGTAAGGACGCCAGACTTCTGGCATCACACTAGGTGTATCATTTAGATTAATTGTTTCTGGTTTGTTTTGAGAAGAAGAGGAAGCCATTCTAAAAAAAAATCTAATAAGAGATTAAGCTAAGAGTTTGAAAATGATGAAGTTCATCGAAAATTAGTGTGTGTTAAATAAACCTCAGATTTTTGAACACCAGCCTGTACCTATCACCCGACTCCCGAGATTTTTCTTCAAAATTCAACGTTCAAATCTCGAGATTTAACGTATACGGAAATATCACTGACTCAGAACTCGATGCGTCGACAAAAATCTTTTTTCTGAAAAAGCAGATATTTTTTTTCAAACTTCCTGATTTATCGGTGTCTCTGGCGTGCGCAATTGGACAAGTCAGACACGTAGCAAAATCTGAACCATTCATTCACACTTATGACATGTAGCAAAATCTGAACCATTCATTCACACTTATGACATGTAGCAAAATCTGAACCATTCATTCACACTTATGACACGTAGCAAAATCTGAACCATTCCTTTCAAACAGCGCGTCTGTCCTATAAATTCGCTTCACCTCTCCACTACATACTCACACCTCTCAGATAATATTTTCTCTCATTCTTTAGATAAAACTCTAAGAGGATGCAGCATCATTTAGAGATTCATAAAATCAAATACTTGATCTTCTCAGATAGAAGCAAAATTATTATTGATCAAGTTTCCACGAAGCAAGATTATTATTGATCATGCTTCTCGGTTGAAGTACCTCTCTCATACACCAGGTTGATGGGAAGATCTTTAGCATACACTCCAAATATATCTTCCTCATCCGAAATCATCCCGTTCATACAACTGTTGATACACCTGAAGCTTTGTATGACAGAAGAGAGAGAGTACGTAATATATGGGCATCATCCCATGTCCTTTCCAGATTGCTTAAATCATCAGCATTTTAGGCATATGGCAAGGGACATCATATCCTTTCTTGAAGCATCTTCAACCGAACCCTCAATCCAACCGAACCACTAGGATGAAGAATCTTACAAATATGAATATATTTGTTTTATTTCTTTATGCCAAATAGGAGAAAAATATGATATGTTGGGGTAGAAACCAAAAGGGAAAAATATATTTTTTGTTCAATTTTGGTTGTTTAAAATGTTGAGTGATGTTTGGAGATATTGAATCTAATATTTATTTTTTGATGATGCCAAGGGGGAGAAAGACATGACATTTTTTTGTATCTATTAGTGAATTATCATATCTTGCAATAATTAGCATCTTGCAATAATTAACAAAAATGCGCATATATATTGATTGCTTGATAATGCTTAAATGAAAAATTGATCTATGCATAAAGATAGGGGGAGATTTAAAAATCTCTAATATAAAGATATGCATTATTTTAGGGGGAGCTTTTCAAGAAAAGCTTCAAAATCATAAATCGTATAAAAATATCATATCATATGTGTCATCATCAAAAAGGGGGAGATTGTTAGCCTCAAGGTTTCAATAATTATTAATTGGCTAATTAATCCAAGGACATTCATGTAGTTTTGATGATAACCATGATTTTAAGTTGTTCATTAATGATATTTTCATATGAACTAATGATTTATGTTTTAAAGCTTAATTTTGACTATTGATTTAATTGGACCAAGATGGCCAATTCAAATATCAAGCAAATGCAAAGTTGATAAGTTGCAAATTCATTGAAGATCAAAGTCATCAAGACTCAAGACAAAGAAATCAAGCTCAAAGACAATGATCCGAGACATATGAGAAGTAAGAGTTAGGTTTTGTAAAGTTTATTAAGATTTGATCTTTAAGGCTCAACTTTAAAACCAACTTCAATTGAAAAATCTCTTAAAGTTTTCAAAGACAAACTTGATTGGTTGAAATTCAAATATAAGACAACCATATCAATTGAAAAATCTCTTAAAGTTTTCAAAGACAACTTGATTGGTTGAAATTCAAATATAAGACAACCATATCAATTGAAAAATCTCTTAAAGTTTTCAAAGACAAACTTGATTGGTTGAAATTCAAATATAAGACAACCATATCAATTGAAAAATCTCTTAAAGTCTTCAAAGACAAATTTTGAAATTGAAATTGAAAAATTCAAAGTCAAAGTGACAAGACAATCATATCAATTATGGTTGAAAAATCTTAAGAAGAAAAGTTTTCAAAGAAAGCAAATTGATTGATTGAAAATCAAGAAGAATGCAAGACAACATGATGGCTATAAATACTACCCTTTCTTCATTTCTAAACATCAAGCATACAAGAGAAATCAAAGATAGAAAAGATAACATCTTATACATCAATCCATCCTTCTCAAGCTTATATTTTCATATCATTCAAAATCCTTGATTGAAAATTTCTCTAAACACTTTTTGAGCCATATTGATCAAATCCTTGATATACTATTAGAGTGAGCATATTGTGTACAATTACTCTTTGAGAGAGCCTTATCTTGTACAACAAATACTTTGTTGAAACCATTGAGTGTTTTTGTTAGGGTTTTGGTATAAATCCTAAGTAGTGAAAAGGATTTTTCACTGGGTGGTTACTCTTCACCTTGTAAGGAAGATTTGTGGGTCTTGGTATAAATCCTAAGAGTGAAAAGGATTTTTCACTCGGTGGTTACTCTTCACCGTGTAAAGAAGATTTGTAACGGTTTTGATCTTCACCCGAAAGAAGATTGTCAAATTAGTGAATTTGGGAATCCTCGAGAAGTGATCTTGAGGCGGGGACGTAGGCGGGGAAGCCGAACCTCGATAACAATCACTGTGTTTGATTTTCTCTATCTCTATCTCTTACTTATTCAATTGCTTATATATGCTTGTGTTTGATTTTCTATCATATCTTATTGCAATTGAATTGTGTTCTTAAATTTGTTTTTGCTAATTGAAAATAGTTTTTAATTCCGCATTTAAATCGAAAAAGTTTGCCTCAACCTAAATCACCCCCCCTCTTAGGTTGATATTTGGGTAACAAGGTTGGCGACCAATTCGGAATTGTTGATTTTGAACAAAGAACACATATATTAATAATGTTGTACTAAATAAAATATAGAAGACACTGAAATAACCATTATAAAGTACCGAACGTGTCCTAAGAATGAAGGAAGAGGAGGAGGATCCTTATAATTTTGTAGGGGGCCTATAAAAATGTCTTAATCATCCAAATATGGGCAGAAAAGTTAAAGTATCAAAATTATCATTTTACCTCTTATATTTAATCAAATTCCAAATTCTCATTGTTCTGGACTTTTTAATTTAATGGTAGTAGAATTTCATAGTAAAATGTCTATCAATCACATAACGGAACAAATCTTTTATATATTTGTAATGATATTCAAATAAATTCAATTTTCTTACTATAATTAAAAATGGTTAGTGTTTTTTTTTTTTTTTTTTTAGAAATACTAATAATATATCATACAAATCTCATTCTCCAATATTTGAGTTTTCATAGAAAACCGTCATGTTAGCTAAACAAAGCTTTAGGGCATTCACATGTACTTTTAATCACCTAATTATTAAAAAGAGCCATGTAGTTTATCAGTATTGTTTCATTTCCTTTACGAAAAGAATTAGGGTTCAAATCTCTTCGTACCCATTGTTTTTTTTATTTTATTTTAAAGCCATGTAGTTATAAGTTATAAATATTGAATTATAAAAAAATAAAAAATCACATAATATTTAAGTTATTTAAATTGATCATGTGACTATTAAATAAAATAAAAATTCCTGAAAATAATAATATTTACAGTATAAAGATAAAATTATTTATACTTTTTCCCTTTGACCACAAAAGTTCAACCTCGTACTCTGAGGCAAAGTATTAAAAGTTTGTTTATGATTTTATTTTATTTTATTTTATTTTCCTAATTGTTTGGTGGTATAAACTATTAATTGGTACACACTTTTGGTGGTATAAACTATTAATTGATACACACTTTTGCAAAACTCTTTTCATGTTTGTAAAACAAAATTCGCGGGTCCTACCAAAAAATTTTCTATTTAATACACCGGTTTCAGTTTTGTTCTTGAAAACAATTTTTTTTGTTTTTTTGGGATCCCACACCCTTTTTCAAAACAATTATAAGCTATTTTCATTATTTGTTTTTTTTTTTTTTTTTTTTATCTCATTTTACTTTATACACATAAAATAAATATAATAATAATTTTTAATATTTTACAGATAAATATTAACTACTCTTCTCTCTCTCTCTGTTGTAGATAAATATCAACAACTTTTTTTTTTCTCTCTCTCTCTTTATTGTAGGATAACAATAAAAAATAAAATAAAAACAGGACTGAAAACATGTGAGAAAATAGGATACCAAACAGAATTTAAAAAAAAAAAAAACAAGTTTCAAATTTCAATTTGAAAAGTTGAAAAAAGTCAGGAAATAGAAATGAAAATGAAAACATATATCAAACAAGCCCTAAGTGTCTTGAACTCTTTAAATATTTGACTATTTCCGATGTGTATGTAGCCTTCTCATCTCATACATTAGATAATTACAAAAAGAGCCACTGGCCCACTAGACCAACTCCTTAAGATTAAGTTTGTTTACCGCTTGGTATATGCCATTAATTTTCCTTTCAATTTCTGTAGTACAAGATATGTCATAATGCATATATAGCAAGGTCTTTCTCTAACGTAAATCTTATTCGACTTGTAAACAATATAATAATTAGTGTCACTATTATAGATAAATCGTTGTCATTATCTTCATCCTATAATATTAATAGGATAATAATCATTTTCTAATATAAGTAATTTTGCATATGAGACAATTTGGTGAACTTTTTTTTATTAGGACAATTTGGTGAACTGTTTCTTCATTTTTGGTGTAAAAAATATATGTACATTCAACACATGTTCAGTAACAACTAATAAATCTACTCCTATAATTTTTTTTCTTTAAAAAAATGTAAAGTTTCTCATTACAGTAATTAACATTGTCAGCATTGCATGATCTTATCCTGCCACTTGCACCATATAATCGATTTAGATCGTTTGTAAAATAGAATCGGGGTGGCAGCATAAGCTGGATCATAGGATTATACAAAATTGCGATCTTGCACGACTATTATTATTGGTCCTTTAATTTGACCACAAAATAAAAAGGAATTTGTTGTCTAGTCCAAAAGCAACCTCCAGTTGACCTAAAGTGAACAAACAAATTAAAGAGAAATATAAAAATTAAAAAGAAAACTCTATTTCCTTCAGTTCCCAATTGCCGTTTTTGCTAAAGACATGAACTAGCCGTGAAATTTCTCATTCGAGATACCTACCAATTTACCATTTCAAGAACTGTTGCTGCCACAATTTTGCCACCTTGCTATCATGTAAGTATTGTTTAGCTTTTAATTTTTCAATTAATGATGAAAACACATTTCAAAATCAACTTTGTTTGATGACTCTTTAAGTAGACATATTTTACTTGTTTTTCAACCTATTTTGTTGTTATGGGTATGGGTTTTCCTTTGAGTACATAAGAAAACTTAATGAAATTTAGCTTAGAGAGCAGACCATATGTAAGTTGAGGTTGTCAATCTTGTCTTGGTTTATGTATTTATAATTTATTTTCAACCCTTTTTTTTACTTGCTAGTGTTTTCCCTTTTCTCTTTAATAATTCTTAAACTTGCTCTTTCTCTTTCCCATGGATGATATGGTGCTAACAACTATGTTGGTGAGGATGTTGTTTATGATGATAAATACCCTTTGAGAAAAACATCCAACAAAGTAACAAAGACTTTGGTTTGGAAGATTGAATATTCATCATTTTGTATGATCGATTGTGTTGTTACCATATATAGTAGAAATGGTTGGAAACATTGTTCTTAATTTGGAATGTCGGGTTTATTTGTGGTGTTGGAACTTACAACTTTAAAGTTTGGAGTTTGTCACGTGTTCATGTATCGATCATTTGGAATGAATATCCTCTATCGCACTTTTTGTATTCTACTCTACACTCCACCAACTACAATATAACACATGTCAGATTGTGTTTGATTTTTTTCCATTTTAAATCTTAGTTAGTTTATAAGGAAATAAAAAGAAACATGTGATAATTAAGTTTTAATTGGTAATAGTATAAAGTGGAACACAAAAAGTGGGATAGAAGATTTGTATTCAATAAATTGGTACTTAGGTTATTAGGGTATCACCCATGGTTTTTTCTTTAAAAAAAAAAAAAAAAAAGAAAAAAGAAAGTTCACCCATTGTTTCATTTTATTTTAATTTTTAGATAATTTAAATATCAATAGAGTAAGACATATAAGAGAGAGAAGTACATTAGAAATAGAATTTTTTTTTTTTTTTTTTTTTTTTTTCTAAATGGTGCTCTTTGGCTGATATATTCAATGCTGTACATGTTCAAATATAAGCGAAATTTTTACTTATTTAACTCTAATAATTCATACAAAAGGTAGAGTATTTCAAACATTATCAACTTTAGACCTGTGTAAATGATTTAGATCTACAAATAAATAAGGTTTATCAATCTTGATAATGATATCACTCAATCACAGTTTATCCTTCGAAAAGACTACTTTCAAACTACTAATGTACCCAAAAACGTAAAAGAGGACCTGCATTCAAAATTGAACCATTAATTAATTTTCCATTCCACAACCTAGCTAGTCTGCCAGTGAGATCTTGTTGATTGGTGTTAATTGCCTGGCAGTTACTAGGTTTTGAAAATTTTCCAACTTAAGGTGGATCATCATCATGGAAAAAATAATTTTTTCAATAAGTGAAATCAAATGCTCAAAAAGTATATAGAAATTTCTATAAGACTTTTTTGAGAAATATTGAGCTAAATGAAGAGAATCTATGATGATAATAAGTCAATAAGGCAATCCTACCATGGCGATCTTCATTAAATAACATATTGTGTTAATTCACGATATTCAAATTCAAATTACAGCAACGGGCTTAAATTAATCCAACGTGCTCTCTTGGCTTTAATAGAGGACATGATCAGAAGATTTAAAGTTATTGACAATTTTGATTATTGTGGAAGAAGTTTCTTGAATTTATAGGTACAGTTGTAAATCTGTAAGCTTTCCTCTAATAATAAGCTAAATAATCCTACTCAGTTCCTCCATCAGATTTCTTTCCTTTTCCAATTAATTTAGCCATAGACTTCAAATCACCTAGATAGGAAGAAGGAGATCGAAGTTCCCGAAGTCATGCACCCACATTCATAATGTTTCTTGCAATTATTATTTTTCCTAGTAACCGATGTGTTAAGCGAGTGCCCAATTCGAATTAAGTAATTAGTTGACTAGTGACTAAATGATTTATTCAAATTATTTTGAAATTTTTTAGTAATTAGTCTAATTATAACTTTCCCAATGGCCTATGAGGGCGAGATAATCATATTAGCAATTAAAAAAAATATCATAATTGAGTGATTATTTAATAGTTCAGAACTATAACTAAATGAGTAGTCCCCCTCTCATATGAATGATAAGTCTTACTAATTAAATTCATGGTAGGAACCACCACTCTGTGAGAGGGGGGCTATGCATTTATTTGTAATCCGAGATTACTGAATAATTTTCTTAATCATATTAGCGGTCTTTGTTTGCGTAAGATCATAATAATATATCATGTTCACTAATTAATTAACCCATTTTTTAAAAACCGAAAAAAATAAATAAATTCAAAAGGTAAAAAAAGGAAAGCTAAGAAGGCTAGCTATTGCCTAGTTGGCACATTCAAGATAAGCCATTTAGGATTCCACTTGTTTCCTAACAAAATAAAAGAAAAACAAAAGTAATTATTCAATACTCTTAAAGTAAAGTAATGTGGGAGTATGAGATCCATGATTTATGTGAGACTAAAAAGAGAGTATCAAGTCGCTATACTCTAAGAGTGCCACATAATTTTCCAAAAAAACAAATGCTTTTTATTAATTTATTTTGTTCAATGCAGTAGAAAACTCTAAATTTCAAGCCATTAGGGAGTAAAAGAAAAGTAAAGAAAAATTCTAAAAATACTAGTTTATACCACCAATTAATTCCAATGTCCTATTAAATCACATGTGCACTACTTGGACTGATTAATTTTAAATGACCAAAATTTAAGTTATAAAGTATTGCCAATAAAATCACTTTATGATCAATGAAAATCTCTTTGTTATCTCTGACCATCAATTTGACAAATCCGGTTTACAAACATACATTAATTATTGTATCTTTTAAAATATATCAAGGGCGTATGAGGAAATAGAGAGTTGATTTATGCTTTATTCAAATTAAGCCGATCAACTTTTCTCGAAAAATTATTTAATACTCTCGGAACATTAATAAATAATTACTCAATATTTGACCCAAAACTAATACATACATGGATGATGGATTCCAAAAGAAGTGTAAGCACACATATACTAATTTAAAATCCAAAAATTAAACCATCAAATTTATTTTCTTACATTCTAATCAAGATTAACAAGCTGAGAAATACACAAAATTTCCAAAAGAAACACTTAAAACTTAACAACAACAGCAACAATCATGTAATATTATTAATTATAAACTTCTAAACTAGGACAAAGATTTAAAGCTTTAGTGACAAATCAAGTCCAGGAGCATCAGCATGATGATCACTTTTCAGAGGTTCCTCTCGGGGCAGATGATCGCCAGTACTACTAGCAGCAGTTGGCTTGATTTCATTGTTTAAAGTAGCAATTGTAGAAGATGATGATCCACCAAGATTAATATTGCGAAGTGCACTAGAAGTACTTTCCTCAAATCTTGAAGTAGTACTAGTAGAAGAAGTCCCACCAGCAAGTCCAAAAGCACCATTATGTGCTTGAAAGCCTTCCATTCTTAACCTATCCACAGATGGTTGTTGTGGATTCATTAAGGTGTTCCTAGACCAACCGCCTTGCCCGAATCGATAGCCAGGCGAGGAGGACCATGGAAAAGAAGGCTTATGAATCATAGACTCCATTCTAACACCTAGAGATGATCTATTAAAAGATCCATAAAGAGGGTGTGTGGAAAGGTTTGAATATGGATAGTAAGGAAAGTGTGGATGTCCAAAACCAACACCACCCACATGATCCATACCTTGACGTCGTTTAGCCAATGCACGCTCTTGTTTGTGTGCGTTTTGGTGTCCACCTAAGGCTTGTGAGGTAGAGAATTCTCTCTTGCAAAAGTTGCAAGAGAAAACCCTAGGCTCTTGTCGTTTTTCACGACTGTTTTCATCGGAGACTGGCTCGTTTGAGACCTGAGAAGAGGAAGGGTTGATGGAATTGAAGAGATTGAGTTCAATCTTCGATGACCCACGATTCGAATCATCATTCGAAAGCTTCAAATCAAGTAAGAAACGAGAACTCGATCCCAAAGAGGGTATCTGATCAGAGCCTTTGGAAGCTTTTTCTTTCATTTTCATAACCTTATTGGACTCATCAGCACCTTCAGAAGCGGCTGAGATGCTAGAGGCACCCTCAGATGCACAAGGCTGATCAGAAACATGTGCTTCCATGACAAAAAATTGTGCAGAGCGTTTATGACTTGTGAGAGATTGAGACAGAGATTGATGTTCTTTTTATTTAGGGTTGGAGTTAATGCAATATCCTTTGTGTATGGAAAGAAATCTCATACTGCTTTTATTATATGCATTATATTAGCAAAAAGATTGAACTGATGACAATGCTGGTGCCGTACTGGTGAGATTTGGCAAGGTTGCCAAAGAATAATTCTTAATTTCAAAAATATTTTTCGAAGTACTTGGTGAACATGCTATAACTCAATTAGTCAAACTTCCATAAATTGTCTAATATATGGTGGCAATGAGTGCATCGACTTATAATGTAGTTTTCAACAAGGAACCAAAGTTGGTAATAAGTAGTATACATAAAAATAAAGAGGAAAAACATGGTATGTATCCATTTAAGGTAGAATATGTTGGACATGCTTTTTTTGTGTGTAAACTTTTGGAAGCCCCATTAATTTAAACCTTTTTAAAATGGTTGATATACTTAAACACCCATTAACTGTTATGCTTTAATTCACTTTCCCCTCCTTGAGGCATGATTCAAAATATATTTTAATTTTTAACACGTTATAGCTATTAATTTTCTTAGATGAATTTATAATTAAATTGAGATACTATATTCCTAAGGAACCAAATTAACTGTGATAGCAACTTAACCAAGGGACTATTGTGCAAAAATAGCAAAGTTTACAAGGTTTTGCGACCTTATAAGGATATAAAGTTATGGACACATTTTTACAATAATTTCATAAAAATATCGAGATGTTAAGTTATGAATGATAAATAATAAAGTTCAGTACGTAATGAGTCTAGATGAGAACTAATAAAAACCTACCAATTGTTGATGTTGTTGTACAATTGTTGTGAAAATATTGGATATATGTGTGGCATTGCTCTATAAGGACATATGTATATATATAGATATATTGGAATTTTTTGTATTATATATAAATAGATATATTGGAATCTTACTTAAAAATATATATGAAACATTATCTCAAAATTTTCATTATTCTAGTAGAAGCTTGAAACCAGTATCTTTTATTCCTTATCTTGTATTGAATTCCACTATGAAAAGTATGACTCCTTACTACTTAAATATAACAGGTACAAGACATATGCATCTCTTTTAAGAATTAAAGCCAACCTGCAGATTTACAAGCAACTGGTCAGATTCAACAAAACTTGCACATTTAGAAGGCTCTTCAATTTTGCAACTTGCATATTCTCCCAAGCTAGATACTAAAAAAGCTTCTATGAAAAAGGGTCTTATCCAAGTGTATGATATCATTTAGGATAATTACTTGATTTGTGCTTAAACACAGTTTAAAATATTGGTATGAAATTAACGCTCTGTTTGTTTCGGCAAGAAAAAAATCAAAAAATATTTTTTCCATATTTTTCGGTTTGAAAATCTTGGTCAACAAAAATCTTTTTCAAAGTTAACGGAAAATAACTGAAAATAAGTATAAAAAAAGAAAGCTTTCTGCCATTCCTTTGTACTCTTAATCTCATCTATTCATTTGTTTGCTACCACTACCTCTCTTCCTCCCCACTTTCCTATATTGTCACCATCACTACCATTATTGTTATTGCTACTGTTGCCATCGTAGTCATCGCCACCACAATTACACTTACATGAAATATTAATATTTTTTGTGCAAGCCAGATATAACGGATAGTTTTAGGGTTGTAACAAAAAAAAAAATTAAATCATCATGTAAATGGTTCTACTAAGATATTTTAGCAAGAAAATATTTTCTATTTTTCAATATTTTTATTTTTATTTTTAAATTTCGATAGTTAAGAATAGGGAATTTGAACCACGGATATCTTATTTGAAGCATGCCAAGAGATGTGAACTGGTTGAGTTACAAGGTTGTTAGCTATTTTTCAATCAAATTAAACAACATGCAGTGTCCATATCTACTACGTACAATATATTTATGTTAGTGTGTCATCATTTATGATAAGATGCAAGTAAGGATAATATTGTGGAAATGAGTGATAGTCATAATGCATGTAGTATTAAAACCATGCATGTTTGGTACACTTAATGAGAATCACATTAGAAATAAGAATTTGTATTACTTATAATAGAAGATGTTGTAATGAAATAACCATTTTATACTCATACGTTTGGTTGTAAAATTGAAATAAAACCCCACATATGCATTTCATAAATCGTATTTATTGTGGATTAATTTTTGGATTTTGTTTTTTTGTTTATTAACATTATATTAAAGAAATATCAAAGAAAACATGCCCATCTCCAAGAGGGAGGAAGTAGGAAGATGAAGATCCTTCCATGGAAGTCAAAAACATTTCCTCAAGGGGCCTTACCCAATGACTTAGGTACTATTGTTTTGGTTAATTTTTGGATTTATTAAGCATATTTTCACCTAATCCATTGTTATTGCTATGGGACAATCCAAATGTACCCTTTACCGGAGACAATTTGACAAATTGACTATTGAGGAAAAAGGTAAGTCAATATAAACAAAAATAAATAAAAATAGTAGGAGTAAATTCAAACAAAAGTAATTATTTCATACTTCTTTTTCTTTTGGTCGATTATTACTAAATTAAACTAACAGTACAAGGAGGACGTTAAGAACAAGAAACGTCTGTCACGAATATCAGATGACAATATCTTACTTACATATGACACGTCAGCATTTCGAAAGACTTCCCACATGTATTATGTAAAACTGTTCTCTTCTGATTAGTCTGTCTTGAACTTAAAGTGACGGACAGTCACTTTATCACCAATTTGTTTTTTTGTTTTTTTTTTTTTTTTGAGTTTTTGTTTTTGTTTTTCTTTGTCAAACTCGTGCGAACGGATATTCCGTTTGAAAC
This sequence comes from Fagus sylvatica, assembly GCA_907173295.1. Taxonomy (NCBI): domain Eukaryota; kingdom Viridiplantae; phylum Streptophyta; class Magnoliopsida; order Fagales; family Fagaceae; genus Fagus; species Fagus sylvatica. The sequence goes on along the minus strand of OU015762.1, from coordinate 10,125,871 downwards.
CCAAAAAAAGAAAAAGAAAAAGAAATTAAAAAAAAAAAAACTCTTTATATTTTTTTCCTGGGTAAAAAGCTTTCTGATCTGAGATGGGTTCTGATTAGATTTCTTATCTGACATGATGATGATGATAATAGCAATGATTTTGTACTGATAAATTTCGATACTCTGTTTTTAAGTTTCAGTATTTAATTCAATGCATTAGATCTCACAACCATGAGGAAGAAGCTCGATACCAGATTTCCTGCTGTAAGTTTTTCTCTCTGATTATTTATTTATTTATTATTTTGATTTTGTATGCTCTGTTTTGTTGCTGGGAAAATGAAGGAAAGGAAATTATGATTTCACAATTTTGCGGTGTTGAATTGACTTCTTTTTTTTGTGTGGCTTTGGTTTTTTTAGCTTAGGGTTTGAATCAGTTGGTGGGTGTTTCAGCTTTGTTGGAATTATTGGTTGTTTTGTTGTAAAGTTGTGATTTTTTTCATTTTCATGGTTGTGATTTGTACTAAGAACCTAGAAATGGTTGATGGGTATTTTGTTTTGGGTGGTATTATGGATTGGGTTGTGGTTTTTGGGTTAGGTTTGGGGTTGGTTTCTGTTTGATGATGTACTTTAGGGTTGAAATCAGCTTATGGGTGTATCACGTTTTTTGGGGCTTATGGTAATATGTGATCTGGTTATGTTTTAGTTAGGTATTTGGGATTGTATATTGATGTTTAAATCAGTTTATGGGGGGGTTTTATTTTTCTTGGCTATTTCATTGCTGACATGCAATCAGTGCTGTTGTTTGAGTTTTTTTTTTTTTTTGGTGGTTGGTTTGAGAGGAGGATGTTGGGGGAACGAGATGAGAAGCTATTTAGTGTTGTGTTATTATTGTTTAGATATCTTGTTTGTATAGAAAGCTTTGTATCCCTTGGTGAATTATTGTGTTGGATTCTTTGTGTTTGGTGAAGGATGGTTTGAAGTGTGTGTTGTGCACTCTTGTTAGCGGCTTAGCGCATTAATGGTCCTTTTTTCTAGTTTGATAACTCTTTGGGAGAAATTTGCTTCTTGGGACCTTGAACTTTTAATCTGATATACATAATTCAGTTGCCTATGTTCAAGATCTAATCCACTCATGTCAATTCTGTTAGTTGAGATTTGAGTTTATTGTAGGGCACTAATGAATGTTAAAGAAAGAACTTTAGCAATATGGCCAGCTGCAGACATCCAGATGGTTTCACTTCTTGCTTCCTTATATTGAATTCCTACATAAACATATCAGGGTTCTGTTTTTTCATCAGTAATGTGCTTCAGAAATTGGAATAAAATGCCTATAGAAATATGAAAGGTCTTAACTATTACTGCTGCCATAGTGATTAGGCAACTTAGTTTCCTGGGCCTCAAACCCCAAGGGGTAGCACAATTGGCTTGGGACCATGCCTCTTGAAGCAAAAGTCACTCGTTCGAATTTCCCCTCCCTGCTTGAAGTGGGGGTGTGTATCGATCATAAGGCAGGGGAGCCCTTAGCTTCCTAGGTTTTGTTAGATACAATACATTAAATTGAGAGATCTGCTATACTCTTCTACTGATGTCTAGCCTGAATGTTATCTTATAACACTCAAAGAGAAGTGACAAAAGATTATTCTAGTTGGTATTTCTTTATTTTTTTAGATATCCGTTATTTCTTTTAATCATTGTGGTTTTATAATCTAATCTCTCTATCTAATAGAAAGTATTAATTTGACAGGCTCGGATTAAAAAGATAATGCAAGCTGATGAGGATGTTGGAAAGATAGCATTGGCAGTGCCTGTTTTAGTTTGTGAGTATCTGTGACTTTCTAGGGTATTATGCTTCATCCCGCAGAGTCCTCTGATCTTTAGTTCCCTTCCTTATCATCTTCTTGGATAATTATGCAGCTAAAGCATTGGAATTATTTTTGCAAGACCTTTGTGACCGTACATATGAGATAACCCTTCAGAGAGGAGCAAAGACCATGAGTTCATTGCATTTGTAAGTGAAGGAATACATTAATTTGTGTTTTCACAAAATAGTCTTGCTTTTTCCAATTTTTTTATATTGTATCACTTCTTCGACAACTTGGCTTATATTCGGACTGCAGGAACATTTATTTCTTATCAGGTCTAGATACTTCATTTTATTCATTATTTGATCCTCTAATATGACTGTTCTGGCCCTATCACATTGTTCCTGAGTTTATTACCTTTATTTTGTAATAGCTACTGTAGATAACAAGAGGATTTAATGTACTTTGCTCTCTACAATCTACTTGTTAATTTAATTGCTATTGAAACTGCTGCTTGTGGTCAATAATGTAAGATGTTTTCATCGGATTAAGTTCACAAGAAAATCAGTGTAGATAAGGCTGTAGAGTGGTGTCTAACAGCATAAGCAAAACCTTTCAGTAGATGTGGGTATTAGTTGGCTCAACTAGTAAGATTCTTGTTGCTGAACATGGGATTTGGGATTAAATCCGGCCTACATCAGTGGAGGGAAGATTTAAGGGAAAGGAGAGGGTCAATGGACCTCTAGTGGACCCAAAAAAATTGGTTATATATATAAAAGATTTGAGCTAGCGTTCTGTACTCAACCAGCCAAGCAAAACTCCCAGCTAAGTGAATAGCCCTAATGGTGGGGATATATTAAAATATGCTCTTGTTTGTAAGTGCGTTTTGCATGTGTTTCATTTTTATCAAACTTGTTACACACCTCGAGATAAGTGACACTGTTGAAAATTCTACCAATTTAGTCAAATTTTCTCCATTTGTTTCAAGTTGTGGAGCATTTGATATAGCTCCATCTGCTAGGACCTGCTATATGGCAAATCCCAATCCTCAGTGAGTTCTTATGTTATACTTTGTAGCACGTATGTAATGGTAAAATACATATGCACTGGTCTGTCTTCCCCTTCTCTCCTATTCCTACAACCAACCAAAAAATAGTGGCACCCCTTTCATTCCTCTCTTATTCAACCAACCAAGAGGAGGGATAAGATCCTTTTCACACCTCTTGTTTTCCTTCCTCTGTACCGTATCCATCCTTCCCATAGGGCCATAGCAAACACAGTGTTAATTGGCTGGTAATACTTGCAAAATTTTTGTTTAAATATTCCCTACCATCTGAAGAATCTTTCTAAAACTACAGATTATTTTATTGCCTTTATATTCGCACACTCCATCTCTTCAGTGGGACCAAAATACGGTATTGTCCCAATTTGAAATGCTCACGTCTAATGGATCTCAATTGTGATTTGTGAGTATCTATGAGGAAATATTACTATCTGGCCAGACTTGACCATTTTGCTACAAGGAAAAAAGAACAAGTTTTTTTGCTAGAAAAGTCAAAGATTTATTTGTCCATTGAAAATCTCATTATCAAGAGTGTCCCCCCTCTCTTATAAAAAAAAGAGCTTCATTTTCTACCTAGTCACCTTCCCCCCCCACCCCTCCCCCGTGCCTGCCCAAGAGAGAGAGAGAAGAAAATAAATTTGAGGTTGTGCTTCTTCTTTTTTCCCAGATTCTTTTCACAGGGTATTGTTAATACTGGATACTCCATTGGCTTTTGTTTCCTTGGTAATAGTACCATGCTGCTCCCTCTTCTGCAGAATTTTGTGTTTGTATGATGTTTTGTGTGTCAATTTGATCTAACATATTTCTGTAATGAATTTGCAGAAAACATTGTGTACAGAGCTATACTGTGTTTGATTTTCTGAAGGAGGTAGTCAGTCGAGTTCCAGACTATAGTCATGGTCATTCTGATGCTGGTGCTGATGAGCGTACCATTTCAAAGAGAAGGTTAGAAGAGTGATTACTGTTCTTTCTTCCCTTCCCATTAATCTTGATATCTTTATTGGTAATTACACACGCACCCACTAGGTCATGAACCTATGACCTCACCCTCCACGTAACTCGTACAGGGGGAGAAGGTGCCATTTTAATTAGAGCTCATTGGCCTCATTAGTCTTGATACATTAAGCAATTAGATGTACTAATTGACTTTTTATTAAACCAGAAAAGCTGCTGGTGATGAATGCAATGACAGTGACGAGGAGTTGAAGAAGAGCAAGATGGTAATAATTTCTTTCTTAGTTCCCTGACCTATTGGTGATAAAGTCATTCATTTTCTTTTGTTATATCAGAGCATCATGTTTTTCTTATGTGATACTCATTTGAACCCTTATAATATTTAATAATTGGGCTGTTTTTGCTCTTATCCTTTTTTTAATTGGTAAGTTACCAGGCACCTGGTGTGTTTTGAATCCACGACCTCATCCTCCACCTTGTTCTTACAATGGGTGGAGTTGTCATTTGAGTTAGAGCTCATGGGCTCTTATCCATTAATTTTGCCTGGGATGTTCAAAACCAACTTGTTTGTCAAATCAAGGAAAATGCATGTTTAGATCATTCTACTTTCATCTTTTCAATCTCTCTTCAGAAATTTTAGTGAGTTGGGTTGAAATTCATCAGTTAGAATTCAGTGGTTGCTATAATATGTTTTCTAGTCCTTTCTGCTTGAAATTTAACAGTTAGATATCAGTGGTTGTTATAGTGTGATGTTATATAATATACTTTTAGGCTTTTATCTGCTTAGCCCGTCAGGGGTGAATGCCCCTAGATTACCCGGCAATTGGTTTTGGCGGGTGGGGTCAGTTGCCTGTAGCTTTTACCGTCTAAAGGCGAGTCTAAAAGGCTCTTCCTTATAAAGGTTCTCTACGTTATTAAAAAAAATAAAAATAAAACTTTTAGGTTTTTATTGAACGATGATAATGATGATTTTGTTTTTTTCTTTAGAATACTTTTGGTGTATATAGATTATAACGATGATTGTGTTTTTTTCTTCTTCTTCTTTGTCTTCTTCCTTTTTTATTTTTTAAATATCCAACAGCATGAGATGAGTCATGCCAGCAGCAGTGGTAGAGGAAGAGGGCGGGGTCGAGGGAGAGGCCGGGGACGAGGTGCTCGAACAACAGAAAGAGAGACTCACCATGTTGATACTGGATCTGACCCCTGCACATCACTTCCGCAAGGCAACAAACCTATTCAGAACCCTGACACATTGATGGATAATGGTTCTGAGGCAAAGGAGTCAAAGGAGAACATTGCCAATACAGATGGTGCCAACGCAGCAGCTCGAACTTTTGATCTGAATGCCAATGTTGATGACAATGATGACACAAAGGCCACAGTGGCAGCAGCAGCAGCAGCAGCGGCCCAGGCCACCTCAGCTGGGCCTACTACTACTCCTACTACTACTGCTACCACTACTACTACTACTACTGAGACTAGACATGAAGAATACCCTGGCTGGTCTCTCTCTGATGTGGACAAGATGGCCATTGATCCTCTTCAGCTTGCTCACCTCAGCAAAAGGTTAGACGAGGAGGATGAAGATTATGATGAAGAGGGGTAAGTATGCATGAAATGGGCACTTATTGTAATGGTTAGTAAATGAAATCAGATTAAAGCTAGCTAGTTAATGGTGGCAAATGAATAAAAGAACATATTGGAGATGAAGACATGGCCCATGCAGTTTCCACAAGAAGATTAGGAAGGTTTTTTTTTTCTTTTTTTTCTTTTTTAGTTTGTCTTCATCGCCACGTGTTTCTGTCATGCCGTTTGCTAACTATCATTTCCAAAGGTAGCTTCCCTGACAATCGAAGACATACTAGTTTGTGGACATTCACTCTTTAGTCTTTAATCAATGTATGGCAGCCTTGGTAGAGAGGTAGATTGCCCTTTGATGAGAAGCTTTTCGTTGTTATATGAACCGTTTGTTTGGTTATGGTTAATAGTTATTAGATCAAGTCAGCTCTCTTGATGGGTTTTACTTGCACCGGTAAATATATGGTAAGAGTATGTATGTTACATTATATTGAAAATGGTGTTTGAAAACGGTAAAAATATGGTAAAGAGTATTGTATGTTTATGTGAATCAAGTGTGAATGCAGAATGATGGGATGTTACTAGTTTAGACTGCTTTCTGAATTGTCTCTGAATCCCAGTAAATAATCCAAGTTGGAAAAAAATTTGTTTACATTGCAAAATTTTGTCATACATTACATTTTATTGACCTACATTTTCTCTTTTAAAGTCAGGGAACTATTTTCATAAATAATTTTCTAAATGGAACTTGTTCAATTCCAACATTTTGCAAAGTTCGTTTCTTTTTTGATAATTTGATAGTTGAAGAATGTGAATTTAAATTCTGAATGTCTCCGTTCAAAATACTATTGATGCCAAGTTTTTTTTTTTTGAAACCATTGATGCCAAGTTAGTTTCTCTCCATGACATTATTGACATTTTCATTTAAATTTTGATGGATCAAGTCAAAATACGTCACAAATTATCACAATCTTATCCATACTGCCTACCAGTGTGCTATTGTGCACCAAAAATGCACGTGTAAAACCCAAATATATGGACCAAAATCCAAAATATACCTTAAAAGGCTAAAACCCATAAATGATTGAGGGAGGGAGGGTGTGGTGAAGCTAGGGTTTGGAGTGAGGCCACCATTGGAGAAGCAAGTAGAATGAGGTAGGATTTAAGGTGCATGTGAGAAGGAGATATCTCATGGAGCAGTTACATGAGACCATCCTTCATAATATAGACAGATGTGTGGATCCCATATATTGTGAGAAGATAGTTTCATGAAATCATTCTATAAGATAATTTTCGTAAATAAGAGAAACTACCTACATAGTTGAGTAAGTGTACATGATTTCATAGGGTTGAAGACGAGGGGCTATGAGTCTATGACCACACTTGCAAGTTCCATTTTTTATGGTTTTTTTGTGCAAAGAAAAAAAAAATTGTTTGATTGGGCAAGGAGAACAAGATTGGCTGGTTTGTTGGGTTTGTAATTGGTTATTTGGACCGATAATGGGCTAGGCTGTGACATTGGGAAATCTCACTCCTCAGAGTTTTGGGAGCCCAAACTCGTTTGAGATAAACGATTTGTCATCATGTCGTGGCAACATTCAATTGTTGGATATTATACATTCATATTTCGTAGGGCAATAGTAATAGAGAAGGTGATTATTGGTCGAATCTGGTCTGGGCTTTGGAAAAAGACAGGCCTGGTCCAACTAAGGGCAGCCTTGTTTAACGAGCTGAGCTTGCTTGGAGTATCCTTCACAATGGGCTGACTCCTTTGCTCAGACGTTTACAATAACTCCCATTTTTGTAAGCATTTCAATGATCAAATTTTTAGGCCTTATCAAGGAAACCTAGGTGTTCAAATTTCGTTTTTGTAGCTGGGGATTATATTGATGGACGGTAGAGAAAAGTTCAGGGGTGTGCCGTGAGCGTGAGGGATTTAAGGAGGGTTGTGAATTTGGGCAAATTACCTTTTGATTTGTTTCAAATTAAATCCCATTGTTTCACATTAAAACTGAAGCTTAAAACTGTTTATTCTGATTCAAATGGATATGATTTTAAAAAGTTCAAGGTTTTAATTTGAAACTTTTGAAAGAATAATATAATTTACCTCTAAAATATAGGGTTTGAAATGTTTATTACTCAACCTTGAGACCACACCACCACCACCAGCATCAGACTTACACGTACCAATAACAAACCTTGAGAGAGAGTACAATACAGCATATAATATAAAGCCGTAATATCAACATGCATATAGATATTTTTAAAGCCATATATTTTATTTTATTTATTCATTGGAAAAAAAACAAGGCATACATTTTTTTTTTCCTATTTTTTTGGGCTGGAAAGCCATACAGCCCCACCTTAAAATCAACACACAAACAGAAATTTACGAGCCCAAAGGGTAATATAGATTTTATAAGGTTACATAGAGCAAATGAAGTTAGGACTCATGAGGCTCCATCTGATTCAAATGGAAGCTACCTTCATTATTCTTATGTACCTCCACTTTAAACTTCTCTTCTTTGCTTCCCCTCTTGACCTTTAGAACCATGTCAAACTTTGCAGATTCATCTACCACCTGTTTTCAGACAATTTATTAATAAATATCAAGCTGGGGCATTTTTAAATACCATATGAAGAAGTTTAAATGTGACACTATCTTTTTGCTTTGAACAGCCAGTATCTTTTCTACTACTGTTCCTCTTTCCTATTCCTTTTTTCCCTCTCACACATAGAATTGAAATGTATAAAGGCAATGTTAATTTCAAGCAATTTTAAGTACTTATAAGTTTCTACAACCAACATATGAAGGATATATGGATTTGCATGAACGAATGAATAAGACCATCATATATAAGCTTTTATAAACAAACAATTATCAAAATGCAAATCTCTTGAAAATATAGATAGATCCTGAAAATAATACTATAAAAATTATATTCCAAATGCAAAGGAAATACAATTGAGTAAATTCAGATCACTGGTGAATCCAGAGACCAAATCTCAGTTATTTTAGCAACAAAAAGAGCATTTAACTGACCTCTGCCTTTGCATGAACGACCTCTTGAAGTTCATAAGGGAACAATGAGTTAGACCTCTGCTGGATAGTCTTGACAGCATGATTTGCTGCATCCTGAACTTGGGGATCATGTGTTGGCACTGCTTGCCATCCTGGGCCATGGCCATCTGATTACAAAAACACAGGCAAGTATCACTGATAATGTTTTTCCATTGACTAACATTAACTTCGCAGCCAAAAAAATCTAATATCACAATAGGCAGGTCAAAAGAAGACAACATCAAAGAATCCTAATGATGGCTAGTTAAGAATCAGATGACTCTCATTAACAGCAAAGAATCTACCAACATCATCTTTGGATTTCAGATCATTCTTGTCTTCTTGCAACACCCTCAACCTTAAGTATCAGATTACTCTCATTACACCTGTGCTTATTCCTCTAGTAATGTGCCAGTAAGGATTATCAAATTAGAAACACACAGAGAGCGACAAAGTCTCGAAACACTTATTTAATACTCACTTGACAAAGTGACCCTCCACTTTCTAGGTTTGATTAGTGAGAGAGAAGGTGGGTTTAGAAGAAAAAATTCGGGGCAGGTTTCACAACATGTCATCCAACTATATTATACATAACATCAATACATAAACTGTCAGACTGGGAAAATTTGTAACAAAATTTATTGCTCAAGGAATCACACCACCACATGCTGTTTAAATTGCAAACCAAAATAATGGGAACTTGACTAAAAGAATGTTACCCACCTTTCTTGACACCCAGATCTGAAGGGGTAAATGATGGTGAATCACCAGCATGCTTGAACTCCTGCAATTCTTTGAAGTTCAGCCATGGCTTCACCCAAACCTTGGCTTCATAAAGCTTCTTCTTACCCCCATCAACAGCTTCAATAGTAAGATGATGCAATGTCCCAGCAACCACCTGTTCTTGCGCCTTTATGACCCTTGCAAACTCAAGCAGTGCATTCTTCAAAACAAAAAAGGTACAAAAAAATTAGAGCTAAACAGATCAATTGGACTAAAAAAAATCCATGAAAACAAGGAAATTTAGGACTGTAGTGCTGTCATATGAGGATAACAAAGGGCATATTTGATTGCAGCTACAGAAAACGCCATCACTAAAAAGCATTTATGTGGATTACATTCTTACAAAGTCATCTTAAAATTAAACAACAGTCTGCAACCTGCACTTTAGAAATGCAGAAAATGAGATTTAATTTTTTCTAAAGTTCTGCTTAGCCCGTCAGGGGATTACCCCGCAACTGTTACCCGGCAACTGTTTCTGGCGGGTGGGTGAGGTCAGTTGCCCGTAAGTTTTACTGCCTAAAGGCGAGTCCTACATTATCCCAAAAAAAAAAATGGAAAATTGGAAACTTGAAACTTGAAACTTGAAAGAGCCCAGCCAATCTTGCTTTAGCTCTCCTTTTTTTCCTCTTCTTTGAGAACAAAAAATAATAATAGTATTATATACGCTTTAAGCTTGACCCAAGGAAATTGATAAACATGTAAAAAAGTCTTGCTCTCATGATTAATTGGAGTTACCCTAATGCCAAGAGCCTTGTGGTTTAGCAGCATTACCCAATTCTTTCATAGAGAAAAACCTGACTTCAAATCCACCATTCCCCACTTAAGAGTTACCAACCCAAATTGCAGTACACTTCTGTTTTTAACCCTGTCTTTCCCTCCCAATGAAACTACTAAAGCCGTGGTCTCAAAATATTTTGTGATCAGCTATGATATGAATCCTTAATTAACTAGTCATGTGTTCTTTTCCGCCATTCTATTCTATTTGAAGTCAAACTCTCTGTTACCTCCTTAATTGAATGTTATTTTTTACTACTTATATTAATGTTGTTTTAGGTTCCTCTTTCTCACTGTACAATAATCATTCAGACCAAACCTCTATATATAAATTCCTTAAACAGAAACCATAATTAAAACCAAAAAGAAAAGAAAAGTAAAGAAAAGTAACCTCTTTCTTATTGTGTTCTTCTACGGCGAAAATAGCGAGGCCTTCGATCTCGACACTGTTCTGAGCTGAAGCTCCTCCTCCTTGGGCTTCGTGAACACCTCCGAGTGTGGCCATTTGATTTGATTTGATCTGATCAGAGAGAGCGTTTGATTCTGAAAACGAAGAGATTGAATTGAAGCGAAATGAGAGAATGTTTGGGCTTTTATTTCATCAAGACCGAACGGACTCTCCGTTATCTTTTTGACTCTCTCGTGGCGCGTCGTGTGTTAACGGTTTGATACGTGTCGTACGCGTGTCAATCTGTCATCACGCTTTATTCTCTTGTTAAAGATACGCTTGCTCCCTTCTTTCTGGCTTGCTTAATCTCTAAGTTTTGATAGATATGGGGTGGGTGTGGGTCCCTCTTGTTTTAACTTTCATTTTTTTCTTTTATATACAGGGTCAAAATAATTTGTCTCTCTTTTGTGGAAGAATGTTGTCGAAGGATTAAAGGGAGATAATGCATCAAGTTGTTGGTAAAGGCGAACTTAATGATCTTCTCTAACAATCTCAAATGAGGGATCCTAAGAGAATTATCAAACTCAAATTGTCGTCTATATACAATCTATAGATTCTAAACTAAGATTTATTGTCCATCCTATCTCTTTTACGTTCTAGATAACTCGCATTTTTTATTCATTTTAAGTTGATGAAGATGAATTTAATTGGTTTTTTACTAGTTAATAAAATGTAATGATCAAGGGAATATATTGGTATTGGCAGTAAACCGAATAAAAATATTTCTAATTTAGACATACAATTCTTTTCAAAAGTGTTGGTGAGGTGGAATCTTGTTTTTACTAAAGATTTTGTGGCTCTTGAGGATAAAAATGGGTATGTCAAGGGATTTTTTTACTAGAGAAAAAATAAATTAAGTCATGCCCAACCAGTTAAAATGACGGGTTGGATCGAGTTGACTCATGAGTTATATGAGTACATCTACTTTTTCTTTTCTATAAAAATCCTATTATGTGTAAATTTACATTTGAAGATAATATCTAATATATTTGTATATGTTATAAATTTAAATTTTTATTGACTTGTTTTCATTGTATTTTAAAGTCTTATGTATTGTACATGCAAATAGTGATGACATTACCTGCCAAATTGAGATACAATTCTTATATATGAATATTTTTATCATTGAATCTAATATTTACATTGAGTAGTTTTTCCTAATTTTATAGATTTCCTTACTAGTTATTCAATTAGTTTTCTTTATGTAACATGTTATATTTTATTTTTAAATTTAAAGTTCAATATATTTAGTTATTTAATAGGTAATTTAACTTTATTTTATGTTTTACATAGGACAAGCGCATTTAAGACTAATCTTTTGACCATGGTATCCATGGACTAGTGAACTTATCAAACTATAAACTTAAGCATCAATGTATTATCCAAATTTTATTTATTTTTGTTCCATTTCTTTGTTCTCTTATTTGTATCGAAAGAAAGACATTAAAAAAAATTAAAAAATTGTTCAGCATTCTTTTTATTTATTTATTTAATGTGAAAAAAAAATACGGGTAACTCTAGATTGAATTGACCAATCAAAAACCAGGTAAAGATCATAAGAATAATAAACCGTTTTAGACCTACACCTATTTTAACCTGCACCTGAAGGGATCAAACCCGAAACCGCTTGATCCGAACAGTTTAATAGGTAAGGTATTCCCTATATTTGAATCAAAACCTGATATAGGACACAATATGCAATTTAATTTTCTTTTTGTTTATTAGGTATTTCTTATACATATTTCATTGTAATTTTTGAAACTGAAGTTTGAGATCATCGATATTCCTTGTGACTTTCGCAGTGGTTTGCCTGACGCACTGTTTGGATGTTACAGATAACTTTACAGTGTTCAACCCAAAGATAGTTTAATTTGATTTATTGAGAGAAAATTTTCACTTGAGATTTATCTATAATTAAAACTAATGATTGCGATCATTCATACTTAGATGCTAACATTTGATTAGTCACCATGTTCATAACTGCTTTACTTACTAATAAAATGTTTTTATAAAACTGAATTTCCATTTCTTCATTACTTGTAGAGTTGTAGGATTTATTTTAGGTATAATTTCCCCCTAAAAAATTATAAATGAGCTCACAAAACTCAAAACATTCTGCTAATTTGGCCCATCTTGTGGGCATAGCGACACTGTTGATCCTAACACTTTTGACCCTAATCAAAAGGCATAACCTAAACTAAGTCGGTTAACTTAAACTTGCTTATACTTCCGAAAGTCACAATTCTTAAACAACACTAATATGAACAAAAATATGTAAAGAATTAGTCAATTCGTAGATTAAATTAACCTTATTTCAAGGGTACATAACCTTCTACATACTTGTGGGTAATTCTACAGTACCCATGTGGGTACCGTAATAGATAAAATCTCACATTAATGGTACCAATGTCACACATTATGGTACCTACCTCATATATTTTTATTTATTATTTAAATTAATATATATAAAAAATCAGATAGTACCAATATCACATTAGATAGTATCAACATCACATATAATGATACTTATATCACATTTGATGGTACCAATTGAGTGGGTACCATACCCACAAAAAGAGTGTGGGTATTATAGAATGACCCCATACTTGTATCTATGGCATAAAGAACCGAACCTTTATTATTGTTCTCCATTTAACTTCACAATAAGAATTTTTTTAAAAGTGGTAGAAAAATGATGACTATGAAATTTATGAGGAAACTTGTAATGGCCATGACTGAGTTGGTTATCTTTATTCTTATTGAAGTACAAGCTAATGACCTTACCTCTACCTCTTTTCCTCCCTCTTCACTTCCGATCCTGCTTTCCCATTCTTCAAAACTTGATAATGTTGCAACAACTGTTTATATTTGCTTTAGAAGAAAAGTTGATGGTTGTGAAGAGGCTCTGCGTATCCCTCTTTTAGAGCACAAATGACAAATGATATGTGCATTGCTGAAATTTTTCTATATTGCTTGAAGAAACACCATAGGAGTCTTACAAAGCCAGCATACTGCATACCATGCCATTTCAATGTGTATTAATTTTTGCACGCCAATAAAGGATATATTTGGTTGTTTACCAAGATGTTACGAATATCAAATCAACCATCCTTGAGATGTTTATACATGAAATCCAAAAGCTATCTCTAATTGTTGATTTGGTAAATACTCTCTCTCTCTCTCTCTCTCTGGGTGGGTGGGTGAGTGAGACAAGAATGTGCACATGCACAAACAATACATATGTGAGATACCATTGACTTTTTAATTTTTATAAGTCTAAGTAGTGGCGAAACCAGGATTTGACCCTAGGAAGGGAAAAATTTATATACACACGTATGCACGTGAACTTGAACATATAGATACTACTTGATACCAATAGTAAATATAAAAGGTTATTCATGTGCATATAAAGTGATATTTTAATGTAAGAAAACTACAAAATAATAGCATATTTATTGTTTTTTGTTAAGAATTTTTTACATGAACAAGTCGGTTATTTTATTTTTATTTAGGGCTAGCGGAAGTGCATTCACATAAATAATAACATAAAACACATCCACACAAAACAACAATATTTAACGTGGTTTGGCAACCTCAAGCCTACATCCACGGAAACGCTAACAAAAATCCACTATTAACAAAAAGGATTACAACAACTCTCACAAACACACATACTCACACAAACAACATTCACAAACCTCACAAAACACAAACTCACTATCTCACACAAACCCAAAACCCCAATACACCCAAAACTCTCACACACTAACAAAACAAATAAACTCTCAATACACAAACACAAGTAATTTTTCAACCTCAATAATCTACCAAGTAACTCTTTGAAAAAATCAACTCATGTTTTTCTAGCAGGCTTCCTCACAAACATGGGTATTGTTGCAACACCAAAATCTGCCAAATTACTCTTGAAAGAAACCTACTCATGTTCTTCTAAGAGTCTTCCCATCTCCCCATGTGGGAGGAACCTTGGGCAAAAACCACCAAACTTTTTGCAACAATACCTATTTATAAGGCTCCAATTCTATTTCTTAAAGGACAAAGAATACCCTATTATTACATCTTCAATGAGAAATTTTCATTCCTCACCAAGAAAAACTCATTTTCTTCCATGCCAAGGAAACTCAATAGAAACTAGGAATTTGAGACACTTTTTACAATTAAGAAATTTATTTGTAATGAAAGTCAACATTGACAACCCCTTAGAGATTTCTCTTGTGGTTGAATGTTGTGGCTTACGGAGAAAAATCTCATAATTTTGATTATGGTTGACAAAGATGATACATTATAATACCTCTACTTATGAATTTGAGGGTCAATTGAGGAATGGAGTGAAAGCCCCAGATTGTGATTGCAATGGACAAGCTAATCCAACCGCTTAAACACATGGCCTAAGGATGGTGTCAATATATTTTTTAATCTAGTCTACGATGATCTTATCACATATAACATACGGTAAAAACTTTATTTATAATCATGATTACTTCATGGCTATGACTATTCAGGCATGCGTAGCAGTACCATAATCATACTAAACTTTCAAATTTTCTTTATGCCATTTGAACATTAAACATCTTTTTATATAGATATCATTGATCTTCTACTTGTTTTACTGGAAGGATGTTTTTCAATATTATGAAATCCCTTCATTGAATAATTTGAGACTCACATATTTAGCGTACTATGGTTTCAGATTCAATTGGAGGTCTCAAGGTTGGTGCACAAGAGCTAAACATATATCAGATTATACAGATTTGCCTTTTGTTTGGTCATCCTATCGATTATAAGATGTGACGTTGTATAATATCTAGAACAATAAAGCTACACCCACAATATAAACCACACCAATTTCACAGCAAAAGTCAAATTGCCTATCAAAAAAAAAAAAAAATTAAGTTAGAGATTGTGGTAGGCCTATGTGAGAGGCGGTAGGCAAATTGTGTTTGTTGTGAATTTTGTTGTGGCTCTAACAAGCCTCTATCTAGAAAGTTATCATGCTTTGTTTTAAACAAATATTATAATATTTAATTGTGTAAACCGTGATTTGAGAGGACCAAAATTATTTGTATCCTCTAAAAGAGAATTTAATGGTGAAGATTAAACCCTAGATATGCTCCCGTAAACTATGAGATTTACATCGGAGTCATTGACTCACTGGTTACTTTCTATTTTACAAGGCAAAAATTAAGAAGAAAAAAAGAAGATCAAAACCTCATTAATTCATGAAAATAATACAATAATTTTCAAAACAAAGAACTCTAAATGGCTTTATGTCCTAGGTACAAAATATGATTACAAGGCTTGAAGTCTCGATTACAATCTAATAAGAAAAATTACAACAACAAAAAGTTACATATATAGAACATCTAATTTACGTCTCCCGTATTAGGTTAAGAAGTTAAGTTACGGAGTGCGAAGAAAATAGGAAACCACTTAACTCGGTCTTAAAACCGATCTCCTAAGGTACAATGTCCAAAGAATCTACCCATCTATCACTCAATTGAAATTCAAACATCCACAAAAAGAAATCAAAGACGAAACTTAACAAGGTTTACATTCACCATTCATCAAAAAATTAGAAGTGGTTTTCTTAAAAATTAAAAAATTAATAACTGATAAGAATAAAAAAGAGATTATAACTCTAAAATATCACATGACATGAATCAAAATATAAATTAAACTAATCATAGTTTTGCACAAACAAATGCATCCAAAATGCATGATCATGTGAAAATATTAAAATGAAATTGGAGGAACATAAAAAGTAACATTAATAGAAAAGCTGACTCGAAGACAAAATACTGTACTTATGAGGTTTGTCCGAGCATCATCCCTTTGTCCTGCAATAAGAAACAACTAAAACCAGAATGGATCGTTAGAGCCTGGTCAACCCAGTGGGGGTTGGCCTTTAGCTCTCCAATGCCTTAGTCAGTTTATGGATCAAAAGATGATCAAGTACTTGATAAACAGAACTAAAGGAATTTTGTTTTGTAAAAGTGCACATGCCTCTTAAACTGTTGCCTCTCCTTCTATTTATACCTGCCTCCAACGTGAGATATTTTAGGATATTTACTTATTCCTCTTCCCAATACCTTAACTCTACCATTTAATCAGAGATATTTAAGCAACTTGTTTTGTATATTTCTTATCAGAACGTGGGTTCTGTCAGTCTTAATGAATGATCATTATCACCACTCATCACAGTTTATTTTGGGTTTAACATATAAGGCGTATTCAACATTCTTTTGCCTGGATATTTTGTGCATTTATGGATGGCAAAGCAGATGTCAGTTCAATGCCGCCTATTTGGAGTTTAATTCAGGTGGTATATTTAATGCTCCTTGCCCCAGATATTTTAGGCATTGAATGCTGGGTTTCAATATAATTTCGGTTCATTTCAGAGTTGGCCGAACAATATTTCAGCTGATTAATCCGAACAAGTACATAGTTCGGAACCGATCGAACACGAAGGAGTAGCTCGGTTATGACCGAATTAAAAATTCATATGATTTAGTTAAAATTCCTGATTTCGAGTTTGAGTTCTGGTTTGGTTATCCCCATATTATTTCCCCTCCAAAAATCTATATGTGATTTCTATATGATGCGTGACAATGTTACATGCAAATATTTTAAAGGGGTTGTTACACCATAAAATATACTTATATATTACATATATAATTTGGCCACCATAATATGTAAATTTGGCAGCCATAATTATGTGTGTATTATTAAAAAAGTGATATGTAAAAAAAATTTGTCATTATATTGAAGCACTAACACTACAACAAAATACACCTATTACAACAAGAGTTATTACAACAAAAATGATTATTGTGGTAATACACGTATTATTACATCAATTCATTAGATTTCGTTGCAAGAGTTACTTAAAAACTGGTAATTTATTACTTCAAAAATAAGTTGTTGTAATAGGTTGTAAAATATCGTTGCAATAAATCATTATGTAATTTATTGCAATGAAGTTAGTAGTTGAAGCAATAGTTATGAATATTACAACAAGACGTTTTGTTGCAATAGGAAAAATATGATATTGCAACAAGACGCTTTGTTGCAATAGGAAAAATATGATATTATAACAAGACGTTTTGTTGCAATAGGAAAAATATAATATTACAACAAGACGTTTTGTTGCAATAAAAAAAATATAATATTACAACAAAACGTTTTGTTGCAATAAAAAAAAATATTATATGAGAATATCAAAGATTGGATTTTAGACCATGTAGACACTGGGAGTGCCAAATTACAGCTCAAGTTCCTGGTTAACCTTAAAGTAGGCCCAGGCCCATGTGTTTCGTTGCAAAAAAAAAAAAATCAACTATCACCGTGAAACATATTCTCTAAGCAATAAGAATATAGAATTTGCCTAACAAAAAGCAACATACAGACATGGAGGATCCTTGATATATAGTCTATACTCGATTTAACGCTCTCAGCTCTAAGAAACAATACAGAAATGGAGGATCTTCAAAAGAAATCGAAAAGGCTTCGTACTTGAATCCCTCAGCGTCCCACATCGCAGCCTCTTCTTTTCTACGCTCTCACATCGCAGCCTCTTCCGTCTCTACGCTCTCCCCTCATAGATTGCCTCTCTTTAGAAGCCTCAAAGTCAAACCGAGTTTCACAACTCGGTCTCTTGGCTCGGTCACTTCTAGCTTGCGACTTGCAACTCGCAGCGAACTCGTTGTGTGCGAGGCTCAAGACACTATTGTTGAAGGTCAAGATCGATCTTATGAATTCTACTTCTTTGTCTGATTTGCACAAACATGCCGAGTGATCTATTGATATGTGCTTAATGTAGCTATAAGAGTAGAGGTAGTTTATCTCCATTAAAATTTTACAATTACACTAGCTTCTACTTTTACCTACTTGGTGCCGATATTGCAAAGGCTTGGATTAGGAATTCTTTCTACATCGTCTTGGTGCTTTTTTGCAATTATTTTCATATTTTGTCATTGGAAATTTCATAAGCTCATGTCTTTTATTCATCCTCTATCTTTTAGTACCACTCAAATGTATATTGTTGACAGTTAATTACGCTTCTCTTTTTTATTTTCTTCTACCTGCCCCTTATGGATTTTGTTATCATGCTCTGTGTGTAGTAATTTGGAAAACTGTTTGCTTATTATTTTTAATCTTTCCTTTCCTTCTGTTGACTATTATTAATATTCTCAAGCTGTGTACAAGAGATCAATTGTGCCCATTTTTAAAGATCATGGGTTGGCCCAGGCCTCTATATCCGATTGTGTGACAAAAACATTTTTTGCTATTCGTACTGTAAGTTCCTAATAAATACTTTGCTACTCTCTCTTTTTTTTTTTCACATTTGTAGATGACACAGTGGTTAAAGCATGGATATAAATTCAATGATTGAAATTGTAACACAATTTTTTACAAGTAAGATCCTTTGGTGGTGAAAAGCGTCAAATGTCAATGTTTGGTAGCCAAGTAAGATAATTCAATGTATGCATAACAAGCCATGTCAAGAGCTGGTTTTGTAATATAGTGCTAGTTCATCAGCACGGTTTATGTGATGGTATTACTGTACTGCATTGTTGACTTAATTGAAGCTCTAGCATTTAGACTCCAAAACTAACACCAGAAAAGGCTCTAATCATTTAGTGAATGAATTATGATGGACTGTATCAATGTTAGTGTTTGTTTTAGATGGAAGATGCATATTATATTTGTATTTTTATTTATTCATCTGTGTTTAATTCTTATGAATACATCATTTGCTACACCTCTCTAGTATGTTTGGAACGAAGGATATTTATCCACATAATTTATTTTTTTTTAAATTGACCAATAGTAACATTTACTTTAGAGATTGGTGATCTATTTCAATATTGGCATGTTTTTCTCATGCATTTATATGGGCCTCTTGTGTCTGTTACACAATATTGCCATTAAGTTCAAATGCTATTTCATGAGTATGGGTTTTACTACAGTCTACTATATGCTTTGGAAGTGAAAATTAACATGAGTTTGTATGATCTTCTTTCTAGAAAATTTTGACTTAAAAGAATGATTGCTTTTTTGTTTATCTATTGAGTAAAGTTGATGTGGATAGTTTTGTACAAATTTTGATAAGCATGTTATATACACGTTTATATATTGAGTTCTTACAATTTTTTTCTTTTTTATAGGGAGGTAACCAATATCGTGGCTTTTGATTGATACATGGATGAAACATGGATTGGAGCTCAAAGAGAATTTTGTGTTTGTTGTAAATCCATGAATTTGTATCCATTAATGACTTAAACTTAGACGGGGGATTATTTTTGTACTTATGAATTTTATGTAGAAGTTGTAGTTATTAATATTGTGAAATGTTATAAATTTTCTATCTTTTTGTAGATTTCTTGATTTTGTGAATGTTGCTCTTTATTTAGTTTTTATATTATTAAACAGGACCGGTGACAAATAGAAATATCAACAATTAATGCTGATAAAAAAAAAATATATATTTATTGCAACGAAATGGTTGAAGCAATACCTTATCGCAACGAAATAATCGAGGCAATAAAAATGTTATATAACTTTATTGCAACGAAATGATTGAAGCAATACCTTATCGCAACGAACTAGTTGTGGTAATAAATGAAATTATCGCAACAAAAATCTTGTTGCAATATATGATATTTATTGCAATGACATATTTTGTTGCGAAAACCTATTACCACAGAGTTTATTGCAACGGCTAAAACTTATTACCACAGAGTTTATTGCAACGGCTTGCAACGACTAACTTTCGTTGCGATAAAAGTTTATTGCAACAAAATGAAAGTTATTGCAACAAAAAATTTCGTTGCAATTAACCTTTTTTCTTGTAGTGTGGTTTGTGGACTTTGATGCAGGTTCTCTTGGTAGTAGTAAGGACTTGCAGGTATGTTTGTATGAGTTTGATATGCAAATGGCAAATTCAGAAGCAGGTATTCTTCCTGAGGAAATCCAAGAAAAGGGTTTTAACCATGAAGAGTTGATTAGAATTCTTAGTACAAGAAGCAAGGCACAGCTCAAGGCAACTTTCAAGTTTCAACCACTACAGAGGTATTCATGGCACATCCATTACCAGGGTATAGGAAGTTCACTGATAAAAATAAAGAAGGGTTAATTGCAATTTTCCCCCTAAACTATAGGGTCAAATTGAATCTCCCACTAAACCATGAAATCGAATAATGTCCCATTTGATTAATTGGTAATAGACAAAATATCCCTTGCTATTCACAATTTTTGTCAATTTCAAAATTTTAGCGAAAATAATCTGAAATTGAGCATATGAAAAATATGGTTGAGGATTTATTTTTTTCGTTTACAAATTAAGAATGTAAGATGGGTTTTGCAATGCTCACTTAAATCATAGAAAATGAAGACAAAGTTGGGACATTACAATTGAACATATTTGTGGACATTCAAGGAAGGAATTAATAGTAGGTTGAATGTTGCTTTGATTGAAAATTATATGTAAAATGGCAATCAATGTCAAATCCTTGATACGGTCTAATGATTAGGGATTACACACATTCGGGAGATTTGGGGATTTGGGGAAACATACTCGTAGCAGAATATATTGTAAAGAACTACAATAAAACCTTTTGTGAGAGTGGAATTTTAGGCTTAACCTCAATATATACATTTAGGCTTTAATCCCTATGTTTGGATGGAGCGAGAGTAGAGAAGAGGGGAGAAGAAGATGATCGAAAGATACTAAAAATTAGTATATTTTATAAACCCTTTCCTCTACTATCCTCTCCTCTCCCTCCCTCCCAAACACACCCAAGCTAATCAAGACAAGAGTAACATTTTCTACATGAAGAACAAATATGGCAGCACCTTGTGATACAAGCATGCTAAGCTCTCATCAGAAATTCAAGAGTGTCTCTGATCATTGAAATATTACTTGAAGCATGCAAATCTGATTGAGAAATATTCAAAACTAATTTATTTGACTGTCTTGAATATCAGTATCATTTGACTGTCCATATTGTATTGTAGCACAAAGAACTAAAAATGGGGCTAATGATGGAGTGAGCAATCTCAAGTAAACAAAGTTAATTAAACCAAGCTGTAAATTGGAATTTTTCACATAAGCTCATGCAATGCAACTAATTCAGTTTATACATATTAATAACATTGTAAATTCCAATTATATTAATTACAAAGCCAAAAAAATCATTGACAAGAAGCTTTACCAGATGGAACAAGTTAGGCAAAAGCTCGTTTGAATTTGAAAAACAAAAACCAAAAAGAAAGAAGAAAAAATTGATTTTCTTAAGTTTCTTAAATTTGCATACATGTAGAATCTGTTTCCAAGGAATTTCGAACCAAAAAAAAACAAAGAAAGAAAAAGAATTACCCAAAACATTAATTGGTGTACAAGCACATAGGTCACCCTAGTTATAATCAAATACAGGGAGCTAAAAGAACTCAATAAGTTGATCCACGAACACCTCACACAAAGTTGGACAAGAAAAAATGGAATATTCGATAGTCTAGTTGACAACAGTATTCAATATGTCCTGAATTGCGAATTCAGCATTATGGTCCACATCATTGTTTGATATTTAACATCTTCTTTGTGATAACTAGATTCAAGACTGATGTGAATTTCCCATTGTACTCTCCATTTGATAACCATTCAATGGGGGAACCACAGCCATTAATGGTTGATATCCCTAAAGAACATGAGAAAGGAGATAGAGAAAGATGTTATTGTCTTCAAATACCTGCAGATATGGTTATGCATGAATTCAGCCACTTTCACCCCACAATGTAAGGAGACATAATAACTAAAAAAGTCTAAACTGCAAATCTTAGATACTTAAAAATATATAAGAATCAAGAAATTTACCACAAAGAGACATGTAGGCTCACCTCTCATAGAAAAAGGAGTTATGAGACCGGTTGCATGCTTAGTTGAAACATCATCTGCAGAGAAACAATAGCTAAAGTATCATATTAAATATTTACGATTTTCCATAGACTTGAATTGTTTTGCTAAAATCTTATAGCTTACCTCTATTTGCTACTAAGCCGAAAGCAATGGTTCTCCTTAAACCATCGAGTCAATTAGTCTGCAAAATGAAAACAGAGGCTCTTAGTATCTTAGCTATGAAATATAATACAAGAAGGAAGAAAATCTTCAAGAAATAAAACAAAAAGAGCTACATGAGATAATATATGACTATGCAAACCAAAATAAGAACAATTAAACAAAACCATTCCAATAAAAGGACAACTTCAGTATATGCTAAGGATGATGCTATTGCTGAAGACAAAAATAATAGAAAGTTCATGAGAGCAGGGTCAGGTGGTGAAACAGACAAGAAAGAAAAAGGAGTAAACTATTGGATACAACCAAATCACAATAGTAATAGAGTAAACAAAGAGAATAAAATGAGCAATCTTTAATTTGGCATTTTTCCCTTTTTTCATTAGATTTTAATTGTTAAACAGAATTACACATTCGACATTTCAACAATGCACTTGTGAATTTTATTGTGCCTCGAGAAATTATGAAAATAAACTACTTGAATTTGAAAAAACAAAAAAAAAGGAAGTAGAAAGTAAATTTTTTTCTAAAGGAAATGTACCAGTTATTTACAGCAACCAAGAGTATCATATGATCACCACTAGCTATTAAAAAATATATATAAATCTAGTAGATAGAACTTTAACAGAAGAATCAAGATTTATATGAAGCATAATTTAATAGCTCTTGGGCCAAAAAAGGAATAACATTAAAATGTAAACTTATTTGAATAAGTAAAATAAAATGTGAATATTAGACAATGTACACTTTAGAAATTTTGAAGGCATACACTCATTAATATCTTGGCTAAATGCAGGGAAAAAACATGACCTTAGAACAAAAGCATTGCACTAAGTTGAGCTTTTCCCGGTTCTATTGGGTAATCAGTAGCACCTACAATTGAGAATTAAATTGTTGTGAGGAATATATAAGTTTCGTACCAGCTTTAGTTTGAACCCAAAGGTGCTTCTTTTCATGGCTTCTAAAAACTTGCTTCTGGAGAGCATATATTAGAACAAAGCTACGGTCACCTATTCTTCCTTGATTATAATTTCACCAAGCGGAAATATCACCTACGAGGGAAATCACAAGATTCTCCAATAAGAATAAAAATTAATAGGAGAATTTAGGTAAAAAAACAAGGTACTTCATTAGAATGGAAGTTAACCAGGGACATAATCTCTACCTCCCTAAGCCTAGTCCCTTGCTGGAAAATGCGTCCTTTTTATTTTCTTTAATATAAGTTCACAGAGGTATGGATCATCTTCACACTTTGCACTTATTTCAAAGACTCATTGATACAGTGACTCCATCCCAACTGCAAAAGAGCAAGAGTATTATCGGGAAATTGATACTATTACATGAAACAGATACTCCTATCATTCGCACAACTCCAATTTATTTTGTATTTTAAAGAATAATAAATTTGTTCTTATAAATTTGATAATAGTATTCTATCCCTCTTTTTCCTTTTCTTTATGTTATTTCACTTCCGACCTGAAAACTTCCTAGACCAAACAAAAGGAATCCAGTGGATGCGTATACAAGTTTTCAAGTTTAGGTAAGCGTTTGCTGATAATAGAACTTACTAAAGAGGTTCTTTGTTGTGGAAGTGTCAAAACCCATCTCAATGGAGCAATCACAAATTTTCCTAGGACTTCAAATTGTCAACCTAAAACAAGTAATAAACTTTGTAAGTGTTTTCACAAATTATGTCACAAACTCATGTTTTTTATATAAGATGAGTTGGGTTTAGACACCTACTTGTACACATCCATGAACCTTCAAATTATAGACTAAAAGCAAAAGCTATGAAATTGAGATTTTACAACCTGTAAAAAATTATTATTGTTATAAAAAACCAAATTTCATAGAGAAAGCTATCTCTTTTCCACAAGGATTTATACATGTAACATGTTGCAAGCAAACTTTTGAAAATTCAAAACTGTTTGTTACAGTTTTGAATATTATCATAAATAAATAACTAAAGAAAGTGAGAGACGTATTACTCAATCAATTGCTGTATGATGCTTGATTTTTGTAGTTACCACCTCTAAAAAAAATTTTTTTTGATAGATAATAAATGCTTCATTGATCTGAAAAAACTCTCCCAAGTGCATAAAATATGCACTCACAGGAGAGGAAAGAATACAATACAGAAAAACATTAATCAGCAATAAGGGAAACTAAAAAATCCGGAAGAGAAGAAGCTTCCGTAAAACCCCACTATCTAGAACAATCAAAAAGCAGGCCGGAAAACTGCTCTTGAAGATGAGAGAAAGGTTTCTCCAAGTCTACAAAAATGCGCCGATTTCGTTCTTGCCACAAAGACCACATAACACAAAGAGGAGCTAGATTCCATACAGCTGAAGACTGTTTACCAAACCAATTATACCATCCTAACAGCAAATCTAGCACCTTGGCTGGAAGAACCCATTGGACCCCAAACATAGTAAAAACAAAACTCCATAAGGCAGTAGCAATCTCGCAATGAAGAAGTAAATGATCCCCGGTCTCCCAATGGTTCTTACACATGCAACACCAACCAGCCAACACATGTCCCCTTCTCATTAAATTATCACAGGTGAGAATTTTACCCCTAGCCGCAGTCCAAGTAAAGAAAGAAATACGGCGCGGAGCCTTAACACCCCAAATGATTTTCCACGGGAAATGAATCCTAGTGGGGGCTTGGAGAGCACAATAATAAGAGTTAACATCAAACTCATCAGACCTGTGAATCCACCTCTAAAAATCATTTTCATTTCAATTGCATACTCTCATCTGTTTTATATATAGAAAGACATAACTCAGAAATTCAAGGAAAATGAAAGCTCTTGAATGAGAATAATGAAAAGAGAAGAACAACTGATCAAGTAGGTGCTTCAATAATATATGGGACAGAGATTGAAGAATTTGAGAACCTGTGCAACCAATGGGGTGAGATCCTTCTGGACCTAGTTAGAACCTTGATGCTTTTGATGCACAATAAGCTACAAAATATAAAATTGAGATAAAGATGGAGTTATTTTGTGAAATCTTTTTTTTTTTATAAGTAATAAGATTTTATTAAGAGAGAAAACTTAGTGCACAAAGTGTGCACAAGATGGAAACAGCAATACAAAGGAAAACATCAAACAGAAGCTGAGTGCCATGAATCGACAAACTCAGTAACAGTTACAGCAGTAGTAAAACCCCATATCCTAGTCCAATCAAATAAAGAAGTCACAAAGGTGCCAAGGAGCTGATCTGGAGAGGTAGACAAATCCTCAAAAGTTCTCAAATTCCTCTCCCGCCACACCGTCCACATTAGACACAATGGAATCAAATTCCAAATGTGAGAATGATGCTTACCAAACCAGTTATGCCACCCAAACAGCAGATCAGCCACCTGCCTTGGCACAACCCAATGGACCCGGAAAGTAAGGAAGACATAATTCCAAAGCTTCTGAACTGCACTGCAATGCAGTAACAAATGGTCCACAGTTTCCCCATCACAACAACACATACAACACCACCCTGCCATCATATACCCACGCCGCATAAGATTATCACAAGTCAAAATGCGACCCCAAGTTGCAGTCCAAACAAAGAAAGCCACCCTAGGAGGAGCCTTAACCCGCCATATGCTTTTCCAAGGGAACCTTACCCCCCGTCTATCAATCAAGGCATAATGATATGATCGAGAAGTAAAAACCCCATCCTTGCATTGCTTCCACCGAAGCTCGTCGGGAGGAGCAGCATTAGGAACCATATGAGAATGAAGAAATTGGAAAAACTCCGCTACCACATCTACCTCCCAATCATTAAAATCTCGCACAAAGGTGACATTCCACTCTCCGAACTCCCCGAGAATTTGGACCACTCAAAACTTCAGCAATTGTAGCTTCTCTATTGGAAGAACAAGTGAATAAGGTAGGAAACAAAACCATCAAGGATGTATCCCCACACCACTTGTCTTTCCAAAAGCTAACACGAGTTCCTTGACCAACCACAAATTCCACATGTTGAAAATAATCTTCCCAACCAGACATAATACCTTTCCAAAGCCCACAACCATGCGGACCTCGAATAGGTTTAGTGCGCCAGCCTCCCAAATCAGAACCAAACTTCGCCATTAGAACGCGCCGCCACAAGTGATCTCCCTCCATCCCAAACCTCCATAACCATTTCCCCAACAGAGCTTTATTAGTCAAAATCAAACTCCTCACCCCAAGGCCCCCCACTTCTTTCGGGGTACAAACCTTATCCCAACCCACCAAGTGATGCTTAACCTCATCTCCCATACCACCCCATAGAAAGTCCCTTTGCAGCTTCTCAACTTCTGCGCACAACACTAATAGGAATAGTGAATAAGGAAAGGAAATAAGTTGGAAGACTAGATAATGTACTTTTCAAAAGGGTTAAACGGCCCCCTTTAGATAAATACAGCTTTTGCCATCCCGAAAGACGACGTTCCAACTTCTCAATGGATAGGGTTCCAAACCGCCACCGCTTTGTACAAAGCCCCCAAAGGCATACCAAGGTAAGACAAAGGTAAACCACCAATGTGACAACATAAGGAATCCGCCAACTCTGCAATATTCTGAACCTCCCCTACCGGAACCATTTCACTCTTTGCCATGTTCACCCTGAGACCAGTTACCGCCTCAAAACAAGTGAGCACCATCCGAACATAAACCAACTTGGTCCAAATCCGCATCACAAAAAAGAATGGTATCATCAGCATAAAGAAGATGAGAAATACATAAACCCTCCGCTGCATTACTACCCGCCCTGAAACCTCGAATGAGACCCTCCTCCTCCACTTTCCTCAACATCCTACTCAATACCTCCATCACTAGGAGAAACAATAAAGGGGAGAGAGGATCCCCCTGTCGAAGCCCTCTAGAGCAACTGAAAAATCCTTCAGGAGACCCATTAACCAGAACTGAGAATTGGACCGAAGAAATGCAAGATTCAATCCAAAGCCGCCACCTCCTGCCAAATCCCATCCTCTCCAAAAGGTGCAAAAGGCAAGACCAATTCACATGATCATAAGCCTTCTCAATATCCAACTTGCAAATGACTCCGGGAATGCGGCTTTTAAGACGACTATCCAAACACTCATTCGCAATTAATACTGAGTCTAAAATTTTCCTCCCTCCCACAAAGGCATTTTGAGACTCAGAAATCAGCTTATCTAAAACACCTTTCAACCTGTTAGCAAGCACCTTAGCTAACAACTTATATACGCTCCCTATAAGACTAATAGGACGGAAGTCTCTAATATTTGAAGCATTCTGCTTCTTGGGGATTAAGGCAATGAAGGAAGCATTGAGGGAACGCTCAAACTTACAGTGATGGTACACCTCATCAAAAAAGCCCATTACATCCGCCTCAAGTACCGACCAACATTTCTGGAAGAAAGCCATAGTGAAGCCATCGGGGCCAGGAGCCTTATCTCCCCTGCATAATCCTTAACCACCTGAAGGACCTCTTCCTTATCAAACTGCCGCTCTAAAACAGCGCTCTCATTCTCAGTGATCATCTCAAACTCTAACCCATCCACCGTAGGTCTCCAAGTCTCAGCCTCCTGATAAAGAGATTCATAGAAATGAACCACTTTCTCCCGAATCTCAGACTCCTCTTCAAAAACCACACCATCAACTTCCACCTTATCCATATAATTATATCTCCGGTGAGAGTTCGCCATCTTATGAAAGAACTTAGTGTTGTTATCCCCTTCCTTTAACCACAAACTTCTAGACTTCTGCCTCCATGAAACCTCCTCCAATTGAGCCACCCTCTCAAGCTCAGCTTTACACACTTCACGCAGGATGTGCTCTTCAGGAGACAAACTAGAGAGGCTTTCCTTCTCATCATAAGCCTGCAGCTCACACTCCAGCTGCTGCCTCTTAATACCCACATCCCCGAATTCGAGCCTATTCCACTCTTTCAAATCACCCTTCAAAGCCTTCAACTTCTGAGCCAAGACAAAGCTAGGAGTACCACTATAAGAATATCCTGACCACCATTTCTGCACTTTATCAACAAATTCCGGGACTTTAAGCCACATATTCTCGAATTTAAATGAACTCTTCCCTCTCGCCATTCCACCAGCTTCCAATAACACCGGATTATGGTCCGAGATAGGCTTAGGCATTAATTTCTGCACTACATCAGGATAGTGCTCCTCCCAATCAGTAGATACCAGCACCCTATCAATCCTGGACATGGAAGGATTTGCTGCACCATTGCACCAAGAATACAACCCTCCATTTAAAGGTAAATCTATCAAGTTGAACCCATCAATAAAATCCGAGAATTCCTCCATAGCAGGAGTAACTCTAACACAACCCCTCCGTTCACTAGGGAACCTAACCACATTGAAATCACCAAAAATACACCACGGCTGAGACCACTGATTCCGAACTTCCACCAACTCAGCCCAAAGTTCAGATCTGGAGTCATCCCTATTCGGGCCATACACACCCGTACCTACCCATTCAAAACCATCACCTAAACTTTTCCAATGACATGATACAGAAAACATGCCAACCTTGGAATCAATCCGTTCAACTACTCGCTTATCCCAGAGTAACAGAACACCCCCAGCTGTATGAGTAGCATCAAGAACTTCCCAACCAGCAAACCGATTCCCCCATATACTGGAAATCATCCTCCCATCCACCTTATCTAACTTTGTTTCCTGCAGACAGACAACATCAACTTTCCACTTCCTCAGCCAGTTTTTCAACACCACCCGCTTTTTGGGGTCATTCAGACCCCTCACATTCCAAGTTAATAGTTTTAGCTTCATAAAAAAACACAATACCCAACATTACCTGATACACCTCAAGGATCAGCAGCTCACACGCTGCCTACCTTCATAATTCACGGATGAAACCAGGTTGCGAAGTTCACGAGCACCTTTTGTACCCGATACGACCATTTTCCGTGAACCCACTTCACCCTTTTTTATGAACCTAGCAGCTTCAATTCTCCGTAGTAGAGCCAAACACTGCTGTTCATGACTCTCAAGAGGAAAACCCATTAACTCACATATTCCTTTATATTGAGTGTTCACCCAAGTAGACCGGTCTAAGCTGTGAGGCTTCCTGGGAGCCACCGAAACGTTTGATGGTGCTACCACCGCCAACGGTTCGCA
The DNA here is from genome assembly GCA_907173295.1 of Fagus sylvatica. Lineage (NCBI taxonomy): Eukaryota > Viridiplantae > Streptophyta > Magnoliopsida > Fagales > Fagaceae > Fagus > Fagus sylvatica. Next base: position 10,096,212 of record OU015762.1, on the reverse strand, counting down.
AGTGAGTGGAGCAATAGGTTCCGCCTCGCATTGGGTCATTGCGGTCTGAGAGTGATGCTCCATCACCGAAAGTTGAGAGTCAGGTTCCTCATGGAATAATATCATCGAGCTCTCGGCTTCAATAAAATCATCCACCCGTACCAGAGCCAAGTCCGTCACGAAACTTGATTCCGGCCTGACCTCCTCAGCGCAGCTCGGCTCCTCAAAAGCATCGACCATCGGAGTGATAGGGATCGGAACTTCCACCGACGGCACCCCCGTATCATGATCAACCCCAACCTCTCCAGTTTGCGTCGTCACCGGCGGTTCTGACGGCAAGTCACCTCCCTGGCTCTGAGCTCCGAGAGTTTGATTCACTAAAGGTCTCACGTGTTCCTCCTCAGCAAGCTCCGCCGTAACAAGCTTCTCCTGGGCCTGTGCGTTGCCTAGGCTCGTCGGAGATACTAACCCAATGATTTCGCCGACCATCTCATCCGCCGGCGCCGCTAACAAAGCAAGAACCCCTCTCATCGGAGCTTCGGAACCACCGTCGTCCGATCCCGGCTCCTCGCTTGACCAACCCACGTCACCTCGCTCATCCTCGCACGAGGAATCTTCTGTGGAGCTCTCCAGAGTTTTCTGATGGGGGGTATCCATTGGGTTCTTGTCTATTAACTGGGCCTCCACCTCATCCGGCCCAACATCTAATTTCATTTTGTCTTTGCCCAAACTTAAATTTTGAGGACCAACATGAGGCCCCGTATTAGAGCCCAGCCTAACCCATTTCACACTTCGGAGTCCATTATCCACAGAGATCCGGATAGTTTTAGAAACGGGTCGCCAAACAGAATGGGTAGTCCGGTTCGGGCGGGGTTCATTTTTTGCTAATATAACCCGTGTTTTTGGAAATCTTTCCCTTGATTTTGTCAGCGTAATTATCGGTTTCGTATCTGGCGGGGATTTGGTACTCCGTAATTTCCGGGCTTGCCAAAACGGTTGACTTGAAGCCTGCGCAGGACCTCGCAGTCCTACCGCCGTCACCCCAGCATCACGATTTTGGCTCGGCACAGCTTGGGTAACCAGTGCCGGCGTGATCTCTCCCAGGAAAAACTTACGTACCTGAAATTCAAATAAAGACCAGCCAGCACCACGTCTTCCTTCCGGGATTCGTACGCTGCCCCGATGAGTACCGCTGTGGTACTCCGAGATCTCCACGTATCTACCTCCCCTATTAGCGAGACAGCTGAGTTCTATCACTCGATATCCATCGCGATGGAACTCAAAGAATCCTTCTATAGATTGATTCTTGGCTCGTAGCTTCGCAAATACATCTAATAGCCACCTTAAACCCGTGAGGCCAACCCACAATGATCCTCTATACTGACCCCGACGTTCCGAAATGTTATATGGATCCGTTCTACCCCCGTCAAAAGTCAGTTTAAATGCTTTAGAATCAATGCAGAAAGTATTCCCGCCGGTCTCCCTATTTTCCTTATGCTCTGGAGCATGTGTTGATAATATGGTTGTTGATTTAGGAGGTTTGGGGGGGTCTGTGTTGTATGGTAATGGAATAGGTTGATATTGTGGGATGTGAGCTATGTATGGGGTTTGGATTATCTGTGAATATGGTATTGGAGGTTGTGAGGCCGGGAAAAATGTGGGAGGAGGATTGTAGTGAGGAGGTTGATGGTTGTAAGGAAGGGGAAGGTGAGGTATAGGCAGGGAATTTTGGTGGCTGGGAGGGGGGGGCATGGAGTGGGGTGGGATAGGGGGAGGGGGAGGGAGACAAGATGGAGTTATTTTGTGAAATCTTCCCATAGACTAAATATATAATGGTAGTTTTTTTTTTTCCTTACTGTAAATATTAATCATAGCTTACATTAATTACTGTTTCAAGAGATGAATAAAGAAAAAGAACATGATGATCAAACTGGTTATCAATTTGTGAAATCTTCTCGTTTTACCTCTCTTTGGCCAAAAAATTCCATATACTCCATCCATCTATCATGCAACCCATACTAGTGTGGGGGCCTGCATGCTGACCCTATCTGCATTCTAGTGATAAAAGAAAAGAAAAAAAAAAAGTCATGCACAATGCTATCCCATGCTCAACCAGAAATTGCACAACCAAAAGTTAAGAAGCAAAGGCTACAGCTTTTGGAGGTAGAGAAAGAGGCAAAATACGAGTGAAAAAAAAAAAGAAAAAGAAAAAGGGAACATGCACAACGCTACCGCTTTAGAGGTAGAGAAAAAGGCAAAATACCAATTGTTGAAACCAGTCTCCCCTTCCCCCTCCCCTTGGGGTCAAAACTCCTAAACGTGGATGCGGCATTGAGCATTAACAACCCACTGTATAATAACAGACAAAGAAGTAAGAGCAAAGATGTTATTCTAAAATTTTATCTGAAACTTTGAAACAATTCAGATTCTAATACACAAATTGTTGAAAGCTTATGTATAACAAGGGAGCACAGCACCCTCCCCCACCCCAAAAAAAGAAAAAAAAAAAAAAAAGCATACCAGCCTAAAACGCTAATTCTTGCAGTATAGTTGGATGCTCAGTTTCTATTCATACACAGTAATGGAAGTGTTATGGAGCTCAGCATCTGCCAAAGTAAAACATTTTTAGCAAAACAACAACAAAAGTATATATTATGTGTACCAGAGAAACAACTTTTACTTTTGTCAGGACAACAATAAGAAGCAAAGCACAACCAAATGACAGTAGAATCTTTTACCTTTGAAATATTTGGAGATGATGTAGAGGCTGCAGCAGTAGAAGGTGCGGCAATATCCTAAAGATTCAACCACTTGGAAAATAAAAAGTTCCAAAAGACAGGTAGTTTGAGCATTAGCAGTTGTAAAAAGAAGGGGGAAAAAAAAGGTAAGAAAATTAGATTACTAAGGCGTTGTCTGAAAATTAGATTCAAAATCTGATTGGAGAATGTTCTTTTTTCCTTCTTCTTTTTTTTCTTACCAATTAAGAGATAAGAAATGCAATTTGGATAGAGGATTTTACTTTGGATTTGTGCATGTCTAGACACACTAGACTCGATATCATTTTATGCCTTGAACAAATTCTCCAAACGCATTTGAGAAAAGAATAAATTATTCCGCCTAATTATCTCATTGAATAAACAACAGAAGCTATTAGTTATTTACTAGTGACTCAAATGACATTGTGCAATAAGAACATGTCGAAAGCTTACATAAAGGAAAAAATTTGACCGAACAGAATACCTTAATAATAAGCTAATTCCTGCTGTGTTAGTTGGCAGGGTAGATAGTCCCATCAAGTATTAAAAACATTTTCACCATTTCTGCAATTGTTAGCAAAGCAACCAAAAAAGATCACCTTCTCAACTCATTTTTAGGTACAAAGATATAAATTGTTAGAATTGAAAAGCAAGTTGCATTGTCATTTTCTTCTCCATATATGTGAAGAAATCATATATTCAGCTAAAGTCCTTTGGAAATACAGAAAGAAAACAGAATAGAAAGAGATTTCCCAAATGAAAAATACAAAAAGAAAAGATGATTACCACTGAGTTCACAACTTGTAGCTCAATTTGAACAAGGTCCGAATTTGAAGCTAGGTTTGTTCCTTGCCTAAATCCGTTTTGCGTGAGACGTCAAATAACTGATAAGTTCTCCAAAATATCAAAACCTCAAAAAGACAGAATGAAGAAGAACAAACAAGAACAAGATTATTGGTGTTTGGTTCTGCATACAATGTAAAATACCTGAAGTGATTAAAGATGCCATCAGATTCCAAACTGTTATCCATTCCCTCTTACTCATGTTTGTGGGACTGCATGTGGATCCCTCCTGCTTTCCACTGGTTAAAAAAGAACACGCACGATACTGCCTCATGTTCATACAGGGACTCCACAACCAAAAGAAGAAATGGCTACGACTTTAGGAGGGAGAGAAAGAGCCAAAATATCAAGCAGGGTTGCTCTGAAATTAACATTTAACAACCTATTATTTAAAAATGGAAAAAGTAAGAAAAATGAGGGATACACAAGTCTTAGTAATATATAAAAAATAAAATAAAAAATGCAATACAATCTATCCATGAATTGTAAACGACTAAACAGACTAGACCCATTCTCTTGTACTTCTTTGACTTTAAAGTCAGTCTTCAAACAAACATGTGAGGATGCAATTGACGATGCAATAACTGAAATAACTATTGGTGTATTAGTTTTTAAGATATCTGAATATGTGGGAAGTTTATATAAAACCAAATTAAAAAAAGAACCCTTTATAATAAACTAATTCTTTGAAGTGTAATTGGATACACATTTTTATTTACACATGCGATGGAAATGTTATGAAGCATCTGTTTTAGTACAAGAACCAAAAAAATAATTTATTATGAAGTATGCATTAAAAAAAAAAAAACTCTTCTGTTTCTTGCAGAACGATGATGAGAAGGGAGAGAATAATCAAAAGAAAGACTGTAAGTGGTTGTTGAAGGTAGAGAGAGAGAGCCAAAAACCATTAGGAAACCAAAAATAAAAAATAAAAAATTCTGACTATGCTCTGGGCATTAGAAACTTACCATATTGATAAAGAAGAAAGAAAACTGCAAGCACCAAAGGTTTTTTTTCAAAATGTTTGAACAAAGTTCGACATCTAATTAGAAATTTTTAATTAGGAGATAAGAAATGCACATCTCAGATAAAGACTATCTCTAGATTTGTGAATGTCTACATTGGTGGACTTCAATCTTTGTTCTGCTTTGGACTTGAGCAAAGTTTCCAAAAAAATTTGAGAGAAGAAAGAAAGAATTCAGCTAGATTATGCAATTAAAAAACTACTTAAGCCATTAACTTAATTTCTATAGATCAGTAGTTAAAATGAGAAGTTGTAAATCAATCTTAGTAGATATATAGACCCAAAAAAGAAAAAGAGTAAAGCAAGAAAATACCAGTAAAATAAGGTAATTCTTGCAAGGGTAGTTGCTAGGCTAAGTCCTCCCCTTGAAGTGTTACACTAATTGACTCTGAATCTGCAATTTTCAAGAAGCAACCATATCATATTATCTACAAGTTCTTAAGTACAAAGATATAAATCATTAGAGTAAAAAAAAAAAAAAAAGGGAAACATTACATTATCCTTTTTTCTTGTTCAAATAACTTTTTGAAGAAATCATGTGTCAGGTCCTTATTGTGGACCCAAGTTTGTTGTGTTGGCCAGTTGGTTGAACATAAGACTTTTAGAAGTTGTCTGAAATATCATAACCCTGAAAAGCACAAAGAGCATCGGTATTTGATTGTCTATGAAAAATTGGGATTAAAAGATACATGCCTACCTGAACAAGAAGGAGAAGGAATTGTTTCCTGCTGCTGGTTCACCCAATCCACATACACGTATGGGACATGAGCAATGTTGGGCGAATCTTCCCTAATTTTAAGATGTTGTAGTGATGTGAGGTTCCGCAGCCACTCCTCTGGAAGAGATTCTAAATCCTTAACATCCCATAACGACAAATTCTGTAATTGAGAGAGAGGAAAGGGAAAAATAAAAACGAAAAGATGATTACCACTGAGTTCACGACATGTTGCACAATTGCAAGGCCAGACAGTTTTGAACAAGGTCTGAAATTTAAGCTAGCAAATGACTGATAAGTTCTCCAAAATATCAAAACCTCAAAAAACAGAATGAAGGAAAGCAAACAAGAAGAAGATTATTGGTGTTCAGTTCTTCATATAAACTCAAATACCTGAAGTGGTTAAAAATGCCATCAGATAAGAACACATCTGCTACTCATGTTTGTGGGACTGCATGTGAACCCCACCTGCTTTCCGGTGGTTAAAAAAGAACACATGCTCTGCGAGAAAGAAAAGATTTCAATCATCTAGATTATCCCATAAAAAAAAAAAAAAATGTAAAGCAAGAAAATACCTGCAAAATAAGGTAATTCTTGCAAGGGTAGTTGGTAGGCTAAGTCCTCCACTTGAAGTGTTAACAAACAGACTCAGACTCTGAATCTGCAGTTTTTAAGAAGCAACCATATTATCAACTTTTCGAAAAGAGAGAGAGTTTTAAAATTAGGAGGCAGCCGAGTTTGTTGTTTGGCCAGTTGGTTCAGCATAAGAAGTTAAAAAAGGAGAAAGAAAGAGCATCTGTATTTGTATTTGATTGTCTGTCTATATATGCAAAAATCAGATAGATGCGTACCTCAAGAAGAAGAAGGAATTGTTTCCTGCTGCTGCTTCACCCCATCCACCTCCACGTATGGGACATGAGCAATGTTGGGCCAATCTTCACCTGTTTGCCTCTGGCATCTTTGCCCTAAGATGGGACAACCTCTAATTATCAATTTTTGTAAAGAGGTGAGATTGCGAATTCCTTGAGGTAGTGCTGTTAGATTGGGGCAATCCCAAATTTGAAGACGTTGTAGTGATGTGAGGTTCCCCAGCCACTCCTCTGGAAGAGATTCTAAATCCTTAACATCTTCTAAACTCAAAGACTGTAATTGAGAGAGAGGAAAGCAGGATGAGGATGATGTGGATGTGGATGTGGTTGCTGTTGATGCCCTCTGTCTTGTTCCCATTTTCATTGTCTGCTGCAATACCTTAGAGCTAGTTACCCATAATTCCAAACTTTCTTTGAGATATGGAAACGGGGGCATTGAAGTCAGCTTAGGGCAGATTGTGATGTCTAATTTCGAAAGACAAGGAAATGATGGTAGTAACAGATGGTCTGGCTCATTATCATAATCTTTCCTCCACCATCCCTTCAGATTAGGGCATTCCTTTATATAAAGAGAAGATAAGGATGGGAAGAATTCTATTGTTTTTGAAGAAGAGGAAGAGGAACCACCAAACACATTACTAACACTGTCTTCTTCTTCTGATATGTATTCAAGTGCTTTCATACCCATCATAGAGAGAGACTTGAGAAAAGGGAGTTTATTTAACGGTGGGAGGTGCTGCAATCTATCATTTTCAGAAAATCTCAATTGGACAAGATTTGTGAGGGAAGAGACCCAATTTGGAATTCTCACACCCATATACCCCACAACTCCAAAGCTTTAAGATTTGGATGTGGCTGGAGCCCTTCCAGTGACTCTTCATCATAACATTCCGTTTCTCCATCCCATTCTGAATTCCAATATAATTCCAATCGTTGAAGGTGCTGTTTCTCCTTCATATTTGTAGCTTTACATTCCACCATGTCATCTTTTCCGTGTCCCAACCTTGTAATTTGTAGGCTTCCTCCCAAATTGCTCAGCTCCTTCAATTCACTTAGCCCACCACTAGATGTAGCCTTTTTTGTCTTACACCATCCACAAGACGACCGGGCAGCATTGAAACCTTCTTGACTCACAACAAAGTGTGATAATATCTCAAGAGAAGTAAGATATCTGAGTCCGAGCAGATATCTGAGGGGCATATCAGTCAATCCGCAACCCCTAATATCTAGATGCCTAATATTGACCAACTTTTTAATGCCCCTGGGTAATTCTCTGAGCGAGTCACAACCACTAAGTTTTAGGGTCTGCAAATTCAGCAACTTAGTAATGGAATTAGGGAGAATTTTGATAGCTTTATTTTCAGAGAGATCAAGATATCTTAAATGCTTCAATTTTCCAATTGAATTTGGCACTAAATTTAGCTTTAAATTACTCAAATCCAATGTGCGTAAATAATTGAGATTTGAAACGAGTGCATCACAAGTTAAGCTACCCAAGCTCCCCCCTACGCTAGATGAAAGAATTGTTCGTATCTTCTTTCCTTTAAGCATATAAATTGGAAATTGACTCGATGAATCCACAAGATCAAATGATACGTGACGAACTTTTTCACCAATATTTTCCCCACTCAAGTTTAACATGGTACTTTCCTTTCCACTCACAAGAGTTGCAAGATCATGTATGAGAATCATGCATTTTACACGATTCTATATTGCCCAAACCATCATTTTCTACATCTTGGAAAAATGATCTCCAAAGTAATTCCATAAAATATTCTTTTCCAATATCCTCAAAACGTCGATTTGGACCTACTAACACAATAAAACCTTGCGCTGCCCAAAGATTAATAAGTGTATTTACATGAATCCTATGATCTTTTGGAAACAATCTACAATAAGCAAAACATTGCTTCAAGTGTGATGGAAGATGATCATAACTCAACTTAAGAGTTGACAAAATATCATTTTCTTGTTGAGCTATTTTTGAGAGTTCATATCTAAGAAGGATTGCCACTCAGTTTCAAAGGTTTTACCAAACAATAAGCTTCCTATTATTCTTATAGCTAAAGGCACCCCATAACACTTTCTCACAATCTGTTTTCCTAGGGCTAATAAGGTTTGGTTGTTTGGCTCTTCCCCTCCTTTAAATGCCATTTTTACAAATAATGACCAAGCCTTTTCTTCAGGTAAACCTTTAAGAGCATGCGCTGAAGTTGTGCCTATAATCTTCGCTACAATTTCAGAACGTGTGGTTACTATTATTCTACTTCCCTTTGCACCACCCATTAATAATTTTCTCAAGGAAAGCCATTTTTCTCGGTCCTCATTCCAAACATCGTCAAAGACAATGAAGTATTTTTTTCCATTAAGTTTTTCTCGAAGGCGATTTTGTAAATTCTCTAGGTTTTCTTCATGTGCCTCCACTTTCAAAGATTCTAAAATTTGTTTAACAATTTTTTTTACATCAAAATTATCAGAGATACAAATCCACAATTTCAACTCAAATTCTTTTTTGACATTTTCATCATTGTATATAAGTTGAGCTAGTGTAGTTTTCCCTATACCTCCGATTCCAACTATTGGAATGATAGAAATATTTTCTACAACATTATCATCAAAAAGACGTTCTATGATCGCTTTCTTATCATCCTCTCTCCCAACCACATCTTCTTCAAGTACAAAAGAATAAGTTTCCCTGTCACTAATCTTGACTTGTGGCTCACTTAGGCTTTCTATAAAGTCGAACAACGTCATATCATTTTCAATGACATTTAGTCTCTCCCTAATTGCTTTTATTCTATGACCCATCTTAAGACTATAAGCAAGCTGGTTTGAACTTGAAAAGAAAATGTGTACCTCCTTTTTCATCTTATTTCCAGTCATCACCTCACGCTGCATAGCTTCAGTGGAGAAATCATCCAGCAAGTCATCAGCATCAAGGAAGAGATCTTTGAGCCTTTCGAGCCAATCTTTGACCGCAACACTATGAGAAGCCTTCTTTTCTGCATCTAGAAGCACAGCTTGGATTGTGGAAACTGTGCTCTTTAGATTTTCAAGCTCAGCTTTGACACCAGAGGCCAACTTGATCTCTTGGAGAGCGAATGAACCCGCTACTTCAAGGACTTTCCCAGCAAGATCGAAGAGAACTCCTTCCGCCATTTTCTTTTTTCTTTCAAGAATACTAGAGGGGGTTTGTGGGATGATGAAAGTGATGAGAGAGAGAGGTTGTTGTTGTGTCCGGCTTAGTATTACCACATCAATATTTATAAGCCTTTGAGAGTAACTTTGTAATTTGCCTTTCAATGATGTGCCATCATTTAATTAGTGTGAGAGAAACGGAAACACTTAATAATTACTCCCAAATAATACATGCACGTGGATCCCACCTACTTTAGGAAAAATGAATCCTAGTGTGGTTGCATGGATAACGTGGAAGAACAAGATAATGGATGCATAATTATGAAACCATATGGTGTCGGTGACTTTTGTCCTATGGCGTTGATAATGAGATGGCTGAGGTGGTCCAGATCACGTTAATTTATGATGGTGAATGGATCTTGAGGTGCAATTATAAGTTGGCTTCAAATGTTTTAACTTTAACTAACGTTACATCACTATTAATGAGAATTTCAAATCTACTTTCGTTATTTTTTTTTATCTATTTTTATACCATCTATACTTATAAAATATTAAGATGATAAGATCAATAACTATTGTATTTAGAAAATGTTTAAATTTAAATTTTTTATATTTTAAAAATCAAGCATTAAATATGAGTTTATAGATCGAATAGTAAATAATATTTAATTGGCATGAAATTTAGTATGGGTGTTAAAGAACATAAATAATATATAATCCAACAATATGATATTTATTTAATTAAATAAAAAGTTATTAAGTAATATAACATTACTTTTCTACTTTTTTGCTAAACAAATATTACATTACTTAAAGTTACACTTGCACCACGTATAATTTGATCTTGACTAAATATATATCTTGCTCATGGTAAATAATATAGTGATTCTTTGTAAAATCACTTTTTTAAGGAGACCAGCAGTTCAAGTGGGAAGGTCAAAGAAAACTCCTTCCGCCATTCTTTTTTTTTTCTTTCAAGAATACTAGATGGGTTTGTTGGATATCTGAGAGTGATGAGAGGCATGTTGATGTTGTGTCCGGTTTAAAATAACTGGAATAGTATACAAACTGTCACGTTATTTAAAATTTTAAAATGACAGTTTATTCTTAGACTGTAATCCTTAAAGCAACCTTTTCAAAATAACCACATCAATATTTATAAGCCTTGAGAGTAACCTGTTAAACACTTTTCTTGTATTTTTTTTATGAGATACCTCTAATCTCAAAACCGGACTAGCTACCTACACTTTTCTTGTAATTTTTTTGGATAAAAAGTTAGCACTTTATCACTCACATTTCATTTTCATGCGAAAAACGAGTACCACAGTCCACAGAACGAGTACAATAATTACTGAAATAATACATGCACGTGGATCCCACCTACTTTAGCAAAAATGATTCCTAGCATGTGGTGCTTGGATAATGTGGAGGAACAAGACAAAGGATATTGATAAAGTATGAAACTTTTTGGTGTCGGTGACTTTTGCCTATGGCGTTGATATCATAACATGAGTATTCGTATTCCAACTATGGACACTTCATAAATATATTTTGGTTAACGTTTTTGACTTTTTTGTTACATGATATGGTTTTCTCTATAAGCTGAAATGAAAATGGCCGATATAACTTTTTTTTTTTTTATAAGTCTGAGATTTTATTCATTGGAGGATTTGTCATGCAGAACAGTATTATACTTCACTTAGTTATTTGCTTTTGTTTATCATTTACAAAATTCATTCAAAACCTTATTACATATCTTTTTTCCAATTATGAAGCCAAGTTTAACTTCAATTCTGTGACAAGTTTGTTAATTATTTTCTCTTCATTGAATGTAGATATTAAATTAGCTTCCTCCTCCAGAAGTGTGATGCCCTTACTGTAGACCCTTAGTTGTTATGTTGCATCTAAAGGTGTTAGATTTTTAGTCAATAAGAAATGGTCGACGAAGAGACAAATTCAATAACCATCATTGTAACTTTCTCTTTGCTGGTTATCTAAACTTATGGCTCTTTGGCAAAATCAGGATCTCTGGGTGACAAAAGCATGTTGTGAGTTTCTTATAAAACCTCTATTGTCAGGGTGAAAATGTACAGTTGTTTAGTCTACTCAGTGGAATGCAACGTGTCACGCCCTGAGCCCAAAGCATGAGCTCGACACTTGACAACGGCTGCACACTCATAAGACGTTTCTTACAAATGTGCGAGGCCTTACTAACAGATTCTAAAGAGAATAATATCTTTAATAGAAAATCTCCAAATTAACATAATGACCACTAAGTTCAAATGAATTAAATCCATACATTACAATTTCAAATCCTAATAAGCAAAAGTCTATTACAAAAACTCCATTACAAAAAGTCCTTAATTAACAAATAAAAAATTCTAATATTATTCATGCCTAGAAGTCC